>CM076724.1:16029959-16629959 GCA_038501795.1 Pseudopleuronectes americanus
AGATAATATTTATTATACGATGTCTTTGCCAAACGGAACAGCAGCTAAGTCTACCTCCCAGATTCGAGACCATACGATATGCCATAAACCAGAGGATGATGCCAAAGGTAGCCGCACTGGCGTGCATCGAAGAGGGCGCCGCTGTATAATACAACGCCCGACTTTAACAGCTAGTCAACTCTGGCTCAGTAATGATCCTTTCTCGTGTTACTGAACTTTAGACATAACGTTGAAATTCCTTGTAGTATCATAATGATTTTCGAATACAGACTACAGCTCTCCATGTTCACGCAAATCATACAACTATTGCCTGCATCCATTCAACGGCGTGATTTCGGTTTCCTCTAGATATGAAACAATAAAATGGGTACCGTCGAGGTTCCAGGATTTTTGTAAATGCTGCAATTTGGGTCGAGCCTGGTGGGGTGAACTTTAAAAACGCTCCACCTATATCCCATGCAGAACTGTGGTTGCTGTGGACCCTATGAAGATTTACACCCAGCTCAACTTTCTTGTGCTGCTTCCCGACAGGAGAAACCACTGCACACATAAAAAACATCGAGTCAAATCAGACCGCGCAGTCCACTGTGCTTCATGCCGAACCCCTCTAAGCTGAGATCCTGTTTCATAAGTTTCAGGTTGTTGTTTTTTGATTCAAATGCAGCTACAGCAGAACCAATCGTAATGGACCCAATTTCGACAAAGACAATTACATCTGCTTCGATTTGTTAGAAGAAGAGTAACTCAGACCGGGCCTGATGGAAGTCACTTGTGGGGCAAGGGCAGTGAGGCAGTACGTAGATCCCCTTCCGTTGGGGGTAGGGGGGTATAGATTTGCTTGGGTATGAGGGGAGAAGAGGATTTTGGTTAAAGAAGTGTGAGAATAAAAGGAGGTTGTATTTAGTTGAGAGACGATTGTAGTCGGTAGGAATAAGTAAGATATGGGATTAATGGGATTATTAGATGTGATCAGGACTCGGGTCGATTTGTTCTAAGAAGTCTTGAGGGAAAGAAGTGGGGGGGGGGAAAATTCTCTGAAGTAGGGGTGATGATCTAATTGTGTGGTAAGTGAAAATCATGGAGGGGTCACGGATCGTTCTAACTGGAATGATACATCAATCAGGGAGTTTGGGGTAGTTAAACCTATGGAGGGTATGAGTGAAAGATTTATTGCTACGATTTGGATTATAAGGGGTGTCGGTAATGCAATTTGATACCTAGACAAAAGTAATACAGAAAAGAGGGGAGTTCATTAGGGGTGTCGGAGATGTAGTAGAGGTTTATGAGCCTCCCTCCTACCCCCTTCAATTGTTGTCCTGAAACAAGGTGGTCAGCTTCCCAAACGGCTCAGTCAGTTATTCACACGTGTGATAAACAGAGGTTTTCCCTCCAGTCTGTATCGGATGCGCGCCACGTAACGCGCTAGCAAAAAAAGACAGGGAGCGCGAGAGCTCTGTTTAACTCACATATAAGTCCAGATAGGTTCGCATATGTGACATCATTCCTCTCAAACACACTCAACAGTCAACATCTTATAATTTATCTTCCCCCATATCTATATTTATGTCATCACCTACCGAAAATGCACTAGAGGCATACACCTGTGGTGACGAGTGCGACAGCGATCTGCGCGCGAGAGGTAGCGAGGTCTCACACACAATCTTACGCGAAACACAACAAACAGCAACATGACAAGATGCCGAGGCTGTGGTCCGCGTACAATTATCTCTCGGGGAGATTTAGACTGGACATAGACATGTTCGTGAAAAATTTAGTTAGGTTGATGTCTGCCTGCTTGTTAGGACTATAGAAAGTTTTGTGATAATGGCGCTCTCGCAGCATGTCTATGTGCGTGGGGAGCTGGCGATTGAGTTCGAGAGTGTATAGCCTGTGGTAACGACAAAGCAACCCCTTTCAGGTATATTGTGTAGTAAACACACAGAGTAAGGGGGAGCGAGTGGCAGGAGCACGGAGCGCAGAGTATTGGGGGTCCATGAGAGGCGTGGTGGGGGGGTATGGGCAACGGCGCACAATCATCATATCCTCTCTAGGGTGATCAGATGAAGAATTACACATTATATTTTCTGAGAAACCAAAATAGAATCACAAGGACTAAATGCTGTTGCTTCAGTGCTAAGGCCAAGTGGAAGCTAAAAGTGTGCTGTGGGAACATGTTAATACATAAAGCATTGCACTCAAAGCATAAAACTTATTCAGGTTTGAAATATTTATGGATAAATTCAGAAACTATTATTCACTGTTCTTAAAAAGTGCTTTACAACTTAATTTCAATGAAAAACACTCCGTGTCAATCAATGTCAACCCGTGTTATTGTTGCATTATGTGGGAGATTAAATTTGAAATCACTGGCCTGCCCCTTTCAACCCCTCCGCACTTACACAGACTGCATGTAGTTATGTAAATAAAACATAATAATATTTTATGATAACTAATGATTTATCCCTTATAAAACTCATACACAGAGCTAGTACTTTATTGTTTTCCTACCTATGTTGTGATTATTATCAGTAGTAATATCAATGTTAGTATTGCTATATATGTGTATTTATCTTGACATGCTGTGAGTCCAGATGGGGCAGGAGGGAGGTCTGTTGATGTGGAGGGAGGGGGATCTATAACCAGACCGCTGCCCTGCTGTGTGCAGAACCCACATCCATATAGTCCATAATCTGGTTTTTAACTGGCGCGTACATATAGACGCCTCCTTCCCCTCGGCTGCTATCTCTCACTGCTGTCAGGGAATTGTTTACCTGCACCACAGTGTTGCTGCGTCGGACTCTGTGAGGCTGCTCAGCGCCGAATTAAAGATGCAGGAGCTCTGGCCGTGTGTAACTGTATACCCCACCCCCCCGCTGCTCCGGCTCTATCAATCAAACCCCGGACCGGCTGACCCTCTGATGGGATAAATGATTCCAAATCTGACTAAAGCCATTGCTTTGGCACAGGGGTATAAATCTTGGCCTTAAATTTAATAACGCGCGCTCGGAGGGGTGAGGCACCTGAGCTGTGATTGGTCAAGCGGATGTGAGTCACAGAGGGGAGTCCGTGGGTATACTGTTTTCTCTTTAGCAGCCGCAGGAAGCCGTCTCTACTTCAGCGTGTTCCCTCTGGGTGATAAACAGCATTACATGTTTTATAAATGCAGTTTTTTTTTAACTCTCCTTCTGCCCAACTCTCTCACTGCTTCTCTGTCTCTATTGCTTCCTGTCCTCCGGTAGAGGTCCGAAGGGTTCGAGGGTCATTCTTCTGTTTTTACAAACTCCTGAATCATCTCCTCTTTAATGTGCAGCGTTGGCGCAGCAGGCAGGGAGAAAACACGAGTGATGGGGTGAGCCGAGGCTTTCATACGACCAATAGTAATACGTCTCGCAGACTCAGATCTGGTTTCTCCCTGGCTGGTTTCAATGCAGTGGCCAGTAATCGCCATTCCCGAGGAGTTCTCCCTTTACGTCCTCCTTTCCTCTTCTCTTCAGCCAGCAACAGCGGGGAACTGCAAAGCACCGACTGGTCTGGTTCATTCATGATGGAAGACAAATCACACTGATAGGAAACAGAACAGACTCCTTTTTTTCCTGTATCATGTCCATGTTTTGAAGCTGGTGTTGAACTTTAGTCTGCATTAAGTTGTGAGTTTTTAAAGAAGGCTGAATGAAGAGTACACAGGTTAAGGAAGAGAATGTCCCTGAAGAGCGGGTCAGTTTCTGTATTGACACACCGACAGTGGTAATCAATGCTTAGAGATGGAGCTATAACTGCTCCCATATGGTAGGGGCTTGTATCGGAGCAAAGCACACATGCGGCTTCACAAATAACAGTCTGGAGGAGAACTTCTGTAATGGAAACACATGTAGTTTCCCTCTGATGGTCAGGTGTGGGGCAGAGAGCTCCTTTATTTAGACATGTTATACGTGGGGAAGGAGCCTCTCGTTCGAGGGGACATCTCATCTCTGTGGTATCCCTGGGATTTGTTCGGCGCTGCAACCACGGCCATGTGTTGTTACAAACTGAGAGCTTTGACGAAGCACAGCGCTCAAACTCTGTGTATTTTGATCCGTTCCTATTCTCCACAAAATGAACAATTTCACATTCAGCGAATTTCGATGATGTCTTTGGGAAGGGGCCGTGTAGAAGTCAGTGTCTTCAAGTTTAACTGGAGTTTAAAAAGAAAGCTGTGAAAACCCCATGAGTGGAAATCCTGGGTTCCGGGGTCTTTTCAGATGAAACCAGTCATTTATAAAACGTGATGTGAGGGATGAAAGTTCTCGCCTGATTGCTCGTCCGTTCTCTGTCACTAAACGAGACACTCCATCTTGGATCCTTTCATCACTCTGGGAAGTTGACCGACCATCACGGCGCGTACTGGCCCGTGCGACCATGTGCGTGTCCTCATGTGCATCACACACACTGGAGGGCGGTTAAGTGAGACCTGACGGATCATTGGCTCTCTCAGCTGGTGTCTCCTGTTTTATTTGGAAATCAGACAAGGATGACCTCATCTCCCTTGACTTCTTCTAGGTCATCAGGCTGTGTGGAGCCCACGACTGTCCTCTCACTTGTTCCCATGCACAGAGCTCCTACAGAGTGGGAGGCATTCAGATGCCTGCAGGGTGACCCCCGGACAAGTGGCCAATTAACACGTCACACAACACTGAAGGAAATATCACAGAGAAATGCCACAGTGGCTCCCTGCAGTGGCAGACACGCTGGGAAAAACAGCAGGGAAATGGAAATAACTTGGACAATTTATTGTTTCTCACAAACGGGGGGAAGGAAGAGCAATTGATCATGAGAAGCAAAATCATTGTGTTCGGTGTGCATCGGAGAATAGAGTCCTGTGAAGCAGACATATGTATTTTCTTTGTGTCAGTAAATACGACAGAAAGCATTTAACTACGTTGAATATATTTGGTCAAAACTGGGCAATAGCTACATTGCATGCTTATAACTGTTTTTAAAGGAAAGCAAGAAAGCCTAGAGAAACCAATCTCCTCAGGAGTACAGACAAAGCTGCATTGTCCACAAATATTCTAGATGATGAGCAAATCTTACAAAAATGTTCAAGGTCAATCCGCCCAGATTCACAATAAAATGAAATACACAGTACCCATTCCTCTGTTGGGAATGGTTTTAGAAAAAAGGGGCATCAGGAATACCTATTAGGACATTCGGCAAGAACAAACAATAAAGCTTTCACATAAGCTCATGGTTTTCTACTAAAAACTCAAGGTAAGGTTTCTTTCAAAGTAGGTCAAAGAGTGGGGCCTGAACTCAAGTTCACTATATGAGCCTTAGCTTTGCTCATAAAATCACAATCTAAACCAACCCAGGGAGAGTTTAAATATGTCAGTAGTGCAGAGTAATGATTGAAAATGTAAAGAAGAAAATAAGGAAAGGCGAGGTGTCATCCTTTGGAGCCAGAATAAATAGTTCACAAGCACTGTTTGGGATCAGAGGACAGATACCAGTTAAAAAGCAGAGGGCCAGAACTCACCATGAGGCCCATTAGTGACTCAGTCAATGTATCTGGTGTCTCATGCCTGAAGATCTGTGTGTGGTTGTTTATGCAAGCTTTCTCACTGAAGACACAACCAAAGCATGCATTTCAAAGGCTTTCTCCCTGGTGGACTGAATGTCTCCCTGAGTTTCTTGGAGAGAATGTGCAGGTTCTTTGGGAAGACAGAAATAAGAATATTGTGCATACTTGAAACAGACTTGAGATTAGCTAACCTCTTTGATGACCACAAAGAAGAAGAAGACAAAAACAAGGACTGGAGGCAAGAACAGAGCGTCAGCCTGAGGGCTGAGTACAGAGAGGGTTTCTAAACACGTCTGAGAAACCTAGGGATAGTTTTGACTTTAATTGATTTGTAATCCAGCCTTGAAGGGAAGAATGAAAGGTTTGTTTGAGGATGTGTCTTGCATAACGGGTAAGCTGATTAATGCCTAAAACAACAACATATCCATCTTTATGTAGATGTTAGAACAACTTACTCATATGGTAACACTGGTTAAAGTTTTCATCAAGTTCCTTAAGGAAGATGCACCGTTGGTTTTACAATCACATTGGACCTCAAAGCAGGAAAAACCCGAGACTGTAACGCATAACTAACGTTGAAGCCTTTATTTGGTTTGGACCCCGTTCAACCCCCTAAAGAGACTTAGGGCTCCATCTAATCCCTGGGATGCAGGGCCTCCAACACAGTCATCCGCTCAAGTCCCCCCCCCCACCCCCCCACCTCTTCCTCCAGCCAAATAGCAGGACAAGCAGTCTGTCTGTGGTCTTCACTGAAGCAGAGATTAGTGGAGGAGAGACTCTATCCGCCCACCTTTTCCATAGCATATCCAACCGAGACACGCAAGGAATCGCTTAGCAGCTCCCTTCTGCAGGCGATCTGTGTACATGTATCCATATATTTCCACACCATACCACCTTAGGCCTTCTTTTCCTTGGACGCTCTCACATTTTGAAAAAGACAGAGCTCCATCCAAACTTGTCCCTGGACAGACTCGGTTTTGATGGAGACCAGGACTCCTGTTGCTTGGGGTAAAATTTTGCACACTGGCCGTCAGGTGAACGGTGTGTGTATACACATTTTTGAGACACTGCCCCCCCAGAGAGGGAAACTTGACCTGGGTTTCCCTGACGGAGCAAAATCTGCCCTGAGAACCGTGATACCTGCCTCAGGTCCCCTTTTTGAGCTTTAACTGGGCCTTAGAAGGGTTTGAGTGGTGGGAGAGTTCCAGCTATAAATGTAAAATGCAGGGGGATAGAAAGGTTAGCCTTCTCTGAACATTGTGTTTCATGAATAAATTGAACATTGTGCTGGTGAGAAAGTCAAAATCGTTCTTCCAATAGAAAATCCTTATCGAAATCTTTAGAGTTGGTCCAAGACTATTTCTTGATACTTGGGCCTTGCAGTCCAGAGTACCGATCCACTACCAGTGTATTACAAAATATAATGGCCTAAACATCATATTCTAATATCTGCATGCTACTTGGCTCAGGTTGAACCCTTTGAAACACATACACACAGAGAATGATTGTGATAGAAATGTATTTATTATCTAGGTTGACAGCCATAATTGAAAAAGAACAATTCAATAAATCTAGGAATACAGAACAATTCACCTGATGGTTCCTCAACCTCCTTTATGAGATTAGTGTTGTAATCCACAACACTAGCTCCATCCTTCTTAACTGAAATCATTTGGTTTATGTCGCTGTTTTAGTTGTGGCACTTTACAGCATGAAATATTCCCACATCACTTACATACATACCCGTACATAACTTTCGAAAATCACCAATTCTTCACGACACAATTAATTGTACTGTTTGTCATTTACCTGAAAAGAAAAATAAGTTGTGTCTGAAGACATAAGCACTGATTGTTTATGCAGATATCAGCTGCAGAACATCTCAGACTTGTTTTAATTTTGATGAAGTTATATTTCTTTAATCAGCGTGTGCTTTGTGGTCAGCCTGTGACCAAAGTGTTATTGTTTGATTTATTGATATTTTACAAGGAAGTTGGACATGCAATTGAAAACACTGCAGCATAAAACTCTGATAGCAAGAGGGCTGTGTGTGTGTTTTAGTGAGTGAGTGAAAGAGAGATACAGATACTCAATACAAAAATAAACTTGTTAGAGAAATAGAAGCCTACACAGACATGGGAACACGTCTGTTTTCTGAGTGAATCAATCTACAGTCTTTCACTCGAGGTGATATTCGAAACGAAACGTGTTATTCAGGAAATGGCTAACAGGCATCCCTCAGCCGGTCCTGCTGGGCCTTTGGATTTCATGGAAGTCATTTATCGGGGGTTCCGATCTCACCTCAAAAACCTCAGTGTATAAGAAACACACACAGATGGCATTGCAAAGGTACACACATAGCGAGAGCTCAGCAAAGATAGACACACTCTAGGCTTTACGCCTGCCGTGAGTAGATAAACACTGTCCATGGGTTAAAGCCCCTCGCTCTCCCTGGGATTTAGCCACTTTCCGTGTGATTTTTCCCTCCAGTGTCAATGTTTTGAACAAGGCCTCTCACTGAGAATGACTGGGATACTTCAAGGATAGTTTACATTTTAATGCTCGACACTTTATCTCCTTACATTTATACTCTGTGTCCTTATTTAGCCTGTCACATGAAAGAATTACAACATGAATGGCTTTTAATGGAGTGATGAATGATACAGCAGATATTGTACAAAATAGCTCATGAGTCATTTAGAAGCCGTTCAGTGATCTCTCTTTATGAACACAGAGAGAATTTTTCCTGGGGTGGAAAAATCCCCAAAATCCGGGAAGCTAATAAGACATGCATATTTAACATTACACTCATGTTCCCTGTTGTTGAATTTCTATTTGCTTTTGATTCATATCGCTCTGTGTAATATTATAATTTAAATGTGCGCTGTGGAGCGTGCCAAACAGTAGGTTTCATGGTGCAGGGCGGGTAAATGAGATGTGTGTGTGTGTGTGTGTGTGTGTGTGTGTGAAGGACTGACTCCTGCCAGCAGCCTGATAATGGAATATGACTTAAAAGGTTAAAGGAGCGTTCTTAACTATTTTTTAAGTTTAATCATGCACGCTGTCGTTTGATGGAGTCTTCCCTTCGACGGCAAAGCGTTCCTCTTCATTACCCAAAATGGAACAGCTCACAAATCAAGTGTGGCAGACCATTTTTTTCCTCCCATGAAGGGAAAGGTGCACATTAATTAGCGTGTATTTATTTAGCTGGAAGCCTTTATAATTCCACAGAAGACCTTGGGGGAAGTAAGGCTCACCGTGCAAAGGAACTGCCCCTTTCTATTTCTAAGCCTGTATTTTGTTTGACTCTCAGGAGGAGAACGTTCAGCTGAAACAGAAAAGGACCTTTACATGTCGATCGTGTCAGGCAAATCTTGATAAGGTGCACGTTTTCAGTGTGCATGTGTTTTATATATATATATATATAACTAGAGCGATATTTGAAATTCTAAGACTCAGGTCGAGTTTCAATAAAGCCACAGTAATCAGGAGGGAAATTTCGTAATCTGTGGCTGTGGTTTGATGTTAGAATCCAAAAAAAGACCTATTGGAGAAGAAGGAGGAAAACGAGGGACAACACAGCTGGAAACAGCCGGTTGTTTCACCACACAAATCTCCTCCACAAAGTGGCTCGCAAAGTGATGATGAGTCTGAGCGAGAGTGGGGTCCTCTGGAGAAGGATTACTCTGCAGCTTATCGCTCCTTCACTGTGCACAGGCTGAGAAATTATGGTCACGAGGGAACAACATATCACCGCAGTTCAGGTTGAAGCAGAATATTGGGCTGGGACAAAGTGCACGGTGGGAAGGGGAGGAACGTGGACTGTTCTTAAATTAAGAATACAATTTTTTTTTAAATCTGTATATTTATGAGGTGGGATGTGGTTTGTGAGGGAAAAAAGGGAAACAATGTAAAAGAAGCCCCATTGGTTCAGGTTGTCATTGGTCTCGTGTTGAAAGTGGCTGTTCTGAACTGACAGGAGGAGGAGCGTGGCGTGTTGTCTTTGGTCGCCCAAACACATACTTGAATGTAATTCATCTCGGAGTTGACGGTAATTCCTTCAAGGACTCACAGATGTGTCTTCCAGAGCTGTTTGAATTCCTGGAGACCACCATGCAAATCATCCTCAGTTTAATCCAAACGTCACCACGCAGGATAATCCACCGCTTCAGGTCCGGTGGCTCCAAGAGTCCAAAACAATCCCAGATAACTCGGTCAGGGCACATGATCATCATTCACTGCAGAGAGCAGGACTGAACAGCTGTATCATGTGAGCTGGAAGGTAAATGTGCACATTTGCTACCGTGGAAGTGACGTTTTTAGTGAGTTGAAAATGTGATGAATCACAGGGATGGACGCTGTATATCCACCCATTATTTATACCACTCATGACTGGGGGCTGGAACCAATCCCAGCAGACACTGGGCGAGAGGACAGGTCACCAGCGTATAGAAGGGCTGACGTATACAGAGACAACCATTGAGACACAAACATAGACATTTTAATTCCTGCTCCTTGGTGAGAAATAGATTGAAAATAAATAATCGTTTGTCAGGGGCTGTTATTGTGGAACAGCTGGAGGGAAACAGTGAAGAAGGGATGAAAGCAGAACATGAAGTGGCAGCTAGGAGACACCTCATTATAGCAGCAGATCACCACTTGCCACCAACTTGGAAACTGTGACAGATGCACAGGAAGGTCTCTCTCTCTCTCTCACCCTCTCTCTCTCTCCCTCTCTCTCTCGTGAACCTGTGGCTGAGTCTAAACAATGCAATCTGTCTTGCTTTATCGACCTGGACTGAGCCAGTGATTTTTCCCGCTGATGATCCCACCATGTCGTAAATAAGTTAACGGTGATCTGATCCCATTTTCTTCTTATTCTGTTTTTAATAAGCACCTCAGTACCGGCTATGGCCACCAGTTGGCTATGGTAGCTGGCGTGGAGAGCACCATAGAGCCAGGCCAGTGTATACAGACACTGCATTACTTCTGAAAGCAGTAAATGTTGTATTTGATCTTGCTGAACTACGTGTCTCAATTAATTAAATGTTTCCCTTCTATATAAGCTAACCAGGTTCTGGCTAGTACATCAAATATGTTACATGATTAGATATCACTGGCCAAAATGTTACCAATTCCAAAATAGAATATTTGGGAAAGATCAAGCAAAGTCAAACTAGAGTGGCACTCAGGAAAACCCTCAGGAAAGCACTCAGGAAAGCATTCAGTCAGAATCTGCCAAGGCCCAACAGTCACACACTTTCAGACAATGAAAATGATTCATGCATTGTTCCCTTTGAAATGTCCTATCTCACAATGATCCAGGTCCGTTTTGTTCCAACATTTATTGGATTCGTTCCTGGCCCAGGTCCCATCCTTCCATCATGTATTGTGGAAACCTGATTTTGAGTAATAGCCTACTGCCGGCTGACCAGCCAACCGACCAGATGGACAGGGGGGAAGACCTCCTTGGCTGTTGTAACTTTTCCTTTAAGTTGGAGGAGGCAGCTTGGTAGGTATACACAGGCTGTCATAAGACGCTACACTTGTTTCTGCCAGACTCTTGCCTCACTGTCTTTACTGTGAAGCTTAAAAGGATGAGAGCTGTGCTGTGAGGAAGCACCTGGTATCCATTAGAGAACATTCTATTGTATTTTTGCAGTGCAGCACAAAGCAGGAGATGGGGAGAGGAGAGCCTGTGTCCACAGCATGTTGAGAATTTGGCCAAAACCTGGTGTCATGATCAAGTGCTTAAAAGTTCAAAATAAGGTAATTTTGGAACAGAAAGAAGAAATGTAATACAGTAATGCAAGAGGGTTCAGTTTCTTAATTGCAACGTGTCTTTGGATTTCGTGCTAGAAGGGTGATCAAGACGATTTCCAAAGATGTTGTCATCATGGAAACCAGCACACTCAGTCGCACACACACACACATTCATGAACATTCATTACCCTTGAACTCTCAACTCACATCCTTTCCTGAGTAATACAGCTTGGGCCGTGTCCTTTGTGGAGCCGTCTTACTGGAAACGTATCTGCTCGTCTTGTGTATCCAAGGAATCTGCTTATCTGATGCTGACTTCCTGAGATCGGGCCTGTAAACAGACCTGGAGTTCACTGGTCCGCCTGAAAAATCACCATCAGGTCTCATGGGTGAGCGAAAGAGGAAGCGGAGAGGAAGGAGGGAAGATGCAGGGAGAGGAAGGAAAAAGAAAGAGGTGACGGGAAGGGGATGAGATGAAGTTGGTGTACTTTCGGCGTTGAGTGAAAATTGTTGGATTGTTGTTCAGGTCACAGTTTGTTTCCTGAGGCAGGTTGGAGGCCTGGTTCCCCAAATTACAAATACCCATAAAAATAAACCTACTGTATCATGTTTCTAATCTTATCTCGTTTCCTCTTCTTCTCCTCTCTTTTTCTTTTCCACCGCCCCCCCTCTCCCAAACCCTGTGTATTGATGCGCTACTCCAACTGTGGTTAATTCTATTAAAGCTCAAGCCATGGTTGTCGTTCCAACTAAAATAAAACAACAATGCCTCGTAGGCCAGCAGAGATCTTACAGCTGGACCCCGAGTAACTCAAGACTTCAGAGCTCCGTGACTGTTTCCTGGTACATGTTTCCATCACGTTTCACATCTGCTCCGGACCCTTTGTTTAACGAGAATGCAGATTTAATATGTCTGAATTAGATAAGACTTTATGGGAGATTTCAGTGCTTCAGAATAATTTGTTCAATTTGAGTCGATTTGAAATTAGCAGAGTGGGCTTGTCATTTCCGGTTATATCCTGGAAAAGGTATGAGTGAGATATGACCTCATTTTCTGTCAGGCACTTCTCAGATAACTTTGAGCAAGGCACTTTGAAAGTAATATCTACTCTGGCTGAGAAAGTAAACAACTTGTACAAAGCAGTTCCTAGCCAGTAGTACATAAAACTGCTCAACCATAAAACTGAGATAAGGAGAGGTCAACCATCCAAAAGAGCAAACTCTTTGGTTTAGTCATTTGTATTTTATTTGATTTACTTATTTACTTGCTTGTTGTATATATACCCAATATACACATATAATATTTTATATTTATTTAGTATCAAGGAATTAAATACCAACAGTATATCATCATATCAACACATTCACAAAACAGTATAATCAGATCTTAAAAGATTGCAAGGTATCCATGTATCAATAAAACACATTTGATTTATAAACACATTTTCTGTGAGTAAAGTTGGTTTTCATCAGAATCAACTCTAACTTTATTAGAAATACAGGAATCATCTGAGGTGGTGCTCTGGTGCCTTAAAGACAACCAATGTTATTGTTGTTTTTTGATGTTTAGCTATGAGTCGACAACTAATTTCCAAAACCATTTCAGTCCAGTAAAGAATGATTCATGGGACTTTCATTGGCACAAAAAAATGATGGTTTGGTTTAAAATATCAACTTACTTAGGGTTAGGGAACATTCGTCATCACAATTAAAAGACTATCTGCTTGATTGGCGGTTAAGGTGCATGGTCATGGTGGAAAGAAAACCACTGGTAAGTGTTGGTAGGAAATGGGATCAGCACAGCGGTGGTAAAATCCCGGGCATTAAAGTCAAAACGTCTCAGACTCCATGTCCGTCCCTTTGAAGCCCTTCAGTCACCTACGTGTAAGCAGTAATCATACATGTGCATGCACCGATTCCCACACAGTTGTACTTGCACACACACACCTACTCAAACAATGTTAAAGGGGTGGCTAGCCTCCACCTATCAGCTGGGCTGCAGCACTCTGGGTCACTGGATTAGCAGTCACACCTCATCATCCTGTGTGCCCAGCTAATCACAGGATTCCCAGCAGCCAGCAGGAGACCATTAAGGCTCAAGGGCACCGCAGTGAAGTACGGCGCCTGCTCCCCTGCACAGAGCAGGTACGGCCATGAACAGCACTAACAAGCTCATCCATGTTTTTATGTACACACTCTCAACAAGCAATACACAAACATGCATTGCTTACTCACCGTCTGCAGTAGCTCAGCACACACAGGGAAGACGGTCCTCGGCACTTGTTCGGCAAATCTCCAAAAGAGAAACTGAATAGCTGTAATCGTGGGAGAGCGGTGAATGGCCGGTTGATTTCAGCATGTGTGTTCATTTCCTGACCATCAATCCCACAGTTCATTTGGCTCAGCACACACCGGTGATGTTAACCATGCAATTGGAGGAAACCCAGTATCCTCTTCTTTTTTTTTAAATAACACAATTACCATTGAATAGAGAATCTCAAAGAAAAGCCAATAATTACCTGTCATGCTATTTCTAATTCCATGAACACACAGGGAATTGTTCTTCCTAGAAAGTGTATCAAACAAGTTCTTAGTCTTATTTTAAATGATAACTTCAATGTGAATTACTTTTCAGTGCTGGCTTCAAACACTGCCAACAATTAAGGAAACCAGAAACTGGACTACTTTGTTCCTATTGTGGAAGAAAAACACAACTGTGGCTTTAATAGACATTGAATGTATTAATATTTAGTAACACTTGCCTGCTTTTGTTTTTATTGCACGTCATGCACAGCCTCCATTGTCCCCTTACATGGCAGAAGCAGCACATGTAATCTTTAAAATGTTCTGTTCAAACACGTTGTTTTTTTTATGCAGTTGCAAGAGCACACTGGGTTTATGCAAATTCATTTCATTATCTCGACTTCTCCGAGTCTGCTTCCCTTCAAAGTGGTTCAAAAAAAACAAGAACAATGCACATGATATCAACAAACAAGCCATTTAATGACGGACCTTCAGAACCAATTCACCCGTTTATTAACGTCTCCAGTGCTCCAGTGTTATATTGTCTGGAGGGAAAGCAGCAGGAGCGGCACATCAATAAACGCTTATTTTTTTCACATTGTAGGCATTCATTTTCCGTCTTTTAAGTGTGAATTAATGGGACGACAGAGGAGAGCAGGGAGGCAGGATGTGTGTGTGTGTGTGTGTGTGTGTGTATGTTCTTGAGGGGTGTTCTTTATTTCTGACTGACCCACACATCCATATTCAAACACCGAAAACTCCATATTCAAACTATTCAAACTGGAAAACTTGTACTAGTCCTAGTTTGTTCCATATACTCAGAGCTATAGCAGAATAGTTTGAAATATACAGTAGTACAGGACTAAAGCAACTATTGTGCAGTATGTACTGTATAATGACCCAGTTCGCAAAAGTAGCTGTAGGCTAATAGTATCACTTGACTGTAGTTGTGATGCAGCCATTGTTATGATAGCTAATGCAGTAGTTGTAGTTTGGTAGTACTTGTAGTAGTAGAGATCCGGGTTACAGAACAAGAGTACAGGTTCAAGGTATGGAAATACATAACTACACAACTGCTCAAAATGTGTCAAATGCACTGTAAAAGCTTTCAAAAAACAATAGACTGTACTGTAGAACATGAGAACCTCAATGGAAATATAACCTTTTATCAAAAATGTGTGTTTCTCTCTTTTCTTTTTTTAGTTACTAGAAAGGTGTGTATTTCTACTGGCCTTTGCCCCGTAGAGTGTTCAGGCCTGGCTGTATTAATAGTCAGAACAAGGGGATTGTAAAAACTTTGGAAAAATTGACATCAGGACAGAGTGTGAGTGGAAACCAAGTTAAACTGCTGAACTTACATTGTATATTAGTACGGTAACTGAAAACACATTGTTTAAGTTCTAAAAACAATGAGAACCGAGACATTTCTGTGACTTAGAGAACGTGAGCACATCTGGAGGTCACGTCGGGATTTGGGGTGCGGGTTCATGGATTCACTGTATTCTGCAGAATGATAGTGTCCCTTTAACCCACAGCACATGGGTGATGAAACCGGTGTCAGCCATATGTCGAGGTGTCCTCTATCAGCCAGATGCTTCGGTCCCGAAAGAGCGAATCAGGGTGATTTTCAAAGCATGTCAATCATTCACCCTCAACTTTTCACAAGCATTGACCTTGGTCTTTCTGCTGATGATGTTGATGTGACGCTACAGCTCAGATGTTCTTGTTCTGATCTTATTAAAACATTTATTTAATTGCTGACTTAAAGAAAAGTTGTTTAACTACTTATCTATTTGAACAGACACACACTCATCTTGCCTGAGAAGCCACACAGAGCATTCAGAGACATGGCTTAGGTTTGACTGAACTGTCTCTTAGATCCTCCTTGGTCTACTCGCAAATTATGAACAGATCTTCGCCTCCAACGCCTGATCCACCAGCGCTCTTCTGGCACGTCGCTCCCCAGACGACTTTGAGGCAGCCAGTTTTCAGGCGAAACAAAAGGAGGGTGTGGGCTATTTGACACGCAAAGCTACACCCGGCTCCTTTCTTTTTTTTCTACAATCGCAGAAAACACTCGATTAGTGAGCAAACCACTGCCGAGGTTGTTGTGTGTGGGAGATGGACTTGTTCACGGTGGTAGTGTATTAAGCCCTGGCTCCCTTAAGTATTACTCTGCGCTGCTTATCTCACCACTTTGATCGAAGCGGAGCACTCTTCTCGCCGCCCCGGACTCGAGAGCTCTTTTCAAAACTTTAATGGGCTGAAAAACTTCACTTTCTGGCTTTCATCCTTTCAACCTCATTACAGCCGTGTTTTCGCAGTTGCCTCTGTTCAGGGACTAATGACAGATGAGTTTATTGAAGCAAAGCAGAGCAAATAAACAGCGTGAATATTATAACATCACCCGGTAGGCCAGTTAATGAACTCTGTGGGAACTTTTCTACTCCTCTTACTTGTCAGTGTTGGCCAGCCTTGGCGATCTTCACGTCTACTCTTCGAAATTGTGTTGGTTCCAGAGAGAATTCTGCGTCTGCTATTTATTTCTTCGATCTCATCCACCTGGTATTAACTATGAGCCACTCCAGCCTTATCTGTAATCAGCATAACTCATCGGATGGAGTTAATGGTGTGTTTACTCTGTGGCTTTAAGAGCTAAGTTAGGGAAAGTATGTGTAAGACGAGTATTTATCTCTCGCCGGTCATACTCTGGCTGCTTTCCAGACCAATGCTACAGAGGACAGGAAAATCAAAAGAGATCAGATGTCTTTGTCTCTGATCAGCCCCACTATATGTTGATGCTGTTTTATCAATCACATCGGTTGACAGAGAGAGTTTCATAGCATGGACAGGAAGTGAATTGAAGATAAAGGAAGGATTAAACACATTTTTACTACAGATTTTACCAAGATTTTCTTATTTCCCGGCTTAGGAAGTCACCCATTGCTGGCCACAAAGAAGCCTCAGTGAAATAGAGGGAGCTTAAGATCTGGGGTTTCAAACCGATGACCTGCTTCTTCTGACTTGAAGCCACGTAAAGCAGCTTTTCTCATTGGGGCAGGATGTAAAGCTCATTCATTGTCCTGCGCCTCTTCGTCTCAGCCGGTCCAACTGCAACATGTCATACGTCTCGATGAGTCGTCTGCCACGAAACACAACAGGGAATCAGCACATCCCAGGTGAACTGGTTATTCACTGTGGGAAAAGTCAACAAAAGTCTGAATCCAGATGCGATGTGAGAGGACAGGTCTGATAAGTAGACAACACAAATGTCCATGAGGTTTAAAAAGAGATCCAGGACTTTTGGTGAACTCAGGAACAAATCTGATGCAGCCAAGAGTCATTTTCCACAAAAAGATGCTGAGTTCTCAGGTTTGCCCACAGTGGCAGCTTCCTGTCCCACCAGCCACATAAATACCCTTACGATACCCCTGCTACAGGCCCTGCCCTTGATTTTTAAAGCTCTTGGTAGCCACAGCTATGGCTTCCAGATGCTGTCTCCAATGTGTTTTTTAGTGGAAAGAATAAGGAACTAATCTAATAATAAAAAGGTGGGTAGCACAGGAGAAGCCTCGAAGGTGGGGAATAATTTTAGCACATCTTCGTAAATCAGAGCCCTCGCAGCGGTCCTGCAGAATATTTGTCAAGAAGCCCAGACCACCTCTGACACAGGGAATGACTAAGTGCAAAACTTCCCTCTTGTTTAATAGATACAATTAAAGTGCATGTTAAATTGTAAACTATACCGATTGCAGTGAATAGTGATTATCAGTCATGAAATCCTGCCTGAGCAAAACCAAGTTTCCCTCTTTGCTGCCTCATAACCAAGTTTTAAATTTGCTTCCACTCTTGTCCTTAGATATTTCTTCTATGGTGACTTAATGTATCGACAGACAGAGCAAGTTGTATGTATTTATTCATTTATTTTGGGGAATGAAGTGGAAAATAGGGTTTCCCTGCTAATTTATCCAGTTCAAAGGATCAATCTGAGGAAAGAAATTCCCAAGAAATAGCATTAAATTGTCTCAATGACCAAGATCCTTATCATGTGGGCTCTGGTCCGATTTGCACTCAATCAGGAAAAATACTGATTCACATGCTACATTTGTGGAAACTATGAGGCAGATAAAAGAAGGTAATTCTACCGGCTGTTGTGCACAAACATTAAAGACCTCAAGTGGTGTTTAATCGCAGCAAGTACAGGGGAGGATGCGATATTCATGAGTCGGTCCACTCTGCATTCCTGTGCTGTAAGCCTGAAGGACTGCCTGGGACTGAGCTGGGGGCTCAGTGCTGTCAGGAAGCTGCGTCTGAGAGAACCAAGTAGAATCATTGAGATTCAACAGCCCAACTGAATTTGTCATTTAGATTTCTTTCTTCAAAAGAAAAACCCTCCCCAACTGTCACTCTCGTATCCTCACCCAGGAGGAGACTACCTTTCTCTCCGGAGGCTGTCGAGGGAGAAAAGTGTTATTTAGAAAATTCACAGGAGGAAAATGCACGGTATTCATTCAAGATAGACAGGAGCCCAAATGTTAGCCTGTGCCATCAGAAAGACACATCTGTCCTCTGCCTCGCTCTCCGGCTGTCATACTCCCTGTTCCTCATCTTCAAGGACTCCTGGCTCCACCGGATTTCCTCTTCCTTTCCATCTTTCACCCTCTCATCCACTTCCTCTCGCGGAAAGAAAACCTTTTACTTTCCATGTCGCTGCCTTCATTTCTTCTCTCCAATTTCCTTTTCACCTCCTCTCTTTCAGGACTCCAAGTTTCTCGCGCACTAATCAGCTCTTCTCTCGCTGCCGACAAACACCCCCCCCCCACCTCACCTTCCTCCCCCGTATTGGGTTTTGCTGTGACGCGCGGGCGAGATGCTAATTAGCAGGTGGCGCGGACAGACGCACGGACGTCCTTTCACATAAACACAGGGAAGAACGTGTTGACACCAAGGCCACATGGACCAATCCATACTGTTTATAGCAATCACCTGAAGCTCTGATTAATGTTTGAGTTAATCAGTGGGACAGGAAGGAATCTGTCCGTGGGTGGGGCCGGTGACAGAGCGGTGGAGAAAGAGCGACCAGTAATATGTATCTCGATATGTTAAATAACTTGAGTTTCTGTGCGTCTGCAGGGTTGTGAATGTGCACCGCAAATAATTGAGGGGGTTTGAGAGCTTCACCGAGACAAATTTTTAACTAATACAAGTCTTTGTGTAAACTTTGCTTTGCTTATTTTCAGTATTTGACCCCTGTGACCCTCTAGGGGGGGATGTAAAAATACCTTTGTTTTGTAGGAATACCTACATCTCCAACTTTTCAGTACTTCATGTATATTTTTTGTACCTTTTGTTTGATATTGCACCCTGTGATAGACGTGGGCTCCCTGTGTGGTATCCCTCTTGACCCCTTCCCAGTTGGATGCTGACTCAGATCCTGTTCACCTGACTTCTCTCAGCGAGGCCGATGTGCCACACGAGGCCTTCTGATGACCATCAAGATGATTGTGTTTGAGGGCAGCTCCCTGTAAGTGTTGTCAAGTGTCGGGTCTTATTAAACGAGCGCTGATAGCATCTGGCACCTGTCATGAGATAAACATGTGTATAAGTTTGAAGATGTTAAAGCGAGATACACCGACGCTTATCTTGTTCCAACGACGCTAATCAAGGCCTGGGCTATTTTCTGCCATTTAAAAAAAAACCTTCTCCATTACTTTTGCACATTTTGAGACAAAGGTAGAAAATGACAAAGTTTTGATTGGACACATGTGTAACAAGGACCCCGAGTGGAGATTAGAGTCAAGCTGATAAGGTTTCATTATGACTAATATTACATCTGTTGTCCGGGTCTAGAATTTAAGAGAACTGAAGACAGTCAACTGGAAACACATGAACCCTTTTGGAGAAATATTGTTCTCTGAATATCTTCTCTGAAAAGGCATATGGTGAACTGCTGTCATTTTTGTGTTTGACCACCAAATTAGATTTTTCTTAAAAGTGCTACAATCTGCTATTAAGCACGTCCGTCGAATGGTGACAGTCTTCTTTGATCAAAGCTTTTCAAGTCCTCTTCGGTCTGGATAATGGACAGTCGTAATGAAGACCATGATATGAGACAGGAATTAGGCTTGATTGTCCCTCTGACTGCCAGCGTGACTTCGATATGAGTTCCAAGTTCCAAATGTTGGCAGGTTTTAATGTGGTTTTAACAGTTTTGGCTCGGGAGCCTCGACCTGCGCTGATCACTGTTCAGCCCTCGCAGACAAAGGCTTTCTTTGTCAAAACAGCTCCGTGTATTTCCTTGTTCTGGCCACAGCACGGCACTCTTCAAGTTGAAATGTGACCTCTCTTTCCTGACAGTTCTCCTCTCGGCCCGTGACATTTCGAGTCAATCCCGTGGCATCACGTGAGACCCTCGTCCTCTCGTTGCAACCTGTTCCCTTGTATTTCGATTTCGTGATGAGTCCCGCCCGTGACAAACCAATCACACATGCCCATCAGTGAAAGGACCGCGCCACGAACGGGCACGGCAGAACTCGAGAGGAGCCCTTTGAAATCGGAACACCACTCGAGTGAAATTAATCCCCTTTCCTCTCTACTCTCTCTCTTTTTTTTTCTTCTTCTTCTTCTTTACAAGGTTCCTCTCCTGAAGATCCCCACCGGGTGGCTGGTCTACCCAGGCAACACCGAGACTGACATCAGCATAGCCATCTCATTACTCTCCAAGGGATCTGGGAGGTCAGTGCTATCAAGTGGAGTGGTGCTATAAAATAAATTGAATGTTCCACTGTGGCACATGTTGAAGGTGATGGACAGAGAGGGCCTCAGCTCCGAACCACAGCCCTCTCCTGCTCCCCTGGGTGCTGCAAGGCCGGGATCTGGGCTGAGCAGCTGGATGGGGGGGGGGAGGTTGCAATCAGAATTAAACATGAGAAACCTGACCATTGTGGTATGTTGGCCATCCGTCACTCGGCGCAGCTCGCAGAGGCTACCTGTGCACGTCCAGTGGGCCTGTCAGGTATTGGAATAGACACACTTGGCTGCACAGAGGTGAAATCAGAATTGCAGATGGGTGAGGCGAGGGGGGAAGAGAAGAATAAAGTAAATGGATGTGGAGTGAAGGGATACAGTATAAAGCCACAGGGGGATGGTCTCCATTTCTCAGCCACAGTTACATTTGTCATTCCAATGTGATATTTAAGTTCTGATTTGAAAAATCACAGCTTGTGGCAGTAAATGACTTTAATTCACCATGCATGGTCTGAAAATCCATTTCTTATGTATTAATTCAAAGCAGAGCTCTGGGTATTTTGGACTTATACTCTGTTAGGGATATTCCAACGTTCTTTTATTTTCAGTGTTCCACTACTCAGTGGCTTGTCAGAAAAAAGTGCCCGTATTTCCAGTAATTTAGGATTTACTCCACAGTTTTTTACTATTATTTCATTCTAAATTGATGTGAATGTGATATATAACTACGTGAAGCCAATGTGATGTGGCACACCGTTTTTTGATTTTTTTTTATATTCGAAAAGAAATGGTCCAGATTGAAATGATACTTTTTCTTCCTTTTTATTGTTCAATTTTATTTCAGTAGAATTGTGTTCAAAGTCTGTTACCCTGTGAAACCGAACATCCTGGAGTGATTACATAATGCAGATGAAGTGATAGAAAAGTAGACTTCAATCCGAAACTGGAGCCTTGAGCACTTTTGTTCACACAACTGCAAAATCCCTATATGGTGAAAAAGTGTTTCTTGCAACAAGTGCAAAATAAGGTCCTGCTTCACTGAGCGTATAAAGTCTTGCATTTTTATTTTTAGACCCTGTCAACAAGCCACAAACTATTTTCATGTTTTTTCTTCCACAAATAATTTCTCTAAAGTTGTGCTGCACGGAGAATAGTTGAAGTTGTTGAAGAATGCTTTGTTGTTGTAACAGCCGGTAACACAGCAGTGTGGCGGCGGCTCACAGGCTTGTTGGCACTGAGACGTTTCCAAAGGTGAACTCAGTTATACATATTCATGCCCTCACTAATGACATGTGTTTTTACTTATAGGGACTACCTAGTTCAAACGTGGATATGCACTGGCAAACAGACAAAGCAATGATTTGGCTGTAATGAACTGAAATAAGGCACGAGAGGTCAAACGGATTGTTTTTAAAAATTAATGAAAAAACCTGGCTCCTGCAGCTTCTTCTCACTGTGAAACTCAATAACCATCCAAGGCTGAGATAAAGCATACATGTTTTTTTTTATTAAATCTCCAAAAGTAGTATCTGGCTTGCTGGTTGGTTTCCCAGAAACACCAGTAAAGGAATAAGCATGTATTCACAATGGACCGCAGCGCTCTGCGGGAGAAGCAATCTGTTGGAGGAAGTAAATCCATTTAGCCCCAACAGAAAGGTGGCGAGCCGACTTAATTGGGGTCTCCGGCTATATTTAAAAGGAGTAAATAATTTTAGGGCACGGCAGGGTATCTTGACACGGGGGTGAAATGGCCGAATACACATTGCAGTAATGAAAAAGGCCGCTTGAGTTAAAGTTTGCAAAGAATGTCTGAGGAAAACCAAAAGAAAAAACATGAAATAGCTGTTAATAGCTGAACAGTGAAGTTAGCTTTCATTTTCTTACAAGTAAATTCCACACAAGCTCTCTGAGGCACATGCACACACTGCTGTTTCCCCGTGCACACACTGCAACACGCACATTATCTGCATAAAACACTCGCCTGGAGGGTTAGATTGAGACGGTCCAGAGCCAGAGCAGCGTTTGGCTCGCTGCTGCACCGCAAGAGGGAAATCACAATAGAGCACTCCTGACCTGTAAGCCCTGACAAGTGCTACATAATTGTGCCGTCTGGCCTAAATTGTGCTGTGTCTCTGAAAAAAGAAATGTGATGATTATTCGTCTGCAACCCGCCTCCCGGCCTCCTTCCCCCTCTTATCTGCTCCTTTCTGATTTATATGTCGCCTCAGTGGCACGCCGGGATTATGTTTTTGTCAGTGTTTTCCTAATACATCAACTTGTAAACCAATTTACCCACTGGCGCCCTGAAACTATTCTGGCATGAAACAGCTATTGCAGCATTTAGCTCAACCCCCCTCCCCCCCCACCTCCATTTCCTCCACTGCCAGTAAATGTTTAAATGTGTTGCAGTTTTTGTTTGAAGGACCGTGTCACCACACTCAGCGATTCAGCAGATCCCTTCAAGATAAGAGCACACCTTTTACTTAGTGCTCACAGGCAGACTGTGTTCCAGTGTTGTGGTTTCACTAGTCAGTGTTTAAAGAATGGAGGTCTAACAAATGTTGGTCCATGAAATGTCTGCCTTGAACTCTGGAAAAGTGGGACCAGACATTTTTGGGACCATTAAATAAAAAAAAGAATTGTTTGCCTCAACGTCAACACCGGCATCTGCCCTTATCGCCGAAAGCTCTTAAATCTTTTTTGTTTACATCTTCGTTGGCGTCCTTTTTGGCATATATGGCTCTTAACACTCAACCTGAGACATTTGTAGTCTTTCAGTTTCGCATGTTACAAGCAGCATCTACATGCCCACCTGCTTGCTGGGAATTCTGTTCTCATTCTCCGGACATTTTATATGAGGGCTGGTCGGGGAAAAGGTCGAGAAAATGTCAGGAGCGACTGACCTGGACAGTTGTGTTCTCACAAACCTGTAAGCAGGTGCTCCAGCACATGGGTGCACGCTTCTACTCACTGAGATCCTCTTGGAAATCCACTCCCCCCCCTTCACATAGCATCTGATCTAATGATTAATTATCTGCTGTTGTGAGGACAGGAGAGGACAAAGTTTAATCTTGGTCCCTTAATCCTCTTTTTGACCACTTGACCTTGGATGTTCAGCTGTTCCAAGGCCACTGCTGATAGCATTGTTGATGAAGAGGATCCACAGCTGGATACACAAACTGTGGCAGGAGGCATCCACCGGATCAAATGGTCCGACCGGGGTTTTGTTCTGCTCTCTGTTCGAATTACTAAATCATCAAAACCTTACATGGTTAAAGTAGCTCGAGGAGATATCACGAAAAACATTAAACACTATGCAAATAAAAGTGGAGGATATCAAAGTATAATAAATCCAAAAGTTTTTTCTGGCTTCCATTTAAAGTAGTTCTGTCCTTTTTAGGAAGGGCACTGACATCTTTGATATTTAAGTCTTTTATTATAAAATAATAAGGAACCTGCGCTGAAAAGAAATCCTCCATTATCATATAGTGGTTCAGGCTCTCGTCTTGTCTCGTCTTTATGACACTTATTATCCCAGAACCAGGAAATGACAAGTGGCATCTCCCAGTTAAAAGGCCAGCTGTAACTGGAGTCAATCAATACAGGGAGATGGATGAGGCTGCTGATCCAGACACTAAGGGCCTTCCTTTGTTTGGATCATGTAGACCTCCACCTGCAGCCGTCTTCTTTACAAGTCCCAAATGTCGCACACTTCATCACTGACACGATTTGATTACCTCTGCCTTATTCGTCCTTTATCCAGGGAGCCGTAACTCCTCAACTGAGTGTCATCATTTTGACTGCAACATAAATTAAATCAATATTTTTACACCCTGCCCTAATTAAAGTCACAGGTGTAGTGGGTAACGGAGTTGTGGGGTGTGGGGAGGGGGACAACAGACAGGTAAGAGGTAAAAATATTTCCCAACCTCTGAGGCTTTGATGTCGTCCCAGTGCCAATTCTTTGTTTGTTAAAATTAAGGTTTTTTATTAATTCGTTGATTTTAGTTCCTATATTTCTCATCGTATCTGTGCCTGTAATGATTATATTTCATTAACACTTTTGGTATATTCTATTGAACAGCCATAAATGATGCTTAGATTGAGTTACCAACGTGTCAAATCTGATTAAGAAATAATAACTTGGCAAGCTAGCATTTATAAATAATTTACAATACTTTGATGCTAATGGCTGACCTCAATCTAAGATATTCAGAAACTGTTATACCACTTATTATGTTGTACTGCTGATAAGTCATCACTTATGCATGGTGTAAGCATTAATTAATTGTGTTTTTCAATGTCTGATACACCTTCTACTAATGCTTTATAGATTATTTATAGTCAAAGACTAACTTTTGACTTGTGTGGTTGTGGAGAATCTTCCAGCATCAAACGTGCTACATCTTTTTAGCATTTTGACTCTTTATTGAGACGGATTGTTTGAATCAGTGGTTGATACATATTTATAATTGGTTTATTTTGCGATAGCTTATTCGAAACAGAGACTCTAGACCCTGCATTAAGCGCTTGTCAACATATCTGCAGAAAGTGAACTGAAGGGTCAGCTGATTTATTATTGAATGACTTTAGAGTCCTATGTTCCCTTCCCCAAAACACACAGTGAGCTAAGCCGGTGAACATTAGTCAAAATAGAAATGGATTGCCCAGCATTCTTTGTGTGTGTGTGTGTGTTTGTGTTTGCTGTGGCTGCTGAAGCTTCCTCATTATCCACGGCTAGCACAGAGCTCCAGGCAAAGCCCCGACCAACAGACGGCTTCCCGAGTAATTACCAGACGCACTGGAAAAACAGAGACACAAGAGCAGAGAAATGGAGAGAGAGAGAGATAGAGAGAGATAGAGAGAGAGAGAGAGAGAGAGAGAGAGAGAGAGAGAGAGAGAGAAAGGAAAAGGAGGAAAATGAGAGAGGCCAAGAGGCTGACTGATTCTATACTTGAGCCGAGCAGAAACACACACATACACCTCAGTGCGTCACTATCGTTACACCTTGATCATTCGCTTAAACATTAAGAGAGCACATCCTCTCCTCCAGCTAAGTGTCTGCATGAAGTCACCTCAGTTACCCAGGAACACCTGCTTCTCTGGAGGCGACTTACAGCAGCCGCCATCCCTCATCTGGACCTCATGTATAACTATTTAATATAGTAAATCTCACTACATGAAATACTAAGATTTAATATTAACTATAAATGAACAGACACTAGTCTACTTTATTATTGCTTTCTTTCAATAAACCATTATGTATCCCATAGTAGAGACTGTGATAAGTGCATGGAATTGATTCTTATTTTATTCATATGCATCTTCAAATTATGAAAGTTAAGATGCTTTTATCATATTTTAAATATTTCACCGGCATCCAGTTAGTAATACGTTTCTTTCTGAAAACAGTGGATTGAAACTAAATACATTTAAAGAAAGTCTCTCCTAAAATAAAATAAAACAATTGTACACAGGATTGTGGTGTTGTTATTGGAAAGCAAGTGGCCTGATAACTTATACGATTTATCGAATCCTGGATGTACCACTTGTTCCACATTCCCATCGCTCCACCGAGTTTGGTGGACATTTTTTTCGTAGATTTTGTTTAATCCTGTCAAATAAACCAACTAATCATTTCAATGCTTATACCATAGACTGCACATGAAGATGAAGGATGGGTCTCCACTTCCTCTCACTATCTGGATATGAAGCCAAAGCTACCATCTTGTCATTTGGGGTCAGTCTCGGCTGTCAATACACAAAAAATCTAATTTACGTTGGTTTGGTGACAACAACCAATGTCCCATTCACTAAGTTGGAGGAGGCAGAGTTCATGACATATACCGAAGCCAGCCA
The DNA here is from genome assembly GCA_038501795.1 of Pseudopleuronectes americanus. Classification (NCBI taxonomy): domain Eukaryota; kingdom Metazoa; phylum Chordata; class Actinopteri; order Pleuronectiformes; family Pleuronectidae; genus Pseudopleuronectes; species Pseudopleuronectes americanus. The sequence goes on from CM076724.1 coordinate 16,056,409, forward strand.
CCGGGGGGCGATCAAGACACTTTGGCTTCACTTTTGGGGAGACGTCATGTCGTCCAGGTTTACAAACAGTATATGGTTTACACTTTTCATGTAAAGGGTAAATTACATTCATCATCAGTTTGTGTGTGTGTGTGTGTGTGAGAGAGATAGAGAAAGTGAGAAAACACAAATTTGTTTTTGTTCTCCTTTAAAGTTAAAAAACACAATTACTTTTTCTTTTGCGAGAGATAACCAGCTTTCTTTTGAGGATGAGGTTGGCAATTTAATGCGTGGGAGAGCAGCATCGCTAGTTGATGCTTTGTTCTTGGTGTGAGAGGAGCTACACTCTCATTATTAAATCCTGTGCTCTGTGAAAGTACCTGATTTGATTTATTTTTTTCCTCGGTGGATTAAGTTTTGTGATTTCTTTCATGTGGCTGAAGACCCTTGCCCGAACAAATCCTCTGGTCACTGTTGTGCCTTTACACCAGAGCAATCAGGTTTTACTGTTGGTGCGTCTTTCTGATTCTATAATGAAGTGCTTCAGATTCTCTGTCGCTCGGGGAACATGAGCAGTCGTCTCTGGTGAGTTTCTGCTGCACTTTTTTGACATCAAAACTTTGATATCCAATTTTTTTGCCGTGGGACTGTGGCTGCTCTTATCTTGCTTTTCCAGTGTTGAGCTTAGTGTTATCTAATCTCGTGGTTGTATACATGGAGAGTGCTTACAGTAGGGTTGTGTGACGTTTGTGTTTCATACCTAAATGCCTGAGTTATTCACTTCCTCGCTATGAACCGGTCAGACTCATTTCTCAACTTCACGTGTTCTGGAAAATCGAAAGATCTGTGGTTTAAGGAGACGTCTCCCTCAACCGTGCAGCAAATTCATCAACTGTGATTTTTTTTTATCTTTACCCCCTTTTCACTTCTGAAATGCAACGAACCCTCGCAGCCGGCGCAAAGATAAATACTGCACTTCGAGTCCGAGCGTTGCACTGCATCACTCATGTGGTAAGTTGGGATCATACGTTGTTGAAGGCTACAAATGGATAACTCATCAAAAGTCCTGATTCTGCTTGGCAGCGGAGCGTTCTAGAAGCGCACATTTCACCACAATGACTTCAGTTAGACTCGAGGTGGCCTTGACTGGGCCTATTCCCAAGTGCACTAAAAAAAAATCTTTAATGTGGAAGGCGTAAGCTCCACTGAAACCTGCCATGCTTTCCCCCGGCTCCCTCTTCCACAGACAGAAAGCATAAAGTGTTTATGACCCCGTGTTCCAGAGGTCACATCCAAACCTTTATTCGTTACTGTGTCATGTCAAATGCCCCTATCGGCTTTCCCCCCTTTTCTTCGGGCATTTATGTGACTGAGGTGGTTAAACAAAAATGCAGCGAGAGGTGCTGAACCTGACCTTTGGCCGCAAAGAAACGTACATACACATGTCAGGCCAATAACCGGCTTCCTTCTCAGAGCGGTGGCTTGCCTAAACAAGAGCAACGCGGACAAGTAATTCATTGGCCACATCAGACAGGAGAGGAGGAGGAAGGGGGGGAAAGGCATAAAACAAATGGATCGCTATGTAAATACTTTTAATGAACCCACTGATTGGGCTCACAGAGACATTTTATCAATCGGACAATGGCTTCTGCAAAGAACGTTCCGATCCGTCCTCGAACAATGATTTGTTCCGAACGAGTACTTTAGATAACAACAGCACTGTGGAGACTGAAAATAGCTCATGCGATATATGACCAAATGTTATTATTATTAAACTATGGATGTGGGCTAAAGCAGGATGTATAGATTTCTTTTAAATCAACCACTCTATGTATCCTTGATTTTCAAAGAACCGTGCATGCTCCAAAATGATCATATTTCCTTGAGCCATTTAGTTTGAGGTATTGCAGGATTTTAAAGAGGAGAAGCGGAGAGCCTTCATGCTCATTCACTCCCTACAGATCTGGGTTTATCATGCACAGTGGGTATAAGTTCATTGAGGCCATGGCTGGGGCCGAGGGGGCACTCACTATTAGTGCCCACAAAAAGCTTTCTCCAGCTGGGAGTGTGGACCCTGCACATGCTGGGGGCGCGAGGCCTCATAATTGGCCCATTCCAAAGGATTTATAGATTTTCACATTGAATTATATATTTGTCTGGTTTGGATTTGGGAGGTGAGAGGATAGGTTTACCTTTATGGCTAAAGAGCTACTTTCTTAAATTTCACAGGAAAAGACTGGTGAGTCCATTGAGGTTGGTTAAAATAACACTGAGGGAGACCTGATTATAAATGTATCCCTTCTGAAAGCATAATTACACCACAGGAAATATGTTACAAAATGACTTTTTAATATAGGATTCTTACATGTATCACCTGCAATATACTACATCTCGTGTAAAAGCACAGTGTTAGTTTAGGTGTTTCTTATGTGGCCAAATTGTGTGAGAATTTATGACCCATTACCCAAAAGGGGATTAAAATGATTATATCAATACATTTACACGTCACAAGAAGACATTTTAAATATAGCCTGATTTAAGGGGTTCAAGTTTCAACACAAATTTACTTTTACACAATACACATACTATATACTTGGATATTCTTTCTTCTGTAACTTGTAAATCTTGAAAACACCTCCAGCAGCGGGCCATGAGCAGAATGAGGCCACGCTAGAGACAATTAAACTGAGCCTCAACGGAGCCCAATAGAAACCACCCACGATACGTCCACACAATGATTTTGTTCCTATAAATTATACATGCAGACTTTGTTTGTTTTGTCAGCATACAGACAGTGCTGGGCTTATTCAATATTTCATATGGCCTTGCTCAGACAAATGCTAAACTCTAAAGCCCAGTTATTGAACTAATAAGCTATTCTTGCTCGGTAAACAGACATGAGCTGCTCAAACAACAGCAGCATTAACCCACCGTGTCCACTGGTGGAGATTGATACAAGAGAAGAAGCTAAATAAATCTCGGCTGTACAACGTTCTTATTATTTTTCACGGGGATTGAATCTCTGAATCCACCTGATTTCCACGCAGACACACACTGACTGTGTGTTCACACCTGGCAGCTGCCTCATACATCTGGTCAGTTCGCCACCAGAGACTCCAGTGGAGCCATTCAGGGTCATCTGCCGGGGGTGCACCTTAGTGGAACTTGTTTGCTGTAAATTTTTCCAAACCCACATGTACAGTGTTTGCCTTTCATGCGCTGTCAGAGGAAATTTGGACTTATTGGTCGAATATTTCAGCGTTTGAGAAAATTCACTCTAAGCTTTGCTTTGGCTTCAGCTCTGATTTCATTTCAAATTCCACGAGAAGCTTAATACTACAGATGTGGCAATGGAGGGCAGACAGGCGGCAGGGGAGCAGGTAGTGTGGTAAAAACTGAACATTTGCAAACCTTGTGATAATAGTTTTCTCTGTGCAGCCAGAAACACCACCACTTCATAGTGCCTCACAGGCCATTTGTGTGATCGAGTCAGTTTTCAAAATATAAAACATCTGAGTAGATTATTGTCGGCTCACGAAAGAGCAACAAAATCATTCACTTTTGAAGTCATTGAAATAAGAATCAGAGTTTACAGGTCATTTGCACCTTTTGTTTCATGTAGCAGCAGCTGAAAGATTAACTGTATTGGAAATGCGTTCTCGCTTGATACACTCAATGCAATCTTATTTCTAAAATGACACCAACCCCCCCCTGCATTTACATTAGCGACATCAGCTCAGTGTAAGAACCATGTGATGCAAGGCTGCAGCAATTGGCAGAAAGGGAAATAGACCCACTGAGAGTGACTAAGAGACACCAGCGAGTGAGAGTGTGAGGGAAAAGTTGTGTGAGGACAAATTAAAAAACAAAAATCCAGATGAAAGCTGAGCCGCTGGTGGTGAGAACACAATCTATTTATACATGTTGTTAACAATTGTGGTTTGCATTGAGGTAAACTCACCTCTCCCGTCATCCAGGGCAGAAAATAGAGACACATATTTGTTCAAAAGGTTGAGAAGAGAAGATACTGGTTTAATGTTCAAAGTCAGATTCATGAAGCCTCTGTATTTAGGTTCAAAAACGGGAAGTTCCCTTTGTACTGGTCCTTCCTCTGGGCTTTGCTGCTGTCCATCTTGCTTCAGTCTTACCTCTGAATTCTGACATTTAAAAATGTACATTGATGTGTTGATTTGAAATATTCATTAAGTCCTTACACTTTGTGAGGGAAGGAAGAAAAACAGAAACCTTTCAGGCTCAATGAGGTGCAGTGCAGCGCTGAGATGCATCAACTTCCACAAAAAGAACTAAATAAATGTATTCAAGAAAATCTGCTTCATGCTATATTTATGATGGATATAATAAGTAAACACACACCAAATAATGTACCGTGCTAAGGATAAGTTTATCTCCATATTTTGTATTACTTCCACGATGGAGTTTATGTTTTCAACCGTTTCTTTGTTTGTTGTTGGTTGTTGTTGTAGAACTACAAGGTGTGTTACCATGAAACATGATGGAGGGATGCAATATATTGGTGCAGCTTGGTTAAAGTTAAGGGGACTGTTGTGGCTTGGTAGAAGCATATGCTCCGCTGGGTTCCATTCTAGTTTACAATATTTTAGCTTGAGAGGATTCAGTTTGTCTGTAACTCATGTCCATCAATGGTTAAATCTATAGGTAAAATAAAGGAGTTGCTTTAGGAATGCTATAAACCAGAAGATCTAAAAGCAACAACGTTATATAACCATATTATAGCAAACATCAGTCAAAAAGAAAAGTGCCCTGGTATGGCTTTGGACGATTTGTCTGCTGTGACGTGGAAACATGGGGCCCACAGTCTGCTGAGAACCTTAACATACTCATCACCTCCGACACGGCTGCTTTACTCGGCCTAATGCTTTCCCCAAATGTCCAAAACCAAGATCTATGCCTGCGCATGCTTTCATCTTTGCGTGTGTGCTTGGCTCCACAGTGTGTTTATGTAGCTATAGGATCACATACTTTGGCTCATCCTCTGAAGTTCCCACGTTAAACATTTTGTGATTTAAATAAAAAGTACCTCTGGTTCAGCAAAGAGATGAAATTTGGATTGTGATCTTTTATGTTTTGAATATCTTTGCTCTTCTTTTTATTTCCTTTCACCATTTCTATTCTGAAAAAAGGGTGAAGTCTTAAAAGAGCAACACCTGAAATCCAATACCTGAAATTCTGTGATTTGGCCTTTTGCTAATGTGTTCCACAGTCCCCCGGCTTTATCCCGTCTTTTCTTCAGGCCACTGATGCTGTGTGGCCTGGCAGTATTAAGTAACATCTTGTACTGTCTGCTAAGAACATGACCCAACCTGAGAGTGAAGCAGGTGGGCTCTGTGGGGAAAGATTGAGACATGGCCACCATTCAGCCGCTTTCCCTTCAGAACAGACCCCTTCCTGGGTATAAGACTCAGTAAAAGGGACAGTAAATGACTCTTGGCCTGTTTACCCGCAGGTAAGTGCACCTATAAAACAATGGGGATGTGGTTTAAGTACGGCGAGTGAGTGAAACCCTGAGGTTTTATGTGGGAGAATGAATGCACTCATGGTCCTTGTGAGGCCCCTCGGATAAAAGGCTCTACCAAATGGCTCGTGTTTGTTCTACAAAGAGAAATGAGGCGCTATATCATGCTACTGCATCTACAAGTCTAATTAAGTGTTTCACTCAAAGTCATTTGACTTGTAAATAGATAAATACGATGCAGGCACTTTTCCTTTTTAACTTGTGGGATGCTCGGGAGAGGGGAATTTTGTTACGAGTGACAAAATGGCTTTGTAAATAACTTTCATTTCGTTCTCTCTTGCTGTTTCGATAATGGATGAATATGTTAAATGATTTGCAGCTAGCAAAGTTTTTCTGAAGTCTTGTAAATGCACCCCCCTAGGTAATTACCATATCTAGGGGCCTAGCAATAAATACACATCATCATTAAACCTCACCTGGATTTACAGTTTCATGAAAATACACTTAGCAAAGCAAACTACACAGGCAAACACTATGTAATGACTAGAAAGCTGGAGGGCATGGAAAGTTCACTGCAACACTTCACTTCCTCTCCCATCAACCCTCTGCTCGAGTCTTTCTAGTCGCATATTTGAAGCCTCATCCTCGTCTTTGTCATTATCATTTGAGGAATCCTCCTATTATCTGCAAAGGATTTGAAATATTCCTCCTTCTGCGCAAACCTTTTTCCTCTTGTAACTATAGTTTCTGACAATGTTGCACGACTCAGGGTCTCTGGTTCAACTCAAACACTGCATTCCATAAATAACCGCCTTCAAGTCAGAATTGGCAAACAAGCAGCGTATCTGCTGAGCTTCCTGCTGTATATCACAGGGTTTCCAGACACGTCCCTCTCAGCTGGTTTACAGATGGAGTTAGTCCTTCGTCTCCAAATCAGATAAAGCCTGAAGACAAAAAATGTGCTTAAGAATGACAGAACAAAGAGTGATGCAGCCCTTGGTGTGAGCTCTGTGGAACATGGTTCATTTTCAGGCACATCCAGAGAGTCTGGATTCCTCCTCCAACACCCGCAAGCTCTGGCGCAGCAGTTCCAGCCGGGCTGCCGGGCCTTCATGTGGCCGGGCGTCACATTGGTGCCAACCCCAAGTGCATTCTTTCTCACTCTAAATGACCCTCATGGTTTTATATTAAATGGAGTGAGCAACGGCCGTCAGACGCCACCGAGGCTTCAGCCGGGCCTTCTATCGGTCGGCTGAGTCATTATCCTACCCCTTTGTTTTAGAGTGACAGGCTTCAGGGTGGGGCTCAGCCTGTCTATTGTCTCCATGTGTTTAATAATGAACAGTAATGCCTCATGCCCTTACTACTACTGTATAATTGGCTAATTTATTAGTGGAGTGTAAGAGCCAATCTAACTGAGAGCTTATGAAGAGAAAAAAAAACTGCGGGCAAACGATTGCTTTAATCCTCTCTTCTCACAGAGCCGGTCCAAACTTTGCTCGGTGTTGGTTTATTTTCAAAAATGTTCTTTAACCCGACGTTCAAAGCCGAGCGACTCCCATTCCATTTCATGACAGCACTGAAGGCAATTTCTGCCGGCCCAGTTTGTGCGCCATTGAAGATTTATCTGAGCGCCGCCGTGCTCTGTTCTCCGGACCAAAGGGAAAGCAGAAAGGACCGTGGGTTAAGAAGTCTAGCTGCTGTTTAATTGCTCTGAAATAAACACGAGGTCTTTGAAATGTTCTCTATTAACCTCTGAACTAAATGTCATTATGTTTTTATGTTGCAGCATTCAGTTAAAGGTAACTTCTTTAAAAGATCTTAGCTCTGATGTGATTGATTTCATGTGATCGTGGGGATACGTTCGTATGGAATGAGCACGTCATCCCTAATAAAACAGGTATAACTAATTCATAGAAATAATTAGTTACAGGTAGAAATATTCTAAATAAGTGAATATCAAATAAATAAAAACTTCTGAAATGTTGTGAATAAAGCGGCAATACTATGAGAATAAAGTTAGTTTTACAAAAGTAAAGGTATAATATTGTGTGAGAGAGAAAAACTATTTCACTGTTTGATGAGAAGCAATGAAAACCCTTTAAATATCACATGTAACCAACAGTAGCTTTGCATTTGGTCACAAACAAACATTTCTTCTTCCACGAAAGAAAATATTTCTTTCAAGACGTGTGGTTCTCTATTCAGGAAAGAGAATCTTGCTGCTGCACATTCCTTGTTTTAATGGAGGCGACAGGCTTCTGATATTCTCCCTCTAACATGTTGCCTGAAATTCTGTCTTTATTCTTTAACAAAATTAGACTTATTCTTACTTTCCCCTTTAAGTGACCCTAATGCTGCGTCTTACAATCAGCTGGAGGCCAAAGACCAATGACAATTGAGATTTTGACATGTGGATCTATTACACAGCAGTGGACAGCAGCATAACAAGGAGAGAAGTTTCAAAATTGAGAACCATTCCACAGTTTACGATTTTTTACAGTCAGAAAGTTTTTCATCTTACTGAACATGAGCTTCACAATGGATTTCATTTTATAATTGTTTATCATACAGATTCACGTCATTGGCTTTAAGTCAGGAAGGCACTATAACAGATAGCAACTCTCTTTAATGTGCAAGAGGTGTTTGTGTGGGTGGAATGGGGTCTTACACCTAATTTGTGTTTAAAATTAAAATTAATTAAAAATAATTTGTATATTAATGATTGTGTTCATTGATAACTGGGCTCCCATTGGCGGCTCTCTCCACTCTGCCTCCTGCGCCTGTGAAAATATTGATTAGGCAGCCACAAGTTTTCTTTTTTAAATCTTTGCATATCCCCTCAAAACACTTCCCACAGTTTCCGCTCCTCGGATGTCCCTTCCATTTGTTTTTCCCTCTCCGTCTCCAGAAGGCAGATAATTAGCTCTCATTGGCGTTAGAAGCTCATTAATCCCTCGTCACCATCCGGGGAGCCAGAGAGCGTGTCATTGATTCGGTTCTCACCCAGCGTAACCACGGAGACCCCCAGACTCTCTGTTTGTTTCCGTCTCCGCGGTTGGACGTTAATGAGACGGCAGAAGGCGGCGAGATTTTGCTGACTCCATCCGTGCTCAGAAGATTTCAACCAGCCTTATAATAAGAATATCTGTGCCCTTAAAATCTCTTCAAAGCAACGGAGGGAAGCCTAAGGGAGGAAGATGGCATTTACTATATGAAAAAAAGATCCACACATCAGATCAAACAATATAAACTTTAGTAAATATCACAGACGTAACTCCCAAAAGCAGAGAGTACAGATTGTTTGTGTTGTCTTTATCAAATACTCTTTCGCAGTTTTAAAATTTAGTACAGCCGACAAGCAGAACCTTGGAAAACCCAACGAATGAAAGTCAAAAGTGCATATGGTAAATGGATATAATAAATGTATAAATGCATTTATAAAACACATTTAGCCAACATACAAACATGTTTTGGCTTCCTGTCTTCGTTTGTGTTCCCTGTGATGTTGTAAACAAAGCTGTTGTATTACGCAAATCATATTTCATATGCGTTCTGACAATAAAAGTATAATCATCAAAGACAAACAAACACATTAACACCAAGAGGCAATTTAGATTCTCCAATTAACCTAATCCCAACCTTCATGTCTTTGAACTGTGTGAGAAAACCTACACAGACGTGGTGAGAAAATATGAAAACCACAAAGAAAGGTCCCGGTCAAGCCTTTGCTAAAGAAAACTGAGAGCAAATGGGTAAAGTCAACAAAATCCCAAGTGAAGAAGGAGCTATGATCATTGTTATGGTGGTTTTGAGCTCAACAAATCTGAGATGTGAGGAACAAGTTTTACTCTTGATGACAGAATCTTGAGGCTGTTCTCCACCCACAAGAAGAATTGTGCCTGTAGGCCTGAGTCAATAGAAGGAGTTTCCTTCTTTTCTTTTTGAATCTTTCTTATCTTTTATCTTTCATATGTGAACTGACGCTGAGGGCTGGACAAACTCCACTGGTTTCAAACAGGAAATAAAGCATCATTCAGCCAAGTTACCAGTATAATCTTCATCAGGAATGCTTGACGAATGCTGGAATAACTGTGCACACACTGAAGCTGTGTGTGGACAACACTGGAAAATACACCTGAAGCATTAAAACACGCTGCATTTAAGGGCACATAGCGTGCATGAATGTTGAAAGTGCAACTCTGAGTGAAACCCTGCAGATGACTATGACTGGTGGTTGGAATATCCTCACCAGCTCTCAATGGTGATATATTTCTCTCTACTCCAGCTCGTACACACACACATATGCACACTCACAAAGATCCATGTACACACTCACAAACTTTGCCCTGCAGTCACATTGTTTCATCTTGGCCTTTCCTAACCCAGCCTGACAGGAAAGGATCAGCATCTCCCCCTCTCCTCCTCGCTCCTCCTCGCTCCTTCTCCTTCTTCCTCTCCTCACCACCACCTCCATCTGCATTTTCCGTGCCTATGTCTTATTTATCCATTCCTCTCAGATAAGGTCTCGGGAGATGAGAGACATCTGCTCCGCGTACTTTGAAGATGCAGCGCGTTGCTCAATTACGTGCGGGGGCCAAGGTCTCGTTTGCATTCAGTGGCATGGAGAGTGCATCGCCAACAGGTGGTGGGAGAGAGAGAGCACGCACGGCAGGACGTTTGATAAATAAAAGATAGATAATGGTAATGCCACTGAGGAGAGGGAGAGATGTGACTATTACTGGATTGGCATGCTCGGCATTCACTGGAGATGCACGCGCACATACACTCACTCTTAATGCCAAAACATAAACACTGTGAAACATACCCACTGTGTGTATGTGCACATGTTTGTGCTGCCACACTAAGCACATTTGCATACATGTTGGAATGCATTATACATGTTGGTGAAGATGAATGCTAATGGTCTGAGATGTTGATTGATTTGCAGATACTGGTTTGACTGTTGCTGGGTAGTTTATGCTGTGCATGTTACCTCTCTTGAACTCAAGGCTGCTCTAGAAGTTGGACAGACACTCGCCCATCAAGCTCAGTGAAGAATGTGCATTTAATGAGGAAGGAAGTGTGTGTGTGTGTGTGTGTGTGTGTGTGTGTGTGCGGGGGTGGGGGTAGATTAAACCAGCTTCTTCAAGTCGGTTGTGCATGCAGCCAGGAAGACACACACAGAGTCCCACGTTTGGACGCCTGCGAGAGGACAAACAACCACCGGATTTCTAACTCAAAACAAGGAGTCCGAGAGGTGACCAGGGGTCAAAGGTCGTTAGGCTGGAGGGCAACTCATTTCAAGAAATGAGAGCCTCGCACTTCGTCATGTATTTGATCTGCCAACAGACATCGTCAATCTCAAGTGTCATATCTCACAGAGCAGAGTGGTTTATCCAGTTGGTAACGATTTCACATTAAAGGTCAAAAATCAATCAAAGGAATCAACGGTGAGAGTTTTCGCTCGAGCGGACCGCGTACGTAGGCTTGGTTCTCCCAGCAGTGGTCACAGGTTTGATTCCGACCAAGCCCTTTGCTGTGTGTCTTCCACAGTCTCTCTTCCCATTTCACGCTGGCCCATTATATATATATATATATATATATAAAAAAATGATTGCCATGTTGGTTCTTCTTTACATAATATTTAACTTCGCTTGCTCTTGTAGATAATACAAGAAACAATGCAAACCTGACAGACAGATTTACTTCTATGCAGGGAAATTAATAGAATTTGACTCAAATAGTCAAACAAAGAAAATTCTTAAGGGAAGCCTTAAGTCCTGAAATCTTTATATTTAAGACCAAATCAGTAAAATACTTGAATCTTATTTCTTCATTTTGAAAACAAACTCTGCCCGTGTGGCTTTTTTTCCCCTGCAGGCTCTCATCTAACCCATTGTATTTGGCGTTTTGACTTGTCCGTCACAGCCCTGATGAGCAGGGCATGGTGAGGTTGGGGTGAGGTTAATAAATGACAAACAAACAAGAGAAGGAGGCCCTCTGTTCTGCCATGACACCCGCCTGCAAGGGGATATCAGGCCCAGATGTGTTATGGGTAACTCCTGGTGGAAGTGGTGACTTTCGGGGTCACACTGGGGCGTCTTTGTACGCTCCTCATTGCACACAGCTGTGCTCGCCATCCAGAAACCCCTGACCTCTGACCCCGCGGCCTCCTGGTACACCTTTGCCAAGAATGCCGGGTGATTGGCTACTTTGCTCCCCGTTTTCATTTCCTGTCGCTTCGGTTTACACGTCCAGCTTCACGAGTCTCCCGATGCTCCCCTGCACGTGCCTTGGAGGAATTTCCGCGGCTATCAGGGAAGAGCCTGCGGGTTAAAAATGAATTATGGATGGATATGAGACTAAGTGTAAATCAATGATGTCTGCTTAGGAATGCATTACAATTGCACAACTCATATACTCAATAAGCAATAATGGCGCCGTAATTCCTGTCAGTAAAGTGTTAGAAGATAGTTAACCACCCTGACCCACTTTGATTTGGAGACTAAAGGTCTTACACAGTTCAATATCCTACCTCAGAGGATAAAATACAACAAACATTTCGAGGATTCATTTCGTGGTACCTTGAAACAAGTGTTACCTTTCATATAACCAGACCAAATTAGTGTATTTGTTGGCATGGTCGCCTTTTTTGTAGTTTTGGCAACTTTACTTCGTACGCATTAACTTCAGTGAACCCGTTGAATAACTGAAGACCTGCAGGGACTCAAGGCAAGAGGTGGGTTTTTATGGCGTTCAGGACAAAGAGCCGGTCCAGTCGCGTGTATGTTAAACCCTCATACTTTCCTGTTTTTATGAGCGCTAAGTTTTTTTTGTCTTTTTTAAAGAGAGTAGAAACCTTAGCTGGGCATCTGGTTTAAAGTGAGACCACTCTCCCAGACTGCTCAGGTTTTAGCTCTGTGTCTGCTCTCATTGATTTGAGTCCATTTATTTGGTTCTTTAGCAACAATAATGATATCATATGGATACACAAAATATAAAAAACGGTGTTTGGGTTTGTTTGGCGAGCTCCCATTCACGTACCACATGTTTTTTTTCCTCCGTCCCCGGCTTTTGAAATCCGACTGGAGTCTGAAGTCTCAGTCTGTGTTTCGTTCTCCATGTTTTGAGAAATCCCAACACATGAGCTGGATCCATACGTGAAGCAGCAGTCGGGTGTATATGAGTGAAAAGGAACACATGGTTATGTGTTCAAAGGAGGTTGGAGATTTCATAGAAAAAAAAATAATTATGTAATTCAGATGGAATGTAGCAAGTCGCCTTAAAGCTTTTCTCTCGGAGACGAAATAAAAATAAAATTTTCTCCTTAACAATCCCCTCCTCATTACAAGCGCCGACCCTCCTTTGGGGGAATGAAAGGATGGGGATTTAGCCTGCCACGGATGATGGATGGATGCTGTGGTGTAGATGAGGTGAGATGTGAGACGTTGCTCGCTCACGTTTCTTCTGTCTCTTCTGAGGCCAAACGAAGATGAAGCGGCGAGCCATTTAAACTCTTTGCCTTTGTGTTTCATCCCCTCCACGGCCGGGCTCCTGTCTCTGAGATGACTGGGACGAATCCATTAGCTCTGCCACGTCTCGGCTACTGCAGGCGTCACCTGAGCCGGTGTCACTCTGGAGGCAAGTGAGGGAGGCAGAACAGTGGCAGGAGCCGGGAAGCAGAAAAAAAACAAGAACATGACCGCTGGAAATGAATTCACAATATCCACAATTAATCATGGTCACGTTGAGACACTGACAAAGAGATAAAATGACAGATTTCTCTAGTATGTGCATGATAAAGTGGGAATAAGTGTTTGATATTTGTCGGTTTTTGACTGGTTTACTGTCTTAATCTACCACGACCCCTAATACCCTTTTTGGTTTAAATGCATGACTGAGCTTGATAAACCCACTTTCACAGACATACACTCATTGAAATTAAATTCATACCTGAAAACTACATTTCAGGGATATTCATACCTTCCTCTGGATGAAACCTCAGATAATTCTGCACCCAAACCATAACTGACATTTACGAATTCAGTTAAACAACTGGTTTAATAATACGAGGCAATATCAATCCACACAATATCAGCCAAAGCTCACAGATGTTCTGTTTCTACCAACCGGAGACTTTTCTCAACACAATGAAAGTTTAAAGTGCACATGAAAACACGGAGAGCGTTTCATTAGTTAGTGAGTTGACATTTACAGAGGACCTGGGGACTCTGGTAGAACTCTTAGGTGTTACATTATGCTATTAGAGTTAATGTAGCCTGTACTTGTCTTGTAAATCCACAGCTGTATAAATGGAAGAGCGATGTAGAACAATAGAAACACTCTCCACTTAGAGAGAGGGGAAACGTGCCCACGGAGCAGGGAACTCATTGTGTCATGGAGTTTAAACAAACCTAACCTTTTATTCCCTGCGCCTGCCAATAGGACACTGCCCTCACCGTAATGGATGAGACGTGTCATACCAGGGAAATATCACAGACATCAACAGGAAATTCTCACCATCGCTGTTCGTCTTCAGCCCACCCCGTCTCACAGAATGAGGAAGTTGGTGATAGTGAAGTGTTGAAAGGTTTGGAAGGAGTGCATGACAGAGCGAAGGGAGAGACAGGGACGTGATGAGAGGTCGGGGTTGGGCTCTGAAAGACTGGGATTGATGTTGATGACTCTGTGGGTACCAGTACATACTGCCACATCATTATATACATTTGTGCTTTGTCAGGGCAGCTTTGAAATTGATTATCATACGTCAATAATAGAGCACAAAATAAAAGTATCTGTCATGTATATGCTCATGGTTATTGAGTCAATAGGTTCGGGTTTAATGTCTAGTAAAAAACTCGCTGTAGCTTTCAATAGTACACAACAAGTTATTGAAAATACAGTAGTTGGTGTTTTTGTATGTACTAATATACCCCTCCAGACTGGACGTGTGTAACATAAACTACCAAGAGTGAAGCTGAAGCATCTCTGTCACACTCTGTCGTTGAAAGATGACAGTGTTCGTATATGAACGATGTTTTAGCATCATCTTTATTCACACTCAGTGGTGTGAACTACTTCAAACACTTGGAAACAATTTTTCTGTGATAGTAAACTTCAACCACCTGATCCTACAAATAAAAACAGACACTGAAATACCACTCGACCCACGTATGTGTGCAGAACGTGAAAGGAAATAACAATTAATACTATATATATATATCACTGTAGTGCATTAGTGAAAGGAGGAGAAGGGAATAAAAAGCAGGATCATTATACCTCTCTCAGCTCATTCTGCCTAGCTCCATGACAGCTTTAGACAGATAGCAGGATAATATTTGAACTACATAATAGCTTTGTAGTTGGCAGCAGGAATATTGTCTTTGCACATGTAACCGCTGCTGTTCACAGAGGAACATCTAACACGCCAGGGAGTAATTTAGAATAAAAAAATGAACAATGGTTTGAGACACCTTCAATTACAACTTTGTAAAACAAGTAGAGTCAAACCAGCTCCCGGGGGGGAATCCACATCATGGGAACATAGGGTAGAAAAATAATTCTTGATGAACAGTTAATTTGTCATATGTAACCATTTCCCCCCCCCCGGGCGCCCCTGATAGAAAGAACTGTGGGTGAGTTATACCACACTTGTTCAGTCGGGATGAAATAACTTTCCAAGCCTATATTTTCTTCCCAATTACCGTGCTGTATATTTTTTTTCCATAAATTCCAGCATTCTGTAAGAAATCCGTAGACGTGAAACCCATTCACTCCTTAAGGCGGTGGAGTTTTCTCACACATCCACAAGGCACGAGCTGCAACAATATACAGACAAGAATAACTTTATCTGATTGTCATCTACTTTGTGATCCTTTGAGCCGAGGGGTCAGAGGTCACACGCCGGTTGTGGACACAATAAGAACCTCTTTTTTTTTCTCACACACTTTCAAAGAGTCGTGTTTTTATTCCTCCAATTCCTTGAAATCTAATCAGGCTGACCGGAGAAAGACCCCTCGAGGCTGAGTCTTAATAAATCTGCTGCTTAAACGACAGAAACAGAGTTGAAAAGAAAAAAGGAATATATGTGATGAACTTAAATTGCCGGTAATGGAGAGTTCGCGACATGCCTTGATGGGCCGGATAGATTGCATACTTTTCTGCAATTTATTTTAATTCATTGTGCATACATGTCATTGGCAGTGTGGGAGAGAGAGCACGGGGAGAGAGAGTTCCTTTTCTGTCATCTGCATAATGGAAGCCGTCCGATGGAGTTAACAGAGTCGACAGATCAGGGAGAGAAATTCACTTATTTAACATCTGTCATCAAAACGCTCTCATTGAGCACTTGAGCAGACTGAAACTGTAACATGAAATTAATGGTATGATTTGTAATAGGCCTTTATTGTCCTTCCAAAATTCTTACATCTTACAACACGGAATAGCTCTGAGGAGGCGTGTGATTGGCCACAGCGTTTCCTCATAATCGTTTTTGCAATCTGCTCGACCCTCAGAGGCTTTTCCCCCCGTCGCTAATGAGGAAAAAAAATTGAAAGAGGTCATTAAGTGCAGAAACACTGTCTCAACTGCAGAACAATAAGATTCCTCTCTCCAAACCAGTGATTTCACTCTCCCACACTATCACCGGCTGATTCATCCACTGACAGTGTTTCCACTGTGTGTGTTTCCTCTGACTAAAAAGGCTCATGTTTCACCCAGAGACACAGTATCTGCCGACATGCTCCTCTGCATTACCCTCGGCCATCCGTCCACCGCCATGCAGCCGCTGTGTCGGATGTACTATAGCTGCACAAATATGTTTCTCTCTCCATCCTGTCACAGATAAGGTTTTTCAGTTTGAGCCTACGTTATCTCTGGTGCCATAACTCCGGAGTCCGGTGTTTTTCTTTTTTTCAAGAGAGCAGGTCTGATACGGTGTGTTGAGGCACAATCACAATACAGCCATTCCAAGTGATTGATACTTCCCCCCGCAAAGCCTTCTGGGATGCCGTGTTTTTACAGAAGGAACAGGGTGAACAGTTTTGTTTCTCCAAAATGAAAAACAAATGGAGCTGGATGGAAAAATTGTAGAGGGGACGGAAAGCGATCGCTGCTTTGACGGTTCCGTGTCAACCACAAGGTCGCATACCAGAAAGTGGGATCCCCACAGTGGGACGTGCATTTTTGATTCGACGGCAGCACATTTCAGGGCTGTCAGTGTTGCCATGATCATGGAAATTGGCCAGTTTAGAAAATGCCTCGGTGGCTCCCACTGGCAAACGCCGCCTGCGACAGCCACGGTGCCACAATCTCAGCTTTTGCCAGACTTTGTTTTATTTTTTAATTCAGAGTGAGGAACACAGAAGAAAAAGCCAGAGAACTTGAAGCGCAGTGTGTGACCAGCTCAAAGCCCGTGACATCCAACAATGCCTCCTAGCTTACTGTGACTTTGGGTAGAGAGTTAAACACAATAGCGTGCTGTACTCTGGTGTTTCTCATTGTGCCCAAGAGACATTAGACCAATTACCTCGTTAAGTAGTGTGTCTGCTTAACTGATTGGTCTGGCGGGAGAGAGAGAGAGGCAGAAAAAGAGAGCGGAGAGAGAGAGCGAGGGCAAGAAACAGTCAGGCAGAGGGTGAGCGAGTGAAGGAACATGTCTGTTGTGTTGTATAATGAGCTATGGGCCTAACCCTTTTTCAAAGAATCCCAAACAGCGTTCAATAGCTACCAGATGGCCGAGGGAAGAAATACTCAGGGAACTTTATTACCTCTAAGCATTTTCTCTTAATTTTACCGAGGCTGTGATGTCCTTAATACCACACAGGCTGTACTCCTTCACCACACTTTGTGACGTGGGAGTATGAGAGCAGTAGAGAGAGCCATCAGGTATATGAGAAAAGTGATTTATTTAAAGAAATACCACAGAGGAACCCACGTGTGAGCTGGTAGCCTCTTTAAAATCAGAGCAATAATGTGCTTTGAATAATAATCATGTCTCCGCTGATGAGTTAATTCCATTGTGCTGCTGCTAAATGCGTTAAGATTTTAATACGCCGCATAATTCCAGAGTGAAGTGCCCCATCGGGTGAGGTAAAAACCCTCCCAGGCCTCCATCTTAACTTCCCTGTCCTCTCGATATGCAGAGCAGCGGAGGCGGGGCTGTGTTCATCACGGCGCTCGGTGGACGTGTTGAAGCATTGACAGCGTTAAGAGGCGATTTCCACTTCCTCTACAGGGTATGCCAGGCTGCAGGGGTCGAGGGGGCTTCGAGTGGGCCGGTGACAGGACTCCGAGGGATGAGGTCACGAGTCAGAAAAGGCAGGAGGATCTCTGGGGTGTCCTATATGTGTCATCGGGGGGGGGTCCCGTAAACCCAACACTTTGCTGATAGATCGTCACTCCGGCGCTGAAAGTGTTTTAAGGGGAAGTGCTGAGTCATTGATGGCTGACACACATTCTCAACGTGGGCGTCCTCGGCCGACCGCTGGCGAGAACACGGACGTTTTTGTTTATTTATTTGTTGCTCAAATTAAGTTAAAACAAAAAATTTCGAGAAAATAAAATTCTCCCACTGCTGCGACAGATTTCCTCAGATGCGTGGAGCGCCTAAACCGACTTTAATTACCCAGAGTGCTCGGCTCGTTGTCTCGTCACAGCCGCTGCTACGTGGCACTCCAATTGCTCCTGGCTGCCAGGCTGGCGGTGTCGAGGAGTCTGCCGTCTACCTTGTGTTGCAAACACCAGTCAATTACCCCAATTAATCTGGCAGGAGAATGCAACGGAGATGGAGATTGTTTTGCTCGAGTCAAAATAACCGCAGACCTGTTCCCTCCTTTTCTGCATCGCACACATTACAGTAAACGAGTGCAGGGCCGCGGCTTCTCGGACCGTTTTAGCCGAATAAATGTGCACATTTAGCAGATGGAGATCGTGTCACGCATTACGTGCTGGCAAGATATGTACAAGGTTTGTTTAGACTCTGGGTCCCGGGCTCTTTTTCTGGCTTTATCAAGTGCAGACAGAGTGAATGGGTGAGGACAGACTTTAACAAAGACTTGGTTACACATGGAGAGGATCATATCTTCAAAGGGACAGAAACACAGTTTGGTTCGATGCAGAGAACTTTTTTACGACAAAGGCTTGTTTTAAATAATCTTCCTAGAGGAGCAAAAGAATCTAGCGCTGTAAAAATAGACATAAAAAATATTTTAGAAAAAAAGATGAATGAGGGAGACGTGAGCCATGCTTTGGAGAGACATTTCATGGGACCTGCTGCTCAGGTTACCTTTACTGGTACTGAGTGTTTCACTGGCTGCATTTCCACTGGGCCGTACAGTGTCCCAGTGAAACCCCTAAATCCCATTTGGGCAGTTTGGTCTTTGTCTGTGTCGGCCATTGCAAGGTGACCAGCTGGTGCTTTATTAGCCGGGGCGTTCAGTTGACCACTCTCGTTAAACTCCTGAACCTTTCCCGTAGACCCATACCAAAAAAATCTGCAGATGACAATGTGAGCAGAATGTGCCGATACACCACACACCACGATAAACCCGGAGAGAGATGGATCAGGAGTGACGGGCTTCAGCTCCCAGACGTCAGAATTATTTTTACATGAGTTATTCAGCATATGACGTCTGTGTATGTGCATAACTACAACAGCAGAGTTGAACTCTGACATCAATAAAATATTTACTTTATTGAACTTGGCTTGTTTGAGGGGTTACTCGTCCCATAAGCCATTGCTCATATGTTATGGAACAGATTTGTCAGCAAGTTAAAACTTGATATTCTTGTTTTACTGTTTGCTCAGATATTTAAGTAGTTTGACAGCACGGAATTCCATCTTCTGTGTTTCCTGCACTTTTGAAAACACCTACATTGTCAAAGTCCGGTGAAAAAGAGTTATTATAGGCGTCCTTGAAAAAGTCTGTGCTGATTAATCACAATGCGGCAGGTACGGCACAAATTTTCAAGAGGACATCACTTTGTCTAAAAATTATTCTAATCTGCTCACATCCGCCTGACACCGCCGGCGCGGCTTGAAAAATTGAAAAGATACCTGATGAAGAGATCTGTGAAATAAAATTAAAATTCATGACCTCTGCTCCCCCTCTCTGCACTGAGCTCTCTCTCCACTTCTGAGGAAAGTGCCGGCGTGGTTTTCCTCAGCTGTTCCCGGGTTCCTGGCCGTCCGATAAGCTGATCCGAGCGGCTCGCTGCTGCCTCCCCACACTCGCTGACCTCTGTGCTCTCAGCGTAATTGCCTCCGAGTTTGATGGACCAGTGTCTCTGAAGCAGATGATGTCTCGCTGCGTATAGCGATAACAGCTAGAAAGCCTCCTCTTCCTCCTCCTCTTCCTCCCAGAGCAGCGCACAAAACCTCTTTAAAGAAGACGTTAAGGTTGGTGGTAAAGGAAGAAGCCATCTGTTAAGGAAATAGAGTCTGACTCTGGATTTTGTTTAAACTTCGGGGGATAACTTTCCATCAGGCACCTTTTAGCGGTGCATGATTACAGTCTGTGGCCTGTTGTATGCAGATTTCTCTTTAATAACGATGTCAAAACCCTTGTCCTCGTTGTTGTGATCGAAAACATAAGAAACTCCCCCAATCCATTTTTTTCCACGAGCATGTTTTTGTTTTACATCGATGGAAGAGTTGCCAAGTCCAAGGATTCCTCCCAGACCTCTGTGGATCGAAAAACATAACGTGATGCCTGTTATTATATTTAAGTGACAAGATTGAGGTAATTAGCAAACCAGATAACAGGACAAAATACAGAGTTATGAATTGGATCACATGCATTGTGATACAAAGCATATGCTGGCAGAGAAGCAAGAAGGCCAAAAAATGTCCACAAAGAGGGAAACACATGTTTACAGGGAGAGGAATTCTGTCCGACTTAAAAAAGCCAGAACCCTTCTTCATGCCTTTATCTCTTGTTGCGGAGGTTAAATCAAAACGTTTCATTCAGTGTTGGTATCAAATGTGACGTCTGAGGTTTCATCGGTCACATCTTTCTCCATTCTCCATTTCTCCACAGAGCAGGGAGTCACATGTGGAGGGGCTGTGAGCAGAGAGAGAGAGACAGTGTGATGGATGCACAGGCGCTGAGGTCCTGAGATGCACGTGCAGAAAGGGACTCGGCCGCCTGTCCGGCTCTGGGGCTTGCCCCCGAGCCGCGGCGCTGATGGACAGGAGGGGTGGATGATAGATGAAGATGTGCCACTGCAGTGAGACCATCAGTTTAGTGGTTAGTGGTATCTGATGCTAGGGGGTAATCGCTCCAATTCGTCCCCTCTCTGGCCCTCACTTGACAAACTGCTATCTCTGAATGTCCGGCCCCGGTGACGTCCAGGGCACACACACCAAACAAACGTTCTCCACAGGGCAGCAGCAATGTATTCCATCTTTCCATCTTCATCTCCTCTTCCTCCGTGCAGTAATAGAAGACAGGCTCTCTAAGGTTTCGCTGTTCATTGCACATCTTTGGGTGATTATTTCCCTCTTTTTCTTTCCTCAAACGGGACATGATAGAGGCTATTTAAGGGCTTCACTTATCACCAGCTTGCTCTTAAGTCTTGCCAGCTCAGTTATTCCCCTTGTTTAGATGAGCTGGTTGCTAATGCTACACTTATAACATCAGCATTTGGATTTGAAAAGAATAAAATGTGTGAGGCACATGTTCGAGAGAATTCTGGAGCCAGATGAGACTCGGGAAAACAGCCGCAGCCACCAACTCGAATTCATCCACGCGATTCAAACGTGGCTGCAGAGACTCGGCACTGCTCGGCGTAAACACCCAGATTAACACAAAATTAATTAAACTCTTACAGAGAAGCTTAAACGTCTGGTTTTAAAACTTTATTGGCACTTGACAGAGTTTTCTTGTGAGAGAAACGACAACAACAGCACATCTCCTGTGAGAAAGTTCGTTCAGTGTGGCTCATAAATCTCCATGTGGCTAACTGGTCTTGTTAGTTGTAGGTTTCTTTTTTGTGTCCTCCAAAATTGATGCATTGTGTGCATTCATATTTAAGTTGTTTTCACAATGTTAACAAATTGAAACCCGTAAGTGTGTGAGGCATTCGAGCAGGAAGTGATGAAGAGCACTGAGCCAAATCTCCAGGGATTGTTTTGCTCATCCATAAAATTCCCTAAGAAATACACAGAGGCTGAGAAAAGCATTCCGTCTCTGCCGCCTTCCAAACAGTCGTGAGAAGCCCCCCCCACAAAAACACACACTATAGTAAGCTAAGCCAATTAGCGGCTGTTCTCCAGACTCAGAGCTTGCGCCTTTACTTTGTTGTCAGAGTGGTAGTTGCAGAGCGCTACATCTGGCAGCCATGGCAGGTAGAAGAAGAATAAAGCACTATTTTACCAACGGCACTAATGGGAATAAATGGCTTACCTGAGCCGGGCTAACAGCAAACCTCATCCTCCTAAGAGCACCCGGAGGTTCCCCTTCAAACGCTAAACAGGCCTTTCAATGACGAGAAGAACATCCCAGAGTAAAGTGAAATGTTTATATTGGGAAAATAAGTTTGCAGGAGTGGAGCCTCTGCTCAAGCAAGAGTCGCATACTTGCAGATGAGAGCTTTTCTTTCTTGGAATGACTTCTGGGGAATTTGGTCAAAGTGGGCTACATCTTCGGCTCCAATCCCTTGAATTACTTCGAAGCGAGATTAGAAGAAGTACCACTGCTAATAAGTATCACATGGACTAGAAAAATTCAGTCATTTGGGTTTCGGAGTGCCATCCGAAGGTGATGACAATGTGAAACATCTTGCAGTATTTTTGCGGTGTGGGAAAAACTCCCTGCAAACAATTCTGCTCATGACCCAAACCCGAATGATTATTCTCTTCCCCCCTTTTAGAAAAAAAGTTGCAGTGCAGAACAAAAGTTAAGAAAGTGGGAGAGTTGATGTGTAGTAAGGGAATCGGAAAAGAGAACCACTCCCGCGGTGCATGCTCATTCTTCTGCTCCTCATTTATCTTCTGCAGCAAATGTTTCACCTCTGATCAACTTTAAACTTTGGTTCCTTTTATTTCCTTTTCCTTTCATTTCTTCCCTTTTATTGAAGTCTTATGGGATGACAATTCGAACACGCACAAGCTGGAGGATCTCTCTGTGGAAAATAAAAGTATTTGTGCTTAATTCAAATGCTTGTTTTATGAGACTATGTGTGCTTTATGAATAAATCAACTGAGTGTAATTCCAGCAAAGTGGACAAAACATTACTTCCAACTTTAATTTCATACCTAATTGAATCCAGACATTATGTTAAAGCACACTCGGCTGCCTATTCCCGCTCCCTTCAGAAATACCACAGGGATCCCTCTCTTTCAGTTAGTGGAGCGCATGATTCTCTCATACTTATTAATTTTTTTCCCAAAAAGTGGTTTACTCATTAAATGACCAGTGTGGGTTTGAAGCCTCAGAGCTATCGGCTGCCTAATCATTTCTGGGGACGCATATAGAACGAGCTCAGTTTTCTAATAAAAAAGAAATAGAAAAAGAGGGTAAAATAAAAATGCTTCTCCTATAAGCATTCACAACTTTTAATCACTGGACCTAGATAGTGCAGATGGAGATTAAGTTGATGAAACACTGTTAAACTATTAAATTATTTTTTCAAAAAGGCAAATTTGTTTGCTAAATCAAAAATGATAAATCGATATTCACAGATCTCGGCCCTTCAGAGAAAACAACTGCACTGGTCCATGCATTTACTCAAGTACTGTTACTAGTACTTCACTTGAGTATCCATGTTCTGCCGTGTGATAGGTCCACTACTTTTCTGAGAGGAAAATGTAACTTTTTTTTTCCTATATACGTTTTTAATGCATAAATCTACATCTTGCCAAATATATTTTTCAAAAATTTTATTTTTTTTCCCACAAATTTTATAGATTTTGTTAGATTTTTTTTCAAAAAAATTATATTTTTTTTCAAAAATATTTTAATTTTTTTTTCAAAAATATTTTTTTTTCAAAAATATTTTATTTTTTTCAAAAATACTTTATTTTTTTCAAAAATATCATTTTTTTTTCATTTTTTTTTCAAAAATATTTTATTTTTTTCAAAAATATTTTATTTTTTTTTCAAAAATTTTGTAGATTTTTTATTTTATTTTTTCAAAAATATTTTAATTTTTTTTCAAAAATATTTTTTTTTCAAAAATATTTTATTTTTTTCAAAAACATTTTATTTTTTTCAAAAATATTTTATTTTTTTTTCATTTTTTTTTATTTTTTTTCAAAAATATTTTATTTTTTTTTCAAAAATATTTTATTTTTTTCAAAAATATTTTATTTTTTTATCAAAAATATTTTTATTTTTTTTTCAAAAATATTTTAATTTTTTTTCATTTTTGTAAATTTTTTTTCAAAAATATCAAAAATATTTTTTTTTCAATTTTTTTTTCAAAAATTTTGTAGATTTTTTATTTTATTTTTTCAAAAATATTTTAATTTTTTTTCAAAAATATCAAAAATATTTTAATTTTTTTTCATTTTTTTTAATTTTTTTTCAAAAATATTTTATTTTTTTTCAATTTTTTTTTCAAAAATTTTGTAGATTTTTTATTTTATTTTTTTTCAAAAATATTTTAATTTTTTTTCAAAAATTTATAAAAAAATTGTTTGATTTTTTTCAAAAAAATTATATTTTTTTCAAAAAAATTATATTTTTTTCAAAATTTTTCAAAAATATTTTAATTTTTTTTCAAAAATATTTTTTTTTCAAAAATTTATAAAAAAATTGTTTGATTTTTTTCAAAAATATTTTTTTTTCAAAAATTTATAAAAAAATTGTTTGATTTTTTTCAAAAATATTCAAAAATATTTTATTTTTTTCAAAAATATTTTATTTTTTTCAAAAATATTTTATTTTTTTTTCAAAGATTTTGTAGATTTTTTATTTTATTTTTTCAAAAATATTTTAATTTTTTTTCAAAAATATTTTAATTTTTTTTCAAAAATATTTTAATTTTTTTTCAAAAATATTTTAATTTTTTTTCAAAAATATTTTATTTTTTTGAAAAATACTTTATTTTTTTCAAAAATATTTTATTTTTTTTCATTTTTTTTTATTTTTTTTCAAAAATATTTTATTTTTTTCAAAAATATTTTATTTTTTTCAAAAATATTTTTTTTTCAAAAATATTTTTTTTTCAAAAATATCAAAAATTTTGTAGATTTTTTATTTTATTTTTTCAAAAATATTTTTATTTTTTTTTCAAAAATATTTTATTTTTTTCAAAAATATCAAAAATATTCATTTTTTTTTATTTTTTTTCAAAAATATTTTATTTTTTTTTCAAAAATATTTTATTTTTTTCAAAAATATTTTATTTTTTTCAAAAATATTTTATTTTATTTTTTCAAAAATATTTTAATTTTTTTTCAAAAATATTTTTTTTATTTTTCAAAAATATTTTTTTTATTTTTCAAAAATATTTTTTTTATTTTTCAAAAATATTTTTTTTATTTTTCAAAAATATTATATTTTTTTTCAAAAAATTGGTGTTTTTTTTTCAAGAATTTTATAGATTTTTCAAGTTAAACAAAAATCATAACATGCTATTATTTTATGTAATTTGAGATCAGACGACAGGACTAGTTTTCAATACATAGAAACATTTTGATGAATCTAGTACAAATCCAGGCTTGTTACTTTAAGCACAAATGGTTGTTTGTCTCTGGGTTTCGGCCCCATGATACGCTGCCGGTCTGTTCAGTGTGTACCGCGCCTCCAACATCTGGGATTGGCTCCAGCCCCTGCGACCCTCAAAGGATGGAAAACCAGCATCAATGGTGCAACACTGAATAATTACTATAATAAACCATTAATACGTCATACAAATACTCTGACAGGGACCACTCTGTAAACTCTACTTCTAATAAAACAATGTGTTTAATGCAGAACATTCTCACACGGTTGGTGATGCTTCAGGGTCTGAAAACACTTCTCCTCTCCCGGAACAACAGGAATCTCAGGCCAACACACTTTCTTTTATTTCATGACTTGATCTTTAGCAAAGAGCCCCTTGACTTGCTCTGTTTTCCTTCACATAAACTTCATCTACAGACATTTGTTTCACTGTTTGACAGAGAAGTTTAGAACAAAAGCTGATGAAATCAACTTGGGATATTTTGATGAAGTCAAACTCTTGGCTCTTCCATCTAATTCACAATATGCATATTTAATGAGGAAAAACTAAATAGAAAGTAGTATTGTAGGAGGTAGAAAGCAATGGTAGATGAGTGGGTGTTTTTTTTTAACCAAATTATTCGGAGAAAATGAGTTGGCGCGAGGGATTTCTACCAAACAAACCCCCACACCCCACCCTCCAGCGTTTAGTCGTATGTGCTGCGTTAGCTCCAGTAATCAAATGCACATGTGAGAGCTTTGAAAGAGGTAAAGAGAGGATAGAAAAGAAAGGGTGGGTGAGACAGGCTGCAGAACAATGAGGGAGGGGGAAGAGTGGCCGATAAAGAGATAGACTGGTTTTAGAGAGATAGATACCGGTCCGTGAGTGTGTCTCATTAGAGCGGTGGGTGGAGTGCAGAGAGAGGGGGGGTGGGATTTGGGGGACGGGGACGAAAAAGTGTGGCGGACAAGAGGGGAGAGAAGTGGGCGTGTGAGAGGGGAGGTCTGAGAGTTGGAAAAGAGAGAGAGAGAGAGAGAGAGAGAGAGAGAGAGAGAGAGAGAGAGAGAGAGAGAGAGAGAGAGAGAGAGAGAGAGTCAGACAGGAGAGAGGGGGAGCTGGAGGACTGAGACGTTCTTCACACGTGGTCAGTCCTCTGCACAAATGGAGAATCAGCACAGTGTCAAGACAGCTCATATGGGCTACATACCATAATAAATGATTACAAATTATGAGACAGAATCATAAGAGCGACAGATAAGTTGGTCGACAGAATTTTTTTGAACAGTCAATCATCTTCCAAGCAAGAGAAGACAAATTGGTTTTAGCTTCTCAAAAACCTTTTTTTCACTTTTTCCTTTAAGACCAGTTGAATGTTCTTTGTGGTTTTGTCTCACAAATTGTCCAAAACGCAGCCTGTTAATAAAGATTGACGACATGACAGTTCTCCCAAAGTGAAGCCAAAGCATCTCGTTTGCCACCCGAAGGCAGTGACATACGCCATCCCTCCTCCAGGTTAGTGGTTGGGAAATGTATTTGTATTTGTTGTTTTTTGTCATACTGGGTAGTTTCCATCAGACTGATTTGTCCAAGGGTAAATTTTGTCTGTTACGTTTGGTCTGAATTGGTTATTTGGTATTCGTAATAAAAATGGCGTAACACATCGATACTGACTCGCGATTGGTTGAGCACTTGTATCAGCAAGACCTCCCTGCTGCACCTCCACCTGCATTCCTCAGTTGCTATACTGAACAGACTCTGGTTTCAAATGTGCAAGATGGGGGCATTTGTACGAAGGGTATTTTAGCTTCATTTCTAGAGAGTGGGAAGAAGGGGAGACGAGTCTTCCATCTTTACGTATAGTCTGTGGACAAAACATGCAAACTGAATCCGTGGGACAAAGGAATCGTACTGGTACTTTTTCTTTTCTTATATACGAGGAGATTCACTGGGGGAAAGACTTTGCCAAGAGAAACTAGACTCTGGAACCTAGCTTTTGAGTTTGAGTCTCAAATTCAAAGAACACTTCACGTCTGCAGTGTTCAGTCGGACTCACCTCTTGGAGAAGGAGACATTTGTAATCTAAGATTTAATGTAAAAGTAGACATGATAGCTATTTACATAATAAGACGTGTGTTACCTCTTGAATGCACAGTTTGTGACAGAATGGAACATTATGCACTTTGGCGCAGTGACGAAAGGGTTTGCGTCCACTGAGGGAACCTTGTGCAACGCAGCTGAGTGGTTTCAATTAGTCTTTCTTCACCGTGGGCCGACGTAGTCTTAAGAATGGCAATAACTTGTTTTTCTTTCAAAGTCCCGTGTAACTGTATAATGCTCCAGCGTCTCTATAAAAGCCACTTGTTTTTATTACTGAGAGGTGAGCACTAATCAGTGTGAACAGCTCGAAGTTACTGTACAGAACAGGGTTTTTTTTTCAACCTCAACGGCATGGTGTGTGGTTTTAAAAAGAAACAGGCACACGGCTCAAAATTTACACATGACTTGTATTTGACCACTGGAGACGCTGTAGCGGTTGCTGGCAGTCACAGTTCAGCGAATCACAAAGGTGCATTGTGTAATCAAAGTGTGGAGGAAATAAACAGCAGACAAACAGATGTGACGTTCGAAGAGTGCGTCAATCTTCAGCATGTTGCCTTCACTCATGAGAGTTTAAAGGAAGCCATTTTAAAGAGATACATATGCAAATAAATATATATATAATGTATGTCTTTGCCATAACCTATATGTAATTTTGGCCACTAGGGGTCTCTTTAACAAAACAACAACAAAGGTTAAGCAGCGTGGAATCATGGGATGGAAATGAATACTTGTCATCCATTGAGCAATACAAACAGCTGATTGGCTAGCAGGGTATTTTTCTTTCATCATACATTGTTTGGTGAAGTAGATGTGACGCAATTGAAAGGCGACCTCAATAAAAGTGGGTATTTCTCTTGATTTGAACAGTGATGGAAACATTTTGGATTAACGTCAGTACACAAGTGAATATATAACAAAGATCTAGCGATTTTGGACATTTTAATAAAGAATAGTTATCCATCATATTCTTATGGAGCTGTTATATTTAATATCTCATCTGAGGGTGGGATGTGTTTTTCACTATGGCTGCTCTGCTGAGGCAGTGAGATGTGAGAGACTTGTCAGTGAGCAGCCAGTGGTCTTGAGGAGCAGCTGACATTCCACTCAGAGACGCAGTGTGTCAGCACAGTCCAGACTGAGCAGCCGTGGTTGGACACCAGTGGTTGTCCTGCAGGTTTTTTTTTCCTTGAGGATCCTTAGAAAGCAGAGTCGCTGCTGTGCTTTCTTGACTGTAGCTGCTGTTTCAGTGGTCCAGGAGAGATCCTTGGCGATGTACATGCCCTGAGGAACCTTTTTCACACAGTTCCTCCTCATGAATAATGGATTATTCTTCAAGAAATCTATCTTGAGGACTCATGTCATATTCTCTGAAGAACAAGCTGTCAGTCTTTTGATTTATCCCTCTAGGTTGTCTTGTCTTTTCAACCACATTAAAGTCATCCACATATTTGATGATGGTGGGATGGGTGGGGGCAGCAGAAGGGGGCTCAACACGGTGCTGGAAGTGAGGGTGGAGGAACGGTGGTGGCCAGGTCAAACAGTCAGAGTTCTCAGCCCAGTGGCAGGTGGGTTGGGAAGTTACTCTGTGAGCTTGATGACCAGTCTGCCCAGGATGATGGTGTAGAGCTGATGTTGAACATCAATGAAATAGTTTGAACATTGTAAATAATTCTGAAATTCTTCACACACACACACACACACACACACACACACACACACACACACACACACACACACACACACACACACACACACACACACACACACACACACACACACACACACACACACACACACACAGACAGTGAACTTATGTTGAGCTAGTAAGCTGGGAAACTGATGTCACAAATAATCCACAGTACTTCATTCTAATAGAACAGTAGATATCAGAGTCATCCATTACAGCACGGCCACAGTGAGAGGGGGGTTCGACCACCTTGAACCAGATCCAACTCTGCGTCTCGAAGTTTTTGCCTTCGCCGAGTAGTTTTTTTTGAAAGATAGAATTGAGCTGTGTTTGGTTTTTGATAAGCAGCCCCTCTCCTTATCGTGTCCCTTTTTCCTGGAAGAGTGAGATACCCTGCAGATGATGAATCACACTTAATTTCAGTGGAAGTGTTTTAAGCCACCCGGCTCCATTTTCCCATGTGCTCAAGATTGATGATAGCTCACCCACCTCTGCGTGAGGATCCGTAATTTGTCAAAGAGTTTATGCTTCACTAATTCACTGATAGTGTTCTCCAGCAGCCGTAGCACAGCTCGCCGTGCTAACCCTGCATCTCACAGTGACAGTAATAATAATGCAAACTCTTCATGGGAGGTTTTCACAAATAAAACAACAATAGATCAGGCGTAACTTGGCAGGCGAAGACAAACATTTCTTCACAGATGTGTTAGAGTGAAACAGAAGAATCTCTCCCTCATGTTGGTCAGAAATAAGACTTTAAACTTATATGCTTCCTGATCAAGATGTCGAGGTGTTGTGATTGCAAGGGAGAGACTGGATCACTTAGCGCTAATCCATCTGAGAGTCATCTGTGCTTTTCTCTCACTCACCTCTGACCTTTCTCAAGCTCCCAGGTCCCAGATCCATTGCCTGTGGATCTGGGACCAGGGAGAGAGAGAGAGAGAGAAAGAGAGGGGGGGGGGAGGTTTTCCTCTGGAAGTTTCCTGTGGCTCCGAGTGTTTGTAAACGTTTCCAAGCCTCAAGGTCTCACAGGGGCTTTTTTCGGCAAACACTGGGGGCCACGGCCGTTATTTGTCTCTGACTGACCACAAAAAGAGAAATAGG
The DNA here is from genome assembly GCA_038501795.1 of Pseudopleuronectes americanus. NCBI lineage: Eukaryota > Metazoa > Chordata > Actinopteri > Pleuronectiformes > Pleuronectidae > Pseudopleuronectes > Pseudopleuronectes americanus. The sequence continues at coordinate 16,086,426 of CM076724.1, forward strand.
CCAATCCTTAACTAAACTAATAGTTGCCAGAGCGGCCGTCAAAGAACAGTAAGAAGCACTGGAGTCGAAGAGGAGTGACATCACTTTGGCATCCTAGGGGGCGGGGCGGGGGGGGGGCATTGCTTAAATCCTTCACAAAAATACGATCCCCTCCCACTCCTGAAATAATCTCAAATTGACATCTCTTGTCATGTGTTTTCTATGTTTGAAATTGGTCTTGAAGGGACAAGGTCACGGGGAAACTGAAGCCGAGGTTGACCCACCACAAAGCGCTCCTAAATGTTTTCAGAGGGGGGCTTTAGTAGCGGAAGAAAGGGACAGGAAGATAACTGAGTAGGCCCGTTGCGAGCTATTCAGTTTGCAGCGGGCCCGGGGGCTTTTAAATTAAGACCCGCTTTGACACTTTAGAGGGAGGGAGGCCCGGGCCAGTTGTGTGAGGTGAGATCCTGTCTAGGGCCACATCAGGCAGGAAGGGGGGAGTGGGGTGGTCGGCCTGTGGGGGAGCCGGAGAGTGGCTGATGATGGCTTTACTTGAGACGGCTGCCCCCCTCCACACACACACACACACACACACACACACACACACACACACACACACACAGACACACACACCCCAATCGCCGCCATCTCCGTCCCTCCTCTGTGCCATGTGGAGGGAAAGAAGGGGGGGGGGCTGAGAATCCAGAGCGACACAGGACAACGTCTCCATTTAGTGCAGCCAAAAAACAGCTGCTTCTAAATGTTTCCCCACAGAAAGCCCTGGAGACGATGCCTCATGTAGCCCGGACAAGCCCTGCCGCTCCGCTGCCGACCGACGCCCCTATACGTGCAGAAGAAACTCCCTCTCGTCCTATCCTAGTTATGGCTCATGGATGCTGATTTCTCCTTCGCCGTATCACGATCAACCCGTGGCACGCTGCTCAAAACCTCAAGAAAGTTTCCTTCATTCTCATTTATCCAGACGTTCTCGGCCGACCTTTACGCTGCTTGTGCCGAAACGTGAATTCCAGAGATCAGCCACGCGCAAACAGAGAACCAATGGACTGTGGACCACCCCGATACTTCTCCCCCCCCGCTCTCCTCCCTGCGCCGCCGTGTCTTACACAAATAAACCGACACATATTTAATGACAACAGGCTTCAGGATCTTTTTCGCTCTCTTTATCAAAGGACCGAACACGTTTAGAGGGGCTGCACATGTGTGGTGACGTGTGTGTGTGTGTGTGTGTGTGTGTGTGTGTGTGTGTGTGTGATGTAAGTGTCCACCCAACTTTATAGTCCCAAATAAAATTATGGAAAAACCAAGATTTTAACATAAGGCCAAGGGAATTAAAATGTAACTGAATAATTCATTATATTCATGGGTGTTATTAAGTATTTTCCAGCAATATGTGTTTTTTGTGTATGATTTATATATTTAAAAACAAAAATTAGGCACCATCCTGAAAAAAATGTGCACATTGGAATTTCTCCTTACAGTGTGTTTAAGTACAGATTACATTCTGCCCATCTCACTGTCTGTGGGAGAGATATAGAAGTTGCAGTGATTCATCTCAGACTCCCTTTTTTACTCCATTCCACCAGCTGTTTATTTTCAGGACCAGTTTACAATCCAGGCAGGACTGGGGTCCTCACATAACATAAACCAGAGACTGTAATAAAGATGGATGCTTGCTTTTATATCCCTCAACACTGATGATTTTTCTTGTTGATTTTCGCCCCGTCCCCCCCGGGAACACGTACAGCGTATATTTCAGCACATCTTCCAGACGAGCCCTCGCCGCGCGGCACGGCGGAATGACGGACCCACTCCAAACTGTTTACACGACTTAATCATCACCCTGGCTTATGTGACATGTAAAGTTTGTGCTGCTAGGACGGAGCTGGACTGTTATTCCAGGAGCTGGGCACATTAGAAAGAGGTTCCATTCATTCCAGTGGTAATCCCACTGACGCAGCTTCTGTATTTTCAGTCCCCTCTCAACATCCTGGTAGTCCGCGGCGATCGCACAATACACGCATTATTCACCCTGGACCAAATTTGCAAATTCTCGCTCGTTTTGAATCTCAAATGTAATCAGCATCGCTAAATACTGAACGTAGGCACCCATTTCCTAAGGTTAAAGATGATGTTTCAAATTCCAAACTCAAAGTGTGTGTTTTGCACAATGGTAAACAGATGTTGACCCCAGCCCCGCGTGGTCTTTTCTGAATGCTGCTCGACGATGCAAATGTGACACGAAAATCCGCATATTCATAAAAACTACAGTGCTATTGACCCAGTTCCGACGGATCACAGGTAATACAATAATAACGCTGAAGCAGATGTGGGCTTGAGTACTGAGCTCACATTCCGAAGCATTTAAGGTATCTCCCCCCAATTCCCAGTCCCACCAGTTTAAATGTCCGCTTCTCAGGTGCAGCTTTAAGTGATGCCTGTGCATAAATTTAACTCTCCCCAAACCACATATCAATACGGTAAGTGCATGTTTATGTCAGGAGCGATTAGCTTTGAAATTGCTGGGGCTAGGGCGGCGGGGTGGGGGGGGTGCTCCACCGGTGACAGAAGCGAAGCGTGTAATCAAAGCGCAGAGACGGGTGATTTACGCTGGTCAAGACCACCTCAGCCCCACGCGGGAAGTGAATACTGTTCTGAGGTCAGCAAGCCACAAGGCACCTACTAGACTTACCTGATGAAATGCATGTGAGCGGCTGGTGTGAAGTGTGTGTGTGTGTGTGTGTGGGGGTAAATGTTTCTAAAGGGAAGGCCACTTACGTCTAATCGCAGCACCCACAACAGAGGCAGTTAACAATGGTGTGAGCTTAGCTGGTGGTCTGCAGTGGTCCAAGTGACAAACTAGAATTCACCTTCATGGAGCAGTGGAGGGAAGCTGCTGTTGTTCCCTGATCCTGGTTTGGGGCCGAAGGCTGATCGGGCCTCTGCTGTTCCAGCCCCAGAACTGAGGAACAGGTTCAGACAGGCAACATCCTTATTACACTGAATGTGATTAAAAGAGCAGAAATCAAAACAGGGGGGAAAATGATCGGTTCATCGGGGCAGAAGTTAAAGAGATGAAGTTACACACCAAATAAAGCGTGGCACATGTCAAATAGTCATAAAAGCTTTTTTTTACGTGTTGAAATGTTTAAAGGAAGAGATTTAACCCTGTGAAGTCCACAAGTGTAAAATTACAACATCACATTGTGGAGCAAGTTGAATGTGTGTCTCTGCTTTTCAGAGGAAAGACCTTTTTTTATGAATAAAGGAAATATCATAAAAAAATTAAAATAATGATTTTTACAATTATTAGCCTTTTTTAGATGTCCACATTGCAAATTAAGTTTTACTTGTCTGTGTATTTATTCCGACAGTGTGAGAACAATTCTGCTTCAAACTTAGGCCCAACCTTGTAATATGACATTCACTCAAAATATTTTCAAACACTTAGATTTCTGCATCAGGCCTTCTACAATAACATCTGACAGATGACATTGTAGTTTTTCTGCATTTAGTTTTTACAAGTTAAACAAAAGTGCTGTGTACATAAATGAAGTAAATTATTATATATTATTACAAAAGGGGAATGTTTAAACATATACAGTTTGTACATACACTCAATTACCAAACGTCTTGGATTTCCACTGGATCAACATCCCAGAAACGTTTTATTGTGTATTTAACATATAAAAGAAAAACACTTGCTTTTTTCTTAGTAAAATAACAGCAACATGTTATTGTGGTGAAGCAACCCGAGGGTCACACAGCTGCAAAGTCTGAACTTCTATTTTTCCTTTAGTTTCAACCTCATTACAAGTGTATTCTCTGCTGTCTGAGAGCGTTTCAGGGCAGAGCAGCGCTGTGCACACACGTCGTCAACGCTGGTGGTGAGTCCTGATGCTTTCCAGACTCTGACTGACTGACTGCTGACAGACACACACACACACACACACACACCCACAGGCAGACGCTCACACACACACTGGCAGACGCTCGCACATAATCACACGGCCACAAACTCAGGCCTTTCTCTGTCACACATGACGACAAATTTTCACACACACTCTCCAGCCCACACAGGCACACACCCAGGCGCCCCATGTCAAACTGTGCCAGCGGCGGCGGAAACGCGGAGCACATTTTTTCTTTCAAGCCGCTCACGGCGTCCTCAAGGAGAAATCCATTTCAAACGCCCATGACCTCATTGATTTTGAAAGACGAGCCGAGCAAACGCGACAGTTGTGTCTGGTTCATCAGTGAGTGATATGATCGCTCCGACTTTGAATCAGCTCACGTAGCAGGCGGCCAAGGCTAAAGGAGGGAATCAGACACTGGTTAGAAGAGCGGGGCGCCAAAAGGCAGGCCGGGGGGGTGGGGCTGTGCTTGAATACAATTATTGTGTTATTATTGCACAGGCGAGATAGCACTAGCCTTTCACTTTGGTAATTGAATCCAAGAGAGAAGCTAATTGGTTTCCAAATGAAGCATTAAGAAACAGAACCAAGGACTTAATGATAACAAAGGAAAAGGGTGTCCAGGCAGTCTGACTGCAGGCCGGGAGAAGAATGAAGGACAAGACAGAGAAAATTGCCCGACTGAAAAGACACTGGAATAAAAATGAAAACGCTGATAATCAAATGTGCCGCAACGCTGATACCGCTGATAAAGAACAATCTGGAGAAGCTGCCTGAGAACTAAACCAGTTTCCTGAGCTCATTCCGAGTGCAGACACAACGCCAAGTGCAACACATCGACCCTCCACAGTATTTACAGCACGGACGACAGAGAAGAGAAGAAGTCCATCTGTACAGCAGTCGTCAGTGAAGCAGCTATTGTGAGCTGCCCTTCACTAATCAAGTATGTCTGTGGATAGCCAGGCTTTTGATCCTGACACAGGCATTTACAAAGTCAGCAGCGTGTGTGGCCCACGGCTTCACACACACACACACACAAACACACACACACACTGGCCAGAGTCTGCAGCCACCAGTGCAACTTCCCACAGTAATTTGGCACATGTTGTTGGCTGCGTAACTGGTGGCTTGATCAAGAGGCCGTCGGATGTTTAAATGCGTTTTCAAGTCTCCAAGCAAGCGTGAGTGGTCAATGAGCTACTCTTCATCTTTTCTCATCCGCTCAGTGAGATTCATCATCAAAGTTTCTTACAGTTACACTGTTCTTGATTGTGGGTTTTACATTTGGAGTTTAATGCCATTTCACTGAACTCTACTGTTCCATCACAACTCCCCCCTCATTGAAATCAGGTTCCGTCTAGAAGCTTCGTTGGGGCCTAGTTTTGATCGTCCTGGGCGAGAAGTAGAAAATATGAAAACAGCAAATGCAATGAAAAGAACATAGATAATTGAGAGCACTGAAAAACTAAAAATACTAGTGTTAATTTTACCAAACAATGAAACATACAGTATGAAAATTTTCACTTCACTATTGTAGCATAAAGAGTTCACAATAATAGCCTGACAATATCTATAAAAGGTTTGGAACAAAATAATAAGGCTGTTATCCAACTTTATCTGTAGCTTTGCGTTTTGTGTGTGTTTTTTGATACTCAAAACACCTGCTGGGATTGTGCAGACAATGATCTCGAACATGATCATATGTTATTGCTCTTGTCTGGACCTAAATACCCATTCACCGGGTCAACAGTGAAAAACTATCTCTCAAGCTGTATTTGATCTTTAACTCAGACTTTCTTCAAATGGAAAATGGACTTTATAGCCACTCACTCAGTCCAGATCCATCAGAGAGTTTTTAGGGGGTTATCTGAGAAAACAATTTCCGACCGGTGGGGGCCATCTTCAAAAACATGTGGTGGCAGTAACTTTAGCTTTTTCATCTTTATGTGTGAGGTATTACTCAATGATATATCAGCCAGATCAGACATTCACATGCAGGGAAGATAACAAGGCTTCACTCTGTCACCAAGGAGCAGACGTTAAAGGTTTATTGAACTGCACCACAGCGATGTTGTTTTGTGGTTTCCCGTTCAGCCATGGAGCAGGTTAGTCAAATGATTTTGGGCAAAAGTGCCATTAATATTAAGTTGTGTGTCTTCATTAGGGCAAGGAACTGTTGTCTCATGTCATCTTGACACAGTTAATCAAGGACAAAGTTTCCTTTCAGAGTCCGTCGTGCATCTCCTCTTTCCAGCTCCTTCAAATCCTCCATGTTTCTTCAAGAGTAGTGAGAAACACAGGAGGCTGAGGTTCCTCTGGATGATCCGTACAGTGACAGGCATATACACACACACACAGAAACCCTGTGGCTCCTGCTGCAGACTCTGGACAGCAGCAAGGCCCGGTGGAGGAGCTGTCAGCCGGCTCCTCTGGGACCCTGAGGGATTGGGTGAGAGAGCCACGGTCCACTAAGTGTGACCGGCTGGAGACGTGGGGCTGGCCCCTGTAGCCATCACCGGAGCGCAACCCTCCTGCCCATCCATCCTCAGAGACCGGCGAGGAAAGGATGTACATTTCCTGCCCGACTCATTGGCTCACGCTGCCCTTTTGACAGTTGTCACGGCCCACACCACCATGCTGCCATTTCCCTGCACCTGTGATTGACCGCACTGAGCAGTTCACTCTGCTTTCAATAAAACATGGAGCGTACCTGAGCCAAGGGGACGTGTGGGCTATGAGTGTTGGCTTGAGTTGTTGGGTGATACTGTCTATTGTCTCCGTTCTTATTTCACCACGGCCTGTTTCTGGGCATTTGCACCTTGCTATATTCATCAAAGTCAATTCAGAGAAACTAATAAAGGCTCCCCTGGCAGTGGAACCTAGTTTTGGCCAGCTTGTTATCTAATGTTGCCAGTAATCTGCCGTGAGTTGACAGATAATAAAGTAGAAATCCTTGTACTTCACTCCTTTAGTTTCTCCTCCTCTCAGCCACGGTTCCTTATGTGAGGCCTTAATTATCTCTACCCCATGATAGTGTTTGTGAGCGCTGACTGATAGCATCATTCAGGATTTATGAAGCGTCTCTTTGTTGCCTCTTCTGTGTAGCTGCACAATGTACACAAGTGTGGTGCATTTATAGGAATAAATTCAATTCTCCTACCTTGGATTATTTTACCACTGACTCCTCTCAAGGTTCCTGTTACGCACACAGATTTGACTCATTCCACCAGGCTTCAGCGCATTGTTTGCTCCCCATGACGTTATTTATTCCCAGGACATGCCAATAATGTTCCCAGGCTCATTTTACTCACGTCAGTTGGGGCATCTCTTACATTCCAGCTGCGTCTATTTGTCTCCCCTCGAGTGGAGGACCCCCAAACCTCATTGAAGTCTCTGAGAAACGCCCGGGCAAAAATTCATGGAAACCCCGACAATGCGAAATCTGTGGGATGCAAAAATGTCCTTACACTCTGGAGAATGTGCGCGCCGCATTTTCATGGATAATCATTTTGAAGTGCAGTGGCTGGCTCACAATGAGCACGGCGAATTCTGCATATTACACCAGTAAGCTCCTGCAGAATGCGGGCTGAGCTGTCTGGCAGCTTTTCCAAAGGAATATCAATCAGAGTTGCTACAGTATGATGACAAGTCCGGCTAGAGCAACACGGTGGAGATGATTCAGGGGCTGAGTGACTTTATAGTCCATTGAGGGAATGTTGCTTCGCTGCCTGGTTTTGGTTAAACACGTGGTGCGTGGCCATTCCTGTTCGCTACATATGAAATCTTTAAAGACAATGGACGATCAATTTTATGAAAGCCTCAAACGCCGTTTTCATATCACATCAAAACGTATAAATTGTGAGAGATGCGATACGGTGCATTTACTATTCTGTTTTTACCTGTTAGAAAAAAAAATGTGCACAGCAACACCCCACAGAAAACGTCTAAATCTTACATGCAACTCAAAATCTTCTCAGATGTATTTAAGGAATGCAGAAGCATGCACGGGCGAGAAAAACAAACAAGAGAAGAAAGAGCGGAGACAGGAGTGGCCCACTGCAGTTCTGTCTTCCGTGCATCCAAAGCTCCCGTCTGTTTGAAGCGTTCCTTGACAAGCAGCATCAAGAGTCTGCGCACTCCAGTCAGCATCTCGTGGACATCTTTCTCCCATTAGCACTGTCGAACACGTCGGCTGGAAGAGAACATTTCTCTCCTTTTTCATTCCAGACTCAGAAACGGCACAGGTACAGTAGACGCATAAACACACATAGGCCCGTGCACAGATATAAACACAGTTAACATACCATTTCCTTTTGGGTTAACCTTGCACCCATTTCGCTATTTCCTGATGTGTTTTGTGTTTTCTACTCCATCTAAAGCCCCCTACTCCCCAGCCTTTTTTCTAGCCACATCAAGCAGAATCAGGGAACGGACAAAAGGACGGGTGGCGGGAGAGAGAAAGGAAAACCAAGGAAATGGACATCAATTACGATTGGAATGGGGGGAAAAAACAACAACATAAACAAAAAACAGCAGCCAGCATGAAAAGTTGTTAACAGTCCCTTCTAGAAAATAATATACTATTGTTTGGATGTGGGCAGCGCTGGATTTTTCTGTGTCAACACCACATGGGAAATTATAGTATCAGGCAAAACCCGAGAGGAAACGAGAAAAGACAAGGGAACAAACAGAGATTAGCATGTTTACCCTTAACAGAAAGAAAATGCGTGTTCCTCGCTAGTCAGCCAACCAGTCGTGACCCACTGTATATTTCAATCTACTGTACTTTGTGTAGATGGTAAATGCAAAAGGCAATGGGAATTAAATGTCATATTTTTAAAAGTATAACTGTAATTCTTGGGCACATGATTGTGGGTGAAGTACATCATACCAATAAGTAATAAATAAATGGCATCACAATGTGTATGTTGTAAAATACTGCGTGAAAAACTACATGGTACTGAATAGTGCAATTTGACTCGATTTTTGTGTTCATGTTTTTTGGGGCAGGCCATCAGAAGTCATGGCTCAGAGACGCACTGGGGCAGCACTTAGCATTATCCCTCCTCTAACACTCTAACAACTACAGCACATTATTATCTATAGCTCATTGCAAGTAACCACGGCCCAGTTTGTTAGGTAGCTACCCCTTCGTCCTCTAAATGCATTGCCCCTGAGGCAGAAATTGCTCTTCTTTATACGAACGCTGAGGTAAGGAAGAGTTGGGATGATTTAGTGACGAGCCATATTGATAAAGAGCTGAGGATGATCATTTAAAACTCTCTAGTTTTACAAGACAACTGGAGTTTAAGGATAATCTTCTGCTACTCGTGTCATCGGCCTACAACCTTGTCTTGCTGACCTCTCAGACCGTTGCTTGCATCTGGTGCAAGTTGCATTGCTTGCTTATGAAAGATGCCTGGCTAGTAGTGTTTCAGAGTACACTGCTTAGTTTTCACGAGTTAATACTTGGTTCTAATTTATGAGTCTTGACATGTCATTCATATCCAGCTATTTGGTTAATAAAACATTGTTCCTGCGGCGTAATGAACTCAGAACACATTTATTCCCACTTTTCTCGGTCTTTAATAGTTTTACCATAATCCCAAAGTTTGCTCATAAATTGTGATGCTAAGTGTATAACTTCTACCCACTTTACCCAGTGTGGTCGTTTAGAAACTATTAGAAGGCGAAGCGACTAAGCTGTGCTTGAGTCAAAGTTCTACGATACTCAATCTTAGTTTTCAATAATACCATATCTCATTTCCCTCAGCACAGCCTGCTGCCAGTCTCTATAATTCAGAGCCTGTCATAGCCTGGATTACTCCCCGGCCGTCTCAAACGACACCTGCTAGACTAGACACACTCTGCAGCAATGAATGGAAATATCCAAATGAACAGTGTGACCCAGAAGAACTTTCACAGTATACCATAATGTTGCCCTATAACACACCTTGCAGATGTGGCACAAGCCTTGTCCATCAGATTGCTTGGCAGCCAAACGTCCTCAAGGAGAAGTCTGGAGCCCTGGTCAGACTTTTGTTACCTTGATACCATTCACAGACCGACTGTCAGGCCTTAGGTTGAGTCCTGGTGGGAGAACTGCTGCAGACTTTTAAATACCTACTGCACGTTTAAAATCACCAAGAGTCCAGAAGCAGCTGAAAAGCCTAACGCATTAGAAACTCCAATCAACTCATGCCTGCATGGAGGTTTCACCAAATAAAAGCAAAGGCCGCTTCTGGCCAAGCACATTTGGAGGAGCAAGGAAAACGCTCTCAGGTTTCAGCTGTTCGCCAGCAGCCCCCAGTGTCTTAGTGGAGCGAACGTGAGGGGAAGGCCAAAATGTGAGACGCCCTCACACACTGTGCACATGAGAGCCGGGGGGTTAATCCCGTTTCAAATAAGCTAGGTTTAACCCTCGTCAACCCTACCTCCAACGCTGCTAACTCTACCACCCAAAAGGATGCAGAGGACTTCTTTCATATCCACATGCATGAACACAAGTGCGCAGACTATTGATCTGACGTGGCAACACACACACATAGCCACATATAGCCAATATATTTAGTCTGCAAACAGCATAGAGGACATCAGTGTGTCATTTGTTTAGTGTTCCCTACATTTAAGCAGCTGTGTCCATGGACAGGCAGCCCTGTTGACAGCTGAAGGCCTGTTGTTCCATAAAACCTTACCTCCCACCTTTCACAGTTTAATGATATCTATAACTTATATGTTCTAAAATACACACAAACACATACACACACACAGCAGGTGACCTGCGTGCTTACAAGGACAAAAGATTTCTACGTTTTCTTTCATGCATGTCTGCAAACACATAAACATGACCAGGCAGGTCATCTGGCCTTTCTCATAGCCAAGACTGCCAAGAGTATAAACCCAACCCCCACTACCGCCACCTCCTTTATTCCATAAACTCATAACCTCTTAATGGAGGTAGTGAGTACTCAAGAAAATAAAAAGATGCCTTGTTAAGATATATAAAAAGCAAGCTGTGTTGCTCGACCATTAACTCTATGTTTTACTTTAACGCCATTTTCTGGTAAATTTCAAGTATGTCAAAAGGTCTTCTCTTGTAACATGGTGAAGTATTGGGTTTCACAATTCCACTGGAGCAAACATATTGCACGCCATGGGCAGTAAATGAAAAGTAACCCTGTATGATTCTCTGCAAATGGGTTTTTGGCAGAACTCATGTCTAAATGTGGGTGATCCCATCTTGAATGGGACAAGTCTCTCAGTTTATTACTTAAAATATCTCTCTCTCAACATTGTCAGATTTAAAACAAGAATTTCAATGAATCCCTTTGCTGCAAGTTTGTTGAAAGGGGTGAGTCTGTGCATTAATTTATGAAAAATTTGTGCAACACAATATGACTTCTGTTTCTGCTCTGAGATTTGCATTAAGGCATTATTTTACTTGTTGTATTAGTATTTCTCGTAAAGAATATACTATATAATGAGTTTTTGTGTGTTATCCAAGTGCCAGCCAACTTCTGGATTATGCATTCTGACAAAACTACAGTCTCTCTCCTCCCTTGGAGAAACCTGTCAAATAGTTCTAAACTATGTGCACTAAAGATTGGAGATGACATTTGAAATGAGTTTTGAAAAGGTTGACAAAGCGTTTTCATATTTCAACGACACTTCCATTCAAACCATAGATCAACTTGTGTGGCTGTTAATATGCTCTACCTTTCCAGTTGTAAGTCTGTAAGTTTTGCTGGCGACAATGTAAAAAACTTATTGTAGAGAACAAATCAGGTAATAGCTTCTTTATGGCAGATCCTAAATGCCTCATTTAAAAAGCTTTCAACTCTATAAAGGTTCTCCCGTGAGGCCTGACTGCATATACAGATAATTAACAGACACCCTCCCATGTTAGCTTGAATTGAGAATGAACATGAACATTTTTATCATCAACTCAGTGTTTGCGAACCATTGTTACCCAGAGCAGTCACTCTTTCTTTTAGTTTCTGGCTGTTTCATACTCAGGACAGGGATGGAATTGGTTTTGTATGCATGAAGTCTTGATAAGGCGAAATACTGACGGCGAAATACAGACAAATTCAAACAAGCCTTGACGAGTGGAACGGTTAATACATTATGTCATCATCAAAACCCTTTGTCTAGAAAGAAAGAGAGAGAAAAGCTGTGTTTGCCTTAAATTTCATATTCTCAGTTCTCCCAATATAATGCCAGCTATGTGGCTGGAGTGTATTATCATCTATTGTCAAATATAATAAGGAAATACTCTGCAATGGACAAATATACGGCTTCAGGAAGCAAGGAAGGATGACCTCACCTTTTATGTTAGGACGTATAAACAATGTACAATGATGCTGAAGCTATTGGGCCTGTTTCTTAAGAAAACAATTCTTATAACTAATTTGTGGGTATGAAAGTGCTGTTCAGCTACATGCATAGCTAGCTCATTAGCAATGACTCCTTAGATCGTTTTGCCCAAAGAGGATCCACCTGTTGGATCTTTTTTTTGTGGTCCGGAGGGGACATTTGGGGTAGCCTTCAAAATGGGACAGCCTAGTTGTGCTTCTCGGCATTTTTCCAACATGGGGGCAGGTGGTCTTCAATTGCAGCCGTCAAAGAATGCAACCCTTGACTTGGGTCACAGCAATAGAGTACTCAAATCAGAGATTATACTCTAACGGTTAACGTCTGCCTAGAGGACAGCAAAATAAATCAAATCCACATTTCTGGTATTCTAAAATTATAATTTTGACCAACTATGTACATGAATCTTTGCAGTTTGAGGCTTGCTTGTAGCCATCACAATGCAGATTCAGCTAAGGGACATTTGTTTCAGCAGAAATACAGCACCACTATGAGAAAAGTAGACAAAACTTTACTTTTTTGGGAATAGAGCAGTGGGCGAATTGGATGTAATTAACCTATGCTCATCCAGACAAACAGTGATGGACTGGGGATTGGGTAAACAAGCTATGCAGTTTCTCAACTGAAGCTGGTACTTTCGAGGCTAATTAGGACTGTGTTGTGGTACAGTGTGAAGGGCTTCCCATGTGGGTTGCTGATTCCTTGGCTGTGTGCACATCCAGGCTGCTCATTTGTGGTGAGGTATGACAGCGTGAGATCCGAGGAGTCGATGAGAGGACTTGCAGGATCAGAGAGGAGTAAGCATGTTGGGATCAGAAGTGGATAAAAAATGAAGTACATTAAACAGTGAAATCCAGGCAAGGTGGAAGGATACAGGGGAGGGGAGGGAGCAGCAGAGGATACAGACAGACAGAGAGTGATGGGTTGGGAGGTCTGGGAGGTTAATCCTCTTCTCTTCATTCTCTCATCTTCATCTGTCAAGTGGTGCAGCTCCTATAAACAAAACACCTCCTTGGAGATTCAGTTGCGAAGGAAACAAAAACACTTGCACGGCGGAGATGCAATTCACATGCCTGGAAATACACAGCCCCGATATAGTAAACCACCACATGGCGACAGGGACATAATACTTAATGACCTATAATGACTTGTAACTCTATAATTCCATGCATGTTACGATTCAGTAGTCAATGACGCAGACTTCACAAAAACACACCAAAAACTGCATGTGCCACTCCTTGCTTGATATTCAGTTTGGGGCCATGAAATTCAATGAAACACATTTTGTCTGAACATTCTTATATCATGTGCTGGAAGAGTCAGAACTAAATTATCTTATCGAAAACAACGTATGACAAAAGAAAAACACGTTGTTATCCAGTTGCATGTTTTTCTAGGTCTTTTGTTACTGTTTTAAATGAGAGACTCTTACCTGCCAAATGTGCATTTTGAATACTTAAATAATTCAATTTATGTACCTTCCATTATTCAATGATCTTTTTGTGGTACAGATCTAGAAACTTTGCTTTCCAACGTTCATACATTCATTTCATGAGCTGTAGTGACTGTGTTAAGATGCATCAAAATGTCCTTGGGCGAGACGATAAACTCCTGAACTGTCTTTGATGGTTATGTTATGGAATAAAATAGAATTGTCTTCAATAGTTTCAAGCTTTAAGAGCTGTTAGAGAATGCATGGACTTTTAACAGTGCCTCCATCACAGGCCAGACTGTAGAGGACTGACTGTTCTGGTCTATATGCGTCCCGCATCTAATTTGCAACAATGCACAGCAGCCCGTGTTCATTCTGTATTCTCTTCTAGGCTGTGATCTCTTTTTCCGACTTCAAAGCAATCTCACGTGAACAACAAAAAAAATCTTACTAATGTCAGCAGACGGAGGAAGTGCCATCCAAAGTGAATCATGCCGGACTCCGGTGCATGCATATTAAACCAACACAGAGAAAAGATGAAGAGCCCTTCAAATTCACTTTCCTGCAAAGGCAGCAAGTCAGGTTGATGTGTGGGAGCTGGCTGCGAGCAGGAGTGTGAACCAGCAGAGCACTTTTCTGTTTTATGTGTTTCTACGTTGCAGTGGCTGCTCTGCACTGTAGCTTCCATCTAACTGTCACGGCAATGAAAGTGCAATCGTATAGAGGCAGAGAACGATTAAAGATATATATTTTTTTTTACAGAAAAACACGTTTGTGCACAGCTGCTGCCCATTCCTGACAAAGTTGAAGGATAATAATTGCTCGTCCATTTCCTCTCTTTAGTTTTCCAGCCTGAAATTAACAAGCAGTGCAGAGTCAAATCATCTCTGAGCTGATGATGTCATGATGATGTTCAGGTCTAATGCATGTTATCCATGTAGAATTTGTAATGCAGTGAAAACATGGAAAATGTGCTCTGTGGGATTCAATCAGTTCCCACAGCCTGAATCTTGCATTTATTAGATCGATGGAAATGTGTTACTGTGCATTTCATTCAAATCTGAATATGTCATCATCACTGAGCAGAGTCACTGCTGTGTAGATTCCCTGACATTTGTTTTAACCGGGTTAAGGTAAGCATTGATTTAAGAGCCTATATTTCCTGCAGTAGAGACTCCGGGTCAGGACGACGGCTGTGTCGTGTTCAGTCTTTGTTATGGAATGCCAGGTGGAAGGAAGTCACAAGTAAGTTTCCTTTTGCTTCAGTGTTTTCATTTCCATTAAGTTTATATATAGACTGTCACTGTTCCTGTGTGACTGATTTGGGCTGATGTCATCATAAAGTAGTTAACGCTTTTATTATCGTGTTTTTCTTCTTTTTCCACTTTGGATTGTTTTCTTTTTTCTAGTGTAGAATAAATGTAATTTCCCCCCCTCGACTCTGGCACAGCCGACCGTCGTCACAATTGAAGGGAGATAAGGGAACAATAGTGAAAGAAGTTCAATGTTCATTTGGTGATTTAACATGTAGAGTTCATGGACCCAGACAATTGAATCACTCTGTGCTTTGCAGTGTATTTCCTGTGAAAAAGTCCATCCAATGATATTACAAAAGGTAATATAATTTTATCTTGGCACTTGAACCTGGATCCAGGTTGATTTCTTCAGTCGTTCGGGAGAACTCATTAACATAGGCCACTTTCTGTGAATGAGAATCAGAGATGATGAGAATTTTTCCTGACTCATTGTCATTGCAGCACCTTTAAAAAAAAACGTAAAGCAACAGCATAAGCCAATATTTCCAAACCACGCAGGAAGTAATCGTCCAATCACACCAAAGTGGGCCAGCTGGCCAATCAGAGCCAACCGGGCTTTCTCAGGAGGGAGGGCTTAAAGAGACAGGAGCTGTCAGACAGAGGCTGAAAAGAGGAGTTACAGCAATGGACAGTATTAGGAACGTGATGTTTTTTTCTGAACACAAGTGTATAAACCTTTTTCCAAAAATTACCCAAATATGAACTTTGAATATGTGCACAATATGTCTCCTTTAAGATGAAATGTGTTTACTATCTGCAATGCATGCTCTCAACAGCTTTCCTAAACGTCTACTATGCTCTTTTGATCCTCTTATGGTAAAGTATGTTTTTATAAAGCAACTGTAGGTGTAGATTAAAAACATTAAGCCTTTGTACTGAGCAGTTTGGGATCATGCCGTAGGTTGGAAGTAGCTTTCACAGACATGTACAAACCTCTTTCTGTTTGTGTCTCTCGCCGTATCCACACGAGCCTCCAAAGCTGGATCTTAGCTGGAGCTTATTACGCCGCTGTACCATCAACCCACCGACCACACTTCTGATTGCACAGTCAAGAGCGGCAATTTCAGGATTTCGGGGCAATTGATTGAGCGGTCTCGAACCAGATGTCTGGTGTGTGTCCCGTCGCGCGCTGAAAGTTAAACTTCCTCTTATGGAAAGATTAGAGAATCCAAACTTGTAGGTCATATTAGCATTTTGATAGTGTGTTGTAGCCCTGAGCAGTCTCCACCTCTTCTCACTTTGGCTTTGCAGGGTGAGTTAACACACAAGGGGGCTGATGGGAGGAGCCGGTCGTCTCCGATGGCTTTTTTACAGTCAAATATGTGGGAAACGCATATTTTGAAAGTGGAAACCAGGGACTCCCAATAAATCGACCATCTGAGAACTAGGAATAGCATATTTACCCATCCGCATTACGGACTGCTGTGTTGGATTTAGCCGTATGATTACCGCAGCCATGATTCGGATCTGGTGTCCTAAAGTCAAATACATACTGTAAAGCTCTCCCTTTACAATGGTCCTTTTGTTCCAGCGGCTGGGGGGTCTGTGCACCCCTGAACCCACCCCTCCCTTCCTTCCCCCACTTTCCCCATGCACCCCATGTCTATTAAGCACACTGATTCCCAGTTCAAATTGGCCCCCTGTTATTAATCCCAATCACCCGGAACACATCGGCCACGGCGCACCGTGAAAACACATGTGCCCGCCGCTCCCACCCCCCAGCTCGGAGCACTGATTCTAATTAATTAATTACATCCCAGGTGATTTTACTTTTGAGATGGAGAGAAGAAAAATAGAAGAGGGAAAAAACTGCGTCCCAAAGGCACCACCAAATTGGCAACAAAAGCTCCCCAGCAAAAAGGGAAAAAAAGGCTCAGTTCATTACTTCAGGGAGAGTCGGCTTCTTGTAGCTGCTCTCTAACTACTGCTCTGCTTTCCAAGACCAAAATACTCGTTGCCCCACACTTTTCTCCAACTTGTCTGTCTGCCACCCACAGAAACCTTTGCCAAAAACACACACTGGAACTAACCCGCAACAAATTGATAGCATATTTAAGTATTCAGGATTTTATTCTTTAAGAGAATGGGTATAGAAAAGGGGCTTTTGAGAAAATCATATTTCTGGCCAGAGCTTCACCCGATAGCATGGAGGCTCTTTAGCATAGGGCTGGCAGTCGGTTAAATAAAACAGGACTACATATTTGATACATCTCATTGCCTTGAAAGTCAAAGGATTTGCAGTTTCTTTCAAGTGCTTCCAGTCTGGTATCCTGCCCTTTAGGATGCACATCCCTCTCAACGATCCTCCCCTCATGTTATCAGTAAGTAATCTGCTGACGTAAAAAATGTTTGACGTTGCACTTTTGTAGTGAGCCATGTTTAAATAATGATGTCTATCAATAATCTCAGAGAGCGTTTTCATCTGCGAAGTTCCATTTTAGCTGAATGGGATGTTACAGAAGTTTGCAAAGAGCTGTGTAAGATTCCTCAGAGGAGAGTTTTAAATCTTAAAATGAGATATGCAACAGAGGAAAAATGTTGACATCTGCATCAGAGATGTAACTAACTGTAGAGAAGGTTGAGATCAAACCTCATGAATGTAATTAGATTTAATGTCAGAAAATGACTATGTATAAATTAGTATATATAAATAATAATGATTGAATACTAAACCCAATATTAACCACCAAACAAGCAAAAGACGACCTCCGAAAATCAATCAAAAGCCTCTCGCTGAAAATAAAAAAATGGAACTTTAATCTAAGGTAGTATTTCATTGAGCTATATAAATGTTTCCTTTAGAAAGTAAAACATTATGCACCGGACTTTAATAAGGCAATTCAAATATACATTTCTCCTCGAGGGGGGGGTCTTTGGCTGCAGAATATCTTTCTAACACAGGGATCCGTGTTATGGATATCCTCCTCAATTTCTTGCTTTCTCTTCCATTAAGTTAACTGCTCAGAGCTTTCAGCAGTTTATTTGAACTGTAGCTCTTCATTTTTTCAGGTGTAGAAATTACTTTTTTTATTCAGTCTCTTTATGAATTTGGCTGCTTGACAGGTGCACTGTGGCCAATGCCTTCCTCTTTTTGGCCACGGAACACAAAGAAACTGGAAGTCTATAGGCCATCGAAATTCTTGCAAAGTAGTCAGAACTTGAGACAGAGTGTACTTTCCACCGAACACATATTTGTAAGACAGACTTCAGCGATGTCTGAGTTTTCATTCGGATGTAGCCAGACCACTGCAGCAGCCTGGGTAGGCAGGTTTTCTCCTTCTCCTTTCCTCTCCACGTGGAATGATGCCACACACTTTTATCACCCCTCTATGAATCTGCAATGAGCCTGAGATGAACTGATAATCTCTTGGCAGGTTCCTCTGCCCAGTCCTCCTCGGGGCGCCTCCTCACCTACATTACTCCTCATGGGGCCTCTGGCAGACTCTTACTACGTGTCCAAGTGCTAGTGTTGAGCTGGACCCCGAGCAGGCAGGAGGAAATCTTTTTCGCCTTTTCCCAGCCTGCGATAACTGAAGGAATGTCATGCAGGCAGAGAAGCAAACAAGCTTGCTGTGACCACTGGAGGAACCCACTCTCTTACTCCCTCCCGGTCGTTTAGCCTGGACGGTGATGAAGCCATTAAAGGTCTTCAAGTCTGTATGTGGTGTCTGGCACATGGAGTAAGTGCTTAGTCCACCCAGGCATGTTTAATGGTACAGAGACTCCATGCTGGTAATCGACAAGGAGTTGCCAGTTCTCTGACTTGGCAAAGATGCTCCGTTTAAAACCCATGTGACGCCAACCAGAAGTGATGCAACCCCATATGGAAACTGACTTCTGCGGCTCACAGTTCCATATTGATCTATAGTGGAGAGGTTGTCTCTCTGGACGACCCCTCTACAGTGAGGTCAGAGGTCAAGGCTAACTAGTGAACAGTCTCCCTGGAGCTCATAGAGATCCAGGGATGTGCTGAAGGCCGCCTCAGTGGGTGTATGTCATCATGACAGCTTTAACCTGGCCCTTATGTTTAGGGATGCTCACCTCTTCTGAATGTCACCCTGCCTGTTACTCGTGTGAGGAATTATTACGTACGAGTCCATGAATTTGCAACGGTAGAAACAGGTGGTATGGATTTTGAAGTAAAATGATGCGATTGACCCCTCCCCCCGCCATTCAGTTATTGAAAAGTGATTATCAGGTTAACAATGCAGACAAGCTTCAATCTTACAACTGGAGTAAATCACTGAGAAACTCAAAAGTTTTATTTGACACCTAGTTCCCTCCACCAAGGAGGTTAGGTTTTCGTCTGTTTGTTGGTTTGCAGGATCATGCAAAAACTACTGAACCAATGTTCATTGTTCCCTTCATTTCTAAGAGAATAATACATAGATCTTGATGAAAAAGATCAGACATGTTTAGGGGACTAATATTTACAAGTCTTTCTGGCTCTAAGGAATTTAAATGAGGTGGCATGAAGTGTGTGTGGTGTTATTTGGCAATGACAAACAAAAAGGTACTACAACAGAGAGACAAAATGAACCCTGGGAAATCCAACAATACCCGGCCCCTCCTTTCTCCGATACCTGATGGTGCAAACCTGTTCTCACTCTCCCTGGTCGACCTGCTGATCTGAGCCAACGCACCTGTCA
Organism: Pseudopleuronectes americanus; assembly: GCA_038501795.1. Lineage (NCBI taxonomy): Eukaryota > Metazoa > Chordata > Actinopteri > Pleuronectiformes > Pleuronectidae > Pseudopleuronectes > Pseudopleuronectes americanus. Next base: position 16,106,107 of record CM076724.1, read on the forward strand.
GAACGACAACCAAACACAGCAACATCACAAACACAACAAAACAAACTGTCAACACACACTTGCTGTAAACCAAAACACACAACTCATCAACATAATCAATTAATAATCAAATGAACAGAACTTTAATGTAGGCAGACAGGCGTAGTAAAAAATTTGGGGAAAGCACAGGACTGTTGGGCCTTGGTGGAGATATATCTACTGAGTGCCAGTCTAGTTCCAGTATAAGTCGGGATGTAAAGCTCTTATATCCCAGTATCCATAACCTAAATGAATATATAAAAGATAATGTCTTCAACAGAGGGCGCCATCATCTGGAAACTTTCCCGGCCGCAGATCTGATCCGACAACAGGTGGAATTTGAGAGATTGCACAGAGCCGAAACACATCATGACAGATGAGCTGCCGTCAAAGTGTGTCCATTCCGAAACAGGCCGCAAATAACCAAGTGGCTACTGTAAGTGTACACTGACACTCGGGCCACGTCCAAGATGTCAAACCTGAAATCCTTTGAGACACACGAGACGAACATAAAGAGGCGCTAAGCTACTTCTGGTTTGTGTAAGACAGAAGTGTTGCAGAACAACATGGTAGCAGCTTTGAACACACAGCATGGGGCTCACAGCAGTCACGCATTTTCTCTGCCTATATTTTATGGACCGGCTCCAACTATGAGGTAAACCTTTTGCCTAAGACTCGCTCTGTGCTCCCTGCCGCGATCACCGCTGGAGGAATGTGGAACGAAACCGTGCTCCATGAGGCCCGGATCCCAGACACATATTTATTTGCTCATTCGTCACTCGCTGATGACCTCTGACCTACTACCGTGTGCTTTTTCTCTCCACCACTCCGAGGCTCTCTCCCATCAGTCGGAGAAAAATAAGAGCATTTCTCTGCCAAGGAGTCATGTCAAGAGGCAGTGGGAAGCTGCACTCTAGTGTAGGAGACAGTGCAGATGGCCCCAGAGATGCTGGATTACTTCCAGAACACTCATACTCCAGTTGCTTCAGTTACAAAGTCAGCTCCATAAGTTTGTGAAAGTATTCGCGCACTAAGATTAACGGCTGACTGCGTGTATGGAGAAGTGTGCTTGAGTTCTGTTCTAGGTGGCGGGCACTCCTCAGTGAGCGTCTGGTGGGACACTGTGGCAAAGACAGGAAACAGATGTTGTTAATACCCTATGGGAGCGCATAGGAAAGAATAAGGTGTATTGAAGCTTAGTGAAGGATACATTTAAGAGTTTAATAATGAAATCTGAATCCTCTGGTGAGAATAAAAAGACTATTTAGGGTACAGTGTGCTGTGTGCACTGGAGGAGACGAGGTAGAGAAGCGGGCCTGTGACCAGAGAACCGCTGGTGCAAATATACTGTCAACTGGAAACATATGGGTGAGAGCAGTTAATGTGTCCTCCCAGTTGAAGAATTTAGTTGCTCAGGGTGCGCTTAAGTAATGCGCCCATACCCCAACGGCTGGTGGAGGGGTTGTGCTGGGTATTTCCCAATTCAGACTGCATCTGAATCAGTAAACATGAGTATGAAATTACACCTAATCAAGGTTCTTTCCCTTTCAGCGTTTCTGAATGCTGCAACAAATACAACTTTATTTGTACCTTTCATATAGCCAATTCAGTTTCTCTACAGGAAGAGATTTGGAGAGGAAGCGTAAAAATAAAAAAGATAAAACTCAAAGAATCATTTTAATTTTCAGTTACTAGAGGTTTGAAAACAAAAGTAACTGATATTGTTAAAAATGTTATTTACAGATTACGCGCGTCAAAACAATGATTTATGCTGCATTATGTTTATTGCTTTACTTTGTTAGCTTTCTAATGGGCCTCTGGATAGTGGGGATGGAAAAAGGTGATGTGCTGTAGTAAATTGCCGCACAGTGGAGCCATGAAACATCGAGCACTCTAAACATCTGCCAAGGGAGAGGCAGGGAGATTTGTGAGTCGATCTGCTCTCGAGGGCTCAAATGAAAGCATCTGCCTTTGAATATTCTCGACGTCTTACATCCCAGCATACTAACTGCTGGAAATGAATCTTTGCAGCCTTCTGCTCAGTTCTGTTTGAAGCAAATATTTTTAGATTGAATAAATTCCAGGGAAACATTCTGCACAGACATTGATGGCAACAAAGTGAAAGGTAGAAATGTGGAGGAAAAAGAAAAACCTTCTTAAATTAGGATCTGAGTGGCACTTTCACACCTGAAAGTCTGAACCGAGATTCATGTCTTTGTTACATTTACTCGATTTTGGTCCGTTGATCCAAACCATGGTCGGAGGCCACTTTGACACCTGTTATTTTGGTTCAGACTAAACTGAAAATGAAGAAGATCCTGACCAAACCAGGTCGGTGGAAAAATCATCCAAAGTTCCTACACTTTATATTGTAGAGCAACGTGGGTACATTTAGATCAATGTAAAATGGTGAACTTTATAATGCATTCATTTCATGAAAAAACTGTTGGTCCTTACAACTAACATGCAGACAAAATTTGTGTTATTTGTTGAATTTCATTAAACACTCTCAGTCCATAAAATAAGTGTTGTCCAGAAGTGCTGAGCAGCTTTGACCAAACGAGCCGCTCTTGTCTCCGAGTAGCAACAGAAGACAGATCGCTGCTGCTATCAGTGACAAAGAGGCTTCCTCCTGGACATAAATGAATAGCATCGGCTTGACACCAGCTCCTGAGGTTAAGTCTATGTTGTCAACATGCTTTGGCATTCTGGAGACAAATGACGCCAAAGACGCCACACACTGTCTCCCGGCCTTGAAGATACAGATGAGCTTTGTAAAGACCCGTCTGGGACTAACAGGGTATAGACAGGCCTTGAGTCTGTGTTTAATGTTTAGAGAATTAGTCCATGAGATGAACCAAAAACTGTTTAATAAATAAAAAGAGTTGATCTGTAGGAATTACACATTTTCTACTTTAGATTCTAACATTTGATCTTGATAAGGACTAAAAAGTGAAGCAAGAAGAGATATTAATTGTGGGAAATGAAGCAGTGTCATGCAGTGGTTAACCTTTATCTTGCCCTTGTTGCAAACAACCAGCTAAAGGGACTTAAAATCCAATTCATCTTCTTTTGATCGCACTCAAGTGTTCTTCTGTACTTTGTGTCTGTCAGTGTTGGACGGAGGGAAGAAAAATTTTCCTTTGAGAAGCTGATTAAAAGACGTATGATTTCTTAACTTAGCCGATATCTGTGTGAAACTGCAGAATATCTTGTCTGGAGCAAGTCTACCGATTTATGTGATGAAGAATATGTCATTTACAATACTACACACTAATATAGAAAATATTGAAAATAATTTGTCGAATTTATCTTGACTTATGGCTATCAGAACACATTTCCTGTTTTTCCCAGACCACAGGAATTTATTGTAAAATTTCGTTCACGTTTTTACATTTCCAAACATTAAAATAGGTACTTCACACTGAACAACAGTAAATTACATTATGAAGCTTGACAGAAATATTAAAGGCTGAGTGATAGAGATGAAATAAGGTTTTCCTCAATTTATATCAATAATTTATCAAATCTGACTTTTGTTTGACCAGTTAAATCCAAAAGGATTTCAACACCAGTCAATCCCATTTATCCTTGACTTGGTCTAGATTAGCCTACTTTACAATCCCCTTTCTCTGCTTTGTTACATTAACGGCATTAAGGGACTGGATTTGAGTGTGATTAATTAAACTGACATGAAAAAACATGCAGCCTACAAAGACGGCTCCTCTCCCAAGGACCCCCGGTTTCGAGCGGTTTTGGAGCAATTACCGCGTGCCCCCTCGGATGGGCCAAATGTAATGATGTTTCAGTCAATCTGCTGTTTAAAGCCCAGCTGACGCCATGTGTAATGTAACATAAATCCAGATTAAAACTGATCCCTCCAATGAAAAGAAGCAGAGACTGTGAGAAATACACCATCCGCCTTTAATAGAATATTAATCAGAGGGCATGTATGTGTGTTTTAAATAAACAAAATAATGTGAGTACATTTTGAACGAGGTAACGTTTGATTTATCCTCAGAATGTAGTTGCCACCATGACAGTGTTTGCATTGCTTGTATACAAAATGTCAAACATGTAATGCTTCTTTGAAGGGACATTGTATTGTTGCTCTAGTGGTATCTTATTTTCTATGAAATAGTACCTCTCATTGTAATGTGCTGTTGAGACGTCCCCCACAGTGAAACACTGTCTTCTATGGATTACAGAAACCTCAAGTGCTAAAGAGGAATCCTACATCTGTTTATCATTGTAGCCTCACTCTAAAGTTTTATGTGGATTACATGTTCTTGATTTTCCTCCTTTTCTTTTTTTCGTTTTGCCCTAAATGTTTCAGATTTGGGTAAATTACAAGAAAATGTAATTTAAGAAAGAATGTTGTCTTCATGTTAAAAATAAAAGGATTGAGAGCTTTCTATTCTTAAGTGATTTGGACAAAAATAATAAAAAGACATTTAACATCATGTGATGGTTATTTAAAAGCAGGAGTAGCAGTCTGATAGTGATGGCCTCACAGCCTTAAAGTAGGTTGGAGAAACAGGTGCCTGCTGGTAATGTGGAGCTGGTCCCTGTGTCCCAGGGTCCTAGGGAATCGCTCTTTAAAAGGAAAGGGCCATTGGCAGGGTACAGGATGTGCTCGATTGCCGAATCTGACCTGGTAAAAATGGGAGCTGCGTTGCCGTCCCTCTAGGGTCCGTCCCCAGGGAGAGAGTGTAATTATGAGAGTGGGGGCCCTGGGGCCCCATAGCTCTAAGATCCACCCACTAATCACACAACTATGGTGCAGGAGGTGGCTTCCCTCAGAAACTGAACCAAAAACCTTTTAATGGATAAAGGTCAGACTCAAAGGTAACTCCAGAGTCAGGTTGTGTGTCAGTGAGCTCTGACCTTAATTGTAGAATATGTGTCTTGTGACCAATTTACTGTCTAGGTTGTGAGAGTATCCTGCAGATAGAGAGAAGACATGTCAACTTAAATGAAACATAACAACGTGTCTAACATATCTCAAGTAAATCCATTCAGTGAACCAAGCAGTACATTAAAATGACAAGTTGACTCGAAAGAAACTGTGAAATTGGCCTGACTTTTAAATTGACTTCACCTAAGTATAAGTACAAACTCAATATTAATAGATAAACATTTAATTACTCATCATTCCAAAGTTGTTATACCCTCGTGAACTCATTTAAAACCAACTTGTTTCCTGTGCAGCCTCCGTTGGTAATTGACCCAACACCAGGAGCGGAAATGAGTCTATTGAAAAGGCTTTTTGAAGTACAGCTATAAGTCAATTTGCTGCTTTGACCCTATTTGTGAGATGTTTTAATTAATAATGAACAGGTTAGCAGATACAAACTTAATTAAATCAGATATGTGGTGTGTCAATATCCGAATGCTTTGGCTCAGAGATAGAAAAGGACGCACATAAATCGAATGCATTGTGGTGGGCAATGCCAACTCGACCTAGTCCAGTTTGAGTCAACTTTCTCGACGTGAGTTCTTTGAGGTAGTTGTCTCTTTTTCCACCCACGACTCAATTACTGGTCCTGAGACTCATTATCTTTTATTTTGCTCCTTTGCAAACTCATGCCGTTGCACCGATTGATCTTCCTTAATATCTCCCTTTGTCATCTCTCCTATCTCTCGCCGTCCTCCTCCAGTCTTCAGATCCCCCGTTCCCCTCTAACCAGAAGGACTTTCAAGGTCTGCTCAGATAACGTCACTGCGGCTGTGCATCTGTTTCCAATCTGTGCAATTAACCAGGCCAGCTCTGGAATTTTTCCTTGTTTTTTCATCCTCGTCCATTTTTCTCCATCCCTGCTCCTTTCTCCTCCACCGCTTGTCTGTCTCGCTTCCTTCTCGGTTCCACGGTTCATCGGGAGATGGTCATTCTTTACGTGTCACTCGTTTTAAAATAATGTTGAATCTCATCGTGTCCTTCCTCTGGTGAGTCACTTCATTAAACATGGATCTTCTCTTGCTCATCCACAGCAGGACATCAGTTAGATCTCTTGGTCACGCCGACATTATTGAAAAGCAGCCGCTAGAAAAGGCACCTCAAAGAAAAACAAAGGATTAAATCGCAACAATAATTTGCTTGACCAAAATAGCACATGCCAGCACTCTCTGGATGTTCCTTGAGCGATGTGTACACTGCAGATGTTTTATACAGTGTGGTCCGTGCCTCTTTAAATATTGCCTTGTATTTTTCTTGGTTACCATACCGTAACCATCTGAAAAGTGCTTTTATTCCTCGCTGAAATTTGTGCTTCCCCTGTCGTGCTGCTCTGGTGCACCATAAATCCTGGGCCTGTGCAGAGCGCTTCGAACTCAGAGGCCAGTAGCTGGAGGAGAAGGCTGGGAAAGAGGCGGAAGTTTCCTGTGTTTTTTACTGAGCCGAGGTCCAAGCCTCAGCATAGACCTCGGCTGCTTTCTTAAGAGGGTCAGCAGGTACAAGTGAAGCAGATCAACTGGCCGCCAAAGCTTAAACCAGCAAAAGCACTGACAACGTCCAGTGACAGCTTTATAAGACGTAGACTTTACGGAGCAGATTTAACAGCCAAACTAAACTTAATTCTCACATTGTCTTATAAACACATTTCAGCTGTAGTGGGGGGAAAAAAAGGTTTGACAAAAACCATGTACAATCTTTGACTTTATACATTCCTGAGTGCTGCTTTTTGTACTGTATGCCCCCAGGGCCTTAATACTATCTCCATAACAGAGCCTTGTTAACAGAAATCCTACTGGTATAGTTCAAACTACAGTGAAAGCGCTGAAAGCCGGTGGGACAGCCACAATCTCACCTGGATCACTGGAGATACCTTGTGTTCTCCAACAGGGGTCAATCACAGAGAGCTCTACCTTTAAGAGATGTGTCCCTGATTCGGTGTGAGACCACCTGCACGACCCAAAGGACTTTATGGTAGATGTAACTGAAACATCACGCTGCTGCAAATGGATGCCATGACGGACATCCATCACCAGATTCAACACTAAAGCACCAAAGGCACATCACCGGTGATTGATTTATTGTCTTTAATTGAGGGACAGGCTATTCAGATCATACAGCCTTTTAGAGAGCAGAGCTTGTGTGGGACAGAGCGACTCTTACACACAAGTAACTATAGCTTTATGAGCTCAGTTAGAACCGAGCCAAGGAACAGGCTTTATGGATAGCTAGGCTGTAAGGCTGTTCCTGCACAGCAGAAGGCAGTGGGCTGTGCTCACAATACAATGGCTGACCTTTTATTATTGACCAGATCTACTTAATACAGTACAGTAACTATGTACTTCCAGTCCAAACTTGTAAACTAAGAAAAACATCAGACACTTTTAATGCTTGTTTTACAACTGAAATTCAACTGTGTTTGTTTGATTTGGACAAAAGTGCCCTAAAAAAAAATCCAAATGGTTGACTTTGATACTTTGCCAAGGACCCACGCTCTTTCTCTCAGCGCAAGTGGCTGGTAATTCAGTCTGGAGTTTGTGTATTTGTCTTACACCGGTAGCTCTGGGCTTTAAACATAAATTATGCATAACCAATGTAATTTATTTAAAATTAATTAGCCCGACTCGTAGCTGTGGATTGTTTGCCAATGAAAACAGTGGAATATGGGGGCGTAGGGGGTAAAGAGCTGAAGCAGTGTGTTGGCAGCTGTGACTCCACAGTTCCCCCACTGCTCTCCAGGAGAAGATTAATAGTTAATGGAAGGCCTTAAGGCTGTGGAAATACCCCTAGTGGCCTTTATCCCTGCGCTGGGAAAAGCAGGGATTATTGTCAAGGTATCAGAGCCTGTTGCAGAGCCAGCCCCTCCTTCATTTCCCTACCGTCTGAATATTACTTCCATTACCTAAATAAGAAAAACACCGGCTACAGTTCGGGCACACGCTTGGTAAAAATCTGGTGTGTACTCTACACTTTGTTGGTGGCACCAATTCACATGTGTGTAACTTCACACCACCGGGGGCCCCTTTTCCTCCCTCCTTTTTTTTTGTTGCCAAAGGCTTATATGATCTTTAAATAGGAAGAGAGTGAGGTCAATTTTTCAAACGCGGCACAGCACATTATCTCTTGCAAGGCGAGTCAAATCAGCCCGGCAATTAACTTAGGCTCAGTGCTGCGACGCAAATCATCGGGCTCGTTCAGGGTCGGGCGGATTCCTCTCTCCAGACAATTAGCCTCCTTCATTAATTAAAAATTCTAATCAGGGTGTTGGATCAATAGTGTAAATCACATGTGCCGCGGCTCACCCCGGGAAGTTGCATCTCACTTCCGAGGTCTGCATTAACGAAGTAATCAGCTAAACTCATGTGAGGGATTTATGGAACAGGAGTTGGGCTGGTTGACATTCTGATAAATCTTTCAAGATATATGCTGACGTATAGAGCAGGCACCAAGAAAAAAAAATTGGCTGACATTAATAAAATTCTGTATAAAATACTGTACATATTGAAGCCCATATAGAGTCATATAAATGTACTGCGCATACCGTGGCAAACAAATTAAGGGCTGTAAAAATATTTGAATAGTGCACGTCATTTTTTTTATTTGGTGAAGCATAAATTAATATTCCTAATGGGACATGAAAGGAGCCAGAATTAGAAAGATTTGTGTATTTCTTAGAAAAGATTCCTTGAGCCCGAACAGTGTATTATTAACGATGGCGGGTGTTTAATTTTTAACTGCAGGAAAAATGGCTGAAAAAATCCACTGCCTTTTTTCTTTCTTCTCAATGTGGGAGGATCATCAATAATATAGGCGCTCAGTGTTTGCGAGTTTCGGTCCGTCCCAACTCTTACCTCACATGGGTGAGCCACTCATAACGGCTCTGGGGGCCAATTATTGTCCAACTAAAAAGTTAGTGCTTTTTCCATTTCTCCAGTATACGTTTATGTGACATACACAAACTGTAGGTTTACACACACACACACACACAGAGGGACAACCATGCCAAAACACACATGTGATGCATGCATACTGTATACACCGGGTAGGTGTGTGATTGTAGGGACTCTAGAGACACTCGGAGTTGGGTTTGTCTGCAGTGCTTTCCAATAACAGTTTTGTTTGTGGTCTTGCAGCGGCCGTTTGACTGAGAATACCCCAGTAAATGTTACCGTCGTTCTGAGCACAAATGAAGTCATTCTGCATCCTGCTGGAAATCAGCAGAGACCCATTTTTCCCTCTCTCATTAGCAGGAAAACGAGTAGGAGGAGACGCTGCTGCAAGAGCTGCATTTGGTGGCTGATTCATTTTTTAAGCAGGCGGTGAATTACTACCTCGGTGTAGTCTTTCCTCACGGAGCGTCGGCGTATAGCAATATGTAGTTACTGTTCCTTGGCTCGGGGTGAGGCTATGAGGCCATGTGGCTCGCAGCAGATTTGTTGCTGTGTCCAAGGTTCGGCCACAGGAAATAATCTGGAGAGAGAGACTGCAGGTGTTTCCCCCGCGAACACCAAGGACACCGAAGCTCCACCAGCTTCAACCCCCCCCCCATGGCCTGTTATTGATTGACAGAGTAGGACACTTCCTGCAGAAAGGTCATCGATGGCTTTGCTCTCCCCACCTCTGGCTAATCCTGATATCTCCTCACAATCAGCGGGTAAAGCTCGTTGGTTTATCGTCTGCTGGAGCAGGAACTGACTGGCTGAGCACTGTGGTGTGTGTGTGTGTGTGTGTGTGTGTGAACGCAGCAGGAGGTGCAAAGTAATTGAACCCATTTTGAGGTAAAATGTGTGTTACGGACCATCAGCTTAATATGAAGCAGGCAGAGCCCCAACGTTTTTACTGAGTTTAAAGTGAGACACAGGTGGTCAGGACTGTATGTGGAGACATCATGAAGCATTCAAAACAGAAAGAATACAAGAGGTTACCTTGAAGACCCAAAAAAATGTTGAATCCATATATCCTACACAATTATTTAACTCACACAGATTTAACATTACATTATTAATCACTAGACATATAACAATAAAATATATAGTTATTATTGTTTTTAATCAATCAAAAGAAGCCCCCCACACACAAACCATGTTGGATAATGGATACAGCTTTAACAGACATTATGTGACAATACCATGAACTACTTGTTTTTACATAAGAAATTTGTGTAAATTTATTAAGAGTATTATATTAATTATATATATTATTAATTACCAAACTGGATAAGTCATGTTTAAAATGAAAACAATGCATACATAAACCCATACCTCATTACAAAATATGAAGTTATCAGTTAATAACTGAACCTAGGTGATACATTTTGACATAGTTTTTTTTTATTTTCTACATTTCCTATGAAGTGGATGTTTTTTAAAAAGAGTTTTCTATATTTTGCACATTTGGCTATTATCTCATTCTTCTCAAACTTCCGGAGCCCAAACTCTCAATCGTGTGACGTCTTCTGTCACGTGTCTTATTTACTGAGTAAGCTGTTTGCTGTACAAAACCCTACTGGGTTCATTAAAACCTGGCCCAAGGAAAACAACCGATCAGATGTTTCCCAAATGTTTCGGAGACATGGCCCCGGAACACCCACAGATCCTCCACCACCCCGGAGAACAGGACAGATTGTCTGGATTTGTGCGCCAGGTCCTTTTAGGTTCTCGCAGCGAGGTCTGGACGCAATACATCAGCTGTACGTATGGAGATTAATTGCACTCGCCCGCAGCTCTTTTAAATCCTCTTTGTCTTCCCAAAATATGCATCCCCTCCCATTAAAGGAATTGGGGGGGAAATCTGGGACTTATTTTATTTTAATATGGCTTTTTTTGTCTTCCACCTAATTTTGGAGTTAAGAATTCCATTATATTTCCGTCTGTTTATACATATTAAAGGCTTTGTTTCTACCCGACTAATGCAAAGTTGCCTTGTGCAGAAGCATTACACACATTCTTATTCCCACTTAAGAATTTTGCTCGCATTTGATTATTCCTTTTTTCTGGTGTCACACAGAAACCAATGCCACACAAGCAGCCAATAATAAATCAGGTTTCCTTCAGTGTCAGGGAGGTTCACTGGAATCAAACCTGCGTCCGACTCGTTGATTTTCTCTTAAATTTATGGCTCTGCTGATAGCATGTCAGCTAACGCCGCGGTGCTGTATATCACATTACCAAACCTATTGACAATAAGCAGAGCTGCGGAGCTGGAAAGCGGTTGAAGCAGAGTTAGCGGCTTCTGAGTCATACCATGAGATGCTCAGATGAATCTGGTACGTTCATGCAAAAAAAAACCCCGGCTGAAATTATGTGTTTTTAGTCAGTAAAACACTCAGCTGCTTCAGAGCCCGTCAGTTTGATCTATGACCTGCATGATGAAGTCCCTCTTGAAGAGCTGCCTTGTACAGGCCACTTTTCTTTTTGTGTGTGTGGTTTTCATCAGTAATGCACATCCCAGGGATCTGGTAAGTTGCATCAACAGCTGCACATTAAAGGAAGAGCACGCCTTGGCCTGAAAGGGAGGTAAACTCCCAAATGATCTCGGTTCATGATGTATTTCCTGACAGCGGTGTTCACACAGTATAGAACAACTCTTCACGGTGGGAAAAATTGCCGTGTATTTTGGACAAGCGCGGACAAACAGTCAGATCTCATCACACGACTGGTGGAAATGGCCCCTCCACTGTCGAGAGCAGGGAACTTGACCTTTCAATCCGAACTGTCTGGATTCTAATTGTTCCCAGTTAGGATGGCTGGACGGTGGGACTTTACAAATTCTGACAAAGGTGAAAAAAGAACAGTGAGTTTCGCCCCCCTTGCGATCGACCAGCTGTTTCCAATCCGTGCATGTAGTCTGAAGTGGGCGATGTTTACAGCACCAGCAGCACATATCAGTGACACAAGGAAAAGTTGTTTTGTAAAAAGCAAAAAGAGAAGAAAAAAATAGACTGGGAGAGCAGGAGGGAAAAAAAGATCATCCACTCTGGCATTTTTAGAAGTGGTTTGAGACATTGCCAGAGAAATTTCCTCAGACATAACAAGGTTTTATGACAGGGAACTGCCCTGTGAAACGGTCCGTGCTTGATGTTCTCCAGCGTGGGCCTCACTGCCGAGCTGCAGTTTGGTTTCATATCTGTGTCATATCGAAGTTCACAGGCACACTGATGGTTATCTGCGAGGGAAGAGCCATTTTGGCCCCGGGTCTAACGAGGTTACCGTTCTGTGGCTGTCAGCTAAATGGTGACAGGTGAGGTCACAGGCAGAACTGTAACCCAGAGTGCCGAGCGAAACAGAGGGATGATTTTAAATGGGCCAGCCTTCCTCGGAGGACACAGGCCAGCTGCTTGTACTGCAGAGCCTTCTTTCTAACGGCTCTTACTTTCTCGTGCCTCCATCGCTCAGTGGTGTAATGAAAACAGGCGACTTGTGGTGATCACGGGATAAGATCTCGTTTTTTGATGTAGTCGTGAGTGTAGTTCACCTACTTGAACGAGGCAGGATTTCAGAGCAGGGTATTTCAGGGACACATTTCTCTCTTTAAAAAATTATACGAGTACAATAAAAGTCATAAGCGTGTCTGTAGAACAACAATACAATACCTCCTCTGTAAAACTCAAGATTTAAGACTGTCAAAAAGTAGACATCAGTGTTTCTGAAGTTCTGATACAGGGTAGGTTTCAGAGTATACCCTCAACCCAGTCAGACCAGATGCAGACTATGCATGTGTATACCTTTAAGACCTGCTGCTGTGTCTCCATTTAGAATTGTGCAAGATGTACAGATGGTTCACATGATGTCATATCTGATGAAACGCTTGTGATTTGTTGAAATTCACAGCGGGAACAGCAAGTTGTGGGATTTAAAAAAAGCGGTTTTCAGTTTTTCTTTGTTAGTCTGAGCCCCTGAAACAGTTTCTAAAGTGGTAGACGGAAGATGCAGGCCTCCGTCGCCGCAAACCGAAGGTGAAGATGACTGATGCTCACGTGAAGCAGAGAGAAACTACAAATGAAAACCACTTGAGCGCTCACGTCTTCGGTTTATACTGTTCCGCCGTAATGTTCATCACCATTCGAAAAGACCAATAAACAATTCAAAATTGAACCGAAGTAAACATGTTAACAAATGTGCTTGTTGTTTTCAGCCACATCCAGTTTCCAAGGCAAAGGAAATGATTACCAATAAACACAGAATGTTTTTGTTTTTTTTAATCATTCCTTTCTTCTATAACCTTCACGTCTTGTTTTCAAACAATACTTAATAGTTTTAAGAAAGCAACTCAGGTTTTAATGTTTTAAGCCAAAACCAGTTTCTTTCAGGGACAAAAATAACAATTTATTCAATTGAAGTGTTCAATTCATAACACCTTCTCATGTTAAAGTGCAAATAAGTGGAATTTGGTTATTCAGCAGCGCATGCTTGGTGAAATACAAAAATGCATTCCACCAGTTAAGATACTTTCCATTATCACTCTGGCTAATGCACTGCCGAACTCCGCTGAGACGTTAACGTTGGTTTACACTAAGATCTGCCAAGTGAACACTCTCAGAGGTGACGAGTTGGCAGCTGGAAATAAAAAACCCGTGGCCGCTCCAGCAGCGACTCGGTACACAGATAAATCAGAGCAAACAACAGTGGAGCAGGTAGGGAGGAACTGTGGAACGCAGGGCAATATTGTAATGGGTAATATTTAACATAATGTTAGAGTTAATTGGTTGTGATACAGTGGATATAAATTACGGGGTATTTAGGGATATTGGGAGAGTTATGGTTATGCTAATTCCCCATTTTCCATTTGCTCTCGTCACTTTATCAAACTTGACAGTGGCCTGGTCTGCCTCTGCATATACCCATGTATAAATACACTTTCTGCAATCCTTAGCGATCGCCCTCCAGGTCTGACTCATAATTTACTTCATTGTTTAAGCTGTTAATGTCCCTCGACTCTTGTCTAATACCTAAAGTGCAACTGGCGAGAAGGAAACTACCTCTCCATCTCTGTCTCACTCTTGGTCACCGTCTGTTTTGAATCCCCTGCAGTACAAGATAAATCATATTTGTGCTCGTCGAACATTTTCCACTGTGGTTTTACCTGCATGCAGCTTCAGATATGTTTTCCTTCTTTTGCAGTCCTCAGGTTCTATCCCATTATTAAACCACATCTTTCTTTTCTCTCCCTTATTTTGTTTTTGTCTCTTTTACATTCATGTCTTCTCAACAGCCTTGCAAGGTTCTGTTTTTGAGGCGGAGGTGCTTGAACACTCACAGCGTTTGTCTACATCTTTTCATGTAGTCGATGGAGTCTGTGTTTACAGAGCATGGCAACCTGGGAACAAGTACAGCTGCTCTCCTCCAGCCTCCAAACACACACTATCCTACACAGGCGTTTGCCCCTTTTCCAAATCACACAGATGCACAATCCCACAGTCACATGCCAGCGCAAAGAAGAATGAAGAATAGCAGCGTGGGTTATCTCTGCCTCACACTCCCGCAGTTTCTCCTCTAATAAATCGGGCTTGTTCCCAGTGGAGAACACCTTTTTGTTGAAACTGGTTGTGCTGACAATAAAGGCAACGCTGAGAGATCCCCCCCCTCCACCCCCCTCAGTTTTGACATGACTTGCAGCCTTTGACACCGCGTCGTGCTGTAAGTTGTAGTGATATAAGCTCCGCGGCACCTTCCCAGCATTGTTGTGTGGTCGGCTTCACGGGGGGAATTTTCGCAAATGGATGTGTGCATGTGTGTGTGTGTGTGTGTTTATGTGTGTAATTCGAGCTGAACCCACTGACTGCACTCTCGAGCTCAGCCGGTGATGCTTGGCGGTGTATGCCGATGTTGTGCACACTGGTCTAATAGAGCAGAATGACCACTCCACTGCAGAAAGAGGCCATGGACAAAACTATCACTGTGATTAACTGTAATGATCGGGGGGTGGAAATGGGTGTTTAGAGGGTTGTGGAGAGGATGAGGGCCACGTCGGCCTAATCTGGAGGGGCGACGCGCCGCATGCCGGCCTCCGCTGGCTCGGGTAATAGTCCCCATGTGTAGTGCACTGGGCTGCATCCCATGGGGCACTGCACACACAGGAGGCCACTTGAAAGCCTATCTGGATGTAGCAGCAATCAGAGTCAGAACAAGCACACAGGGGAGTAATCTGTTCCAGCTTTTGGAGCGTGCCAGGGGTTGGGGGAACAGGGATGAGACTCAGTATGTGTGTGTGTGTCTGTGTGCTTTTGTAGGGGAGCTTATGGCTTCATTTGGACAAGGTCACGGTTAGTCAGATGGC
Source organism: Pseudopleuronectes americanus (assembly GCA_038501795.1). NCBI lineage: Eukaryota > Metazoa > Chordata > Actinopteri > Pleuronectiformes > Pleuronectidae > Pseudopleuronectes > Pseudopleuronectes americanus. The sequence continues at coordinate 16,121,351 of CM076724.1, forward strand.
GAAAACATGTCTCTCCCACTGCACGCTCACACCCAGACGCACACACACTTGTGCTGCTTCTCCGATTCCAGTACACATCTTGGACACAACCCGTCAGATTTGTAAGCAGTGCCGGCAGCCGGTGGTACAGCCGCATCATTAAAATCCCTTCAGCGGCTGAGTTATAGGTGGTTTGTTGACTTCCAAGGACATGTCATGGGCAGTAGGTAATGCTTAAGATCCAATAGGGTTTTTTTGCGTCAGGCAACAAATATGCAGGGACAGATCCAACTATCCAAAGCACCAGTCGACATGGTAGAGACCGATTTTACCCTTTTCCCTGGCAGTATTTCAGTGCATACTGCAGTTTTACTACTGCCACTACACAGGGCAAACTTTTTTTTTATGGCAGCACAGTGCTTCACGCCTGGTAGCCTCCCGTCCAAACAGCCAACCGTCCATTAACAATAAAAACCACCAAAGACAGGATATAGATAGGACCGCTGGCGTGTGGTGACTTTTACAGACTCTTACATATTTTTGCAGAAATGCAGAACCCCACTCCCGCCCCAACAAAGCACCATCTCAAGATGTGATTCATCACTTATCTTCAAAGATTGAAAAAAAAGACACATTTCAGTGACATCACACAATCCTGTATTCCCTTTCCTCAAAACTATCTCAAACTTCAAACGGCACATCTTGCATAGAGGACAGTAATATGATAACTCCCTAGCAGAACAGCATTAAAAGGGCTTGGGGTTTTGTAAGTTAAATTAACTTAAACGTCAAGGTTGTGTAATTAAGTCATACCTGGTTATCTTATAATTATGTTGTGGACCAGCGCATGTTACTGACGGGGGTATCTCACAGACGTGAGGCAGACCAGTGTGTCTTTTCATCCTATTGGTGTGGAAGTAGCGGTAGTGAGTAAAAGCTGAGCTACAGTGTAACTTATCATTTTGTCATTTCTGAATTTGACAGCTGTTGTTGATGGTGGACCAGAATATGGTATGTGAGAGCAGTGAGAAGGACAATGACATCTGTAGCAGTGAGAGTACCGGCTCGTGTTTGTAGTCTTGAGGCGATGAAGCATTTATTCACTGTCGAATGACCCTAACCCTAAAATACATTATACTGCTTATTCACAGTTATACTACTAACCTTTAAGTCTCTGCTCCAGTTGTCAGTCACACAGCCACCGCATTTCTCGCCAAATTGCTAAACACACCATTCACACACTGAACTTTCCCTTAAAGGAGTAGTCTTCTTGTGCAACAGTATTCTGTCCCGAAACTTTCTGCAGATCCTACACAGAGATGACAAATCTCAGTGTAACTTGCGTAGGGCTGTCACTGTAATTCCTTATGTGTACAATAATGCATGCAACATCATCATTGATCTGAGAATTGTGGAAGTCGAGTCAGGGGCAGCTTGAGAAATCCAAGTCTTTTTCATCGGGACATGGTTAGTTACATAAAAATTGGAGAATCAACAAATACCATAAGCGGGTAGTCAAGCTAGCGTCCAGAGAGGCTCGCCTGCTGCTGCCACAAACTGGAAAGGCAGTAGTCCGTCAAGGCTAATGCCCACTATGCCATGTAAAAGAAAGTAAAATAAAACCCCTGGAACTGGAAAAGTTTAATGGACTTCTCTTTGGCCCATGAGAAGTCCATTAAACTTCTGCTTTCTAGGAAATTTCTAGGAAATTGGTTCTATGGATTTTAAGTAATCCTGCTATCTGACAACCAGACAAGTGCTGATGAAAACATAAAGTCCTTTGTGGAGGTATTTCTGACATCAGATGTCAAGATAGATGTCGACTTTTAGCTTGAATAGATCAAACACTGCTTGCCCTGGTGGTAAACCACAGGAAAGTGTTCTGAAGTTCTTGTACTTTAGAAACACCGCTGTATAGTGACCCCCTCACCCTGTCAGGCAAGATTGGTTTTCGGCTCCAACGGGATACATCACGTCTGTGTCATGCCATCTCTTCTTTACGAAGTTTAAGTGAAGACGAGGAAAGCAGAAAAAAACCCGAAAGGGTATAATCAGTAGGCAGTGACCCAGAGGAGGTCACACTGAGCCTTGGGGAGTTGACTGATGAAAAGTCCAATCAGCACAGCAGAGAACGATTAGAAGGAGCCCCAGGCTGCGATGGAGAGATGGAGCTAAGACAGAGTGAGAGGCGGAGGAGGGAACAGTCAAATGAACGAGGAGGGGATGAGCAGAGAAGAAGAACCAGTGAACATTCTCATTTAACACAAACACACGATCCCTCCCCATGATACTGATATAGTGCAGTGGCCCATGGTCACGTTAAAGTAGCTAGCTGGGAGTCTTAGAGGACAACATGTGTTAGTACTTTGTCATAGTGTAGGTTAATGGTGGAGACATGTTGATAATTGGTGTTTATTTGTGGTGTTGAATTTATTGCTGGTCCCTCACTGGTCCTGTAATGGAAGACCTTATAAATTGAGCTTCAACTCTGAGCTGCCGTCATTCTGCTCATTGCATGAAATACATTTGGTCGCAGACAAAAGTTAAAAAAAGAAAGAAGGCGTAGTAAATTTGTAACTTAACAGATTGTATATTTTTATAGACATGCTCCACTAAAACATTTGGACTTTATTATGGCAAGAGGAAAAATTACAATGAGACAGAGCAAGAATATAATTTATGTTCCAAGAACATTTTTAAACCATTTGCTACTTTTTCGTTGTTTAACGCCCTATTCCACATTCACACCTTCAAACTGCCCAGTACAGCTCCAGCCTGCTGCTGGCCACTGAGGAGCTCACACAGGCAGGATGAAGGGTTTGTGACCACAACAAGGCTCCACATTTGGCTTTGATTGCTGCAATGTGCGCACAATGGACCATTTTCCTCAGCTTTGTTCACTTAGCCCCATCACCTGCAAATGATCAACAGTCCGTTGTCAGTATCCGTATGATTGGGGATTAAAATGAACTTTTGGTTCACAAGTCAAAGGGACCACACTCCGTTTTAAAGGTACATGTCACTTTGAATTTCCTCTAGGCAAAATGGTTTTTAAATGACGAGTCATGTCATTCATTAGCTTACAATCCGTCCATCCATTGACTGGAAACGATCCCAGTTGACATTGGCCGAGAGACAACTACATCCAGGCCAGGTCAGCAGCCCATCACAGCTTTCCAACCCTCCTCAAATGGAGGAAGCTGCAGTACCTGGAGGAAACCCAAACAGACACAGGGAATTAGTTAACAGTGATTTAAACAAGTATTGAATAGAACTTTAAAGGCATTTTAATTACATTTTTTTCCAAAGATTAAAGCCATGGTAATGATTCTCAAAGGCGGCAGTAGTAATAACATTTGTTACAAACTTTTCCTTCAACATTATCTGTAAATGCACCATACCTAGGCCACTTCATCAGTGCAAACATGTCCAATTCAGTATATCTAATGCTTTTAATCATTCATTCCCTCCATTCACAGTTTTCTCCTCCCAGTCTAGGGATTAAAACCAGTGCTCTTCCGGTCACAAATTTGCTTCGAAACCAGAAGGGCATGCTAGACCATAAATCAGTCCCAGATCCCCAGAGCAGATAGGAAACATGTTAGGTAATGTTTAAGAAGAATACTCTCTCCTCCCTTAACAATTACTGTTGACATGTCCTCAAGCAAGGCAATTACTGCAGATCGTGTCTGTGAAGCTACTCACTGGCCACTAGAGGACTGAGGTTGTACTGGGTATAGCTCCCATCCAGGAGTAGAGGTTTCTTGTGCTGTTATTCCCAGCTTTTTATTTTTGTGTTTTTTGCAAAGTTTCATAAACAACAGGAAGACAAACTTTCCACAAGTACCTATTCTAAAATCATCCACATTGGTTGGCAACCCCCCCTGAACACTAGATGACTGATATTTAAACTCAGTCTACACCTCCAAACAACATACTCACACATGCAGGAAAACCATGAAAGCCTAATTTCTGTCCACACAATATAGTCTTTCAACTTTACTTAGGGATGCACACATGATGACAATAAAAACGCCTGCAGATGACGAATGAACGTGAATTATCTCTTAAATTGGACATGGCTGGTTATAATTGCAGCAATTTTTTGGGGGGTTTCATTATCCAGATGCTGTCATCCTCAGAGTTGCATTCAAGAGCGTCGTGTTCTGGACACACCGGGGGTCTGTGACATCCCCTCACTCTGGTTCTGCTCGCTCTCCTCGAGCCACGTGTGTTTCTGCTTCCATGTCGCCTTCATAGAGTCATTGAGTTTCAAAGGCAATTTATGCTCAAGGCGAAAGCAACTCAACTGAGGCTTCGTCTTGGTCTGTCTCAGTCCCTTTCCCTCTCTGTTATGCTCCCTGTGCTCTACAGCCAAGGCCCTGTGTTGGTATTGATTAAAGCTGTTTCTTTTTGTGTGTTGCCAGCTTTTTCCACAGCTTATTGTGAGCTGCGAGGAAACACTGACACAGAGCGAAGAGGGAAAAGGTGGCGACTAAATCCAGCAGACAGAGAAAACAAGCTCGGGGTAACTCTGCCATCCAGCCAGTCAGGAAAAATGCAACGTCCCTCCAAAGTCCAGAGGCCTAGAATAGGGTCATTATATGGCGCTGTATGGTGCCTTCTTTCATTGCAATCTTTCTCCATTGCTACCACGACTGCGGCTCCTTCCTCCCGGCAGCGGCATTTGGTTTGAAGGGGTCCTGGGAGGCGAGACCAGTCTGCTCTCTGGCTGGGTGTAAATCAGCGGTGCAGCCAATATAACCACATCTGTAACAATAAAGTCAGGTTAATGTGGAGTCATCTTGAGGAGCAGGGTTTGCATCTGGGAACATCTGGAGAGACATTTGGAACAGCCTGTAGTCACTCACACAGTCGTTTTTCTCCCTTATTGTCTCTCATTGTCTGATTCTTGGCTGTCCTTCTCGCATGTTCCTTTCTTCTTTCTTTTTACCTTTAACCTAATTTCTCCGGCAATTTCGCTTCTCTCCCACTAAAAGCTGTTTGTGTCTCAACTATTTATTTCCTCTTTGCTGTTCCTCCTGGTTTCTGTCTCACCATCTGTTCCTCTCCCCTGCTTTCCTCTTGTTTTTCCTCCATTACAGAATACACTATATCGTTTTCCTCAGAACCCTTCTGGCATACCCTGTTCACAGCCATTCAGAGACTTTCTTGGAAATTGTAAACAAGTGTCTCCAACACTGTGCAGACACGATCTGGTGCAGATATTACAGCTGTGATAAAGCCCAGGCTGCAACCCAGTAAAACAAGGCAACCAATAAGCTAAGATATATCGTAATGCGTATCACCACAGGGTTCTGTGTGAGGCTCCCCTGAATCCAAACACAATTAAGAATTGAATGTGACTCATTTAATCTTTATGTTCCATAGATGCAAATAGAGATCCCACTAATAAGTAATGCATAATTTAACAAGTAAATTAAACCCAATACTTGGAGAGAAACTACCGGGACATTTACAGCTATAGAGTGAGTTGTTGGAAATTACAAACCTAATGGAGGAAAACTACACATAAACACATCCAGACTGAGATGATGTCTGCTGCTCCCTATAGATGAGAAAGTCGTTTATGACTCAGTGTTCTAAAAGCAGACTTATCATAGGCCTATAATGGACAATTATCCTTAACGCTGACTCTATCAGCACCTCTAACACATTCATTGTTAGTCCAAGGGCCTGGGGCAAACGCTGGAGTGGAGGGAAGCTCAGACACATGTGCCCATGTACAGGAGGCCAGATGCTTTCTGTTTTTAAAGCTGGTGCCATTAGCTGGCTCCAATTGCATTCTTTGGTTGCTGTGCTGCCTGCTGCCTCAGGGTGAAAGTCATTTCACTTAATAAGGCGGGACAGAGAACGAATACACAACTCAGGCTGGTGAAAAATGTTGCTTGCGTACAATCGCTGATGTGTATGATATCAAATCAGAATCTGCAAATGACAGCAGGGGCTACGATGTTAATCTGTGATTACTTCTATTTGTACAATTGTGCCTTATCTGGCTGCGATTTAACACTGACTCTTTCAAATTAGCTCAGCATGTTGAGACCGTTTTAAATCGCAGTGATCATTTATCAAGAGGACCGCCATATGGGGGAGAATCTTTGTTATTAAAAAAGCAGTGAAGATGGGAAAAAAGGAAAGGGTATCAGATTGCTTTGTCACCAATCACAAGCAGGAAGTGCTGTACATATTTCCCTTGTTTTCATAAGCATCATGGGGTATATTGGCCTAGTGGGCGGATGGGCAGGAAAAGAGCCACTGAAGTAATAGATTGTGTCTCTGTCAATAGAGCAGAACTGGGTCAATGAAAAGTCAAAGGAATATGGAAAATGTCTGCAGTGAATATCTGTCAGTCAGCATAAATAGCAGGAAGGGAAACCAGAAATAGTCATGTTAGCGTTATGAGGGAAATATTCTGTCTGTACATGGGTTAGGGTTCTGGTTAGTGTTGAAAAACATCCCCTGCACTGCACCACAGCAACCAAGTCTTCGTTGACAGACTCTAAATGCCCATGGTACTTTCTGTTTTTTTGAACATTTGCCTAAGGCACTGTTTAGACTTTTTCGGGCCACAGTTTGAGGCCCAACCACCCACAGAGTGGACAGTGTTTAACCCAGTCTGCACAACCCTAAGCCCTTAGTGAAAAGTGGTATTGTTTTTTTTGAAGAATGAGTTCAGGTGGCAGCTGGAACATCAAAGGGTTGAAGAAGCAAACTCAGAAGTCAGTTATTTCTCTGGAACGTCTGCAAGTAGGAACGAGTACAAACTGGATGTGAAGACGGGGTCAGAGAAATTACCCCCGAAGGGAGAAGAAAGGAGCTGAGATTGGTCCAAAAGAGGGAAAGATGGCATGTTTTCATAAATTGTCAGAGCAGCCACGACGGCGCCATGTGTGAACAACAACATGCACATTTATCTTACAAATTGGGAAAAAAATGGCAAACAAACATCAATAACTTCTGCGCACCACAAGTTACAGTTAGAGAAAGTGCCTTTTTGGACAGGATTGCAAAAGTGAAAATTTGTCTTTGACTAAAAGAAATGCAGACTGTTTAAGTTGTTTACAAGCATTCATCAATAGGATGCCTTTGCTGTAAGATCTATTTTTTATAACTTGTTGAACTATATGCTGTAATGATTCATTCCCGTAGCTACCCTGCCCTGATCTTGCTCTGCGAAAGTGATTCAGGGATGGGAATACACTCATGCTCCTCTTTAGTGTGGGCGGCTCCATGACAAGCCCACAGCTTTGAAGTTTTGCTGTTTATTAATTAGAGAAGCAGAAACTCCTCCGTTTGTGTGTGTGTGTGTGTGCCCCTGTGGCTCGCCTGCACTGCTGATCTGAGGGCTGCGTGCATGATGAGGGTGGCGCTGAGGAGGGGTTCACAAGTCGGAGTCCAAGTGATGGACCCACAAGTAAATTAGCCGTAGCCGTTACCACATGGGGTTGGCCTGTATCAGCTCAACTAATGTGGGCCAATAAGTACAGATTCACATGTCACCAGGAAGGAACATCTTGAATGCAAATGTTTTCAAGCTGACTTTGAAAAATTGCTTTGGTTTTCCTGGCTGAGCATAAATGAGGGAACAGCTTCTTGATTGTACAAATAAGCACATCACCATGAAAGAATTGTGGGATTTACTGGTATCCAGAGGACGTAGGTAAAAGCCAAGGAGAGACGAACACTGTCAATGTGATTTAATTGAGCTATTTGAGGTGAACTCATTAGCAGAGGAGATCTTATTCCTCAAGACTCAACTTTAATTAGTCAAATCAATTAAAAGCACTCATCATACACTTTCAGCAGATGCAAATGGCTCTCCTCATAATGACGGTTAATAAAACTAGATCAGATTAATTGACTTTATTAATGTATCAATTAGAATAAATAAGATTCTGCTCTTCATTAGAGGCAAATATGTCTGAATGCAAATTAATTCCAATGACTTATCCCTATATATTGGTATTAATTGTATAAGTAAATATGTTGTATTTTAAATACTTGTACACATTTCTTGTGCACATAACTGAGCTGGAAAACAAATATTATTTGAACTGGTTCTGATGGAACAGATTTCCTGTATTACCCATTTGTGCAGAGGGTCGAAGTCACGACAGCAGAATGTGCTTGAGATGTTACAAAGAGCAAATCAGGGAATATAGAAACATTCGTTTCTAGCAGGAGCCATTACTTGCCAACAGTATTCCTGAATACTAATGTGCCGAGAGCCAGATCCAAAGAAGAGAACCACTGTCAAATAAATTCTGGATGAGCAAGCAAAGGAGACATTTCTAACTTCTGCAGCTGGAATGAAGAAAAAGAGCAGAGGAGAAAGGAAATTGTTATTGACCTGACACAATGAGAGCGAAGCGAAAATGACAGTTCCTCCCTAATTCAGAAAGAATTTTCTGTGATTGAATTACAGCTCATGCTGCAATTCCCAATATTTTGTATTAAAAGCTTGGAGTGCTCAGAAAGTGCATAACTCTGCCAAGGCTAATGTCCTATCATACTTTGTTTGGGGAAAGCGAAAATACATTTTTAGATCTACCTGTTTATCTAGTTCCTCTTCAGAATTAAGCTTTTGAATTATTAACTTTGCTAACTAAGAAACAGACAAAAAAACAGCAATGGAAAAATAACCTCAGGTGGACAAAAGATGAATTTGTTCCATTTATATTTCATTTTTTTAAGTGTCTCTTTTAAATACAAACTTCACAACTTTTGAGTGAAGTTCGTGGCATGTCCTGTTTTCATGGCTTTTGCCGTGACCATGTTGTGTCAAGACCTTTCTCGTTCAAAAACACATCCAAGCTCAGGATCTACGCAGTAAAATGATCCCATCAACAACAGAGGTAATTAACCATGTAAGGATCCGGGCATAACGAGAACCAGACGCCTCTGTGACCTCACTGCGAACTCCAAACCTCAACAGGGCATCGTACTTCTTTCACCCCAGAGGCAAGTCAGATAAACTCGCCTTCCACTCCACAGGATAACAGGCGCGATAGGCACTCGATAGGCATTTGTAGCAAAGAGGTCTGAGACAAAGTTGTTTGACATAATGGAGGAAACATGGAGGAAGGGGAGTTGGATTAGTGGGGAGGAGGTAATGGACGGCTAAAACACCTTGCCCACCCACTGTTGACTTGAGTATCGAGTGCTCTGTATACAGTGGATCTCCAGTGGGAGAGTTATCGCTCTTACTAGTTTGAGGTATGTGATTTGATGGTTGAGGTGTGTGTGTGTGTGTGTGTGATATTTGAAGGACTGATGTGTATGAGTGTGTGCAATTTGTAGCAGCTTGATTAAATTTATAATGGGACCTTGGTAGATCTACTGCCGTCAGACTGCTTTTATCGTTCTGCACAAGGTTGCCTGCATCTTCATTATTTTTATACTATTCTTCAAATATTATGATCAGTCTTAAATTGCAGTCATGATTCTTTTGTTGCATTTCATTAATTTTGTGGTATATTTTGTGATTTCTTCTCTTTCTCAACTGTCTTGGCCAGGACACGAACCACTTCCTTCAAGCTGGACATCGCCCGGGTGTTGACAATCAGAGACTTTTCAAAGGCAAGAAAACTGAAGACGTGAGGAAAAAATAAAAACACATTTACAGAAAACAGATGAGTTTTCCAGCCAAACCTGACAACCAATCCCAAAATTGATGCTGCATTGTGCATTTTTGAGATGAGCAATTTTATCCGGAAACGTGGATGGGACTGTGACATCAGGAAGCCATTATACTGCTGATATTACAAGTCTTACTACAGTTACAGTTAAGAACGTCTTCATTGATTTCACAGCACAGATGGCTGCTCCTGTCCCCCCAAACACACAGGCCGGCTGTTTTCATGGCAAATCGAATTATATTGTCTCTCTCAGGACAAAAAGCCACCCCAGCCACTTCAGAAAACCCAACCCTGATGTCTCAATTTCCACAATTTCCCCTAAAACTACAGCTCTGTGTTTTGCAAGAGACGGCCTCAGTTACTGCTGATTGTCACAGAACTCTTTTCCCAGCTCAAGTTAGCCGTGGAGAAAGCTCCCTTCTAGTTTTGTCCTATGAACAAAAATGTGGCTTTTTCGAAAACAGTCACAAGGTCGTATCATATTGTGTCATGTCTGTGTTTGTTTATGGTTGCCATACAGAGTTCTTGTCGATGTCCTTGGGGTCGGCCTGGGAGTTGTTAGAGTGTATTCGAGTCCAGAACTTTGGGGCTGGAGGCCCTAGCTATTTTAATAGGTGTTACCACAGGGTAGACAGACCATTGGCTTTGGGATTAGGTTTCCCTTGTGCCAACAGAAGTGGTTTAATTGTGTACACCTGAGCTTTAATCAATGCCAAAATATGTTGAAAGTAACATCAGGAATGTTGGCCATTCGCCAAAGGACCTTGATGAAATTGCTGGAAATCTCCAAGAAAAGAATATTTGCAGCCTGCCTGTCTGTCAGCAGGGTTAGGTTTCACCTCAACAGAAAGCTGGGAGATGTGAATGTGTCTATTTAGCAAAGGTGAAGGATTTTTGCAGAGTTTGAAGTGTAATATGGTGCCACGACTATTGGTTTCACAGCCCACCACTTTGGTCGGGCAAGAAATATCTTCAATACTAATAAATAGATGGATTGCCTTGAAGAATCGTACATAACCTTCGTCTACACTTATTATTCTATCATCTTAGTCAGCAGTGGCCATCCTGTGGTAAAATTTGACTTTGTTTCATGAATAAAGAAACTAAAACTACATTTGCACTTTGTGTGTATTGCCAATTAAACAGGGGTGGCATGGTGCTGCTTCAAAGCAAGAATGTTCTGGGTTCAAACCTGCTGACCCCGTCTTTCTGTAAGGTCTTTGCATGTTCTTCCCCACTGGCTACCTCCCACAGGCTAAAGACATGCAGCTTAGGTTAATGGGATAATCCAAATTGCCTGAAGGTGTGAATGTGGGTGTGAATGGTTGTTTGTTACTATATGTCCACCCGACGATAAAGTGAAGGACTGTCCAGGCAGCACACTGCCAGCTGGGATCGGCTCCAGCTGCCCATAAACCAATAGTGTTATAGATAATGGATGGATGGATGCTAATCTGCAAAAAACATTAAACCTAGATGGAGATCATGGTTAGCGTGCAGCTCCTCAGTTTTGCTTTTGGGTCAATATCACTGTGACAAAAAATAAACAGACTAGAGAAACAACTTGATTTCCTTCCTGTCCCTTTTTTCCCTCAAAGGACGGAGACCTGTATCTCTACGCTATTACATAAAAGATCATTGTTTATTGTATGGCAGCAAAATAAATCCAATCATCATCATTCATCCTGTGGTTTTACAGTACACTGCTGATTGAGAGACGGCTCCTTTAGGCTGTGCGGATGGATATCACTTGTTCCTACGAGCTCTGCCAGTCTACCATCCTCTTAATTGTATTTTCAGTGAATAATATTTATGTAAACATATTGTTTGTATAAGCCAAAGCTCCTTTAAAAGGTCAAGTCTCCAGGTTTAGGTGATAGGAATCTATCGGCAGAAATTGAATATGAAATAATCAAATATGTTTTCACCAGTTTGTTTCATCTAAACTGTACAAATTGTTGTTTTGTTTACTCTAGAATTTACCCTCTAAATTGTAATACTTTATATCTAAATTGGGAGCGGGTCCTTTCAACAGTGGCTGCCATGTTTTTTAAAGTAGCCCAAACTCAAGAAGAGAGGGGACGGTGTGGTAATAGATATTCAGCTGCAACATGCAACTCCACCACTAGATGTCACTTAATTCGACACACTGAACCTTTAAGTCATCCAGCAAGAAAAACAAGTATTGTAACTTTTACTTAAGCAACAACAGCTTTGGGCTTAGACTTAACACAAGGACAAGCAGCAGCCCAAGAGGGGCAATTTGGGGATGCATGCCACATCTATATTTCATAATGAATATGTATGAATGAAAGATCTGCATGGGGCTCAATGCAAACACACATATTCATCCACATCACGCTGACCGAGGTAAGATGTTCAAAAAACATTGTGTTTTGAGAGTTTGTTATTCAGGATCACAGACTTGTGGTGGATGAGACTATACAGAAGGAATGAGTGTGTGTTGCCTAGTGAAGCTGGAGGTGGATACACTATTTATAGGCGTAAGAACTCTGCTTGCCAAGAAAGATTTACCTCCCCTTGCTCTCGCAAATCCCATTTCTTTCATTCAGCAGACTCCGTGCATATCTCATCCTTCTTTCTTTACAAAAAAGGGAGTGGGAGGTAAACAGAGAAAATAAATGTTTGTCTGTGTGAGCGTGTGTAAGAAGCTGTGTTTGTGATCCCGACGGCGGGCATGAGAAGTAAAACAGCAGCCGTAGACATGGCTAATAGTGCAAATGAAGCTAGGCATACCGTACCCCGCCCCTGTCAGATGGATACCACATCATAGTAATCCATCTATCCCCTGTGCCAGCCTGCAAAGATGGATGAAGCTCGAAACGTACAGAACCAGCTCCTTACTTATTGTTTGAGGTTTATTTCAGGGCAACTTTCCATGTTAAAATGAAAAGCCCAAACAACATCAAAGCCCAAAAATTAGAATTTAAAAACACATCATATATAAACTCTTATAAAGTAAGTAGCTTGTAGCATGCTGATGTAAGAAGTATCTTTCATGTTTCCAAATAAAGGTCAAGATGGCAGAGGCTTGTTTGCTGCATGTCAGGAGTTGGTTAATGTGGCTGCTGTCAGACATGAAATCTTGAAAATTACAGGAAATCGGGTGGAGACATTTGTACAGCAACAGGAAAATATCCGGAAAATTCAGCAGAGGGGTTTTTGCCTGGGTTTAACATGTGGCAGGACATGATGTAATCCACTGTGGAATTTACAGCACATCTACACCGGTGTCTGCCCTTATTGAATCTCACGATCGACATCTTCTTCGGTGCCTCACTCGTCATGAACTAGCTCAGAATGGGACTTTTGTTTTTGTTCCGTCTGCAGTCCAAACCCTCCTCAAAGGAAATTGGAGCTCGGACCGAAATGATGATTAACTTAACCTCGTTGACTAACCCTCCTCGGTGGTGACGTTGCCTCGCTGAATGTCTGCGAGCTGCGAGGGTTCCCGTCACTGAGCTCCGCCTGATTTACAGTGTGAACTGAAAAAAAACTCCTCAAGAGCTTTTTCCATGATACAAATAAGATGAGCTGGCAAAGATCATAGACGCCTGAGATGTTTGCACTGCGTCTGTCTGAGCGTGGAAGAGAGGAATGGGGATGGAAATAGCGGGGAAGCTTTTTTTTTCACTTTCTGTGGTATGTCCCCAAAACTGTTGGAATATCCCCACGCACACACACAGACACACACTCCATCACCTTCATCCCCACCAGTGTCAGTGTGTTATGAGAAACAGTGGCTCTGGAAAGTGTCACTTCTGCATGTGAGACAGGAGTGAAGGGGGAAATTGGGGTTGGATTCTTGGGAGTGTGAAGATCAGTGATTTATTGTGTAGCTCTGAAGAAGACTGTTCACTTTTGTGCGACGGGACATGGCTGACTGTGAATTCTGATCTAATTTAAGTCGAGGAGAAAAGAAGAAGCACATGGAAAATGGTAGCTCTCTCACCCCTCATCTGATGTAAGGCGATTAGAGGGACTCAGACTTTTGGAAAGAAGGACGAGGTTCTACTTTTAGGTTTCCTGAATTTTGTAGGTGATGACGACAACCTAGACTTACTGCAGACTCATACGAACCACAAATACTATTGTTGGTTCTATTTTGCATCAACAGAGCAACTTTAGCGGAATCCTACGGCACCTGCTCATTTTGTATTTTGAGTTGTATCACTTCTACCGAGGATTCAGGAGTGAATGGATGTCCAACAATGTTATACTCATTCTGTTGTCAGAGAGCAGACACTGAAAAACATGCAAATGAGAACAGCTCTCGCACAGAGAGGAGAGAGGCAAACAGATAAAGGGGCTGAAACCAGCTGACTCATCGGGAGCATGTTAGGTACTGTATTTTGTCATCCAGCAACATTTATTTACTGTCCAAGCGAAGTATCTGAAATTCCATAAAAAGTTTTCAACTTCGGTCTCAACTTTGCTCATTGACCATAAACCACTTTTAACCTAGTCTAGTTGTAAAGAAGAGCTGCTTGCATCACATTCTGATGACTCCTGACTGTGAATAAAGCCATTAAACCTGGTTCCACTTCAATGTACATGTGCAAAACACATTTTCATCAACAGCAACACCAGGATATGAAAGGCAAAGTGGGAAAAATGCAATCAATTTGGTGAGGACTCAGAGCCAGGGCGAGAAAATTAAAGGAAGGGATTGCATACGTTTGTTATCTTTCATTCCTCCCCCTCTTTCTCTAGAATGTAAAAAGTTGTATCAGTCCTTCGACAAAAGCAAGATACCATGTATACGACATGATATAAAATCTATTTGACAAAAAAACAAGAACCTGCATTGACAAAACTCTGAATAACCAAATGATAAGTTCAGTTCCACTAAAGATTGTGTTGAATGCATGTTTCTGTGCGTGTGTGTTTGTGTCTGTTTTTTCTCATTGGGGTAAATGTGATGGTGTAATCAGCTAAAAATTACATCAAAATTGATCCGTTTAAAGCAGAATTTTTTTTTATGCCAAAGTAATTTTGAGTTATTCTGCAACAGTAGATAAAATGATTCCGGTGAGAACCTGCAAAACGTATCGATGTGTTCAAGTTAAGTTAAAGTTTGGTTCAAATTCATTGAATATTTTATAGACTCTCAGGATCTGCTAAATAATCTATAGATAAAATCGTATACAAGACTCAGCGGCACGAGTTGAAACTAGGACAAAAAGACTCCCGCTCTCTGGAAACCTCACTGGCCACCTATTGTTTTCAGGATAAAGTTTAAATATATTCTATTTTGCACCAAAATATTTCTCTGCCTCGCTCCACAGTTCATATCAGACATGTCATATCAGTAACCATTCCAGCAGAGCTCTCAGGTCATGAGGTGGAAATCTCTTCCATGCGCCTAGAGCACTTTCTCAGACTGGTGAGTTGTCTTATAGTTGAACTGAGAAAAACTGTATTTTCTGTATTTTCTATGGACACTTTTTCCTGTTCAATCAATCTGTGGCTGTTTAGTTTGTTAAATGAACATAGCAAATAAATGAGTGTATTCACGTATATATGACTTATATATATGTGCATGGATGTGTCAATTCAGGACATTTCTATAAGGTTCTTTTATTCTGCTTTCATTTAAAGTACTATGAGATGGTGCAATTAAATTAAAAATAGTTTGTTAGTATTGTCAATATTTGAATGTGTTAGTTTCAGGATACTTTAATTCCATCCTGAATATTTGAAAAGTGTCAGCATATCAAGAATATGGTGTTCGGGCTCCTTTGCTTTCATTAGCATTGCTTTGGATGTTGCTTCTGCTGATTTTAATCTGAAATAAGGACCAATGGTGTGATCTCTTTTCACTGAGGAGGTACTGGTGGGGGGGGGGAAATGGCAGCCTGGGCTTACTTAAGGAAAACACAACACTAAACATAATAACTAATTAGGACCACAGACATGAGCATTTTAAAGCATACAGCCTTTAGAAGGGATCGTGTGTCCCTTAAAGAATCCTGTGTATAAACGAATGGTTTTTCAGAATTCATCATTTCCTGCCTGTGCGGTTGTCTCACTGTGTCAGCACCACAGTCATGCACAAAGTCACTTAGGTACAAGACCACGGAGACAGATATACAATCGTCATATTGCATTGATGTAGTTTCAATTTCCATCCTGGATTACGGAGGTAAACAAAAAAAAACGGAAATAGGAGTTTTTGTGTTTTACCTCAAAGTGCAGCTTCTTAAAATTAGGAAACCGTAAAGAATGTGATTGAAAAAACTTCAGCCTCCAACAAAACAAACAGAATCACTGCATCAACTCAATGGCCCGAGGACACAAGTGTAGGAAAGAGGAAGCTTGTAAAATCTACACCAGCACAGCAGATCAGTTCTCTCCCTGCAGAGAAGACCAACAAGAGCAGATATATGCTGCTTGGACATTAACTGAGGTCCAGAGAGTTCACAGAAACTGTCCAAAGGGGCAGTAAGTGATGAGGTAAAGGTCCAAGGCAGTTGCTCTGGACATGTTTGCAAAATTTCCTGCCACAGCCTCTCTAGAAAATGTGCAGGAAATGTTAAAGTGATCCCATTTAAATACAGCAGGAAACAAATCACAGCAAGCGAGTGGGTACGTTTCAAACACGTGACGGACGAGAACTGAATCAAAAAGAATGCAAATAACTTGGAATGAAAAAGACATACATGTAGAAGACAACAAATATGTCAACTTGGAAAGACAATGAGATGTAAGAGCTTTTCGCGATTAGGGCTAGCGCCGGTGTCCTGTGATTTTCACCTCGGGTACATTCAGCATTCTTTGCCTTTTTCGGAGTTCGTGCCGAGTGGCAAGATGAAGTGAGTCGGGGAAGTGTTGTGCGAGTGTATGTGATAAGTGACAGTTTAAGTGAGTTTTCTAGTAAAGAATACAAGAGGAAGAAGTAGAGTTGTAGGTTCTGGTTGTGTAACGTATAAATAACTGTAACAGCCTCTCTCCTCCTCCACCAGCTATCATCCACCTCTTTTTATTCCCACTCTCTCCCCTGGTCTCTCCTGCTGCTCTCTCATTTGCTCCCAGGCTTCGCTAATGTGCTGGAAAACTGAAAGCACAAGAAAAAGGGGTGTGTATTGGTCTTGTTGGGAGTGATTAAAAATGGATTTGTGCTGGGAGGGTTGGGATTGTTATCACTGCATGTGATTTATCACCCTGAGCTTGTGAGGGGCTGCTGCCGTAAGAAAACCATAAATTACAGGTGCAGCCACAGAACCTCTGTGAAGAAGAGAAGCTGAAGCACCAACAAAGAGACACACATGTCCATTACCTTCACGTGTCTCATCCATGGTCCAGCTACCAAAAAGAACTGCAGGTTTAAATGTGTATCTGTTTTAAAACTAAACATTTTCAAAGCACACAGGCAATTTGTAATTATATGGTCTTAAAAAACTTTTATATTTCATGTACGCTTTTACACAAATTATGTTTTTTCCCTATTTACTGGAGTCTGTTTTACTAACGCTTGAAACGCTGCTCATTCACTTTAAATGTGTTGACATGAGGTCAATGCATTTTTTATGATTTTGTATCATCATCCCCTGGTGAAGTAATAGTTAGCTTTTTTTTTATTTTCTAATTCTATGATCTGTTATGTACAGAAACCCCCTAACAAGGCCCCATGCCATAAACTCTCTGCCGCAACCTTCATAATATTAGAGGTTTGGTTGAAAGCTCTAATATTACAAAAATTTGTGTTTAAGATGTGCCTATGATGATGGTGGTGGGAGTTTGTGCTTACACTTTACTACTTTAATATTAATATTGGCAGTTAATGTTAATGTCGGGCACCCCGGGTCCCTTTTGCCTGGGGCCCCCGAAACCTCTTGAAAGGCTCCTGCTGACATTAACAATCCTAAATGTGCTGATAAGGATATAACTGAATATTTTGTGTTGAAATTAAACTCTAGTTTATAGCCCTTCATAAACGAAGTGTGCATAGATGGAGGCAGCGCAAGAAACGTGCAGGAAACATCTGTTTGATGATTGCCTTGCTACTGCAGTTGACTGTAGATTTACGGGGATGATCCATTTTGCAGATTCATTTGTTTCTCTTCTCTTGTACATTTCCTTCAGATGTTTTGTTCAGAATCCCAAATCTGTCAATTAGCATCACTCACAGCACAGGTAACGGCATCTGAATTTTCCCAAAGCACACACACAGCACTGGAAAATCCTCCTCGACAGTCGGGAGAGTATCCACCTTTTGATTTTTGATTTCTTTTTTTAACGAGGAAGAGGATTCATTTGATCGAAAATTGTGGGAATCTTCGAAGGAAACCGTATCTGCTGCATCAAAGACACTTCAGCATAAAAAATATCTTTCTGGAGAATCCTTGTTCTGCTCATCTGTGGCTGATGGATCAGAGTAACTTAGGGTCATCTCCTGGCTCTCTCTGCTGCAGCTAGTAATAATTAGAATGCACTTTTAGTCAGGAATATCTTTTTCCTGGGAAGAAGGTAAAGATATGCAGAGAGAAAGAGAAAGAGAGAGAGAGAGGTGATATATCATGTTTTTCCCCCTACATAAGCTTCTTTTGATTTGGGTCCAACTATAACACAGCTTGGGGATGACGCCGACTTTACACACAGGAGCTCGGGTTGAGTAATGGCTCAATTAATGGATTTTTGGTGTCTGATGATACTACCAGACAAGTATGGGGGGGGGGTTCGTGGTCAGGGAGGTGAAGGCCGGACCAAGAACAACAACTTTGTCCTTGTTGAGGCCAAAATGTCTTGATGAACTTGGAGCTTGGAATTGAATCTTGCGCTGGAATCCGGAGCAGAAGGGAAGTTCTGACCCGTGACGACAATGAATAATGCAGAGGATGATGTTACAAATACATGCGTGTTTTTACAAGCGCCTCACTTGAAATTCAGCGCTGCCTGTTTCTTTTACTTGAGACTGAGATTAAATGAAATATGATAAGATAAGATAAATATGCAGTTTTTTCTCTCTCCAGGATGTTTTAGATGTGGCCTTTATGATACATCGTGATTTGGAACTGGGAGAAGGCTTTCTCCGAGTTTTCTTCAACCATCAAATGGGAGCAGCAGCCTCATACCTCTGACTACTAAATGGTCTGGTTTCATCTGTTTTCGAAGTTAAAAGAAAAAGAAGAAAAAAAAAGAGGTGGGAGTGTGGGAAAAGGAGAGGATTTGAACCTCCATTAGAAAGAACAGGGCCGACCTTATGGAGGGAGACAGGGTCAACCGCGCGGATTTGGTTACATTAGCGAGGAGCGTGCTCCCCGAGTGGTGCAGGTGTGGGTCAGCCCGGAATATTAAAGCACATTAGTCAGAACAAAGGGACATACCAACAGTGGCAATGAGACGGGGGGGGGGTTGGAGAAGGTCAAATGCTCCTCGGGGCCAGCTGGAAACCGCAACAGCCGGTATGTTAGATAAAATAAGAGGGGATAATATCTCGACGCCTTAGATCAGGGAGGGTAAACCAAATGAGGATGAATAGGTGTTCTGTGTAAAATAACATTTGTCCTTGAGGAGGGACCTTTTTATTTTGCTTTTGTGCACCCGTGTGTAGTCACCTTGAATCACTTTAGTTGTGCGTCTCTCTCTGTGATCAGATATTGGGACCAAGCTAATAACTTTGTGAATATGACAAGTACCACGACAAGAAACTACAGTTGACTTTGCGCACACAGCTGTTTAATGGGGCACACTCGATAATTAAAATTGATTTGGCCGTAAAGGCAGCGGCGATGAGTTATGCGATGATAGTAGCGTGATTCATCGAGGAGTTTCGGGGTCATTTACAGGCGTCTCTCTGCTATGAAGGAGAGGCTGTGCGCATATGGTTTGTTTAATTCCACGCACGCAGCCATTACATGTTCAGGAAATTAAAACAAAGCTTCTGGAGCCAAAGGCCGTCAGCTAATTTTGTGCTGGAAACAGCTCATTTGTCATGTCTGCCCTGTTTCATGTCGGGCCCTTCGGTGAGTGTAGCGATCTGGAGCGCGGTGTCTGTACTTTACTGTGTCTCTGTGCGTGCATGTGTTAAGCGTTTGTAGACAAGCATCTGGGCCAGGCTGCATCGTGCAACCACATGATGACAGCGCCTGATGAAGTCACGGTAAACAGTGAGCAAGTCCTCATTATCGCTTGTGTGCCTTTGGATTAACTTCACTCGCAATCCCAACCCTTTCGCCCCTCCCCCCCTCCCGCGCTTCAGTCAATAATCTTCTGACAGGTCTTAGTATGGACGTTCAGTTTCACCCCACCAGCGTGGCCTCAAATCCAGGGTCTGTGAACAGCCTCTGAGAGCTAAAACCCTGGACCGGATCTACCTCCTGAACGCTCTATACTGTTGTAATAATCAAACATACCTCAAAATTCATCTTTTTTTATCTGCACCAAATTGCACACTTGTTTCAGAGTCATGGGGGGACAGGGGCCAGCTGACATTGGGTGAGAGGCGAGGTTCGCCATCGTCGGGGTACCAGGGGTCTCTGGAGGACCCGGAGGAGAAACCCACACAGATCAGGTGACATCGCCGGCCTCCGTGCCTCCATGAATTACTGTCATCAAAAATGATGAAAAATGCCCAATATTGCAGTTTTAAGAAAGGGAAAATAAACAATTCCTGGATCCGCCCCCTGACCTGCAGCTACATAAAACCCCTCCACGATATTTCATGGAAGTCAGTTGATTTTGCATAATCCTGCAAGACAAAAACCTGTGCTCCTTGGTGGAGGTAATTAATGCAACTGGTTTAAAGCCCCTAAAATCTCATATAACAACAGCTTGAGTTAAAGTATGGAAAATAATATTCTTAGGCATTTAGAAACTGAGTTAATCGGCTCCGCATGAGGCTGCAGTGGTTTGATCAGATTTGATTGACAGTGGCCTTAAGACGTAAGCAAACAAGTCACCCACTGTCATCACTTTAAAGCCACTTGTAAACAGAGATCAAGCTACATTTGCTGTTGAGAAGTTTCAATGGCTCGGCTTGTTGACATTGAACCAAACAAAGTCAGCGTAAGGGCCGACCCATTTCACGCCAGAGTTCAGGAATCAGGGGTGTGACAGGAAACCCAACAGCTCGGGTTTCTGTCCTAATTTGGTTCTTCCACTACTTCCACTGGTGTAAAAGCAACGATGGCTTCTGGACTCGTCCGTTTATACAGAGCGGCCAAAAAAGGAAAAAGAGGTGTGCCTGTAAATGGATGTTAAAAGTGGGGCAGTAGATTCAATGGCTGCTAAATCCTGATTAAAGAGTGGAATGTTCCAACAGAGCTCCGCCCCCTTCAAACCAGCGGAAAGTGCAAAGAGAAAAAAGAGAAATCTCTAAAGTAAATAATAGTCTTACTTTGGCATAGAATAATTTATCACTCATGGTTAGAAGTTGATTCAGATAATAGATTTTCAGGGATTTTAAATAATTCATTATTGTCTCCAAGGTGCCTCTGAAACAGCACCGCATCCATCATGGCTTAAATATATCCCTTCTGTTGGTGCAGAACTATTTTTTCAGGTATGATAATGTGCCTGGACGAGGAAGTTCATTTTTGCAGTTTCTTTTTCAGACTTTGACCCTTGGAGCTGCTGGTTAAACTCATTTTCTTATCAGGGGTAGTCAATACTGACTGGCCACTCTCCAATTTTTACAGGCCAATGTCGGCCGGATATTGTATATTAGATATATTGGTCTCATACTGCGCACACACACACACACACTCACACACACACACACACACACACACACACACACACACACACACGGCTGCTCTTTTCTCTTTTACAGCATGTGCTACACCGCCACAAACCCTTTCTTTTATCACCCACCTCCACTGCCTGTAGCTTTCGTCTCCATCCTTCTCATTAGCCGACACTGGGAAATGAGGATTCAGTAAAAATACAGAGCATCATTAAACACTGTAAACTGTACATGCAGAACGGGCGAAAGAGCCCAGTAAAAAAAAGGGGGCTGGACGAGAGCCAGGGAACCTATTTAATTCCTCCAGCTGCTGCAGCGAGCTCCTGCAACAAATCACCCGTGCTACAGGTCTAATTTGTAAAAGACAACAACGTAAAACATATACAGGGCGTAAAATGTCCGCTGAACAAAGGTACTTGGTCCGCGCTGAGATATATGAGACTTGGTGGAAATAAGGCCTGCCAGATTAGTAATTCTACCCTCTTTCATGTGATCAACGCAGGACACAGCGAGGATGTTTAATGCAGATGAAAACACGGGAGTTAAAATAAATGAACAGTTCAGTGAGATGCTGATTAAAAGGAAACCAAAGTATAAAAGGCAACAAACAAGCAGAGATGAGTTAAAAAAACACTGTACAGCTGATTAGAGTAAAAAATATTTGGACAGTGAGTTGAAGTTTGTCCTTTCTAGTGCAAAGCCATGAATCTTAAGCAGATTTCACACAAAAAACATGAATAAAAGAAGAGACTGCAGGGTTTTAAGGCATCTCCTCTTTTCCTTACTTCCCCAAAAAATGGAAATCATCCCAAACTGTTCAAATATGTGGTTGTTTCTGTGAAAACAACCTGCATCCAGACCTAAGAATCAATCTTACAATCTTACAGTTTAATAAACCCAACGGTCTGAAGGGGGGAATGGATGCAGACAGCGTGGAGAACACGCTATTTTAAGTGGATATAAATACTTTCTTTGTGTGCACTTTCCAGCTGACGTGATTGGACCACAGAGAGATCTGAGCGCTCAGGGAAACTTGACCAGAGTATTTAGCTTGGAAGGTTGCGAGGCTGCGAGACGCCCAGGCTGCTCCGACAACCAGCTCCCCTCACCCAGCCTCCCATAAACTCTCACCCTCTTCACCCACTCACTCGCAGCGACGCCTTATCCGTTTTCCACGATTCAGTGGAGACAAGATTCTCGGAAACCAAAGTTGTGGCGTAATCGGGCAGCTATGCGAGTGCGATGTCAAAGTGCAGCAGGGGACGCCGTAAAAAAACGTACACCAAGGGGGGACCAGAAAAAAAGGAGGCGTGTCCTGCGGCCCCCCCCTAAAGCGTCGCTCCGTTCGGTTCGGCTCCCGGCGGCTCATTCTCAAGTCTGCCATTCGTCCATTTCACGTTATGTTTTATTTTCATTTAAGTGAGGGCACAGTAAAACCTGAGTTGCCTCTTACCCTTCAGAACTCTTTATTTCAGGCATATTACCTAAATCACTGGAGGTATGTTGGAAAAACAGGACACCCCATAAAACCCTGAAAGGGGCCTCCTGTGTTAACATACTCGGGGGGGGAGGGGGGGAGGGGGGGCACTGAATCAAACTCTGTGTAAAAAGACCACTTGTGTCCGACTGAAGGACAATGAAACGATACGGGCAAAGATCAGGATCATTTTTATAGTCCCTTTCCAGTTGATTCAGCTCACTGTGACTAGTGGGTTATATACAGTCAACAAACCAGCAAGCTGTAGTTATTTCAGAACATGACACAATACGGCTGCACTTCTGAGAGGAAGGATAAAAACAGGGGCGAGAGGTCACTGAAGCTTAGAAGATCTTGAACGCAACTTTCAATTTTGTTGATCGACAGTCGGGCCAACCCGGTGGCCTCTTCATCTTGTTGTCGGTGAGTGGAGGGAGCAACAGGGAGGATGGGGGGGGTGAGGAGACAGAGACAAAGAAAGATAAAAGTACATTAGGGTGGACAATATGACATCATGCAGGTTGGAGGGCATTAAATTGGCAACACAATCTGGTAAAGTGCTTTAGAGATTTACCAGATTACTCTATCATTGCATATTTATGGGATTTGATGCACACACAAGTGGCCCTGGGGTCATGTGGTGTGTGGGTTTAGGGATCCGACTAAAACACAGGTCATTTGTTTACTTTGAAGTGTGGGTTGCTAAGGCAGAGTAAGGATATGGAGAGGATCCGTCAGAGCCCTGTGCTTTGTTAACTTGTCAGAAATCTGGGGTTTGATCCTCAGCTCCTCCAGTCTGCGTGCTGAGTGTCATTGGATAAGATAATAAAATCTCCAAGTTCATTGCATGAATTGTGTGTAATGGAGTAAAACACTGTATAGAGGTGCTGTGAGAATGTATGTGTGACGTTGTGTGACTTGATGACTGTAAGGTGCTCTGAGTCATCAATTAGATTAAATCTACTGGATACCTCAACCCAATCTGTCCTGTAAACAGATTATTTAACTTATTTACTTACTTTTCATATTATTATTATTATTTGATCAATTCAAGGTCTTATTAGATCAAACATTGTTCCTGTCACTGGCTTCTGTGTATTATTTTGCGGGTTTGTTATGATCACGTTCTTATGGCTCACACCATGCACCTCTTAAAAATCTGAGATTCAAACAGATGTGAAGCTTGTCAGCAGCATCATTGCTACAGTGATCCAGCCGGTAAGGCTATTATAATACGTCTGGATGTAGTTTATGCATATTTAAGACAAAACAAGTATAAATCTCCACCGACTGAATAAACCCCCTCCCACCTTTTATGTCAAATCCCATGCACGCATTCTCATGCATTTGTGTTTAAATTGACTTCCCAGACCGAACCATCCCTCTGGTCGCGTCAGGGGCCTTTGTCTGAATCAGATCCACCCTGAGAGTCCCAGGGAATCAGGCGAGCGGGGACTCTCTCGTTTCATGCGGTAACGATAAAACATGTCTGAGCACTAGCAACGATCCGGCTGGAAGCCGCAGCCGCAGTATTCCCCCTGAAACACTTAACAAGGGACAATTACAAACTTGTTGCAAATTATGGCCGCGTGCATTCGGGAGTTCAGCGAAGACTCGAGTGGTTTTAAACACGTTTCAAAGCTGAAGGGATTTGTGAAATATTGCCATTTTTCTAGGCGGCAGTGGTGAGGAATGCTAAGTTCAATGCTGGAGTGTCAGTGTGATTTAACAATAGAGAAGCTTCTGGGAGGACTGAGTGTTCATAAATAACTTCTCTGTACTGTCTTGAAACTGTAAACCCGAGCTTTGAAGTCAATCACAGAGATCACGGGGTCACAGTAAATAATCGCATCAGACCACCTTTCGCTCACTTACCACATTTTTTTTGGCCGCCACTCCGTGCGTTGATAATGGATTCCAGCGTGAGCAGCACGAGATCGATATTGTTTTATTGCCTGTTGAGATGTTTCTAACCACATTAAAGAAACCCTCCGGTGTCACAACTTAACCCCTCGCAGGGATGATGTGATTTTGTTCTCCCCCTGCATACATCCACCCGCCTGGCGGAGATCATATTTGTTCATCTGCTTAGTGCACGCCGGCGAAGGAATGCAACGTTGATATATTGTTATTGGATGAAGATGGATTTGATTTTCTTCATCTGACTGCTTCACCTAAATCATCCTTAAATAAGCATGAAAAATGACCGGTATGCATCTTGTCCCATCGTGCTGACACATTCATTTGTTGACACAAACGCACGCGCACACACCTTTTACAGTGAATTTTCTTTCAGTCCCCACACACACACACACACAGTCATCCATCACACACACACTCATATCGGTGAGACTTTGAGCTAACGTGCAGCAGATGCCCAGGCTGTGGGAGAGTGCAGAGCCAGCGAGCTGCAGAGGGAGGAAGTCAAGTGTGTTTTACTCTCCTGCCATGCCACTTTTCTTTATTTTTTTTTCCAGCCTGGCCGGTCCTGTTGTGGCCCGTGATGCGGGGTCCCAGGGGCCCGGCGGTGAAATAGTAATATGGACCATCTGACACCTGTCAAAACAGCCCTGTTAGTTGAGCGTCAAGCCCTGTCAGCTCGCAGAGGAAAGTGCTACGCAGCCTCTCAATTTACCCCCTCCCTCGCCCCCGAGTCTCCCTCTCTCTCCCTCTCCATCGGCCTCTCTCTCTCTCTCTCTCTCTTTCTCTCTCTGCCCTCCTTCACATCTATCTTTACTTTTCATTTTCTCACATCTCCCTGACACCCCGCCTGTTACTCCACTTTGTCCATTCATCTCCGTCTTTCTGACTCGTATCCGAGTTCTTGTCGCAGATTTTTTCACGCGCAACTCTCAATTCCCGCTCCTATCATTGTCATCTCGGATCATACGCGCGAGGATTTGAGCCGCGTTTGATGCCGACGTGAACTGACAGTGAAGAAGTCCCATTTGTTTCTTTGACTTTATTTTTCCCTCAGACATCTTCGTGTGCAAACAGTGGATCATTCAAACTGCTCAGCGTGGCAAAATGCTGGCAGCTGTATGTGAGCTGTGTGTGATGTAATGTTTACTTGTTGTGGCAACGCTTGACGAGTTCAGATTTGACACAAGTGGCACGTAGGAAGCCTCCATCACGATGTGGTTTAAAGATTATAAAGAAATCAGCTTTTGTCGTTTACACTAATATCCCAAAAAGTGTCATATGTGAGGGAGGAAATATGAATTGAACCATGTTCGGCTGTGAGTTACCTCTAATGCTGCGTTTTTCCTGTTCTCTTCCATAACAGAGGACTCTGTTGGACCTGTTGTGGAAATGCCGTAGGAGCCAATGCCGTCATGTGTCCTCGAGATCAGATGTCTTAATGTTCGCTGATATTTTCCTTTGTGGTGCATTCACAGAAACACCATCCTGGGGCTATGGTCGCTAGCTTAGCCACTTCCTGTGAACTTTCAGGCTTAAAACAGACCAATTCTTTGCCCAATACTTCAACTTAAGTGGGTGAAGAGAATAAAGTGAATGTTTTTATTGACTCTATTATGGACCAAAGCAAAAAGCTTCATGATAATTTCCCTCCAAATGACACAGAGGGGCTTTATTTACACAGGTGGACTGGTCCACACAGGGGAAAATTAATCAATTATTTAACAAATAAACAACAGCACCAAATTAAACAACATAACTATACAAAACAATATTATTTACTTCTAAACAAATGCTAATGAAGTCTAACAAATAATTTTTAACTCTTTCCAAATGTACACCGCCCAAAGCTTCTGTCTGTCTTTGGCCTCCTCCACCTCCTGTGGGCGGAGCTCTAAAGACCACTTCCTGCAGGCTTCAGGCCTTTTGCCAGGGGAGCTCGGTACAAACAAACAGGGTTAGTGTTATTGCAAATGAAAGAAAACAACAGAATATTAACTTGTGTGCACCAGAGCTAGAAAGTAAACTGTCATACTTTAAATAAAGATGTTATTAATAAAGATATATGTGTAATTGTTTTACTGGAAAGAAATATAAAATGGCAAAATCATACTTTAACTGAGGGAGCTGATGCACATGTCTTTGTGTTCGGTGTGAACGAATTAAGAGTTTAAAACATCAACCTCTGTGTCTTTTTTCCTTCTTCTCCTCTTTACATCTTCCAAAGTCATCCTTACACACATCTCCCCTTTGCTCTGTACCTTCCCCTACCCCATCCCCCCCCCGTGTCCCTCACCACCACATCCAGCCATTACTTTGTAGATACAGGCACTCTGACACTAACACATCACACCATACCTTCGACAGAGTACAGCGAGTTCCCACTGTCGCTGACCCCTCTTCTCCCTTCACCTCACATCATGCACAGTCGCTGCTCCCCTGCTCACCACCTCCCCGACGGGCCAGCAGATCCAGATCCGCAGCAGAGGGAAGTGAGGAGGGAACATCAGGCACCGCACCACGTCGAGGAAACACGTCCTTTCACGGTCCGTGCCAGTTTGGTTCAATTCAATCTCTATCGTTCTATCTGTTTACATTTGGATGTTTGCAATTGCTTTCCCAGTGTGGAGCAGGAACCGGACGTATTTTGTGTGGTCTGTCCTCTCCCATGCTCTGCTGAGTCATTTTTTTAAATTTAATAATGATGAAACAGTAGATTGACGCTCAGGAAATTCATATTGCATCGTGGCGGATTCTTCAGCCAAACACCAACAAAACTACTTTGTAGATGCACTGAGAATGTTCCCAATGTCAACACGTGAATGTTATGAATGGTCAAAATGAAGCTTTTCTTTCACTCTGCTGAATTATGGTCAGTAAAACAGATGTTCTGATACAACCCTAAACTGGAACATTTATTTTTTTACCATTTATCTCACTGAAATAAAAAACAACGTTGTTTTTGGAGGCAAAAAAATCTAGCATTACTGATCCAGACCATGAAGGAGAGAAATAAGGTGTTTTTAGGCTAACTGTTGTTGTATATCCTCCAAAAGCAAAAGTTTAAAATAGAAAAGAGCTCAGTAGGGTGCATACCTCCACCAAGGCCCACCAGTCCCCTTGTGAAACCACATTTAAATTCACTAGATTTGGAGTTTGATGTGGATATGCATGTCCCCTTGACCTCGACTGGGGAATTTCATCAAGATTCATGAATTATTCTCTATCTCGAAAATGTGAAAGAAAGTGAACAAAATAAATCCTGGATCTGCACCTAGATTAAATCCCTTCTTTCCCGACCACCGAGATTTGTGGTAAGCCATTCAGTTGTATTTGTGTTATCCTGCTTAAAAACATACAAATAAACACACAAACGGAAAGGGCTGAAAAAACTGACCCTCCTTGAAGCCTGGAAGATGATCCTGCCGGGTTCACTTGTTGAAAGGAAACAGTTGAAACCCAAAGAAGGAGTCTGGAATGAGCCAGCCAGTTTCTCCCTTCCCTTTTCATGTCTTATTAAAAACATACCCCTGGATAATCTCTCATATCCTGCCTGTTAGAGAAGGCGTGCTGAAACTGCCACCAGAGAAACCAAGGGCAATTGTTTCCAGTGTAAAGTCATTAGAAGTCATAATGAGTCTCAGGCAGATGATTCCAAAGTCCTTTTCTTCTCCAGTCGTCCTTCGTGCGCAACAGACGACTGAGGAGGCATTTAAATCATTTCCCCCCCTTTTCTGGTGCAGAACAAGAAGAACAACGAATGATCGGCCCTCGTGGATATGAAGTCCAAAATGGGAATTCAATATCTAAACCATTCCACCCCCGGAAAAAAAAATGACAATAGTATTGACAATAGCCTCTGTGACCCAGGTTGACTTTCAGCAAAGCCCTGCACTTGATTGGATTTCTTTGTGGCATTGATCATGATTCACATGAGGCATGCTATGGAGGTTTTCTGCTTCTAATTCCCAGCTCAGCCTGAAGCCCCAGCAGCTGACGTTAATGTGTTTATGTTGCCTTGCGATTTCTTCTTTTGTGCTGGCTCCAGCGTGAGGATCTGGTGGCAACAGAGCGGTCCGAAGTCCTCGACACGTGCATTCAATTCAAATAAAATGATTTAATGAACCCTTTGTTGCAGAAAAGGACAGTTGTGTTCAACGCTGATTATTGTTATAAAAAAAAATGCCCCTTTGCAGAGCATTTATACATTTTGTTACACTCACACAAAGCGATCAAAGGGCTGCAAATGTCTCCCATTAATTAGGGCGGAATAGGCTACGGGAGGAGTAGCCGTTCGTATTGACTGGCAAAGTGGAAACAATCCGCATGAGATTGAATGTAATTGCCTCCTGGTTAGACACAGTAAGAACCATATGAGAGGTTTCATTTCGCTACCCTCTCCTCCTAATGCCACTCCGCTGCTCTGTGAGGAGATATTACGCACACTGTTCTATAGCCTTGTTACATTTAAGCACATGCATTTCTGTGTCGGGATAATGGACCTTGACATTGAGATGTATGAGGTGTGTCTGCTCCAAGTGGCTGGGCCGGGGCGCTGAGATGGCTGATGGGGCGTGGGACGGGAATGGGCCCCGGCTTGCTTGCTTGGCTGATGAAAATATAGAGCAGATAAAAATAAACAGTGCCGGGGAACGGTAAGCGTAACCCCAATCAAAGTTAATGATGCCATATTAAACGGCGTTTATTGAGAGCGAGGGGATAGACAACATCTGTGACACCTCGCGTTTCGGAGGAGAGACGGTAAACATGATGTGGCGGTGGGTGGCATTTATAGGCTTGTGAGCAGATGATGGTGAGGATGGGGCGTGTTGCTGAAGGGTCAATAAGACTCAATGGGATGCTGAGGAGAGACAGTAAAAGCACTCCACTCCTTAATGATGTTGTTTATGTAAAGTCATTTCTTGTGCAGCCACAAACCTGCAGACAGAGGCATGATTCATTACTTGATGAAAAACCATAAAGGGCTGATTGTATTAACAGCGTCTTATGTATTTAGTCTCATCAGTTACGTCTCATGGAGGCTGATATATACATAACTTTGTGTATATCTCCACATTCTGTAATGTGTGCCCAGGATTTTTAAGGTTATGCAGGAAAATTGCAAATGAACCCATCCCAGAGCAAAATATTTAAACCAGAGAGTTTTGTTTGTGTTGCTGCATTTTTTCAGACCAAGTATGACTAAAGGGCTCCTAATCAAATGGCGCCACTGTGCTGGGACTGCGCACCAGTTGTGTGTCGTAATCTCCGCTTCCCCCAATCACGCTGCTATGCCTGCACATCGCTGGAACAACTGGGGTTCCTTCTCTTCTGGGCCTCTCCCCCGTTTGGTGGGGGGTCACGGGGAGGCCTGAGGACGGGGAGGAGCATCCGGAGTTGACTTTGGCCTGAGACAGAGATTTCTGAGAGGAACTGGACCTGGGCGTCTGAGCTACACCTGGCCCAGAGCACAGGAGATGAGGCCCCGGGCCCGGCATTCTTGGCCTGCTCGGTCCAAAATAAAACAGGTGGCGATGGGTTCACGCTCATTCGGCTGTCGCTCGCCATTGGCTCGAAGTAAGTATTTATTAAAGTGACTCAGCCACTCATAAACAGATATTAGCAAGGGATTTTCTCCAGCTCAGATTCGGCTCGGTGGCTTAGCAAGCTGGGGCACCAAGTTATGATTTGGCAAAGGGACAACTTTCCGACTATTACATCATCGTCTAGGCACTGTGCGATGACAGCAGGATGCTCCAATATAACAAGGTCAAAAATAATAAGGCGTCTTAGCACAGAACACAAGTTCTCTCCACTTGGTGTCTTTAGCTTCTCAGCCGGTCCCTGAGATCGTGCCTTGGGGTCCGATCCAAGGTCAGCCACAAAAATTCATGCTCGACTAGGGACCGATCCAACAATGTACTGTCAGCAGTTCACATCTTACTTCTCAACTTCAAAATAAGAGAAAAAACTGTGTGAGTTTTGCTACATCCACAGTCTCTGAGTTCCTCGACATCAGGTTGAATTGTTTCCAATCCAAAGATTCTGTGCATCTCTATCATATCCCATTACCTGTGAGTCTCTGTTCCGCTTCTTGGACGAGCAGACGTATGATTTTCCACTTTAATGGCACATGATCTTTGTCAGCAGTCTGGAACAGGAGTTTTCGCTTCTTCTTGCTTCAGTGGACAGAACCGTAAAACAAGCTCAGTTGAAAAGATGTTGACAAAATGAGTGTGGGAGCTGGTTCACCGCTGGGTTCAGTACAAGAGAAGAAAGTGGGGATGAGTTGTTATCCTGTATGAAGTTTGAAGTTTGAAGCGACATTGACCTTTCATTCATTTAATCTCTTAAAAAGCGAATAACTTGATCTCTGTGTATTGTACAATGACTAAAAGTCAATGTTTTTGTCTCGTGTGATTATGCAGCCTTGCTTTTTGAACTCTTTAACTTCCTTTTTATATAATTGCTTTACAAAGTTATCATTTTGAATATGATAAATTATTAAAGCGACAAACTCTCCTGTTATGCTGTACCTCATTCATTATTTTAACTGTATTTATCCATGTCCAAACCTTACATCATATTTAACAGCATATACTCCGAGCAGGGCTGTCAGTTTCTCGTTTCACTGTCCGCCCAGCAAAATCTTTGCAGCACCCCGTGGTTGACTGCTTTTCTCAGTGACACTGTGACAGTCATTGCTGAAGAAAGAGAGGATTCTTGGTTCTCCTGGAACCTGTCAAGGTTTCCAGACTGAGCCGTCATCACACAGAACTCACTTCATCCTTACGTCATCTCCGTAAAGGTCTGGCATGGACAAGATTTCCATAAATCAGCCATTACTGTCGATGCCTTTCTTATAAACATGATATAAACATGACGTTATATCCTGCAAACTTGGCCCCAATTTACTGCGTCATTTCGCTTTTGTACAGCTGCATTAGTGGCTTGCAAACAGATGTGTCCTAGTAATACATGCATTGTTTATATGCAAAGGATGAGGCGGCACTGATTAGCAAGAGACATTTTCGTTTCAACGCCGTGCCAAACCCTGGGACGCGTCATCGCACATAGGACCAGTATCTCAGTGTGAAGAGGTGCATTTCTCTGCATTGTGCAAGTGTTTCTGTCAAGGCTCTGTTTGGCTGTACAATTACATTTGTTGTTGGTTTGCCGACTCCAGAAACACTGCTCCTTCATTACAAGTTCTCCAAGCAGAACTCACCCTAGGGAGAGGATTTCTGCTCTGGAGATCTGCTTCAACTTTCAGTTTCCTAACCATCGTGGCTAATTAAGGGGCCACAAGCCTTTGGTCTCAGCCCCGGAGCTACTGCTTCCTCACTCTTCCCAAAAGGCCCCTGGGCACAGTGGGCATCAGAGGTCCACTGAAGAACTGCGTGGGGGCAACGGAGCATACTGACTGTGTCACATAGTGGGTCACTGTTTTTTACCCAACTGAGCTTTGCCTCTTTATCGGCCCCCCAACATCAGGGTCTGCTGGTCACACAAATTAAGGGGGCAATTAAGGCAGTGAAACAGCAGAGAGATCAAAGTCGACGAGTGGAGGAGAAGCCACTGTGGAGACTTGAGCACTCTTATAAAGCAGCAGCAGCAGTGGAGCCTAATAGGAACCTGACCAATGAAAACACACCACATTGTTCTCTGCTATTTCTGAGTGAGACAAAAAGAGGATTGTTTTAAAATGTGTTGCATTCTGTTTAATCACTTGAGCATGCTGTTGCAACTTTACAAGATGTGCGTATAAAAAACATTTTTGCATTAGTGCAAAGTATAGTTAAAATTAGCCGAGGGATATGTCAATTTTTCAACTTGTCAGAGAAGAGCAGATTAAAAAGAGGGAAAGGTCTGCAGAGGATTTCAACAGCTGTGAGCCATCATTAAGATTCCTGTATCTCTGCTAATTTCCATCGGCATGACAGAGAAAAGGGGGAAAAAGAACAATAAACAGCTTTCATCATTCCTCACTTATGTTTCGTTTGTCTTGTGCTCGGCAGTAACTCTGTGCCAATCTCATGCCAGTCAAACAATTTCTTCAATGAAATGGGCTTCATGGATTAAAATGTAATTTGCTATAGTTAATGAAAATGCGTTCAGTATAAACACTGCAGAGCTTATTGAGTTGGGGCTGGGGAGGTGGGGGCCGGCTTTAAACAAAGAGAACTAACAGGTCTTTTGTGGAGAGGCTGTCTGATGTTTGCAGATGCTGCTCTTGGGAGAGAGGAGATACCGTTGGCTAATTTAATTTAGATTTTGCACGCAACGGTATCTGTCTTGGTGCATGTGGCCTTGTTTACTGGGGGGTGCAAAGACCCAGGAATGTGTTTGTTCACACATGTGTCATTTCTCACATGGGTGCTTTGAATCCTAGTGTAAGTCCTTGCAAATATGTCATGTCTTTGTTCTAGTTCGAGCACCTGTCCCGACTCTTGAGAAACAGAGGAGGCACTGATAATCTGGGGCTGATTATAAACCACACCCTGCCTTTATAGATGCTTACAGACATGCAAACCTTACTTTATCAGCCTGGCCTCCTGGTACAATGTCCTTAGAAATCCAGGAGAAGTGGATGTATGAACACAGAACGAGATCCCCCACCGGATTCACTGTGAGCGACTAGGGGGTGGTTGATGTTGCTTACTAAACCGCGACAGAAGCAAAACTGAAAAAAAGACGAAGATGAATTTGTGTTGACAAGAACCGACAAAGGTGTATGTGTATGCAATGTCGAGAAAATCACGTCATCCCCGTAGCCAGTTAAAACGTCACTTCCTGCCTCTGTCTGCTGCACCCGGCTGCTCCACTTCTCGCCTGAATAATTCAGAGGATTTGATGCTGTGTCGCCTCCCGCTGTGTTATGCATGTGTAGCCAATTCTCCGAGTCATGTCTGAAAAGCGCCTTGTGTCTAATATCAGTTTTTCCAGAAGGAACATATTTCACTGAGGCACACGGAGGAGCACAACACTTTGCCGGACAGCCACACCTGTCCAGTTAGGATTTCAGCCATGCCATGTTGGTTGGAAATGTGCTAAAAATCATCCTGTGACTTCTATGTGTGACATCCAGAGAGTTCACACTGATCTATGTGTTTCCAACTCAGCAGATCCACCCCTGGAGAAAGTAGATCCCTGCAGAATGTGTGTGTGTGTGTACATAAAGGAATGTGTTGTGTGTGTGGGTACATGTGTCTGTCCAAGATCACATTTTTCTTGAGCGGGTGAATATCTTCTCATTGGAGTGTTTTGAAAGAATGTGTGTGTAGTCACAAACACACATTTGCATGCTTCACAACGCTTCCCACACACCCCTCTGGCATTAATTTGTACATGGAGTACACTCATTAGGCTTGCACCGCTATGCAGGAGCCATGTAACGGGGCAGGGGTTGGGTTATATCCACCGAGGGGCTGTGCGAGTTCGACCGTGTGTTGGGATTTGCCGAGAATGTTGTTGGCTCTGCGTGTGCAAATCTATCTGTCTGAGAGCATCTGTCTGACCGAGTGTCTCCTCGCATGTGTTTGTGTGTGAAGAAGCGACTTGTGGCGTGTCTCGTCCTCCTGGCGCAGTCCGGGTTTGGCCTCAGGATGGAATGCGCCCTAAAAGCCCTCAGTCATTTGTTTAATGGAAAAAAATTATCAGCGAAAGCCTTTAAACAATCCTCCCAATACCAAAATTTGAGACCACAGCACACACTCAGTGTCCATTAATACCCGCTGACATGCTGCAGGGTGGATAGAGTAAGGACAAAACATAATCGCTGCGACTGCTTAAATGATAATGGATCAAATCTTATCAAGATGTTATATTACTCATCCATATTTCCTGCAGATAAATAAACAATCATCAAAGAGTGATTTAAAATTGTAAAATAGAAATATTGGATTCAGACGAGGTGTTAAAAGGAGGCACGCGAGGGAGCTGTGCTTTGGCACCGGCGCAAAACCCTCTTAAGTGGTTATGGATAGAGGAATTGATTCGTGGGGGGGGGCAGGGTCAATCCTCCAACCTCCTGGTGATACTTTATTGATCGGAATTCGACCGCGACTCGACTGTGCCTTGAACATAAATTATCACCCGCTGACTTGTAAACCCAATCCTGCGCGGGGGAAGAGACGCGGCACATGCTAAGTAATGACAGGTCGTCGGCAGCCGGGGGAAGAGATTCATAACACCAGACACCACAGTATTAAATATTCAAGTGACAACGGGGGGGGGATGAAAGGGTTCTAAGTGTCTCCACTTTTGGTTTACGTATTGACTTATCGCCTGCTTAATGCACCAACCTGTGCCCGGTGTTTGACAACTACAGTGTGAAGGGAGAATCTGATAGGATGGCCACTCAGAGCACGAAATACAATCTCCTCTCTGCATTTGCCCTCCCCCCCCTCCATAACATTTTGAGCAGAGAAATCAATAAGGAAAACAGATGTGTGTATTAAGTTATAAACAGCATGGGGCTCAAAGTGGCCCAGTCATGACTCCGTAAGAGCCAGACCGCTTTTGATCTGCAGTGTCTGACCATGGGGGAATGGAGAGTGTGTGTGTGTGTGTGTGTGTCACAGCCAACGGTAAGTCTTGTGCATGAGGGGGGATGCTGACACGAACGGGGCTGTCTGGCCGCGCGGCTTAAAATAAAGTTGTTAATAAAAACCTTTGAGGTGAGGGATCGCAAGAGGTTGATCCAGGAGAAGGGAGTCGAGGGAGTCGAGGGAATGGGCTGTCCTCGGGGAAGTGGGTGGGACCCGTGCTCGTTACAGGAGAACGACGGCGTCACAGAGAGCAAGAGGATCCACTCGTATGCACCTCGCCCCCCCCCCACTGACATTACACTGGCATCGCCGGCCCCATCCATCTCATTGACAGGTCAGTGGCGTCAAGTGCCAGGGAGTGTGTGACATCGCAGACGCGGGAGTGTGCCCTACACACACACATACATGCATTGCTGGGGGCCTCAAGACAACCCCATGACTCACATCTGGAGAGGGGGGGGGGACAACTCGATCTGTGTCCGAAGCGTGGGGGGTCGTGGCAGGAAGGACGAGCGGGGGCCCTTTCACTTAAGCTGATCCCTTCCATGCAACCCCGCGGCACTCGCAACATGAGGTCAAGACCGTAAAAGCTCAGAATGTACAGTTGCCGGGTTTGAAGAGGATCCGCGGACCACGTGGGGGGGGCGGGTTGGTGGTGGGGGAGGGGCACTGGGGGGGGTGTTTGTGGTGTTTGTGTGCATGATTTTACTCTGAGTCACAACTTGACCTATAACTAGTGTCAGAGAGGAGGTAGTTGCCTGATGCCTTGACTGCAGACTAGACTCTTTCTTTGCACACTGGGGGGAAAATAGCTGCAATTTTTTTGTCTGTGGAAATTTGTGTAAACATTAATGTCTGTGGGCGGTAGTGGAAAGCGAGGAGAGGGGGGTCCCGGGCCAGTTGAGACTTTGCCCAACCTCAGCTGACCATATCTCCCCCATTCATCCGTGTCATGTGGATGGCATGGCATGCATGTGTGACTGTTTGACTTTCCCCGCCCCCGGTAATGAAAGTTCCACGTGTGGCACGTCAGACATGGCTGACGTTAGCTGTCCTTGCTGCTCACTGCTCCTCCTGGTCGGAGGAGCCACTCCGATTGCACACACACAAATACACTGACAAAGACACACATACACACAGCCCCTGGAGAACAAAACAACACATGTTTCCCCATTCGCCTTTCTCTGGGGGATGTATGGCGGCAGGCTGAACTGTTTAAGCCTACACTTTCAAACCTCACTGAGACAATGGGGACTTCTCAGAGGACGTCTCTCCCTCAACCACAGAAAGCCGATTATTTGAAGTTATTGTCCCTGGGATTGTAAAAATGAAGTCATTCCGATACAAAAACCTTCTTTCATCCCCCAAGGTATAACTTTTAGAGACACAAGCAACTTGTGTGATCGTGAGAATCAAACCAAAGACATTTACAGGAACGATTTCCGAGGGGTAAAAACGTGTTTGTCGATTTCCCTCCGTTAATGGGTAATCAATGCGGCGGCAGGAGGGGTCACTTCACCGCGAGATGCATTCTCACACACACACCCAAAAACAGGGCTCGTCACTGAATAGTGAGGAAACATTTTTCTGCTACAATACGAATCGCTATTCTGTAGAGCCGCTAAGAAAATTGCTTTGTGCTTTGGTTTTCATCCCCTCTTACTTCCCCTCTCTCTCTCTCTCCTCTCTCTCTCTCTCTCTCTCTCTCCTCTCTCTCTCGTCTCTCTCTCCTCTCTCTCTCTCTCTCTCTCTCTCTCTCTCTCTCTCTCTCTCTCTCTGTGTGTGCTGTTGGCAGTGGATGGTGACTACGGGATGGGATGGATCTTTAATAGATTTGTCTCGGGCAGCACAATGGGAGGAGGGATCGTTGTTAACATTATAACGTATCGATCGATTCGACTCCATTTCCCAAGGCCCTGTCAGACAGGGGCCATTACTCACAGCAGTCAGCCCCATCACCACCACACACATACACACACACACACACACACACATACACATACACACATCCCTTTCTCATGGCTGGCTGTGACAGTGCCTGTCTACATGATTCCACTAGGCTCATGTCTTCTGACCCCTCATACTCTCGTTGGATCCCGTCTCTGTACAATTTACTCTTCATTTTCCCTCATGCGCTTAAAACCGGCAGTCGGGACGCGAGGACATGAATCCTACTTGAACTGAGGTACTGTAAACATCCACCATTGTTCACGCCAATTTATACTTATGCATTGAAGTGTGGTGGTCATGCCTCAGGGCCCGGCATACCAGTGGGGCACTGAGTGTTCAAAAGAAACAAAGACAAGGAATTAATTGGAAAGCCTTGTTATTAAAGTCCAGCTGCACCAACCAGGCACCTCCTGTCCATTTTCATTCACATATAGAACAAAACAATTACATTGAGATATAATCATTTGACAGTTGCCTTTGTCCAAACTGACGAACTATGCAATATGAAAAAAAAGCCTTGGAGAGTGAATGTGTTACGTGTTCCATGTTCCATCGAACCTTTTTTTAATTGGAAATTTTTTTTTCTTTTCTTGGGTCAGAGCTGGATTCACATAGATAGTGAGACAAAGGACGTATTGAACGAGTGAGAGCTGCACTGTAACCCGCCATGATGTTATGGGGTGTGTTTTCTGAAATCAGCTGCAATGGAAGGTGGAGTGAAAAGCTGGCCCTCACTTTACGACTGTCATAATCATGCGCTTTGTTGTTCACGTACAAAGTACCATGACAAAATGTGTAACAAATAAAACAAGGAGAGCTTGAGGCAGAAATTCAAACTCATCAGCATTTCTCGACCCTTAGTGCAGCTGTACAATAACTGGTGTGAAATAGAACAAGTATTTCATTTTCGGATTGTTCACTGTTGGCTAAAATAGGTCTTTTATGTTTTTTTAAAGACAAAAATGGGATTCTGCTCGGTATATATCATTTTGCTTGGTAAGGAAACACGTCAAACTACCGTCAACTACTCCGGACAAAGTATTTCTGCCCAGCTGTGAGTCCATTAATAGAGTGTTGTGAATGAAAAGGCACAGAAACAGGGACAAGGAAACCTTCATTTAGGTGGGTGGTGGTGTAACAGTCTCAGTTTAGCATCAACTGTCATGGAGCAGAAAAACAACAAAATATTCCCACTGAAACCAGTGCTAGTCATGTTGACGTTTTGAGGGAGAGAAAACAAAACTTTCTTCAAATACAGCAATAGTCGCTGAGAAATCTCAACTAAAGAGCCAAGCAAAGTCCACATTATAGACTAGACTCTCAAATTGAGGCTTTAGTCCATGTGTGTCTGCAGACTGTACAACACAGTAGGTAGAAGAAAGGCTAATACACCTTCTGCCTGATGATGCCGGACCAATCAGCTCTTTTTTCAACCTGAATGAGCAATTTCCATCAAAAGCCTTCCTCATTACCGTCAGCGTTAGTGCTCTACATTACAAAGCGAGTGTTGGAGAATACACTTAGCTTGTGAAATGCATTTACCCAGACATGCAGCTCTGTGGGGCAACAGTCCCTCCGAAGAACTGCCGAGGTGGACACTGTACCTACATCATTATACAGAAGTATAACTCTGCCTTTGTTGAA
This sequence comes from Pseudopleuronectes americanus, assembly GCA_038501795.1. Taxonomy (NCBI): domain Eukaryota; kingdom Metazoa; phylum Chordata; class Actinopteri; order Pleuronectiformes; family Pleuronectidae; genus Pseudopleuronectes; species Pseudopleuronectes americanus. The sequence goes on from CM076724.1 coordinate 16,160,240, forward strand.
CAGTGAAGGGCAGCTTGTGGGAATAGTAGGAAAAGGCAGAGGGTTCTTTCCGGGTGGCAGATGTCTCCCAGCTGCACAGGCTGTACGGGATGGAACTGACAGGCTTGACATGTCCAAAGACATCGGCTTCAGAATGACTGTCCGAGCCAATATCCAGGGCAATGGATCGTCCCAGATGTTAATGAGTTGCGATTGTTACCCGGCTACAGGCTTGACCTTGTTTAAAGGCTGTGATGTGTGTGTGTGTGTGTGTGTCAGTTATGTCAGTCAAATAGAAAATGCTTTTGTTCACTACAAGCGCAAGATATCTTACTTGCCGTCTTTTCCCCTGTTTTCACAGACCACGAACATGACATCAAATCCCAGCTCTTTGTCCCATTGTTCCTGTCGCTTTCCAAAATAATAAACAAAAATAACACCCAGCTCTGATAGAAGTGGACCCATCACAAATGGTGAATCCAATCGCCATGGCCTTCTCTGTCCCTGCCCATTTGATGACCTGCAGAAGATTGATGAGCAGAACACTCCGGGGTCAGTGAAGATACCTCCGTTGCCCCGCCACCATGACGGTGAGAAGTCACCTATGATCCATCTTCTTTTGGTCCTCCCGATTCCCCATGTTGAAAGATGGTATGGAAAATGGAGAGCGAGCTCTGATACTTAAATATCAATTTCCCAGACGGTCACGCATCTCCTACAGGTTATCTGTCTCCTCTGTTATTCTTCCGAGGCCTGATTGACTCCAGACACATGCGAGCAACAGGCCCCGGCTGTTTGTGAAACTTGAGTTTTGAATTTCATTGGGTTACTGAGTTGCTGCTCCTTGTTTATCAAAAAGCTGTTCCACTTTGTAGACTAATAAAAAATGTTTGTTATTGGATTAATTATACAAACAGTGCGATGAAAAGCATGGAGATTGCCGTTCGTCTTATTAGCATATGATGCAATTTCCCATCCTGTCAGCCAAATAACTAAATGCACAAACACATAATTGTCCAAGGATGTGCATTTGTGTCCCAAGTGCCTGTGTATGTCCCTTTGAGAGACGACTGGGGCCCCAGTGTGAGAGCAGGACACGTAGACAGCCCTCGCCTGCATCCCAATTTGAAGATAATTGAAGGCAATGAAAAAGGAAACACTTTCTGCTGTTGAAGAAGCACCCTGTCTAGCAGGACATGTTCTGGTGCACATCTTTTGTAGACGGTGGTCCACAAAAGGATGTGCACAAAGGGCTGAATGAGTGAGTGCGCAGCGGGGTTTGAATACTGACTGCAGGCCCACTGAACAAACTGCTGAGCCCACATGGAAAGAGGAGGCTGGAACCCCTGCACAGGGCACACACACTGAGCTGAACACAGCGATAGAGTCATCTAATGGAAGCGTCATGGCCCAAAAGGAACAGCTGATTCAAGCAAGCATGACATCGGTATTTTTGCGACTGTACCTGGTGCCTGGATAATACAAAGAAATCATACAATGTATAAATATAGAATACTGTTTACTATCATGAACCGAAGAAGGTGTCTCCAGGCGTTCATCAGCAAAATCCAAACAACAACTGTGACCTTGAAAGGGTTTTTCTCTTAAAATCATTTTTTTTTCAAATGATGTGTGAGTCAGTACTAAACTAAATTACGAGTGCAGTCCCATGGGTGAGCTAAAATATAATTAAAAACTGAACCTTGAATTTGATTTAACTGTCATTCGTTTACGTTTCTTATTATTTTTGCGTCCTCCTGCATCATAATTCAACAGAGCATCGCATTTCCACCTGGTCAAGGTCATTCATCTACACTCTCCTGCATTCACTTATTTCATTATGCCAGTAGTACGCCATGTCTATTTTTAGGACCATCCAGCAAGAAGAAAACAGTGACAGCCACAGCCTCACCGTGTATTCATAGGATCTGTTTTCCCCTGTGTGTCCCTGTCTCCTGCTGTCCTCCTCCGTCCTGTGTACTCTTCTTTGTCAGGTTACCACCAGCGTGGTCCATGGTCTTCCAGAGGAGGCCTCAGCTGCCCTTGAACTGAAGGAGGGGAGAGGGTCAGGAAATTAATTTGTTGACTGTTTTCGAAAGCCACCCAGCACAGTCAGTGGCCCCGACCCTGTGAGAGCTGTGGTGAATTTTAATCACAGGTGGAGTTGGAGTCGGGGAACAGTTGCAGGGTTGTCCACACGTGAAGGACGGTCGGTGACAGCCCTCACCGCCCGCACTGCAGATCCTGACTCGGTGAGAATCAACACTGGTGGGGTCTGTGTGGGCGGTGGACTGGAGAGAGGGAGCATGTTCAGGTGGCAACAAGTCAGAGACATATTGACGGCACACAGAGATTCATAGTGCTTAATGACACATGTGCAAAATCTCATATATGGTGCAAACTGACACCTCATGACAGAGGGCCCATGTGTGCATGTGTTTGAAACAAGGTGGTTAATGAAATGAGGAGATTTATAGAATAAGAGTTTTGTGTGATAGCCCCTGGTCACAGAGAAGTGAACTACAAAAATCAACATTAATCTTGTGTTTGCAGAATCCTATGGATTTAAGGAAACTGGCCAAGTAAGTGCTTATGAATCAGTGTCAGTTTATTTTATTTTCACTCCATAAAACATAAAAACTTTTTTTTACACAACAAAAGGTCATTGTGAAGGTTCTATGTACTCATGAAATCAATACAAAGAGGTCAAGTGAGCGCCGATGACAGACAGCAGTATGGAAGGAATCCTAAAGCAACTGCAAAGCTTGATCAATAAAGCTGTTTTCTGAACTCAGGGAAATGTCCATAAAACTGGTTCAACACATTCCCCGGGGTTTGACTTACACATATTGAGAATACAGCAGGAAGTCGCACAAGTCAGGTAGGTTCACAGGAGAGGAGCGGCCCCTGGGTAGAGCATGAAGGAGGCAGGACATATAGCATGTTTACATTCTGCTATGTAAATAATGGCAACTCTTTTCAATCCTGAGATATTTATATTCTTCCAGGCGAGTGTGGCTCACTGTGAATTGTCTGGAGATATTTTCCTACCGTTTTCTCACATGGGCTCGCTCAGACATTTTACCAGGGGGGGTTGGCAGAAGAAATGTCTGGATCAACAGACTCAGATATTTGCTGCGCCCATAAAAGCGCCTTCAGGAAATTTCAGGAAAATGTCCTGAATCCAGAGCATGTCTGAAAGTGAGCGTATGTTAACACAATCAGCCTCTAAGATACAAAAGGTTGGAAACCAATGCAACTGAAGTAGTTTCTTTCCATGTCAGTCTCCCTTGTCAAACCTGAGCCTACTTTACCCACAATGCAACTTCACCATAGACACTTTGGTGATTCAGATGTGTTATGATGGTGATTCTTTTTGATAGCAAACTTGCATTTCAAGCACTTTAGGCAATTTATCCGATTCCACATATGCAGTAGTAGCCTCCTACCCCAAATCTGTAAAGCTCTTCTTTAATGATGCACTCCCTGATTTCGTAATAAACTCCATAACACAGTAAGTTCCCAAGCTGGTTACATCATATATTTTGAAACTCAACCCAATCCATGAGTGCCTGTCAAAATATCACAGTTAGTGGAGGAAATTAAGGCATTTGCTTAAATCCATGAAATTACAGCTTGTTCCACACACACACACAATTAGAGGCCCCTGTTATGAAACCCTTTACCAAATCTACGATTCAGGGAAACAACAAATGTTCCTGTCATGGAAGAGGAAACACATGCTCATAGGAAGTGAACAATTTGGTGTTGCAGGGCATGAACTATTTTACAATCAATACAAGTCAGTGATGAAACACTTAACAGTGGGATATCAAGTTTCAGAAATGATTTTGATTGGTGTGTGTATTTCGGCTGTGGAGCTTTGCATGGAAATGGAATGACCCCAGAAAGAAGTGCATCCGCCCGGGAAGGAACAGAACCAGATCTTTTGTTTTTCTGTTATCGAGGCTAACAGAGGAGAAGGCACGTCAGATCCTGGATCTGATTTTAGAGGTGGAAGTATTCTGCTTTGAACGGTGCTTTAAAGTAACTGTTACACGTGAAAGCTGGGTTCAAAGATTTTTGAAAGATTCCTTCTGGCGTAACGTTACCAGCTCAGCTCCTTTTCGTGGGAAGAAATAAGTGGTGTTGCCGTGGCAACCATGGAAAAATGAAGATTCTGATTCATGGCCTCTCTGAAATCGACTGTGATGTTTATCCTGGAACTATTTATCCTCAAATTGATTGCATTAACTTATTTCCTATTGTTCATAGAGGGGCTTCGGTCGTTAACAATGAAGCACTTAAACATCCTGATGTCCAAAACAAGCAACAGTTTCCATACTTCTCTTTCCCCCATGTGACATAGATTTCTGCTGATCCACTAAATGATCCTTTATATTCTGCTCCCGAGGTCCCACATACCTCTCCACTCGTTCCCTCCGCTTCTGTCCATCCGGTCTCCCCCCCCCCTCCCCCCAGACACTCAGCATAGGGGTTGTGCTTGACTGAAGCATTATAATAGCTCAAGGAAATGGCCCTTCTTGAGAAACTTTCAGGGAGCTGTCAAAGGGAGAAGATTAATGCCTGGCCGGGCTCTCCAGGGGACTAGGGACTGGGGACCCCCCCCACCCTACCCCCCCCTTTCTCTCTTCCTTACCCATTTTATTCACCAACACACCTCCTCCCCCCCCGCTCATCATCCTCACACGGCCAACAATGGCATGTCCCACGCAAACGAAAGCTTCACTAACAGAATCACGCAAAGTGCCAGACACACATTCATTTAACTTGGTCCCACTTTACTGAGACATTGTTGATATTTGCTTTCCCCCCCCTCATGGGACAGCAAAGTGCTTCGAGGACAATGCAGAGCTGATGTTCTCATTATCCCTTCCTAGATGCCGTCTCAGGTCGGCATGATGAAACACGCATACATTCAAATTACTTTCATTTTATAATCACCTCCACTTTAATCATTTAAAATGAAGGGAATTTGTCTTGAGGCCATGTGCCTGGATCCTTCAGCAGGGGAACATAAATCTGCTGCTCCCCCCCCCCACTCTGAGTTTTAGAAATAACAAAGTTAAAAGCACATAAAACGTGCAATGACAAAGTTGCATTCATCCATGCTCACATTTGCCCACCTTTGGCTCTTATCAAAACTTCACTTCCTTGTGTTGACGCTCCTGACACAGAGGCCTGTTCTGTCTCCAGGACTGTCTCCCTCTTTGCTCCCTCTCACTGTCTCTTCCTCCCTCTCCTCTACTGCCTCTCTCTCCATCCATCCCTCACGCTGGCTGTCTCCCATCGTTTTCTCTACATCCCACAGTCGATGCACTTGACACCGAGGTCTGCTCTGCCTCTCTCTTTCCGCCTCTCTCCAGTCCCCCTCTCTGTATCTCGTCATCTTTTCCGACCTTATGAAATCGAAGAGCTTGACATGTGGGTCCAGTCTGTTTGTCGTGTGTGCTGTTTGGATATTGGTTGGCTCCACACGAGGGGACAATCAGGACGATTCACCCCTTCCTGACAATTCGCAATATTGCCAACAGCATAAATACAAGTTTTGCCAGGTGGACAAACTTAACAAACCTTCATGAGCTTCTTTGCGTTCCCAAGTTTCTGGAACCGGCAACTTTGGAATTGTTTTGTCCTTTGTCTCGACTGGATGTTTAATGTATATTCATACTCATGATTCAAATATTACAAATATGTTGCATCTGTCATCATGTTTGTGGTCTCCCACAATTCTAAAATCAAGATTAAGATGAAAACCCTCATAATCAAGATTAAGAACGAGTTGGACCTTTTGCAAGACCAATGTCCTTTCCCACCCTGACTGTGACCTCCTTCGCAGTCCCCTGTGTAATTCTTCAACACAAAAATGAATCAGTGGCACATTTGCTAGTATACGCACAACTGTGTGTCATATTGAAAGAAAATATACAAGACGCGGCTCAGCTTTCAAACTGTGCACTGAGAGATCAATCCTTATTCTTCCTCACGTCCAAGCGGCTGACACGAGATGAGCGACACAGATATACATTTCAAGCTTGTAAACCCAGGCCCTGTGTCCTGCTGCACAGCTGTTGAAGACGATAGGAGGACGACGAACCGCTCGAACATTCCTCACACTCCGTATCTGTTCCCCCCCTTCACCCTCGTATTCCTCAGTTTGCAGAGAGGCAGGGGGAAGTCTCAGAGGGGCGCCCCCTCGCTCTCTCAGTTCTGCTGTAGAATCAGCCGTCCTCCTCGGGGACTGCCTATTTGAACTTTTCCGAAACAGAATTTGTAACGATACGGAGCAAAGAAGAGAAGACGCGGCCCACAACAGAGCGCCGCACATCAGACCGAAGCGAGGAGGGGCCGGATCAAACACGCCCCTTGTGGAGGAATGATGAACCCCATCGGTGTGTGAAAACCTCCAATCTCATCCACGGGGCGCGGCTGCCGCATGCGAGACGCCTTGTGTCTCACACACTTTCCCAAGTTTGTGACCTCAGTCTATCACTTGCATCCAAGCAGCGTAAACAAGCATGTTATTTATGCGGTGTTCCCCGGGCCACCCACCCGTCCCCTCCACTGACGGCGCAGAGAGAGAATTAAACCCTCGGGGGCGATCCATGATTTTCTGCAGCGTACACTTTGAACAGAGAAAGCAGACTGAAACCCCTCCTAGCAGAACTCTAAGAGCCAAGATATTTCTTTTTTTAACCCAATTCCAAATTCACTGTTGTACATTTGTGTTGGCTCGGCTGCAGTGGCCGTGCGATAGAGATGACAGGGCTAATTACACAGCTCAGAAAACGTACAAAGGGAAACGAAAACACTCTTGTTTTTCTGAACGTATAGGGGCCCGGCGTAGACAGCTGGTGGCACTGACCCCAAAGTCACACCGTATTTATTCTGCTGAAACAAACCAGCAGCGCGGTGCTGGTTGGTTCTGTGCCACTCGGGGCTCGTCTGCGTTTGCGGAATCCTGCTGTTTTTTAAGTTGTGCCAAGTCAAACCAATAAGTTGAAACTAACCGTAATTCACAAGAATGCACCATCCTTTCTCGATTGGACGCAGGTGATCCCAGGCCAGTTCAGCTCTTAAGAGAGAAACCTCCATGTATAGAGGTCTTAAATCCTGGCCTGAACCTAATCTGGGTGTAAACTGAACTCGCCCCCGAGGGGAAATACTCTGAAGACCCTTTAACATCAGCTCTATCATGGATTATGGGGAATAAGAAAGGATTTACTATAAGTGCTCTGTGAAATCCGTTTATGCTGTATCTAGTAACTGCACTGATATGCAACCATTTGTACAGAGAGCACGTAGTGAAGGGACGTATCAGTGTAAGTCCGTGTGTGTGGGAGTGGGGAGATGTCAATGGAAAAAATGAACAACCCTCATAATTCACTATTTTCATTTCAATTTCGTTCAATAAATGTCAGGTTGAGTTGTTGAAACATTTTCATGCTCTGGAGTTTTTAGGGGGGCTCACTCCTCAAGGCAGAGAAATTGTTAGAGCTTGAGTTTGTGTTTATAGATTTAAGGCAATTCACAAAACAATTACTGTAGGCCCAGTGCGTGTGCATAAACAGTAATATGGACATCTTGTTCACAGTTATAACTGTGTGCTCCATCACTGCAGCCAAAATCGAATTAGGTCAGACACCAACTGTAATGTCTATCTTTGTGTTGGCCACAGACACATATTGGCTTGATTGACAGGTCACGCTACAAAACCACTAAAAAAAACACAACAGAGGAACTAGTACATGTATAATTGTGTGACTGGGGAGTTAAACTCATGATATCATGATTAAATGAAGGTGTTTTTTTTCCAAGTATTTCACAACAGGGGAAGCGACAAGGCTCTGAAAGTCTTGTCCTTGTTTTCCTTTTTAAATGGTTCATATAAACCAGCGCCATCAGCCAACTGGTTGTCAAAGCAAACAAATCTGTGCTCAAGACAATTTTGTAGAACAAATGAGAACACTACAATATCAAAAACTCATACTTGTTAGTCAGGAGCATCTGGTGAAGTCGAAAAGGAAAAGAACCACAATAGGAACTGGAGTCAACATCAGGACCACACATGTACGAGAGACAAAATTAGATGTTATGTGAAAGCACATTAGTTGTTGAAAAGGATGACGCTGTTCTTCATCTTGCAGGGAGTCCAATTAAATCTTAATAAACCAAACAGAAATGCATAGATTTTCGAAAAAAGTAAAATCAGACTTTGCTTGAGAGACAAATTTGAATAAGGTTTAAATTTGCTCAACGGCTCAGTGGCCATGGCCGCCTTTTCAGACATGCCTGTGACTGACAGCCGTAAAGACTCTGACATGGTCTTAAACCCTTCTCTGGTGGGTCTCTCCGTATCAGGAGTGATTAAGTATGCTTTCCTTTACCCAGCAGCTCAGAGCGTTGAAGGTGTGTAAAGTGTTATTGGCGGTAGCCCTGCCTGACCTTCCCCAGGCACAGCTGCCTCCCCTTTAACTAACAAGATCGCGAAGGGTCACGGCTTAGCCCACCATGTGACCAGGAGGGGTCACAGGGGAGAGGTTATGAGATCAAGTCCACTTCCAGAAAGGCCAGGGTTTAGGGGCACCGCAGTGAATCCAGTCACAAGGGTCGGGTGCTAATGGTCAACCTGTTGTTTTGCTCCAGAAACAATGTGCGCCAGTTTGTGCTTTACAGTTTTCTTTAAAAATAGTAAAATAATGCTGTGTATTTTAAATAAAATAGAATATAAAACCTCTCTCTCTCTCTCTCTCTGCCAAAAAGAGTGCCGTCACAGTTCATTATGGAAATGTTCAGACATCGCGTATGTGTGTGTCCTGCTGAATAAAGCATAAGTACGGAAATGCAAGTCTCCTTTTTTTTCACACATCAAACACAATCACATGCGCACGCACAAATCACACGAGGACACGCGATTGTGTCAACCTGCATACATGAATTTCCTTTCCATTTTCTCCTTTGATCAACTTCTCAATCTCCTGTTTTTGTATATCATCCTTCCCCCCATTTCATATCGTCACACACACAAAGACGCGCACGTGCAAAAATCTGCATGCACACACCTCTGCAGTCGCACACACACACACACAGCTTCACAGCCTCTCCCTTCGGTCCTTGCCTTCCTCTCTTCCCTCACAGGGTTTGATTTCCTGATGTCTCCTATTAAAATAATCATATCTCTTCCTGCTCCGTGCTCCAGCCCTCGCAGACACTTTAGCCGACATTCAGGAGCACATGAGATGAGCTGATGAATTTGAAAAGTGCAGGTCTGATGAATTCTGATGAGATTCATGCGTTACTTTGATTGAACCTGCTCACTTCTCTACGCGCTGTGAAAGAACTCCAAAGACTTTCCTGTGGCTCTTTGGCAGCGGCATATTTTGGTCTCACCTATATTTCACCCGCTTTTTCGAAATGAATTATCCTTCCACTTTGCACAAAGCACCATCACGGAATACATTCTGCAGTCCCCTCAGAGTATCACTACTCATGTTGCTGTGTCTGCTTAGCAAAGTCTAGCTGCTCATCACGATGTCTCATCAACCAATAGCTGTGCCCCTCTGCAGACTAAATCGCAATATATGCCAAAGAAAGACAGAATTCAAATTGATAAATATGAGAAACAATTGTAAACTGTATATAAACTGTCTCTTTCTCCACTGTATCCATAAATACTCTGTCCCATCACTGCTGGGGTTGACTGGACATTTCAAGATATTAGACTGTTACTGATGGATAAGGTAAATTGTTCGATGTAGAAAGGAGGAACACTCGGTATTGGGAATGTTATGCTTTTTGTGAGGCCTCTAGTTCTACAGTTTATCCTTGCATATGAGATGAGTATGGTATGGTATGAGACAGTTTGAGATCAAACTGAATTATTGAGAACTTGATCTAGTTGGTATGGAGTTGGCAAAAGCTTCTTTTTTTTATATATATATATATATAAGCTCCAAAACATATCTTAATGTGACCCAGACTTATTGAGGCATCTGGCAGCAGGGCAGAGATACACAATTTATTGAGCAAGTCTAACTAATGAGAGAATCCTGAAGTCGGGTGGGAGTTTATCAATATGTGAACATGACTCTACTATACCTCTTGCCCCAAGGCTTCAAGCTGCTGGAAGATGTCACTATATGAGGATGTAAAGTTTTCAGAAATGCCTGGAAAAATGCCTTTCACATATAAAAAATGCAGCAGGAGAGACATTCACAACAACATTCATGTACCCGTTGCTGTGAATTTTCCTATTTAATTTTCTGGCTGTAGTCTTAAATGGGTTTACACATTTTCTCGACATTTTTAATGGGGGGCCGATAGGAAAGGTTCAAGAAGAATCACAGCAGAAACTGACACGTACGTTCTCACAGAGCCCTTCTGGAAAAAAATTGGGAAAAAGTCTGTAGTTCAGTGCATGTCTGAAAGCAGCTTAAGTGAATGGCTTAGGGTAGCGTATCAGAGCATTTAAAGAGAGAGGGGTAGGTTGGAGTGTGGTGGATTTCTGTCTCAAAACGATAGCTTGATGTGCATGTTGTCGCTTTAAGACCAGGTTGACCTCAGTTGACCCCAATGGATGTGATAATCACCGATTGTCCTTTAACCACCAGTAGGGTGCACAAATTCAAAAAACCTGATAAATGTCCCGTATCATTCCGTGGGGGTTGAGAGTAGCATCTCTGCATTAAGATAAAATGATGATATCCACTTGCTTCCCCTCAGGTGCAGCTCAGGCACTATCTTACAAGTCGGACTTCTTATTAAAGCTTTAAAACTTTAGCAGAGGTTAACATTTATCTCGCTTCAGATAAAAAGGAAAACTCTCACTTATGGAATCCCGGGGGGGTTGGAGGTGATGTACAGATAATAATGAGGTTAGTTTATGAAAAATGCATTGAGGTTAAGCACAATGGGAGCAGATACATGGGCTGCAAGTGCCACCTTTTACTGAACACACACACACACACACACGCTCACACCCGCTCTTCTGTCACCTCCTGGCTTCCAGCAGTCTATAATGCTTTACTTTGTTCCCCCTGTCCACCCACCCAGACATCCACTCACTAATCTCCGTGCCTCATTGACGGCGACCAGTCGGTGTGACTTCTCACAGATAAAGTAGCCCTCAGATCACTCACCCCCTCCCCGCTGTCCTTCCCCTTCCCCGTCCTGCTGATTTCATCACTTCCCTACTGTCCAGCCATTGGACGTTCAGCAGTCGAGTCACAAAGGAGGGCTGTGTGCTCCATCTGTGTCAGGATTAAACTGTTAACTAGGGTGTGACAAGCTGGGGAGGCCAATGCCTTTGAAATGCAAAGTGAACATAAATGGGAGGTAATAGCTATGATGTTTTTTCTCCCTCTCCTCCATGTGCCTGTTGGTATGAATTTTGTCAAGGATTAAATTCATTGTTTGCCATGTATCGACTCCATTCTGCAGAGTGTTTGTTCTTTGGTGTCGATCGCCCTGAGGTCTGCTGTGACTTTGAAGTGGGTTTGTTCTCCAAAAAAATGTTTCAGCAGTATTTCTTTAAACCCTGAGAAATAATAAAATGTCCATAGCCAGAGAACGAAATTACTGGGCTGTTGCATTCCCATTCATCATATTAAAGGAATGTATTCATCCCCCCTAAAAAAGAGGGAATGAATAAATGAACACATGAGGATCGAGTGGAATAATCCTCCACTTGTGCTTCAGCCAATCTTTCTCTTTAATTACATGTGAACCCGGTCACTTGTGACAGCGTGGTTAAAGGAAAGATGGCAGCGGCTGCGTGAGGAAAAGTCTCACCTCTTGTCACTTGCAAAGACTTTAACCACGTACAGGACACATATGGTGCGTCTGGTCTTGTGGAGACAAATAGGGACAAATGGTCAGGGGTTAGTGGTTGTATAATACCAGACAGCTTTGTGCTGTGAACCAGACTGGTGTAATAGAGAGTTGGCCCTAAAGCCTGAGGTGACAGATGAGGCAGGAAGTGTGGGCCACTTGGCCACCAGAGCATCCTGTGCGACTTACTTTCAAAGGGACGGTGGCCAAGCTGCTTCTGGATAGCCCGGCTCCACAGCCGACTGAGTGCAGGTGTCCATTAGACGGCCATTACATCCAAAGCGGCCAAATTTCAGGGAGTTAATCTGTAAGCCATCACAAGGCCCCGTGCTGAAACAAGACCTGACTCTGAATCACGCAATTATGAGGTGCACACACATAAACATGAATAATGAATGACTGCGTGCTGAATAAATGCATTTCCAACCCTTGGCATGTTGGCTAAAATCTCTTTTATTTGTTGAAAATCCAAATTTATGTTAATTTCCATCCCTTAGTATACAGCACTGCGAGCAAAGTGGTTTGCATTTCAATGATAAATCCATACTGAGCCTCCACTCAGACATTTAAATCCAAAGTTGGAATTTCAATTGGAGAATTTTACATTTCAGGTTCCATTCATCTCCCCCACCCTGCTAGCATCTGACTCTCCCTCTGATTGACACCCGGTCTTATTGTCTGCGGTCTATTTATCGGGATGGATGTGCATTTTACTGACAACCACATAATGGGAGCGAAAGCTGTATATTTTCAACATGTCGTAGCGTGGCATTAAAAAAGACTTCAATGCCAGTGGAAACCCGGGATCATATGGGTTACTGGGATGTAGACCAAGCCCACATGACAGGACAAAGAAGCTGCTGCAGATGAGAGGGAGTGAGTGGAGTCGGGACCGAGGCCAAGAGATGGTTACAATAAAAGCACATGAGCGTGAGATCAAACCCAGAGATAACGTGTTTCTTGTGATGTCTTCAACTTGAGTTTAAAGGGAATATGGAAGAGAACCCATCTTGTATGTCAGGAGGCTTTTTTCCAAAATGGCTCCATCAACATGTTGTGAGTGTTGGCTCTGTGATCCACACAGTGTAATGAGCCAGGTCCAGCCCTGCAATAACAGGTCATTGCCAACTTCTTTTTCCTTGACTCCTGAGAGCACTTCTTTACATAATGAAATGAAGCCTCCTTTTAATCCTTTGCCAGCAAGTCACTTTTCACATTTACATCAGCGGCATCTACAATGGAAATTGTAATTTAATCATGCAGTACATTATTTATTTGCATTTTTCTGGGGCAACATGTTGTGGAGTCGCTGAGGAGACTAGGAGGGAGAGAGAACGAGAGAACTAAAAGATTGAGGGAGGCAAATATAAAGGAGTTCACGTGGAGGAATGAGGATCAAGATGGAATTGCTCGCTTGCATGTCTGGCACACGGTTCTGGCACGGGCTCGCTCTCCGCTTGTTGGTGCGGTAGCCACTGGCAACTCCACAAAGTGGCTTCGTCAAAAGATAGATGACATTTTAATCCAATTACACATAAACCAAATTCTCGTCAGACCTTTCTCTGACCTGGAATATCTTTCCAACATGTAACATCCATTTAATTGTTTGAAAGAGTGTAACATTTTAGCATTGGCTCTTTTTTTTTCCCCTCCTTGCTGTGACTCACTGTATGGAAAGAAAGTCGTTTTCAGGTGAACTTTTCCCTCTCACAGTTGAAGAAATGCAGGAGGAGATTCCCTGGCTCGGATGCGTTCAGGAACATTTCTGGAACATTCAGGCATGGTGCTCTCTGGGTTGAGCAAGCAGGAAGCAGGGCATTTTGTAATCCACTGCAGAAACTACTTGTTTTTGTTTACAGTACAACAACACCAGTGTAGATACAAGATACAAGATACAAGATACATTTATAAAGCACACACACATGCACAGACACACTACATGCAAATGGGGGAACATTTTTTCCTCTGCTTTTGACCCATCTGGTGAACACAGCAGGACACACAGAGTAGTGCCTCTAGTCCAATTTCTGCCACTAGTCCACCGCCTCTCCAATTGTCCAGTGTCATCGTCTATGTGTATGGCACCACTTTTTAATCCTGAGATATTTGTGATCTTCCAGTTTTTTTTGTCCATCAGGTGTAAGAAACGTCTTCAACTTGTCCACTGTGACATTTGTGGACGTTTTCTTGTATTCTCCGTGTATTTCACCAGGTGGCTGGCAAGAAAAAGTCCAGAGCGACTGACTCGGACATTTGTGTTCACACACACAGCGCCTCTGGAAAACCTCAGAAAAAGTGTCCAGACTTCGTGTCTGTAAGCCGCTTTACTGTGAGTAACCTACTACTTATATGACTATGTAGGAGCGCTGCATTAAACACAACCTCCAGGATCTTGGCTCCCAATGTGAAAACTATAACCACTAAGGTATCTGTAAGGTTACACGTGTCATCTAATGTATACTTACTCTCTATCAAAGTCTCTTCACTAATGCATAAAGGGATGTTTTTCTCCAGGAGAGACAGGGAAACTGTGCACCTCCCTTACATTACACATCCACAGTCTTCAGGGTTGCCCAATCTCCTGCAATATATTTTCAGGTTCGGGGCGGTTATGACATGACTGACACATTGTATCCTGCCATGAATCTTGCTGAAACAATGCTGCATATGAGATAAATCACAGCTGGCGAGGAGCAGGAATATCCTGACTGAACTTGTCTGCAGCGAACCACACTGTAAAACTCTGTGACATCTTTATGTTCTCAGATGCTTGTTCCTGCTGTTGCAGCCGCTCTCTGTATGAGTTTCAGATCAGTTATGTTCTGATGTCAGGTCAACAACGGTTCATGTTTTACACCAACCTTAAAAAAGAAAGAAAAAAACACCAACAGAAACACCCAACCTCAGCTCTTCTTACAGTCAAACTAATTCCACCAGTCGAAGCTTTCTTCAGGGCAGGGAAGGGGAACCCCTCCTCCTCTTCTGGTGATTCACAAACACAGCCCGTGATCCTTTCTCATTCATTATCTGCCCGTTTGGAAGGACCCTCATCCATCAAGGACCCCGTAATTAGGCCTGTGGATTCAATTTGTCATCCACCCCCGTCATTTTTTGTGCCACTGAGGTGGAGAACAAAATATGTTTAATTCTGACAACAAGCGAATAATTGTAGTTAATTTGTCGCTGGCCACAAGAAGAGATGAGGTCGCGTTGCTCAGTTTTCAGCTGTCAGATTTGGCAGAGCAGATATCTCTCTGAGCGGGGTTGTGGTTTTTCACGCTTCACAGAAGAGTTGACTTGGCCTTTAAACAAGAAGTGACATGCCACTTTAACACATGAGAGTTGGCAGCAGCTTGATGAATATTGATTCTTGCTAAAAAGCAGAGTAAAGACGATCAAAGATGCAATTTGAAGTTAAAAGGCTGTTTTGAGTTTTTCTCAAGGCTGTTGTGAATGTTTGCCATTGTGGATAATTTCCTTATTTATAAATGATTTCACGATAAAAGGCCTATTAGCCGAATATTATTTAGATGTGGAGGAAGATAGTAGTGGTTACACTTGCACCAAAAAAGTGCTGCATAAAAAGTGTAATAATACTGTAATATACAGCAAATTCACATATTTTATCATATTTGTTCATTATCAACGTAATTGGACTTTAAAATCCTGGATAAAATATCTTCACTACGTTTTCAGAGAGATCCAATTAAAATCTGTTTTCAAGAAAAGCTATTTTCTGCAGCAGTTTAGTTGTTTAGAGACAGAAGACAAGGGAGAGATAGGTGCTGATTGTCTGGAATCTCTCCTCTGTCCAACGACCTCCACCTCAGGTCAACCTGCACCATTACATTCCCCTCAGGTCTGAATGCTAACACAAGTGCTAAAAACAAGTAGCAGATGTCCAACTTTATGTAAGAACAGATATTTCACAACTTGTGAAGAGTAAACAAAGGAAAAACACCAGCAGTATAAACAAGAATTTGTTTCAAAGAGTTAAACATATCATGGGTGCACCATGTGTTATTTTTGCATGTCAAAGGCACAGTATTTTTTAAATAACCATGAAAAGGTAGATATGGATTATATAGACCAAATGTTGGACATTATTTTACCTCCATAGCCGTCTATCCCTCACAAACTGTCAGTCAAGGAAAGGACAGTTGGGTGGAGTTGGGGGGCGGGTGCAAACAGAAAATGTAATTTGTTTTTCTCACTCGAGGGATGGCAGCTCAACTGCCACTCCCACTCCCGGCACACTCCTCCCTGCGAAAACCTTTCAATTTGCCAGATTAGCACCCCCATTGTACCTCTGGCATGTTCCAGGGACGCTCACCGGCACAGCACGGCAGGGCACCCCCCCTCCAGAGCAGCGGCTCTACCCCCGCTCTCCTCACATCCTTTGGTCCAACCACTCCCTTACTCTCCAATCGTATTAAGCTAATTAACCCCCCCTCCCCAGTTTTGTTCAATCTCATTTCGTTGTTTCTGCCCCCCCTCCGACCCCGTCTCTAATCACGTTTCAGGTGAGCCTAATGCGGCTCTATACCAGAACCCTTTGCTCTCGGGCATCATGAAAGAAGTGTGTCTTCATGTGTGTTCGTTCAAACAGCTTCTACTGAAAAGGCAAAAATAAATTAATAAAATAAAAGCCTCAATCATACCAAAAAAATAAAAAAGAAATCTGTTTCCATGGCAATATGGTATTAGTCAAGCTTCAAGTAGAATACCATAGGACTGTTTCAGGTTAGACTCTTCTCTCAAGCTAGGGAGCCAGCAGAAGATACTACTGACAGAATTCACTCTGTTCTATTTTTCCTTTTTCATATTTTGAAACCTTTAACCTACTTCCTGGTAGCTGAGGTTTGAATGCTTTCTTGAGAAAAGTCCTGCTCTGTGTGAAAGATTATATTCGTGTCCCAAACAAGACACTGGCTGGTGGGATCAAGCAACAAATGCTATTTTAAACCCGAAGAAGAAGAAGCAAGCAAACAATATCATGTTACCCTCTCTATATTAAATTATAGAATGTTTACATTGCAAATTGTCTGAGTTCATATATTATTGTATTAAATATGAAACTTTAGTTTAAGAGCTTATTTTATACCGTTTTAGAATGGTACTTTAATGGCACTCAGTAGAGAACACAACACTGCCAAGCCCTAACAATCTTAAATTCAACCAAGCTGCACCAAACTGCACACACTCATAGATATCAGTTTCCTACATCTGTGTTTCTTTCTTTTTTATCAAGATCTATGAATAATTTCCTGGAAAACTGGTGAAAAAGTCACAAAACACCATCCTGCAGTGTTCTAGAAAATGAAAGAAGCTTCCTTGATTTGCTCCTTTGTCCAGATCAGTGCTAAACTGTATTTTGTCCAGTGTCACATCCTTCCACCAAGTTCAGTGGAAGGCTGTTTAGTAGTTTCTGCATAATCCTGCTGAAAAACAAGCACAACAATCAAACAAAGAAGGGCGGGAACATAAACTTCTCGGAGGAGGTCATAATTCAGTACACAGCAGTGTTTGTCCCTCAGAACCCGATTGTGTTAACAGGGAAAACATGGTGGAATGTGGTGTCTATTTTACACAAACCAGATCATTTCTATACTTGCACTTTGCTATTGGAAACTTTGCAGTATTTCAATCACAGCTTCAAATACCCTCACCTTGACTGGCCTATCGATCCGACCACATACCGTGGATTGCCAGGTTGAATATATAAAATATAAAGGTGAAGTCTACCTTTAATAAGCTGACACTTACACACACAGGGAGAAGAGAGCAACACTCCTCTTCCCCTGCAGCACACGTCTCACTGCAGAAGAGGATGTGACCTTTCCCCCTCAGGAAGGAACACTTATGTGCGATGAGAGACATTTTGTCACAGTCTCAGTCAAACGTGTCCAGGTTGCCCTCGTTTAGAACAACAACCTTGAAGGCAGGATTATTTAGGTGCGCCGTGTTTTGCGTTACACTGTCAAGCAGTTTCCAGTTAATGTCGAGGAGGTTGTTTGTGGTTTGTTGGTGTGTAGTTTATATTTCCTCCAGACTTGGTGGAGAGATGGTGATAAGGGAGAGAAAGAAAAACTTCACATTCCCAGTTGAGATGTTGAGGTGATGATCTTTTGTACAACCAAAAATATCCCCGCTCTAAGTATTTGACCTTCCTTCTAAAATCTTAGCAGTTATCATTACACTTCATGTTGTCCTTGGATTTCACTGTCACCATTTTTTTTAGCCTTTCTTCACCAAGATCAATCCGCACCTCACCTACACCCTCTTATCCAGCATCGGAAACGTGTGTGTGTGTGTGTGTGTGTGTGTGCATGTGTGTTGCATGTCATACGGCTGGGGCCTTCCATGTCCCCTAACCAGCCCCTTTCGCTATTGCACACCTTGCTTCCCACGGTGAGGGGTTTCTCTCTTTGCTCTTCATTTTTGGGGATTTCTACGTATACCTTATTCATTCTGGTCAAACTTGAACACAGATGGCTGAACTGTTGAACATTGTGAATCTATAGTACAAAAATATCCACGCAAACTTTCTCAGTCGAATGAACGAAATGAATGTTTAACATCCCCACCTCTCCTTTTGGAGATGCTAACTCTGTTGTTACATTTGAGGTATTTTTAGAATCCCTCACACCCTGGTGAAGAGGGAAGGCAAAACAAAGTGGTTAACATCTTCATGTTAGTGGTTTGCTGTGAAAACCCAGAGTTGATAAATTGCAGCTTCATTGTGGATTGGAAAGTCAGTGTCAAAAATGAAACCTGTTTCACGAGTGGTCGATAATCCAGCTCTCCAAATGGTTTCCAGGACATTAGTGACTTGCCCGCCGTCGTAATGCTCACAGCTGAGGACTGCGAAAGTCAATTTCCTCTCCTTAACCGTCACACAGCTTGTGAGTTTGTTGAGTTTTGACACCTTGACTCTCAACAAATTCCTCCCCCAGCTAAACCAATAGAGCACCTCAAAAGCAAAGCCACACCTTAGCTAAAAAAATCCCTGATCAACCGCTGATCCTGGATTTTAAAGTTTTGGATCCTGCCTTTTCTTTTTGGCGGCACACATGCCAGATTCCCCCCCCGAAGGATTAACGTAATGCTCGGAGAGACAGAGGGAGAGACGAGGAGGGGACGGAAGGAAGGATGAGCCCCCCCGTTAATGGGCGCTCCAGCGGCAGCTGACAGAAGCCACATTTTCAATAGGGTGTGAAATTCCTGCTCGGATGGGACCTCCGTCTGGGAAATGGCTGTAGGGACAAAGGGTGAGGGGAAACACGTCAGCCTGTCTGCCCGCACTGGTCCCATGAGCCTTCCCATCATGCCCTGGGAGAAAGGAGAGTTTATCTGTGGTTGCCGATGCTCAACCGATCTCCCCGTTGACCTCAGCGGGGAAGCAGCCGCGAAGAGGTCCCGCGGTAGTGATGTGCAGCCCGAGCTGTTACAGAAATAACTATCGGGAGGCAACACCACCAGTGAGGAGCAAAGGGCAACAAATGAAGATAATGTTTCCCATAAACAGAGCGAGAGAGCGCCAAGAATTCCAGCGAGCTATCACTGTGATTTCCACATTGATGTAATGTGAGGAAAGACCCGCTTTGATGAAAAGAGGACGCGTATAAAAGATTCAGCTGTCAACCGAAATGCACAGCTGTCACCACAGTACGGCTTTAAAGCAGCGTGAATACTTAGACACGAAGAAATGACAATGTGGAGCCTTTTCACAAGAGCGCCCCAAAAAGACTGACTGGAAGCCAGTGGTTTGTGAGACGGGAAAGAATTCGATTTGAACAAAAGGTAACAACCGTCACTCTGGGAAGTTCCATCTGCCAAATTGAGTTTGGAAACTTCTGTTAGGTTGAGAAATGGCCCAGTTTGTTTCCCATTAGCAAGGACCTCGACCTTTATTGGACCCGGGTCACGCCCCCCCGCTCCACATCGCCTCACCTCCAACTCCGCGACACATTTTCTCCAATAACAGCCCATTAATTAGCTGAGTGCGTCACACTGTTCAGAGGTGGGACACTTCTTTGCCTGGAGCTGGCCACCCCTGTCTCAGGCGGATAGACACATGCAAATCTGTTTGTCTCATCAAGTGTGAATTCAATTTGCGAGGGGGGTTCTTTTTTAATCTAGAGCACCTTTGCCCCCAGCGCAGAGGAGGAGACCACCGAGCTCCCCGCGTCGCCCAAGTTTTGATGAAAACGGAGAAAAGGAAGGGCAAAGGGAGAAGGGAGGGGAAGACAAATGAAAGGTAGGTGATGAAAGGCAAAGGTGGGCTGCTGTGAGGGGGGGGTGAGGGAGGTCCTCCCCCCCCCTGACCCCTGGCCATCAGGACTCAGTCTGAACATCCACGCAGAAGAGCAGAAAAGGCCGAAGACAAAATGACAAACAATGACAGATGTATATAAATCCTACAAGGCACGGGATGGAGAAGCGATAAAGAAAGAAATGGGATTAAAAAAATAAATAAAGAGACGTTATCCGTTATCACTTCTGTGCCAGTGCTCGCTGTTTGTAGTCTGGTTTGTCGGAGTGTTCCCCTGCTTGTCTGTGGAATGGTTTCTGTTTCCCCCTGCGGATGGAGCCAGTGGAGAAAAACAGGGATTCGTTACAAAGGCAGAACAGCAGTGTTGAGCAGGAGCGGGTAAAAGGAGGGTATCACAGTCCCTCGTGCAAACTTTCCTGAAAGCATGAGAGGAGAAGTGTGCCTGATTTGTTCACATACATCCAGACCCACAAAAAAGAATGCAAACACACAGAGACTTTAAAACCCACTTTGATGTCTCCTCACACGACAAACAGAAGACTCTCAAACACACCCACTCAGGCCCAGATTCTGTTCTCATTTATGCAGTTGAGTACACAAACAAATATTGTCACCGCATCTGCACGTACACACAAATAAAACACACAACTACGATTCTTACTCGTCTTCCAAACGGCAGATTGTGGTGATTCAGCAGCATGGAATGTGTTTAGGTGCTCAAGAAGAGACACTGTACTCGCTGCACACGATCCGTCACTCAGGGTCTGAGTGTGTGTCCGCCCATGTTGTGTCAGTGGAGGCCGATGACAGACAAGCAGTCTTGAGGCCCGACAATGTCAGTGTCGAGGCATGCAGTGGCACGACATCGTCTGTTATCACACGAATATGAATCAGCTCTAAAAAAGCAACAGACCACAAATCACACAAACAGTTTCCATTTTAGGAAGAAGCTATGGGGGATGAGCAAAAGGCTCCCCGGGGCCAAACGGAGGGGTTGTCTGTATATCTAGTTTATGTGGCGGGCTGCAGCTTGGTCACAAGTGTGGTAATGTTTTGTGAGTCACTGTGGGAGTACAAAGGGATCTCTGTTTACTTGATCTCTTCTGCCGCGCTACAGCCATTAGTATTCTTATTCAGTTAGTTTTGCCAAGAACAACACATTATCAGAGATGTTATTTATTTCAAAGTCAACACTTGCCAGGAGCAGTCGTCATAAATAACTGAACGTGCAACATGGAGGATCACATACCTGGTTACGATGACAGCAGATGCAGAGGTCACCCCAAAAATAAAAAAGCATCCGCACACATTATATCTACTTTTATCTGCTGCCTTTGTTTTCTCATATATAGAAAGAAGATAAAAGATGAGGGAGACAAAAGGCTTGTTAGCCGTATCAGAGCCGCAGGGGTTTAAACAGGAAATATGCAGTGTCATCAAAAATGACAAAGGAAGATGTCAACTGTCAGAAAAAACGACATAAAAACAGATTAAGGCTTAAAAATAAGAACTTGTTTTTGTTGTCACAAGATCACAGCTGAAGCGCTGGGGAGAAGGAGCCTTCACAGTTGTGTCCCCCAAAGTCTGGAACAAGTTGCCTCTGCATGTAGACTGGGCCCGTATGAAAACACATGTTTGTTCCTTGGCTTTTAGTCTGGTAGTTGTTTATTTTCTTTTGTTCCAAAGATAAATGTAATTTCTTTAAATATTTGATTGTCTTTTAAATCGATCCTTGTGTTTTGATTCGACTTGTTCTCTGCTCTATCGATGTTATAGCACTTTGGTCATCTGTTATTTTTTTATTGTTAAATGTGCGTCAGAAAGAAATTAGAATAAGTTTAACAAGAACTGAGAACAAAATACTGTTGGCAAACAAATGATTTGTCCTTCTGCTTTTTTTTATTATTCCACTCGGTTTTCTGTGTTGCATTATATCATAGATTTAACATATAAATTCCATCTTAGTCGACTGCAGCTCTGGTTTTTCTTGTTACACCCCTAAGTTCAAAAATATGTTTTAAGGCTCTGTGTGGTCTCACCCACTTTAGCCCTGTGAGTGTCCAGATACCTCATCCTCCAGTGAGCAGGTATCTGCTTTGTAGTTCAGGCTACTTTTGTTTCATTTTGCCAAAGAAACATTTCCTTAATTGGATGAAAAATGTCTCTTATTCATTCTCCGTGCGACAGGCAACTTTTTTCTTTAAACTGCGGAGATGAAACAGAGTGGAACCGTACAGGGTTTTCTATTTTTATTTTCCTTCACAGAGGATATTCTGTGTGATGACCCCAATTTTTCTCTGGGATTAACAGTGTGAAGGTCTGGGGGTCTGGCTTTGCTCGGCGGAGCTAACTGTTCTGATGACAGGTCGCAGCAGCCCACAGGGACGAGGACAGACAGTCTTGACAAACACCACACCGCTGTGCTGCAGCACCTCAGAGGGTCACAGTAATCCTACCGTATACCATTACACTGCATATAGACTAAACACAAGGCCAGGTGAGAGAATGACGGAGTGTGGTGTGTGTGTATGTGTGTGTGTGTGTTCACCGTGTGTGTTCACCTAAACACGTATATCTTTTTTTAAGCAGTTGTGTCAGCGTGTGTACGTGTGCGTGTGTGGGCCTGCAGGCCTGTCTCACCCCCGTGTCTCCCCTCCCACTCTACATCCACGGTGAACAAAACCGAGTGTGTGCTTGCATCCGAGCTCGTGTGCATGTCCACATAATGCAGAACAGCCTTTACCTCCCGCACCCCAACTTGAGAGGAGAGAGAAAAAGTCACAGCCAGGAGGCCACTTTGAAATACCAGGTGCTCATTTGGCAAATCCAGGCAACTGGGATGTTTACATTTCAGCAACTGAGAGGGGAAAAAGACCAGATGCCCCCTTGAGCGGCTCAGCAGCGTCCATACAGGGATCACTCACATCGCCATGGGTGACAGACCTGTGTGTGTGTGTCTGTGTGTGTGTGGGTGTAGTGGGAGGGGTAGAGGCATATATAGAGCACTGGGCAAAGTCACTAAACACCCAATGATGACTTGCAGCAGGGAGACGACAAATAATGCAACAATGCTGAAAATTAGCCAGAAGTTTGTTTGTTTGAGCACAAGCGATGCTCTGTCACCTCACACCACACACACACCCCTCCCCCCCACACACACAGACACACACACACACACACCACACACCACACACTTGCTCTCTTATTTGTCTGTCCCTCTTATTAACCCGCTCTCCTTCTCCCTCAGGCTTGTGAATGGCTCTATTGTCCTCCCCCCCATTGTTGATGCACAATGGTTTTAACAAACAGAACTTCCTTATCAGTTAAGAAATTAATAGGCCATGAATGAGATTGCGGTTTTGGGTGAATGGAAAGCAATGCATCTCTGCAAACATGCATGTATGCACACGTATACACATGCGACCGCAGTGCACCTTGTTGCAGACCGGCACTGCAGGCCCTGTTGTGTTGTTTCATGATGTCTCGTATCAATTTACCGACAGTAAACTCACGTCTGCCTTGATAAAACGCTGCCTGTCCGTTTTCCCCCCACAGCACCTGCTCATAACAAATCCCTGAGAAACTCTTTCCGACCGGTTTGCTCCTTGGCAAACTGTTTTTGTGTTGTCTGTTTGTATCAGTGGCCTGCCAGAGAGTGGTGGTTACGGGTTGGCGTGTGGGTAGGAGCTGGCCGCGTGTGTATCTGTGTCATAAAGATGGGTGGGGCGTCTCGAGAGGGAAAAAAGCATATGCACATTCATAACTCGTCTCAGTGTCTGTGTGCATGTGTGTGTGTGTGCAAGTGAGGGAACATTTTATACATCGCTAATATTTATTTCATGAGGAACCGCTCCCATTTAATTACAACATCCACATTATTATCTGTTTCATTTGTGCTTTTGTTGCGTTGCCTTGTAAAAGTCCCTGAATGTTTATGATATCAGCTCGAAACATTCTCTCAAGCTCCTTAAATGCTTTCTCAGGGAGTCACACAATCACAGTGTGTGCTTGTTTGGGGTCAACGTCAGCCCGTGTGTCATGTAAATGTCACCGGGGAATGAAAAGTGGTTGAACTGGCGTGTCGCTGTCTGTCAAACGCTCGCTGGGTACAGCCGTGTGTTTGTGTGCGCGCGGCAACACAACTGCATGCATTCATCCCTCCTGCCGCGAGCATACTCTGCAGGCTTGTTTTTTTTTGCATTGGGGCTGGCGTTCTTGAATTACATATCCGCTTTACCAGATTTCCTCCTCTGCCAGGGATCCTGCCTTTCCTCTTGGTCTGCCAGTCGGTTGTCTAAGCTTGCATGAGTAGAGAAATTGATATTCTCCAAACTTCATATTTACACGCACACGACCGGCTGCAGTCTCCATTCAGCTTTTAGCTTTGAGTTTGTGTTGCATTTAGTCCGTAGAGGATAGGAAGTCATATTTTCAGATTCCAAAAAAACTATAAACTCTGCTGTCAGCCTCTGATTATTGGTTTCAACGATTGCTTCCTGCAACCAGACAAAACACGACGGTGATTGTGAGCCAAACAATCCACCTGTATCTATAGCAGCAGAACTTGTTATGACTCAGTAGGTAGGTGTGATATTATGAGTTGCAGCCAAGCATCACTTGTTTCACTGGTTGCCCCTAATATCGATGATGTAATCGTGCGTAAGTGCAGAGACAAGTCAGAGCCCCGAGGCCAAAGAACTATAAAAAAAAATAGTTGCCCTGCTCTCTGCGCCTCGAGACTAATTGAAGACGAGTGTGAAACTGCTGGGTGACTGCGTGTGTGTGTGTGTGTGTGTGTGTGTGTGTGTGTGTGTGTGTGTGTTGTGTGTGTGTGTGTGTGTGTGTGTGTGTGTGTGTGTGTCATCCGTGGCTAGACTTGAGCGGGTTCGCACACTCATCTCAGCAATATTTTACTCAAGAGCAGAAAAAGGTTGTTAATGAGTAAAGTTCGTCACATGAACCGGACACTTCTGCATTTTTATGAGAGAAAGGATCTGAGCTGCTGTTTCCTGCTGCTTTAAGATAGTTTTTGTCTTGCAGTCAAAGTTATCAGTCTTGTAAGATAGATCCCCACATCCTATATGAATGAGTTTAGTAGTGGTTCCTAGTCATATGTGAGTTCCTCCTCTTTAGTAGGCCTAGCTACTGGTTTGAGATTTCTTCCTTGACCCCAGCACAGTGGGGATTAATGGAAGCTTATTTGTGTGGCTCAGAGAATAAAAAGATTACATTTCAATCGTTTTAAAACAACATCTCTTTTCCCCACAAACAGCATCACATCAGATAATACACAGAATGTGTCTCTGCTTTTCACAGGGACTAATTCTCTGACAGAAACTTGACCTCTTGGAAATCTGTAGATTTTATTCAGTGCATTAAAGGACAGAGAAGCTGCTGAATGTAAATTGTCACTGCTGTGAATCAACAAAGGGGAATCTCACCCATCTGCAATGGAAATCTAATAATGTGGAGAGGCATTATAACTGCTCAGGTAAAGATTTCAGTTTTTTTCCCACCATACGTTGATGGATTAAACCCCATGTATCTCTGTGTGAGTATCGTGACCGTTACCAATGAGAGTTGCTAATGACACGACAGTTGTATCTGGGTAAATAATGTGTGTACTTAATGTTTGTGGCAGGCCTGGCAGGACCCTGCTGTGTGTTGTTTTGCGTAGCGTGCTTACTAGTGCTCAGGGAGTATCATCTGGTACCGAGGAAGAAGCTAATGGGGATAAACACACGCACGCACACACAAATACTCACACATGATGCCATGCCGGGGTAATAACTACTTTGGTTACATTACGCATTGACAGAGGTAATAAGGATTTAGCACGCACACACAAACACACACACACACACACACACAGACAGACCACCTCACTCCCACCCACACTGAGGTAATAAGGGCTTGGCTCACATATAAACCTACACACACACACACCTACACACACACACACACACGCTGAATGAGCTGCACCATCCTGCCAGGTGCCTGTACTCTCTCACATGCCCAGTATCCAGCGAGCCAAGCAAAGCGACCAGTTAACCAATTGACCAGCTGACTCCCTTCACCTCCACCAGCACCTCGGCAGAACCATTTGCCCACATTCAGATGCTTTGATTCCGCTTTCCCCATTTTTTTTCTTTTTCTCAGCACAGCCCCTTTAACCCATACAAGATGAGTCATTAGAAATATTAGCGCCATTGGCCCCGGGGTTTGGCCGACACTTATTTTTCGGGTGCCCAGATCTTGAGGTGGAGGTGGTGGTGGTGGTGGTGGGGGTGAAGTGCGCTCTGCTTCCTGTTACCCAACGTTTTTGGGTCACGGTTTGTCATACACCAGCGGCGTGAAAGTACAGAGAGAGAGAGTGAGAGAGTGAGCGAGCGGATGGAAAGCCATGTTGATGGTAGCATGGGCCAAACTGAAACCATGTGCTCCTGTGGTTAGAAACTTTGTCACGACTAACTACATCTGGGAGAGCTGCAGTACAGCCGGACACTTGGGGTGGGAGAAAATCCCCTTTTTCACCTGGTTGTCGGTAACTAGGCCGAGCTGATTTGTCGTGAGTTGATGCTGCAAAACAGGAGGAACCCAAGTTATTAACCTTCGCTTTGCTCAATGGCCCCAAGTAGGTCTCCTGAATGAGAAACGAGCGGAGCAGTAACAAGACCATTACAGATTTTGATGTGCTTTTCAAATAGCAGCACGTTCCCCCAGGCCTGTTTAGTAAGTTCATTTCCTGTCTTGTTTTTCGTGGCATGTTGATCGGGAGCTACAGTAGAAAACATCTGCCACCATTTGCCACTGTTGCGAGCCCTCGGGGGTCACGGGCTGCACGGAAGATTGCATTCTGCAGCTGGACATGCTGAAAGGTCAGGGGTCAGCGCAGAGGTTCTGGGTATGGAGGAAGAACGGGGCCCGTGAGGGAGACACAGTGTTGACATTGTGTTTGGCCACTTTGAACAATGTTATCTCAGACAGTGTGAGGCTCTGGGCCAATCAATCATTCTGTTATTGGGCCAGCTCCGGTGATTATTCATCCTGGACCTTTGATAGCGGCTGGCGTCAAACGGATCCTGCGTGAGCCTCCTCACTCCCTCACTGTCTGGACTTTGTCCTTGGGAATTTGTCACGGCTTTATTTTCTTCTTTCGTTATAGTCGATAGAGCGTTCGTCTCCCAGTCCGACGTGAAGGTAATCCGTGGGCCTAGATGGAAGCATTTAGAATATTTATAATTGCAAAGGAATCGTGTTGGCACGACAGATATTTCAGCCCCAAATATTTCAGGCTCAGCCATGGAGGTAAATAGACAGAAAATAAATGTGTAACATACCTCAAGAGCAGAAGGGGGAGCAGGTCACACATTTGGAAGGCCATACATTTGCAAAGACAATAGTAGTAACAGCATTGAGCATTTATCCATTGTGCTAATAGCAAAGGTCTGATGTTTACAGTAGTGACACTGATCTATGAGCTCTGCCACTGAGGCCAAGTCTGATACTAGAAAGAACAGAAAGAAACAAGTTATTTGTGTGGAGATTTAATAATGACCTTTAGACAATATACATTTTAGAATAGTTTTATAATTTTACAGCATTTTCTACTTGTTTTACGAGTAAGAACTTTGACTTTGGCCTTTATATAGTTGAGTTTTATATTGATTCAAAAACACAACAAACAATAAGTGTTACTTAAAACCAACAACATAGAATAACACTCATCAGAGCACATTCCTCTACCAAGGCCCAACAGTCCACTTAGATTCAATCAAGCTGCACCGAATTGCAGTTCTCTAGATATTCCTGATCTTTTTTTATCGAGATCTATGAATCATTCTCTGGAAAATCAGCGGTACGGTCCAAAATCACATCTCACAATGTTAAAGCAAGTCAAAAATATATAATCCTGGATCTGGCCCCTGACACAGTTGGTTCTTCTCTGATCCACCACGCATCCTTCCACCAAGTGGAGTCAGTTCAGTACAAACAAATGGACAGGGGGGGGGTGGCTACTTAACTTCCTTGGTGGAGATAAAAAGGTTTTTGTGTAACATCATCCGTTTAAAAGTTTTTGAATCCATCACAATTCAAAACACATCAAGAGAGAGAGAATGGGTAACTGGACACTCCAATTTAACGTCGCATAGAAATATTAATAAGCAGGAAAAGCAATTACAGTTAAGGTTAGGCAGCTGAAGCCCTGGTTGGGTTTATAATGAGGCTTTAGATGTGGCTGAAAAGCTCCATTTGCCATCAAGAGCCTCGTGTAAAGTCAGGAACTGAACCTCAGTCGCCAGATTCATGATCACTTATCCACCACCTCCGTACTGATACTTATATTTCCCACCACATGGCGTGCCCTGTCACATTCCTGTGTGCTTCTATCCCTGCTCTCTCTACGTAATCCTGTCGCATCGGTGACACGTTTCTCTCCCTCTCTCTTTAGTTTCCCCTTCCAGTCCTCTCAGCGTGTAATTTGCATGCTCAGGCTGTTTGTCAGCGATGCGTGTGTGTGCCTGTGTATGACGCCCGTGGTCCTCATATACGTGTGTATGACTGCATCTGAGTATGACTGCCTGTCTGCTTCAATACCTGCTTCAATACCTGCCTGTCTGTCCGTCAGGCGGCACAGAGGGAGTGGGGTCGAGGTGATGGGGGGGGGGTGGGGGGGGGCTGAGTCATCAATCTGCAGTCAGCTGAGACAGTGAAGTATCTCTTTTCCCAGTAAGGTAGAGAATGTGCTGAGAGGTGAGAGAGAGTCACCAGAGACAGACAGTAGCTGGTTGTGGGAAGACGTCGGTGTCACCGGTGGTAAGGGAAGTGCAGAGTGGGGGGGGAGGCGACACAGTGGATGTGGTGTTAGGTGTGTGTCCGTGTGTGTGTGTGCTGCTGGGTGCAGAGGAGTGTGGATGATGGTGGTCTTGGGGGGGTTCAGTCGGGGCTGCATGTGTGATCCTGTGTTAAGTGCTCGGCCAGTGGGGAAGGCCTGGAGGATTAGACCCCCACGCACCCCCACCCCCACGCACCCCCCCGTGAACAGCTCCCCTCTCTCCCACTCACACAGTCACACAAACAGACACACAGACACACACCTCCTTTCTGCCTGGATTCCAGCCTTTGAGCCCCTGTGAGATTCTCCAGAGCCACCCACCAGCAGCTCCTCCTCCTCCACCAGTACAACCAGTGCTCTTTGCCTGTTCACTCACACGTACACACACGTCAAAAGACACTCGAACATTACCAACGGCTCGCCGCTCCCTTAATATTGCCAGAGTAAAGCGATCCTCTCACACTCACATCACATTAGGACAGACCAGACACAAGAGCTACAGTGTATGTGTGTGTGCGTGTGTGTGTGTGTGTGTATAAGAGTGTGTGTGTGTGTCACTACTTGAACAGATATCTTTGTTAGGTCCATTTTGAGCCTCGATCTTACGGAGGGAGGACATTTTAACCAGTCCTCACTTTCGAACCCACTTCATTTGAGGAGTTAAGATTTGCTTTTAGAGTTAGGCTTAGTGTGATTGTGT
Organism: Pseudopleuronectes americanus; assembly: GCA_038501795.1. NCBI lineage: Eukaryota > Metazoa > Chordata > Actinopteri > Pleuronectiformes > Pleuronectidae > Pseudopleuronectes > Pseudopleuronectes americanus. The sequence goes on from CM076724.1 coordinate 16,189,880, forward strand.
TTGTGATTTAAGCATGCACAAATGAAATGTGTGTGTCTGTGTTTGGCTATATACGATTGGTGAGGGAGAAAGGGTCGGAGCAGAGAAGTCTGCTGTGTGTCAGCAAAGGTCTTGAGTCCATATGTGTGTGTTTGTGTGTGTGTGTGTGTTTGTGTTTGTGTGTGCATGCTCTGTGTTAAGAGAGAAAGTAGAGACACTCATATCCTGGCACGGGATGAGTGGGAGGAAGGATGGATGAGGTTAGCGAGGGTCTAGCGAGGGCGCAGTAGGTGTAAGCTTGAGAAATTTCCATATGGCAGTAAAATGTCTGCCACTTTACTTATTGAGTTTCTTTAATGCGAGCCAGGTGCTTCTCCGGAGCACTTACTGGACCGGTCCCCCTGTGTCTGTGTACAGTGTGTGTTTATATGTATTTGTTTCATTTGGATCTAATTGCGGACTTCAAAGCGGATCAGACGCCGCTCCGGGACAAAATCTGTGCCCTGAATCTGGTTTTGGGAGAAGTTGAAATGTCCTCTTGTCCTCATTGAGATTATATTATAGGGTAATGGTTAGGGACAAGCATTTTTTGGTTGTGGGTAATGGCTCAGCCTCCAGGAAGAAGTAAAAGAAAAATCTATCTAGCGTCTCCAGAAATAGTCTATCTGTGTGTGTGTTTTCAGCACTAATCTCGACCCGTTAAAGTCATTATATAACAACGGCGCTGTATGTACAGTTTTACTGCTGCCATTCATAGACGGGGGAAACTCTCAACCTTCTCGTATGACACACACTATAAAACGTAGAAAAATAAACCTGCTCCATGAGTTTTGTAAAAACTTAACCAGTGGCTATAAAGTACAGTACCGGTGATTTATTAGTGTGGATGTTCCAGCCATTGGAAAAAAGTACCCCCACCCAGTGTGTTGGTTTATATCAAGCCCATATTTATGGTTTGACACACTTATTTTTTAACATTGGCATACAGCGAGAGGTTGAGGAATTCTCTGAGAAGCACTCCTGGTAATCTTAGACCAGGATCTTTTTCTCTTTGATCCTGCAGGGGGGGAAAAAAACTTCAAAAGTTGTAACCTACTCCCAACCAGAATCTGTAAAAAACAAACAAATGAAAAACACAAATCTTAAATATTATCATTATGTTTTCTTTTCTTAGCAAAGTTTTCCTTCGGTCTTTCTACCCCATTTCCTTTTAAAAGCAGTCAGGGGATATGGAGGTAATAGAGGTGTTAGTTGTAGACCCAGTGGTCGCCCTGTAATGGCGGCACAACCTGGGGCTTTGGTGGTTTTGGCAACAAATGAGGTTGTCACTGATCTCTTTACCCACTTCACTTATTAACTAATTTTCCTTTAAATAAACTAAGGGGATGTGAGATAAACATGAATTCATATGTGAGACTTTGTGTAAGTCAGATCCAAAAATATACAATATATATAACTTGAGTAAATCTGAGGCAACCTTTAACACATCGTTGAAAGCAAAAATCTTCACGCGAAAAAACGTTTGTATAAAACTAGCCTTTATTTTATCCATTCAATTCAATTCAGTTTCATTTGTATAGCACCAAATCATAATATAGATTATCTCAAGCACTTTACATAGAAGGTCAAATTACCCTACAAATTATAGAGAAACCCAACAATTTCCACAATGAGCAAACACTTTGGCGACTGTGGAGAGTGACCATCAAAAAGAAAAGGAAAGCTGTTAAGTATGTGTAATGAATGACTCTGTGGACATGATATTTTTAGGCTTTCTAAAGGCCGTCGTCCCGCATGCTGAGCTGCTTTCTATATGACACCACTAATAAAAGGAGTTCATTCTTTCATCGCTGTTTTTCACAAGGCTACCAAAAACTATTGAACACACTTCTAATAGTTTGTAGAGGGCATAGTGGATCTGGATAAAAGGATGGATGCAGGATTTTCTTTTCTCATTCTGTAACATGGCAAGATAAGGAGTTTGCCTTGGCGTACGTATGAGAGCCCCTCGGATTCTAAAAGCTCATTGCTAATAACATATTCAAGTTGACCTGTAGCACAAAGCTTGAAACCGTTGAGTTGAGAGTTTCCATTAAAGACACTTAGAGACGTTCTACAGGTGTGGGGTCATTTCATGCACTAAACAGGTCTAAACATTAAAGCAGAATTAGACATTAATCACATTTCCAAGCATACCGTTTCAATCTGACCTAAATTACAATGTTATAAACATTATGAATTAAAGATTTATATGAGGTTTGAATCCCTTTCAGGTTATATTGTAACTTCAATGCAAAATGATGTTGTTGTAATGCCGATATTACCAATATTTATCAAACAACAACATTTCAGCATGATGAGGGTAAACATTTCTGCCCTTCAGACTTCAGTATCTTTATTTTAGATTGACAAATGTAATTCAGGACAGATGGAAAGTTTTCAGAAAAATTGTGTAACTTCTTTGATCGGCAGTGCTCACTGCAGGGAAGTGACATACATTTGCAGAAATTAGTTTTTATTACCTGTCAAAATCTGTGACAGTGGCAACACAGCCTGACTCACAACACACAGACACACACACCCGACAGAACACATGGTTGCATGTGTCTGCTTGCACCTCGAAGGAAATGGCCTCCAATCCCCTTTCAACTTTACACACTATAGCAGAGCAGTCATTTGGCTTCACTTTGACATTTCACAGGTCCGGATTCCTCCAGGTACCTACAACATTTTCTACCTGCACAACAGGCGACAGATTCCGTTGTTGTAACGTAAGTGCTGAGCTTCACTTGCACAATGAAGTTGGATCCATGGTTTGGCAATGCACGTACTGCAGATTCCTTACATTAGCTGCATGTGAAGAGGAGTGCTCAGCTCTCCACTGTTCTCTTATCGCCACACACAGCACTGAGCACATCAATATTCAACATGATTAATAATACACACTTCTGCTATTGAGATGCATAGTATTAATGCTGACTGGGCTAAGTTCCCCCTTGTATATTGGAGAACTGCATTTGTCATCTCTGGCTGTTATTTCTAACTTCATTAAATTCATCTCCAGACTACTGACGAGTTTACTTATTTTTTATTTAAATTAACAAAATATTTCCCAGCTTAAGTGTCAATCTCTTTCAGATATTCTCTATACGTAAGCTTTTGCCAATAACCTTCGAGTTGAGTCACTGCTCGTTGGTGTCAATGGTCCTTTTAAAATCCTCCACAAACAACAGGGGTTTTATTTGAGAGAGCAAATGGCCATTTCCCTTCATTTATACACCTATCATGACCCCTAAAACCCTGAAATATGTGCTCCAAGCGGTTGTATTTGTTTCCTATAAATAAAAAGAAATAACATATTAAAGGTTTCCCCCTTTGGACTGAAACACATTATTCTTGGCACATCCTTTAACTTTGTTTACTGCTGTTTTGAGTATCGGCGGAAGCATTTACACTGATTCAATAAAACGACCTTAAAGGCAGAGAGACAAGCGGGGGACGAGAGCTGTAAAAGCCGGGACAGATGTAACTTCAGTGAAGAAGAAGAAGAAGAAGAAGAAGAAGAAGAAGAAGAAGAAGAAGAAGAAGAAGAAGAAGAAGAAGAAGAAGAGAAGAAGTACTGCTGCTTACACAAACACGTCTGCCTTTGCTCAACCAATTAAATCAAATATCTGACAGCATTATTATAATTATTATTATTGTATTTATTATTATTATCATTATTATTGTTATTATTATTATTATTATTATTATTATTAAATTAGTTGCTCACGTAAACTTCAAGAACGTTTCTTGACTTTGCTACTTTTTATTTACCAGTCTTAACTCGAAATAGTTTGAAAACTTTAGTACTTCATTTAAACTAATTATTCAAAGCGTAATGCAGTTTCTTGGTTAGTATATTCTGTTTACGTTTAGAATATAGAATGTGTGTGTGGTCGTTTTCATACTCTGAGAGAATCTCAAAATGGACGAGGTGACTCCTGTATTTTCGGAGTATATTCACGAGTGTCCACCTTTGTTTCCCTGGAATGTTTTGGAGGTTTGCAGTCATGTAAGTATCGAAACAATTATTTTAATCAAAGGAAGGAAGAAAAAAAAACTCAGCAGAAACTTCACTTCTTCTTCTCATCAAAAACCTAGCGACCCGCAGGGGGCGCTGTGTGTCCGTGACTGTGCAGAGGCTGGGAGTCCCAGGAAAGACAAGGCAGACAAACACGCTGCACAACCCGCTGAAAAAGAATAAACATACATTTTTAATAAATGAGCAGTTAATACGGGTGGTAGATTCTGGATATTGTGCTCCATATCAAAGTGGTAGGAAAATGTTTAAGTTATATATTTATATTATTTTGTTCTATTTTTGTCACAGGCAAGTTTCTACAGGAGAAGACTGGTGCTGCTGTGACTGTGCGTAACTGTGCGTAAAACAAAGCTCGTGGAAGAGGTAAACGTGTTGTTTTAAACAAACTGTGATTTGGTGATTTGTATTTTTTATAATGAATGTGAGACTGAATGATTGTCAAGGTAGACACATTTTTTTTATTTATTTCTGTGCAGCTGCTTCAAACGTAACCCCTCCCCCTGGTGTCCCATGCTCTCTCTCTCCCTCTCCCTCTCCCCCTTCCTCTCTCTCTCTCTCTAGCTCTCTCTCTCTCTCTCTCTCCCTGTCTCTCTCTCTCTCTCTCGCCTTATTCCTCCACAGCCGTGTGCGCTTCATTCCAGTGCACAAGCCGAGCGAAGCAGACGGTCCCCTCGCGCAGCAGCCACGTCTTCTCAACACATTTCGCTCAGGGAATAAAATATCCGCTCCGACCGACTCGGCCGTGTCTCCCTCCAGGAAATATCCACCTCGGACCGCGGACGCATGTGAGAGCGCACATCTTGCCGGAGCTGGGACGGTACACCATGGTTCTGACACAAGTGCGGCTGCTCCTCTGACCGCAGAAAGAAACGAAAAAAAAACAAAAACTCTTTGGATCTCATCGAGAAGGCTGTAATTTATTTTTTTCCCCCCCCGCCTCGTTGACTCCCATCGCAAAAATATTGCAGGGAATATTTTCCTGGATGGTGAGCACCCCGCACTGGACTACCTGCTTTCAGCCGATTCGCTCCATGCGAGGGGAAGGCACTGGAGGACTTGCGCCCGCCGCCTTCCCTCTGGTTTACTAACGCACGTTTGGAGACCACTGACAGGGGCGGAGAGCCTGTTGGTTCCACGCGTTTCCCACCACCACGCACATCTCTCCTCTCTGAACTCTCCCCTCAACGTGCGTGTTGGTGAATGGGGGTAACTCTGGTGCTGGAGGCTTGACGCAGCTGGGACAGGGACTGGACTGGGGTTGCGTGGAGCGTCGGATCCCCCAGGATTGTATTCCCCCTGCTGCCCCCTCACTCACTCTCTCTCTCTCTGCCGAGGGTCTATTTACATGTCCGACCTGACTGCTTTATGACAATGGATTACTTTCTGCTTTTATGCAGCCTCTTGCTGCCCATGGTGTCCGCCGTAGAAGGTAAGATTGTTTCCTATTCGCATGGTGCGTTGTTGCTTTGCAGGATGAGCGTGTTATTCCTCCATAGGCGAGCCAGTGCCCGTGCCGCTCACAGGCTGGGCACCGCAGCGGGGTGAGGCTCCCTTACACCCGAATTCTCTGTTGTCTGTCATCCCCGCATTTAAACAAAACAACATTTCGTTTTCAAAGTGGCCATCTGGTTGGATTTTAGGGCTCGTTAGTGGCTTTACGCAGCCAGGCGCATTGGCCGGCGCAGGTTTCAATACAGTATTGTTGTGCGCGTCAACGAGAGCTCATCCATTTCAATTGGGGTTGTGTATTCCCTTTTTCTGTAGCGTCAGCTTTTGTCGGCTGCTGCTGCTTTCTCCGTCACTTTCAGGAAATTAGCCTCACACTGTATCCCATCGGGGAGTCGTGCACCCCTGTCCTCCCCTCTCCCACCCCCAGACACTTCCCCCCCAGGTCGGCAGCTTGCATTTTTAGTGCTGTGTGTGAGTGTGTGGCCTTTTGACATGTGCACTGTCAGTTCGAATCCAAAGCAAACTCTTGAAAAAAAAATCCGATAACACTCTATTTGATCTTTCATTCAGACAAACAACACAATTATTTTTACACAATGTGCACAACACTCGCTTTGGAAAATGCAGAATATGATTTAGGCATTTTAATCAAATTAACTCTAATTCATTTATCTCTGCGGTAATTTTGATTGGACTTTCGTTCGTGTTTATTTTACCTCAAAGTGGCATCGATTGTTTATATGCAGTTAGATATCATGGCAGTCGCTTTCAATAACCGAGCCATCTGTTTTGGCTGAGTGTTGACGTTGGCCGTGCGTAAAATCGATGGGAAATTCTAGCCCTCTTCTCCCCAGTGGAATATAGGCTAGTGTCCCATGTGATATTTTCTTCCCTGTACATTAACCAGAGACTCCCTCTGTTTGAGAGTTTTTTTTTGAATTGGAATAAGGAGCAGTGGGAAACAGGCTGAAACGGGGGCGAAAGCTTTAACTATGAATGCTGGAGTCCCAGGCGAGGCTCCCGTTTGGCTTGTGGTGCCAGTCGGAAAGTAGGACAGTGGGCCACTGGCTCAGTGGACGCTTTTCTCTCCCAGCGTTTCTTCTCGACCCGTGCGTAAAGACTTTATTATTCTATTCTTTCTTTAAGAACTGTAAAAGCAAAAAAGGGCCAGCTATTTTTTTGTTTAACTCAGATTTTTTCTTTCACGGTTCTCTACTTGATTCGAAGTGAAGCAGAAACACAGTCTGCGTGCAAGTACAGGCTGGAGCGTCTAAAGTAGAAAAGTTTGCACTGCATGGAAATGTTACGTCGCGCTTTTGAATTATTAAACGTCCATTATGAAAAAAGTGAAGGATTTAAAGCGAAGTTTTCAGAGTCTTGACCCTGATCTGAATAAACATCCGTGGGCCTGTTACAGTCGCTGCTGAGAAAACAACACGCTGCTTCTTTATTGTATCTTCGTGAAATCAAAATTCAGAGCAAATTACTTTTCCACACCACCGCTTTCTCTGTCGGGACCAGTGGTAGAGAACACACTGGGAACTGTGGGGCACTGGAAATTTAGTGCGAAGCTTATCTGATAACGGCCGTTGTTTTATTTGTCCTGTTTAATAACAGAGAAGAGAAGCGGCTCAGGGTTTTATCCAGAAGTCACTTTATTCACTCAAACATCTCAGAACTAGCGAACTACTGTTGGTGATGAATTACGCACAGACTTGATGATATGTAGATCTCTGAACACAATCGTTTGGAAATGGTAGTTTCGGGATATATTGCCAGGGGACCCCCCCCTCCCTTGGACCCCTCACCGTGACCCCCGCAGGTCGCCCGGCTTGAAAACACATGGTTTGAGTGTGTTTAGGATTCTTGTGCAAAAGTCAGGGGCTCCACAGGTAAAATAAAGAGAGAGAGAGAGGAGGAGGAGGAGAGAGGAATAACTTTTCTTGACAATAGCAGTGGCTCTGCCGCGCACCGGCTCGAAGTTGATGTATTTCGTTAGAACAATCTATTCCCTGTATAAGTGATTCCATAAATTGTACCCGACTGACCTGGCAGGGGGTTTACCTAAGCTTTTAATACAGCCCGGTGATTTATGGCCGCCGCTGCGCAGACTTCTTTTCTGGGATCTCCGGGTTTTTATGGCGGCCTGGTTCTGGGGAGGTTTTCCCCGGGCCTCAGCGCGCTTCTCTCCGGGTCCCAGGGTCACACAGCCCGGGGAGAAGACTTCTGTCAATGATCCATGTTTACTTAACTTTTTTCTCTTTCTTCTTTTTTCTCCCTTTTCCACATTATTTCGAGAAGTAGAATAGAAGTTAAAGTCAACGTCTTCGAACTTTTGAAATTTGTTTTTAATTATTTAATTATGAACAATTAGTACAGCCTGGAGTTCACCCGTGTTGAAGTGCTACAGTGGCTATAACATAAATGCATCATTTCGATGTATTCACTGACTTTACCTCATTTAATTAATTAGTTATTTTCATCTTGGGTGTTTCAATGTGTTTTTATGTGAGCACTGAATTCGGATCGTGAAGTTTAAAGTTAGTCTCCCCCTGCTTTAATTCGATCATGAAATTCATTTAGCTGTTTTTTGAATTGGTTGCGCTGGTGTCGGGGTCGTAGTCTGTGGCCTCGGTGGGCTCAGCAGAGGCCTTGGCTCTTGAACTTCCAGCCGAGGAGACAGATTGCGTCGATGACAGTCTTGTGAAGCGCGCAGGCAGGTTGGTTACTCTCCGGTGTAAATTACTTGTGCTGGAGAAAGGAAGCACAGGAGAGAGAAGAAGAAAAGAAAAGAAAAAACTCTGAGCACCATAATGATATTCAGGCCAGGCCACCGAGCTGTGGACCCACGTCGATGCCGTTTGTCTGGGTGTATTGTCTTAATGCATCCCTGTTGTGCAGTATAGGATTTAAAATTAAAGAATTTACAATGCCTATTGTTTCTTGTGTATAAGCCCCCGGAGCCTGTTTAAGCAACAGTGAAAACTTTGTCCGTGTCGCTTTCCACTTAGTGGAAAAGTTTTGTGCGTAATAACGACCCCGGTCCAAAAACCTCCCCTGGTCTCTTCCGCATGAATAAATCTCACCTGGAAAACATTGTTAACTAAACCAAGAGAAAAACATGTCATACTTGTAACTCGGGATTCCGCTCCCACTCTCCGTGTTTTCTCTTTTTGTTTATGGCGTTGTACCCGGTGCTAAGATGACGCACCATCAGGCGCTTTGAAGCGCACATGTTAGTGTGTTAGTGGGTTTTTGTGTTGGTGAGATCACACCTCCACGGGAGCTTTCCTGTGCCCGTTTGCAGTTGGCAAAGTCCTCATCAGACTCACTCCATTTATTCTGGCCCCTGCTTCTTTTCTGCGAGCGGTGGAGGTCCCCTCACCGTCGTCATCATTATTTTATTATTAACAGTGTACAGGACATTGCGAGGCAGCAGCAGCGCATTAGAATGTGGTGGAGGAAGGAGGTCTGTATATCATTATTTCCAGGTGGTGTTCATCGCACAGACAAACCTTCCTTTGCCTAAATAAATAAATAATGTTAAGATGATGAATAAAATTCATACAAAATCTATCCCATCTTGCTCTGGCTGGCGAAGAGGGGCTTTCCACCAGACGGCAAATATGCGTAAAGATAATTCCCACTAATATAAAACAGGCCCAAGTTAAAATGTAGGTGAGGTTATTTGCCGAGGTTTTAAAAGGAATCCTGCTGAAAGCTCAACTCTTACAACTAAATCCAAAGAACTGTCCCGCAAGTAGCGTCTTGACTTCCCCTTAAATTACAAGCACAAACCCAAAATGTGGACCCACATCCAAGCATTTCAAGGCCGTATCTCGCTAAATCAGAATAATCATTCATAATAAACGGGGGCCATTTTGTCCGGCGCATGCACTGGCTGCACTCAGGCCTTTACGCACCAGGCTTTATTTAATAGGATCGCAGCAGCAGCAGCAGCAGCAGCAGCAGCAGCGTGTGTGTGTGTGGCCCGCGATGTTAAACTTTACTTTACAGGAGCTCTTCTGTGTTACATTCAAACGCAAATCACAGAACAAATGTGTTTGGGATCCCATTGAAGTGACAAAGGAAACTATTAGTGTCTCTACGGTGGAGATGGCACGGAGGCATTTAAGCTGCCGAAGAGGCGTGGAGGTGAATTTGCAAAATAAAAGAAGCTATTATACTAATGACCTCAATCCGATTAAATCTATCTATCTATCTATCTATCTATCTATCTATCTATCTATCTATCTATCTATCTATCTATCTATCTATCTATCTATCTATCTATCTATCTATCTATCTATCTATCTATCTATCTATCTATGATAATTATTTTTACTAAACTTAAATTCGTTATTATTCATTATAGGACATATGATGATGCTGGGGGTGATGTGATAAGACACAGTCGCATAAAGCAGTGTTCAAAGTGTTAATTGATGCGGTCTTCCCATCGATCGGGTGAATCAGCGCTGCTCAGCCTTGTGAAACCGCAGAATCAGGTCTGACGCGGGAGACGAGCCGAGCTGTCTCCTCGCTCGCAGCAATTACCAATTCATAAGGATGTTCATCAATGCGTCCTGAATCAATTTGCTGGCTGAGGGATGACTCTGCTGATGCACACGTGGGTTACAAAGGGCTCTCTCTCCTCCCAATACGAAGATGATAATAATAATAAAAATAATAATAATAATAATAATAATAATAATACCAATACAAATAATCATAATATCTCTCAAATTTAGAATTTAGACATTCCGAAAATGATACCCAGTTAAAGTAATTTATCTTATGTGCAGGGAATGAACAGATTAATAAATAAATGAATAAATAAATACATTTTGATAAGCTAAACATAAAGGCGTAAGTGTATATTATTCACATACATCTATCTATCTATTTATCTATCTAAGCTTATGTTCAACACAATACTGTATGTTTAGAAAAATAAATATAGAATTATATGTAAAAGTATGATTATTATTATAATTATTCAACACATTTTGAGTCTCACAAGGACTTTTACAGTGTGTACAGTTTAAATCCAATAAGTTATTTCTGCCTCTTTGAAACTGCACTTTTTCATTTTTAGAGTCGTTAAATTTGTTATTTCTGACTTGAGAGGAACAAACTGGCACAGACGCGCAGTTTGATCTCAACTTTCACTCTGCCGTACTTCTTTAAAAAAGCATAAACCAACAAAAGACACCACAGCAACACGAGGGACAGCCTTAGCTCCAGTCCCTCACCGGTATCCTGGTATCTTGACCTCGACGGGGATCCCAGCCAATCGGTATAGGTCATAAGCTAGGCAGCAGCCATGTTGAACAGATGTACATTGACTTAGGTTTGGATTGGTGTAAGGCGCTCAGGAGGAAGGGGGGAGCGGATGACGACATGTTGGGAGTTGGGGTGGGATGGTATGGGGGGGAGAGCGGTGCGGTGGTGGTGGTGGTGGTTGGGATCTGAGGGGCAGACTTGGAGCAGGGACCCAGAGAGCAGCAGAGCAGACAGACTCTACAGATGCCATGGGCCTGCGGGAGTGCTCATGTGCACCAGCCGATGGGTCATAGCTCAAATGGCGGCGTGGAAAGATTCACCGAGCTGGAATTCACATGCAGGCAGGCAACAGCCGTGTCAGGCCGGCCGAGGTCGCCTCGCACCAGGAAGCCGGGGCGACCAATGAAAATAAGGCGGCGGGGAAGGAAACATGGACGTCGTCCCTTCAGCTTTGAATCCTTTGAACTGTACTGCAGAGTTTCTGTCGAACGTGAGAAAGTATGACGCCAGGGAGGATGTCACGTCAAGTCTGTTTCACTGTATTTGTTTAGGGCTTTGCAACATAATGGCGCTGCAGCTTGACTTTCGGTGCTTGCAAAACAGGATCGACGGGAGCAGAATAAAAAACCGGCAACAAAAGTACACTACTCGGAAAAATGAGAGTGAGCGCATTGTTGTTGCAGAGCTTCAGGTGGCTTTGTGGGTTGTTGGTTTACAGTGACCTCCACACGGAGGGAAATCATCTCAAAACTCCTGTTTTTCAGCTCCTATGACAAGTCGCTGTAGATATTAATGACAATTTGTGCACAACAGGAACAACAATAAGTAGCGAGGGCTATGACTTGGTAAAAAACTCTGTCCTGTGTATCTGACATAACCACATTATGAGTAAAGTGATCCTCTGGGTAAAGAAATGTGTTTAAAGTGAATTTATGAAATGATTGATTTAATACAAATGAAATCTGAGCACATTGTTGGTTGTACTTTACCATAGTTAACCCTTGCTTTTACAACCTTAATCTATAATTTATCTACATGTTGTTTTATATCAACCCCCACTTTCTCTCTGTATTGTTGCAATTGCTATAAATCCATATATTCACGGTCATTAAACAAGCCGTATGGTGGGGTGGGGGGGGTGCTTCACAGTGAGACCCTTCTAGGGAGTTTCTCTGGACGGGTTCCAGAGCTGTATACGTGAGTATGCAGCCCCGCTCGTACGGCTGTCTGGTGTGTGTGCAGTCCATCCCGGTGTCCAACAGAGGGGCCTTGTGGGATGGCAGGGTCTCTGACACCCACTGTCGAGAGCGAAGCAGGAGAAGGGCGAGTGTGTCTGGGCCTGCCCACCGCACAGACACACTGCTGCTGTCTGCAGGCAGCCGAGCAGAACAAGGGAGGGAGCGAGAGAGAAAGAGAGAGGCGCAGACAGACATAGGGAGAGATGGAGATAGAGAGCGAGAGTGAAGGAGAGATTTTGAGCGAGATGCAAGGTACATCAAAGAGTGGAAGATCGACGTTTGTGTGCGTTTGTGGCTTAAGGGGCCGGGGTGTGAGTGAGTGTATGTTGCTGCCGGCGCGTCATGTCAAAGTATGCGCCCTCCTCTAACTAAGGTAGATAGATTTATAGTAGTTATATGTACTGGCAGCATTGAGAGATGGTGAATCATATCTATTTTGTAAGTCCTATAATTAATAAAATATATAATCTTAAACTATAATAGTATTTTTGATTCGTGAATCACGTCAGATGCGTTTCTTCTCTCTCACATGTCCATCCCCTGCTTCCTGTCAAGTCCCATTCCCATTTTTGTCAAGGGGAAGCCCCACATATGAAAGTTTTATAGCAATTGTGTGTATGAAAGGATGATGGCTGTTCCATGCTGCCGGGGAAGTCTTCTCCCCCCTCCGGTCCCTGCCGAATTATATTAATGGCTTTCAAAATACCGTTGAAATGTTCAACATGATAGGAGCGGCCCATCGGAGCTGGCGGTTTTACGGCCTCCTGTCTGCAGCGGATTTCCATAAAGCACCAGCTCAAAATTGCCATGTGTCCAAAATGGCCCAGATTATAAGTGAGTTAGGACCCGGTGTTCTCTCTACCCACACTCTTCTGACCCTCATTCAGAGGTCACAGGGGGGGGATCTGGATGATTTTGAGGGGGGTGGTGGTGGGGGGTGGCGCCCACCCTCTAAGTACACTCATGCCTCTCAACAATAGCTTGTCCTAACACAATCAAGCTCCAGGGGGTTAGGCTTTTTCCAGTGGCGAATAAAAATACTCGGAGAGAGGATGTGTATATTTGGAGAGACCGACTGTGCAGCATTAAACTCTCAAACCAACACACCAGGTTAAAAGCACAGTGGGGAAACTGGGACGGCCGCGTGTGCTTGACTTCTTTCTGTCGCCTCGGCCAGTCTGCAGATCAGGGCAGTTGTATGATTTGCATGCAGGAGCCGGAGCACCATACGAGACACGACTGGGAGCCCTGCACGGTCATGTGATGGCCGTTATGCTGCTCGTCTCTTGGCAAGCTCAGAACTGGCAGGCGCGAGGAGGTTTGGGGTGGGGGCGGAGTCTAAGGGGAGGAGGGGGGTCGACTTCTCGTAGGAGCAGCCTGATCCACCTCAGGGCCTCCTCCGCCATTTGCTTTTTCACGAGCCACAGACTCTTGTAACAAATTTTGCCGATGGAGCAGAAGGAGATCTTTTGATATCTGACTTTTAAAACACGGGGCAGTTACATCTGTCTGGAGAGCGAGTGCCGCTGTAAAACCTTCCTGCCTTGGGGGGGGGGCACATCACCTGGTTTCAGCCGCTGCCAGTCTTGTTAAATTGAAGAAGAAAAAAGACATGGGGGAAACTGGGAGGGTAATTTCTTCATATTAAGCCGGGGTGGTGGAAGGTGGGACTTTTCCCCGGCAGAGGACCTTGCTCCGGGCCTCCTTCCCTTCATGAAGCAGGAAAACAAGCTTGCAAATTTTTCAAACAACCATCCTGAGCCTTGTGTGTGATGATGGGAACGGCTTCAAGGGAAATGCTGAAGTCGGGGGAACGACGTGATGGGCTCAGATGTCCGCTGTAATTAACCGTAAACGCATGTGTGAGAACAAGAGTGTTTGAAAGGTGTATATTCTACTTGGTGAGGGGGTCTGTGTGCGAGTGTTCCTTTTTACACGGGAGTGCAGCTTTGCAGCAGGCTGCTGTTACACCTTCTTCTGCCCCACTTCCCCTCCGTGGTGTCAAAACCTCTCGCCACCTGCACTTCATCTACACTTCAAAAGGCCCCGCAGGCAAAGAAGAGCGCTTCCATTAAATATTTCTTTCCCCTTTTTCTCTTCTTGTCTTCTCCAGAACGGCGGCAGGCTTAACCAGACCTCTGCTCTCTTATCAACTGTGCGCCAAATTCACTCTTAAACACATTCTCGTCTCCCCGCAGCTCACACAGGCGGAATCTAGCACACTTCGGTGGCAGCGGCGCCGATCACACGTGACCTTTTGGCAAGTTATTTACATAATCCCCATGGTTCCGCGCGGCAGTCTCCTGGAGGCGCTGCCAGCTGTGAGGAGCATTTATTTAACCCCGGCTCAAGTTAAAAATCTAGTCTCGGTGACACACTGACTTTAATGCGTAAGTGGGTGCAATATTTAGAGGACAATGAAAGCAAGGTCAAAAAGCTTATAGTGGTTATTATTAAGGGGAAGTATTTCACGGGGGCATTTTTAGCAGATGTGGAGGTGTTGGTTTTGGTCTTTTGGTGCTCAGATGGTCCTAACACCTGTCCATTTGCTAGGGCTGTAAACGGCATAGCCATAAAGTGTGTGTGAGTGTGAGTGTGAGTGTGTGTTTGTGTGTTCTCAGCAGCAGTCCAACCAAACACATGGAGGCCACACTGTGAGTTTACTATCAGCTGCAGTCACTTCACAGAGCTGTTGTTTCACCAGCGGAAAAAATAGACTTTTTTTCTTTCTTCCTTTTAACAGAGCGATGCAACCAGCTGCAAGTTTCACTTCATTGCAAAACTGAACTGAAGATGGAAAGAAAAATTCATATTTGTCATATGATTCCGTGTCTATATTTCCGTATGTGTGGGCCCCGTGTGACATGTTGGCTGTTAGCCGTGATTCTAATAGGGATTTGACAATGGGCGCTGTGAAAGACTAATTGCAGCGGGTCCGATGAAAGCACCGGACAATATAAGCTGACCCCCCCCCCTCCCCCTCTGTGCCAAGTCAGGCCATAAACAGCTTCCCTTTCCCCTCTCACACCCTATGGAAATCCCTTCTGACCCCTCAACTCTCTCACACACGCATACACGCACACACTTCACACACATGAATGGTGACAGTTACTTAATCGCACAGACGTACGCGCACACACACACATGCACGAATTACCTACGCCCCGCCCCGCCCCTTGAAATCCTCACACCTTCCAGCTTTTTAGCGTCGGAGCCCCCACCCACCTCCCCCAGCTCCTCTGCTAATGAATCAATCAGCTGGTTCCATTCATTTGGTTGCTGTCAGAGCCCATCGATCAGCCCCTTTCACCCCCGTCCCAACAGAGCAGCGGGGGAGCGAGGAGATCGAGAGGAGGAGGAGAAGGGGTTTGAAACATCCCGACAGTTCAAAGACTCCAAATTTCTCATCCGCTTCACTTCCCTGGAAATGTGGCATTTGGATGGGTGTGTAGCGGTGTGAATGTAATCATGCGAAAAGAACAAGAGAAGAGAAGGAATTTAGAAAAAAATCTGAAAGCCAAGATGTCTTCTAGGGTTTATATATATATACGTGGTGTCTGACCTCCCTTTTACCTCTGTGAGAGTGGAGTGTTAGCTCCGTGGATTCCGACATCACAGGAAGTCTAGAGAGGACAGGTGCCGGGTTTCAGGCAGGTGTGAGCTCATTCAATTCAAGGGGATGCCCCGTTTTTACTTACAGGCATAAACTGCCCAGTGTACTCCTGCATTTGAGTCTCTGGCTTGACTTGATGAGAGAAATGTATCGAGGATCCAACGCTCTCCATGCTCCGCTCCCCCGCCTAGCGAGTCAAAGTCAGGAAGGTTATCGGGATTCCAAAGTTGGAGCTCTCTCACTAGCTCTCTGTGTGTATGTGTGTGTGCGTGCAGGCAATTTATTTCCAAAGGTGTTGAGAGAGGCAAATATGCAGGCCAGAGGTTGCAGGGAGCCAAGGTCAATTGGTGAGGTTAGGGGTGGAGGAGGACAGGAAGGAGGCCCGGGGAAGATTGTGAGATCCATCTGAGCAGCGAAAGTCTAATCTCCTGACTTGGACGTTTGCCACGGATCTCAGTCCAAGTCTCCACTTTCACACCAGGCAGCATCCTTCCTGACACAGGGTTTTTTTTGCCTGGGAAGGGAGCTTCACCTTTCCACCAGTACCTCTCACTATCTCTCACCTACAGTCTCTACAGTATCCTGCTCACACATAGCCTCTCGCTAGGCCAAGACCAAGAGTCTAGGCTTTGATGCAGTCTGGTAGGAAGCTGCAGGTGATATTTTAATGAACCTGACAAGCAAGCCAGTGCCAATCAATGGAAACGTTGAGCAAATGATTTCGAGATCTAATCTCCGATAGTGTCAGAAAAGGTGAATCAGTGGCAGATGGAATGAGATAATTATAGTTGAACAAAAGGCAGAGGGAGCGCGCCAGAAAACACAAATAAAAAAAAATAAGCTGGAGTGCAAGCTTTTCCAACAGGGGAGAGTCGTGCATTCATCTGCTCAAGGCTAAATATGTGAGAAATTCAAAACCCCGTTAAGCTATGTTAAAGCATGGTGTCATTTTTCTAAACAAATCTTTCACTGATTTATGAGACCTTTATATTCGGTTGCCATTTTACCCGAGCAAGTCTGAGGCTGTGTATCTGCGGTGGTGGTTTTGCAAAGGTTGATCAGGTAGCACCAACTTCAAGGTCCCCCGCTTGCATTGTGCCAGCCAGACAGTTTGGCGCTGTGGCCTGCCAGAGAGGAAGAACCAGAGCGTTCAAGGTTTTGCAACCCAAAAAAAAAGGTGGGCATTAAGCAAGATCCTGTGCAGACAAAGCTTTCTTTTATATGCTGTTTACCTTCCCCCTTTCTTCACCTCCCTGCCACTCTCTTTAGCCTTGTCCCTTTCCCAGCGTTGCTCTTACCCATGATCTCTCCGCCTCCTCTCTGTTAACTGTCACTCTCGCCCTTTGTTCTTTCATCTCAGTCTTTTTTGTCCTTCGTTCTGCCCCCTGCCCATTCCCAGTCCCCTCTTCTCTGTTTGCAGCTTATCACAGATACAGTAGGTCCTAATTGAAGTATTATTTTCCTTTCGTTGTTATCTCGCGTCCTTGTGATATCAGAATCCCAACAGCGTGAATAAGCAGCAGGGAGACAGATGCTATTTACTGCTCGGAGACCCTTTGTTGTCACCTACTAATTGATAAGGTCTTGACTGTCAAGATGGCTTCCCCTGTTGTGCGGGAAGAGAGGAAAGTCTTCGGTTAAGAGGCGAATGCATGTCATCTCCGCTCGTTCCACTGACCCAGATTGTTCTCTGTACCATGCAAAGCCAAATGGTATTTCTTTATGTACATAAGAGAGAAGAGAACATATAAGGATCATACATAGACACCTCAGCGACAGGTCTGACATGCTTTCATCATATCATTGTCACCCTCTGCTTTCTTTTTCACCAAACATGTTCCTGGCCTGTCAGCTTGTATAATAAGAAAAGATTAGAGCAAAGGGAACAGCTACATAAAATACAAACCTCTCTAGGTTGTAATGCAATATGTTGGTTTAGCTGCGAGGCCGAGGGTGTCTAACAGAGAGTCGTGTGAGGTGTCTGGGTTTTAAATACCTCTGTTGAATGGCTTAGTGTGAAAAAACAACCGGCCCAGACATGAAAGTGTGAGCGGAGAGCACCCAGAGGGGTCAGATAACCCATGGCCAGATGGGGACGGTCCGGTGAATGGGGGAGAGAGATTGTTAAGGGGGGGGTGGGGTTGTGATGTTTATGCCACTAGTGTCAGGAAAGGGATACAAAGGCATTACTCCCTGTGCCACTTTTGGCCTCTGTAAATCCCCAGGGGTGCAGGAAACTAAAAGCGTGGTGATGATTAGAGATTCAATTTGGCTTGCCATCAATCAATGCCACCAAGACAGACAGGATTGCTGCCGATAGCCCCTCCTCACAACCAGATTGGGTCGGTGCCTCTTGGGATTCACACCCTTTTTTCACGCTTTGTTAATTAAGCGACCAAGCTGCCCATGCACTTACTTATTTATGAATCTTGGCTTCGACCGGTGCCGAGGACCACTTATTAGTCCCCTAATTAGTGCCCCACTAATGGCGCTGCCTCCAGACAATCCATACAATCTCGGTCCACGCCGCTGACTATTCTCTCTCTATGAACACACAGAAGCATAACAGCCATGTGACCTTGACATTACGCAGTCCAGGTTGTCTGGTGTTGTGTTTCTGTGGTGCTGCATAAAGTGCCCCACATGGGATAATGAGGCAACACTTTACAAAATCAATTTCCATCTCCGTCTGTCTAAGTTATTCCTCACCTGTTCATTAACCTGGTAGGAATAGAGCTGACTGGACGTGTTGAGCCTCTGCAGTCATTAGACAAGTAAGAGAGGGGGGGGGTTTCACTCAGTTAGTGGATATTAACAGTTACCCAGGGCAACCACGTCTTATATTAAACAAGGGTTTGTTGTGAGCATGGAAATAAAACAGATACATTCTGCTGACATTATAACACCTTTTTGAATAACGTACGCAAGGAGCATGACATAATTCCTATAACCCCAATCTTATAATTACTGTAACTACCAATAAGTCCTGCCCAAAAGCCTCTTTCCCTTCATTTCAATGAAGTCACTGTTCAGGGTCAGTAAGCCCGTCCGCGGTGGCCTTGTGTGGCGC
Source organism: Pseudopleuronectes americanus (assembly GCA_038501795.1). Lineage (NCBI taxonomy): Eukaryota > Metazoa > Chordata > Actinopteri > Pleuronectiformes > Pleuronectidae > Pseudopleuronectes > Pseudopleuronectes americanus. Next base: position 16,208,599 of record CM076724.1, read on the forward strand.
GGTTTGAATCCCATAAACACTGGTCCCGAGTCAGATTTACTGGCCGGCATCTCTGGGGATTCATTTGTATTCTACCTACTTTGGCAGTTTCAGGGTCAGGGCCGATGACTAATCAGGTCAGAGCTGATCCACACCCTGCGGTTGGAGCATAACCCACCCCACCTAGCTCCCTGCGTGGACCACAGAGAGGACGGGCTTGTGCATTTGAGTGTGTGTGAGTATGTGAGTGTGTGTCGAAGGTAGATGGAACATATATACGAGCTGGATGGAAACATATTTTTCTTTTTTTTTGGTGCATCCCATTTCCCCATGTTCCAGCATGGAGAGGAAAAACAACCTTGCACCTAGTTGTTGTTTATTCCTCTCAGATTGTCTCCCCATAGGCCACAGCTGAACCGGGCCCAGCTCAACAACTCTGCTAATGTGTGAGCTTAGGCGAAAACACATGGTTATTTTTTAACTAGGTGAGTTTGCAGGTAGGTAGGCAGGGAGAACTTCTGGGTGAGCCTCTCCGGGACAAACCTGGTGCAAAACGTTTTTCCTCTAATTTGTGTTTACTTGAATTCACACATTTCCATAAGTATTTGCACAGTTTGAAAAGGCAGAGACGGTTATTAAAAATAAATAAGATGCTCTCCTCCTCCTGGGTCAGAATAGCTTCACCTCCAGATATACACACACACAAACACATAAACACACCCACTCACACACACACACAAAATAGCACCCTGTCCAATTGAGGACAAAATTTATGTCCCCAGATTAACAGGTTTTTAGTCTTTGAAAGAAACACACACGAGGGCACACGGATGCACATTCATTTAAATACAGGGTATAACGTCTGTGCATTTGTGCAAACATGCACAGTGTGTCAGCACATAAATCAATGGGTGCCTGGCGGCCTTGTGGCTATAGCTACTGTGTGTGTGTGTGTGTATGTGTGTATGTGTGTGTGTGTGTGTGTATGTCTTAGTGTATGTGTACGTGTAGGTAGGAGTGGTATGGAGTAATTGGTGACACAGTGCTCCCTCCGAACTGCCAGCTTTAGTTACACATCAATGTAGGGTGAATAATACATTAGCCAGGATAGCCCATATTCCTCTTGCATCGCCCGGGAGAACAGACAGAGGAATGAAGAAGTTGATGGAAAATTAAACCTATCGACACCAAAATGTATTCTAATAGAGAAAAACAAGATTTAAAGATCATAAAGATACAACCCATTGCTCCGTGTTCCCTTTCCTCCCAAACCTCATCCTCCCTCACTTCCTGGTTCCCTCCTCCCTTGTCCTGATGCACAGCCAAGCGTCTCTCCTTCAGATTTATGCTGCTGTTTAGAAGCCTTAAGGACAACAGGACACCTTCAGATGAAAAGAGGAATTGAGGCATAAACTCCGGGCCAGTCATCGGGCTCGTGTTTAGCGGACTTGCTGGAGTGTGCGAGGGTCCTTGAGCATGGCTCGGTGATGCATTTGCTTCTGTAATCATGGGGAAATTATTTAGACATCCATCTTACTAGGACAACGTCGGGACGAGTTTCTGTTTAGGTTTGTGCGTCGGAGAGAATAGAGAGTGAATTTTGCTTGTGTCTCTGTTAGCCTGTGTGTGTGTGTGTGTGTATCTTGCATTTTGGCACACGCGTCCTTGCAAGTCTTTCTGTTTCTGTGCGTGCATATGTGCGAGTGTGTCCATGTGTTACTAACCACTGTAAGATTTATTCCGTCTGTCTCTGGTGCTGCTGTCAGAGCCCTCTGTGTGTCATGCCAATGCGCAGAGGTCTTTATGTAATTGACGTGGGCCTCTGAAAGCCCCACCGCCATATGGACACCAGCAGCACACTGATGCCTGTCTGTCTGTCCATCCATCATTTTCTTTTAATTGCCCAGAGCCAGGATTCCGAGCTGCGACTATCTATCGAGTGGCTTCTCCATAGGTTAAATACATTAATATGTAATCAGGTTTGGGACCTTGCCAATCCCTGAACAAGAGAATGACCGGATATTAGCGAGCTGGGCTGCTAACAGGTAGAGTGTGCATACTACACACTTTCCCTGTTCTGTCGTTTTCATCTTTATTTGATTTCCATCCTCTTTTTTTTTAATATTCCTCTTCCATTTAAGGGAAATCTGTGTGTTCCACCTGTGTGTACCTCCACACTGAATACAGGAGGTATATAGAAATACAAAATCTCTCTTAAAAAAAAACTAGGTGCTGCTGCGTCCTTCTCCCAACAACATATATAAAAACCAAAGAACAACCCTTCATGTACTGATATGTTATTGTTGAAGTCTTTAAACAAGTTTTGTTTTGTAACTGAGTTTTTTATTGTTTGCAATATGAACGTAGTTATTATTTTGCATCAGAAAGTTTGTCGCCGTGGTTTCCTGTAAAGTTCCGCAGCCAGGAACCTGTGTGGCAAAATGTATTTCTGGGATTGGACTAATCTGCACGGCATTGATTTTGTTTATTCTGCAAATAATCCTAATAAAACCTCAAGGGAAACATTGTAATAAGAAAGTGATCTTAGTGTTCTCGCACATCTGTTGTCAGGAAATGTTTTGCGTCATCTTGCAACCCTGGCGATCATGAATCTGAAGCTTATTCCCTCCGCCCTGCTACACCTACAAGAGTCCACCGTGTCCGAAATCGAATTTGCAGTTCATGGCGAATATGTAAATGTAACATACGTGTAAGGTCAAGCAGATATTAGCATCGACGTGGCCACGTGTTAAGCTTTTTATGGATGTGCACGACATTCTCTCTCTCTCTCTCTCCGTGCCCGTCTCCTGGCTGCTGCATTACCGGTGCTCTTAGCTGCTAAAGAGATGAAGTCCATTTGCACAGGGGGGAGGTCTAACAAGTCAAGTTATTACACCAGCCAAGTGTGAGATTAATTAACTCGGTGGCGATTAAGAATGCAGCTCCGCCGAAAAAATCGCGATGCATGCAAAGTGAAGGGGAGGCAGAGAGTTACAGGAAGTGTGGGAGAGAGCTACCACTCCAAAACAGATCAATGCTATTAATCTCACACTGCTATTGGTGAGTGTGTGACTCTGAAAAGCTAAATATCTGTATAGACAAATAACGATCTCTCCCCTGCACCTCTTATTCCAAATTAATGATTCCAAATAACAAATCATCTCATCTATCTGCCACCAGCAGCTTCAGAAATTGAATGAAAAAGCCGGGTCCCCAAAACTAAATGCATAAAGCATTTTCCTTAATCAATCCGCAACTGTTTGTCATTATGGGGTGTTCACGGTGCAGAGAATGGAGAGAGAAAAAAAAAGGCAGACAGAAATCTGGTCCATCTGTCAGGGTTTTGCAAGGTGGGAATTTGAACCACTTCAAAGCGTCAAAGCTGGTTAGGTAGTTAACGTCTGCAAACACACCTAGAGAGACGGATGGGAGTGGCGGCCATATGTGCGAAGGAGACTCTCCGTCACGAAGGTGGAGACAAAGAGGATAAAATAAAAAAGGAAAGGAAGGAAGGATTTGTGAGGGAACAGAGAGAGGACAGAACCAGATCACCTGCCTCGGTTAGTAGTGTTTGATATGAACAGCATCTGGTATGAGAGCCATTGTTCCTGTTCCTGTTTGTCTCATGCAACATTAGGATTTTTGATTGTTTCACACAAAGCGCCACTCCCCAACATCTCTGTGTGCGAGGGTACAGAGAAAAGAGATATCAGTGCTTTTATGTGATCTTTGTGTGTGTGGATTTGTGTTAGCCTGAGAAAGGGTGTGTGTGTGTCTGTGTGTGTGAGAGATCCTCTGAGTCTCAGACCTGCTGAGCCCTGACCCGGCGGGCTGCATTCCTAACTTAAACTGCTCTAACCTTCCCTTTGTTCTCAGTGTCTTTGACCTGAATGGGTAATGACTGGGGCCGAGCAGGTAGACTGTAACGAGCCCTCTGTCTGCTTAACGAGCGGCTGTGAGGAGCACCGGTCGGCCCACAGGGTCCGCCAGTCACCTGGTTCCCCTTAACCTTCCTCTGGAAAACACAGGGCAGACGGGTGCAGGTGCAATGATGTGCATGTGTGGCAGGGATGGGGGGGGTTATAGTATAATTACTCATCTTTTAAATATTCCCCATATGCCTTTTTTTTTCCCTTTCTCACAGGTAAGCAAGGGTATACCTGGGAAATTAATATGACTGGCGGGGATAATTGACTTGATAATTACCCTGCAACATCTTCATAAATCAGCATTTTGCTCAATGAGCCAAAAGACTCATAGCTGCCGCCCACCCTGATGGGAGATTCTCCTATTCTGGCTCTGTTTTTTTGTTTATGCTGTCTGTGAGAGTTTCCAAGGAGATGCAGAAAAGAAACAAGCAAACCCTCAAAGCCTTTTTTGCTCTCTACCAATGTGGTGTTCTTTAAACTGTTTTAAAGTAATTGGAAGCCACTGGCATGCAGAAAATGTGGACCGCATCGGGGCTTTGCCCCTCACTGCAGACACGCAGGCAGCTGTTCCGGGTGTAACAGGAAGTAAACGTCTTTAATTAGATTCAACACGATCATTACATGCTGCGCTGGAAGTGCATTGTAAGGTGATCTGATATGTTGGCAGATGACTGTATTAGGAGAGACTGTATAAAGAGAAACATAGGTAGAGGGGGCTGTAGAGCGAGAGAGCGAAAGAGAGAGAGAGAGAGAGAGCATGTGTTTCTGTGAGAGACTCGGTGGCTATTGAATGGCAAAGCTGGGTGCTAAGCACTTTTCTTGTGGTGTGCAGCCATTCAAAAAGCCAGGGCTTTTATTCAGTGCCCAGTTCCAGCTCTTTCTAGGCTACACCCACAGTGAACAAATAGGACTGTGTGTGCGTGCGAGTGTGTGTGTCAGTCTTAATAATAGCTCTCATTCTCTGTTTTTGTGTGTGTGTGTTGATGTTATTATTGTTTAAATAATCTATTATGCACAATGTGTGTGCATTAGCATCATGTAAGTGTACAGTAGGGGTCTGTGTTCCCATGTGATTGAGCCCTGTTTGTTGAGTCAGCCAATGCTGACACAAGAAATTGTCTGAAACCTGCTATTAGAGCTGTGAAGTAACTGCACACACAGAATGTGGCTGCACAGGCTGCACAACAGCCCACCTCCTTTTGTGTGTGCGTGTGTTTGTGTGTGTGTGTGTGTATTTATGCATGTTTATGTTATTGTGCTTCTGAGACACTCTGGTAATCTCAAGCTTCCACCATCACCAGTAAATACACATTCATTTAATTATACAGTCACCTGTGTCCCTGCACACACACACATAACTCAACCACCAGCAATGACATGTTTCCATTGAAATGTGCAGCAGCTCCTCAAGGACAGTTGCAGGCTGCTATCAAATTTTCATATACATTATTTGGGCTGGGAAACTGTGCTGTAACTTCTCCACGGTCTGCTGCAAGAGCTATTGAGCTGTTATGAATGGGAGTACTGGTTGGCACAGGGGTGACGGAGGGGAGGAGAGGGGAGGAGGAAAGGAACAGAGACAGTAGAGGAACAGAGAAAAGGACAGCAGTGAAGAAGACGATGGCTCCCTGGCCTGCAGTAAGGCGATGAGCAGAAACAGTTCCCATCAGGCTGCATTTCAAAACACAGACACTTCAGGCAAACACACACACAAACACACACACACACATACACAGGACATCCACACACAGACACACACTCGGTCTCCGAAGGCCGCTGCGAGGCAGTGAAAGAAGTGAGGAGGCAGTGGGGAATACAAGAGAGCGTGTACCAGCTCTCCATCCTCTCCCTCCTTTTCTCTCCTCTGTGTTCTCTCCTCCCTCCTGCTCTTTGTTACCTTGCTGGCCCCCTCTGCCTTTCATTCCCATCTCTTTCTCTGCTTTGTCCGCTCCCTCTCTCTTTGTCTCTACATTGAATATCTCTTCTTTTTATTTTTGCACTCCCATCTCTTTCCACCCCTCTCCCTGCTCTCCGCTGTTTTTCCTTGACTTTTTCTCCTCCCCCCCCCCGTTTTTCTCTCCTTCTCTTTCCACTCCTGCCGAAATCTGTGGAGACTCATAAGCGATGTTGGTACAAACGACTGTGCGCTGAAACGACTGCCACACCCGAAGCTGGGAATCCTTCTCCCTCGCTCTTTCTCTCCTCCGCTCTCCCTTGCTTATCTCGACAAATAAAAAAAACATATTCAATAGCTGTTTCCTTTGTGCCGTGGCTGTATCAGGCAGTTTGTCGCTTGTTACTCATTCATTGCCTTTACGCATCTCGCGAGCATGTTCCATTTTAATTTGACTTCAGACAAGCCGAGGTTCATTTTCCCTCTGAAGGACAGTTTAACAGTCTGTTAATTGACGCTCGCTGACCTTGGAGATCAGTCCCGTTCTGATTTGTGTGGACTCCGAGGCCGCTCTCCGGAGAAGTCTCTTTCTTCCACAGAAGGACACACAGAATGTGACGGGGGAGTAGGTTGAAGTAGGTAAAATAAAAGCAGCTGCCAAAACACCCATTGGCAGACTTGATGGGCTGAATGTGATGTGGATGGAGTTAGTTAGGCCCCATTTGTCACAATGTTAGCCTGCACCTCTAATACCCAGATAGATAGATAGATACTTCTGTGTTTATATGGATTTCCACCTCTTATTCTTGAATAAGAATGAGGATTATTACCGGATTAATTGAATCACAATCCGTCTCTCCATCTTCTCATTTGACCTTTGAGGTACTTCATATTCATTGGCGTCTGCGGCCACCTCACACGGTTCCTATCGGGCGTGTGAGCGACGGAGCGCCGCTTGTTCATTAGCCACATCCGCCGAGGAGTCGGCAGAGGAGTCGGCAGGTTTGACCGGACAAAGCAACAAATCAAAGAATATCGACATCGGCTTTATCTCATTAAGCAAATTACTCCCCTGCTTTCATGTCCCTCACTTTGTAGATGAACATATAATGAGGCAATTGTTGAACATCAGTCGCGAGCTTTACATAAATGCCAAAGTACATGCGATAGGAGATGGATGGATAGAGAGAGAGAGAGAGAGAGAGAGAGAGAGAGAGAGAGAGAGAGAGAGAGAGAGAGAGAGAGAGAGAGAGAGAGAGAGAGAGAGAGACGTGTATCTGTCTTAGAAAGATGTGAGGATTGATTCATCGTGTTGGCAGAATTTCCACTGGACCCTGGTTGCATTGAAAAGGAGCTAAAACGAAAAACCCGCCTGCTAAATAGTCTGTCAGGAGAAATATCCTTATATAGCCTAGTGTACTCGGCTGTCTGCAGAACAGTGCACCCTGCATTTCTTCACTTCTCTCTACTGACGTGCCCTTGAGCAAGACTTTGGAAACCCTGCATGCAGCGGAATGCTCTGGTGAAAACGTGCCTGTATAAAAGACAGGGAGCGCAGTTTTTACAGTGTATGTTATAAACCAGTGTCGTTGAAAGCTACTGAATGGCTGAGCTGTGTGTCGCCTGCTTGTAATTTTGATATGTGTCAAAGAAATCTCTTTATGGAAATTTGAAATGTGCCGCAGTGTGTGCTACATGTTTGTTTGGTGTCTCAGGTGCCTATTTGTTTGCCATTATCTGCGTGCCAGCCCAGTAAATCAATCACGGCCTGCCGAGGTTGCAGCTACACTGTATCGTGCTTTAAATATGAATCATACTCCAGGTAGTGCCGTCCCCCAGGGAGCGTGAGGTGAACAGGAATGAAATAAACAGCTGCAGTCACACACACACACACGCTCACAAGCAGACAGCCAAATTACGGTGTCTCGCTTCCTTTCTCCCTCTGACTAATACAAAAAATACACTCACGCACAAATACCCACATAAACACGACTAGGAGATCTGTATTTCCATATGCAGATCCTCGGGGAGGCAAACCTGCTCCTTCCTCGCTTGTTTGCATTTTTCAGTCGCAGTTGGCTGAGTCATTCGCCTGGAAATCAGACGGTGGCACCTCGGCGTCTCACGCACCGGTCGGCCCCACGCTTGGATTCAGCTATCTAATTCATGACTGGAGCGGTGTACTCAAACAGTGTTTACTGTCAGTGTTTGAGGAGAAAAAATAAATAATCCAAACCCAGACTGAATTATGAAATGTTGAACATTATAGAGAGAGAGAGATGGAGAGAGGGGTGTGGGGGGGGTGTGGAACGTTTCCAGGAAGGCCTGCGAGTGAAAAAGTGCTTCATTTATGGTGAAGTTTGAGGCAAGAGTTTCCATGTTAGGTGATGTAAACACTCGGTGTCCCTGCAGAAACCTGGTCCCGTGCCCACTTCCTGGAGGTGGTTAAACACAGACAGACCTGATGGCCTTAACATAATCATTTGCAAATGAGGAACATGACCTATCCGAAGTCATGTGCACGCGATGAACGTGGTGAGACCAATCCTTATAAAATAATTCCCACAGTAAAAACAATCCTTATTAGATTATTACTCAGATCTTATTTATCCGAGGACCATTTACACCTCGTTAAAAAAAAATCTCAAATGAGAGGTGGAGGCTTTCGTTGACAATCCACTCATTCATTGTAAAAGTTATATTTCCGTTTCGGATGATGTCAGCATAAAATTTGCTGTCCCACACGTAGTTTCCAGCGAGAGGTGAGTTAAAGAACCGGCAACCATAATTAGATCTGTGTGCCGTAAATCAGCATGGGCTGGGATGACTCCTGGAGAGGAATAGTTCAGTCATCACGTCATCACCGGGAGCCACGGGTGAAAAACAAGAACTAGGTGGTTAGGTTTTCTTAGACAAAAGCCCAGAGCTCTGTTATTAAGTCACGGAACTCGGCATCAGCAGTCTTGTGGGAGCTGCTCACACACACACACACACACACACACACACACAGGAAGATAAGTATGTATGAAAGGGGCAGGGAGCGACATAATGATAAATGTGGAATGACATGCACAGTGAACAAAAGCTGGCGCATTCTCTTCTAAGAGCAAAATGTCAGGTCTAGCTTTAACAAGTTGGGAGATGAGGTGGTAACTTACAAGATTGCAGGTTCAAAGCCACCGCATCAGCTGGCTGAGACTTAAAACCGCATGTCTCGGCCAATCTGCTGTGCTTTTCTTGCGTCGCTATTTCCATTGACATGTGAATAATGGCAAAAAAGTTTGCTGATTGGACGGAGGTACAGTTACGGGGGGGCGAGGACAGCACTCCTGATGAAATGTACACACCCACACTATCGAGGATTCCCATTGAAGCTTTCCAGAATTGGATTTTGGAGACGGCCTAAAGTGCTTGTGTCAGAGAGCAAGTAGCCGATAAAACAAGCGCTAATGGCTCACCTCAGCTGTGAATGTGTGTGTTTGTGTGTGTGTGTGTGTGTTATATTGTGACTACTGGGACAATGCACGGGTGTGAGGGGTTGGGGGGTTAACAATGAAGTTCAGGCAAAAGAAGGAAGAGATTGTGCACATTCACACACACACACATTCACACACACACACACAGACTGATGCACAGACGTACTACACACAAACAAGGAGTGAGAGAAATGCTTTGTGTATATAAAGATGGACAACATGTCTTTACTTCCTGAAAACGTGTTTTCATCTGCAGTCAAGTGCAAGGAAACAATAGTCAAACCTCAATTTGTTCGAACAACTAATCCTGTGAGACAGCGTGTTCAAAGCCACAGGGACAATGCAATAAGGCAAACAGTAGCTTCAGTTCCAACCACTTACAATCACTCATACCTCAGATGACTCAAACACATGTACCATCGCTCAAACTTATCAACCGACACACGCACCAGCTTCTAACGAACACACACACACGCACACACACACACACACATTCTGAAGCACATGTACTCACACACACAATCATAGAGGCACACCTGGTTTTGTAGACAGCTGCCCTAAGGGCTACCTGTTCGTCAGATCCTCTGTTCTTTGTAATTACGAGAGTTAGTGAGAGAAGGGGAGAGGGAGGGGGGCAGAGAGAGAGAGAGGGAGGGAGAGAGAGAGAGATGAGAGAAAAGAGGGAGGGGGGGTAAAAGACAAAGAGGTCCTTTCCCTCTGCAGAACAGGAACTAGACTAGACTTCACGAGCCCTTGAAAAAAGCCACTATCCTCTTTGGCTTGGTTGCCGCAGACACGCACGTTCACACGAACACACACACACACACACACACACACACACAGACATAAGTCAGCCACAACATTAAAACTGATTACTGCTTTTAAAGTGGTGGTGGGTCTTTGTTGCACTCACGTCATGAAGTCATGGAAAACAATTGAAACGACAAAAATAAACAAATAAATATATCACATTCTTTCTCACAGAAAACAATTCTTTAACTTGAAGCCACAGATATACATTCAAACCGGTTCCTTCCTTCCCTGCTGCGATCAAAGCAGTTTTTTTCCCCACATTTCGCCAGCTTTACTTCTCCTCTCGGCTCCGCAACCTCAAAAGCCTCAGACAGAAAAGAACCGTGTTGCGTTTGCGTTTGTTTATTTATCTCAAAGACGCCGGCATCGTCGGGGTAAGAGCTGCTCGTCAGAAGACACAACGGGCCACGCAGACAGGAAGAGAGGAAAAGAAGAAGTGGCACGCTGCTGTTACAACACAAATAGTACTCGGCCCCAAGGTGTCTTCTGACGAGGGAAAAATAATTGAGGCCAGGGGCCCAGTGACATATGCAGAGGGCAAAGACGAGCGTTCATTAGACTCCCCCCTCAGGGAGAGATGAAACGAGAGTTAGGCTGAGAGTGAGAGGGAAACGAGTGTGTGTGTGTGAACAAGATGGAGAGATAGAGGAAGGTGGCGTGTTTTGCGAGACATCCAAGTCGTAACCCTGTTAGCAACACACAGTCACATACACACACACGGGACCAACAACGTGTGTGACAGCCATTGTGGGATGATTGACAGTGAGTGTTTGCAGTGTGTGTGTGTGTGTGTGTGTGTGTGTGTGTGTGTGTTGATTGGGTGGAGGTGTGGGGTGGTGGGGCGGTTGTCATGGGAGGAGAGTCCGTTTCTGAAATTCCTGGGAGGAATCACCTCCTTGGCCCCGTTCATGTCGCACAAACCAATTACCGTGACTGCGAGTGTTTGTGTGTGGGTGCCGCAAAATGGAGGGGGGACTTCTCCTAATCATCGCACTCTGGCCCCGCACAAAGGCAAAAAGGCTGCTCCGACTATTTGAATTTGAATGGCAGCTCTCTTCCTGCTCTCTTTTTGCCGTCTCTCTCTCTCTCCCTCTCTCTCTGTGGCCCTGCTTCACACCGGATGACAAAAGCGGAGCCAACAAAGATAGCGCGCACAAAGCAATCAGGCTAATAGCGCTAATAACTCGAGCGTGGGGGTCCTCACTCCCAGTGTTGACACATTTCACTGTTTCTGTGGCTAAACACAGGCTCAAGTGTTTGGCAACCAGACGGCATAGTGTTTTAATGGAGTGGCTGCCCCCATGCCAGGTTGCCATGTGCTCGTTGTGTTTGACTGTCGAGGGAACACAACAAAAGGGCAACTCGGAGAAGATAATTAACCAGTGGAGAAGCCTGAAGAGAAGGAAGAATCATTAGGGGATTTGATTTTTTCCCTTTTTTCCAATACTTTCTCCAACAAAATCCTGCCGTCGTCATGTTTCATTAATGCAGCAGCCATTTTGTTATGATCAGGAAATACTGCTAAACGGGAGGGATTATGTCAACAAAAACAGTTAGCGTGTCTGGAACCACCTTTCTCCCCCGGGGTTGTCGAGACAGAAATTCACTTTCAGCCTCCCCCCCACCCCCCCAGGGTTTGGTCAGGTTATCTCTCAGTTGTCATCGCGCTAACAAAAGACGATGCTTAAAAAAGCTCAGAGAAGTTGCGGCATAGCACCAAAGCTAAATCCCTCACCTGTCTGCTCCGTGTGACCCCGGGGACCTGGCCCCTGTGAAACAACTACACATTCCTCTCTCTCAATAATAGCCTTTCTTCTCCTTTTCCTCTCCGGCCCCTTCTCTCGTTTTTTCTTTCTTTTTAAGAAGTCTACTTGTTTGAACAAAGAAATATTTTAAGAGGCTTGTAACTCTGTATGTGTGTGTGTGTGTGTGCGCGCATGGGATGCGGCCGTAGGGACGAATGCTTCTGTGCCCTCCCCTGTTATTAGGCCTGCCCTGTCATTATGGGATTAGAATGTAGGGGGTTGGCTTTTGCGTGCGCACATGCACATGTGTGTGTGTGCATGTACTTTTCCCTTGCTTGTCTGCTAACCCCCCAAAGCCCTGTTTGTATTTCTGCAATTTTTTCTCACACAATCAGCGCACACAGAGGAAAATAAAGTCACTGCCATTTATATTTCCTCGTATTTGTTACATTAATCCTATGGGCATTTGACCTCCATCATAAATAACACTTTACCAAAGCAGGCCTCAGGCTGCTCCAACAGTGACTGGCTAATTGAATAGTGGTCGTGAGCGGCAGGAGGTTGAAAAACATTCCCCTGCTCGCTCCGCACGCCACATCCATCACAGAGCGACGTGAAATCACCAGTACAGATATAGAGATTGTCAGGAAAAGGAAGAGTGGAGAGAAAGAAGAAGTGGTCAGACCCATCACTTCCTGTAGTGACAAGAGATAGAAAGTAGTCAGAGATAAATAGAGAAACAGGAGATTTGATCCATCGTTTCCTAGGATTGATGAGATAGATTGAAAGTGAAGATGAAAAAAGGGAGAGTGCACGTGAGGAAGATGGATTAAAGAGTCTTGTGCTTCTACCTCCCACGTCTGCAGGCCTCACTCGCCCCTCTGTGTGTGTTCCTCATCTGTAAATTTGCCTGATTTATCCCGTTTGCCCCTCGTTTCGCCAAACTACAACCTCCATTCCTCATTTTACAAAGCCTGGATTAAAAAATAAATAAAAGTTCAGTAAAACTTAAAGAGCTAAAAGGCAAACAACAGCCCTTTCTGAGCACAGGGCTTACAGCTGCACTTTGACTGTTTGTCCCTCAACTCGTCCTTCTGGTTTCCTCTCCGTTCAGTTTCTCTTCTTTCTTTCTCTCAGCCAGGTCCATTAGGAAAATTGCCAGCAGCGTGGTCATAGAAGATTTCAAAGGTGTCGGTCTCAGAAAGAGGCATTTTCTTTAACACACTTCTTATCTTAACACAGAACAGTGAAAGCTGTTTTCTGGTTTGTTTTGTTTGGCTTTAGAGGGTGTGTGTTTTCTGTGACTGTGCAGGTGTCTGAATTTGTTGTACAGTCATGAATATTCCAGAGGGCTTCCACTTCCTGATATGTTATTCACTCTCTCTCACACACACACACACACACACACTCACACACACACACATACACATAATGTGCAGAAACAAATCACAACAGCCACCCACATGCACACACACTGACAGAGAGGGAGTGCCTGGGTTAGGCTGGGGTCACTCAGTGCTTTTGCTTTGGCCCATTGACTCAGGATTGGTGCTCCACTTTGGGCACAATACAGGGCTTAGCACCAAACACACACACACACACGCACACACACACACACACGCACACACACACACACAGAGAGAGAGAGAGAGAGAGAGTGCAGACCTGGTCAGGTTAGACAATGCAGAAGCTTCCAGATGGGAGGGTTACTGCCGCTCATGCACTCCCGAATGATCCACCCAACAAACCCCATTGACTCAGATCGAACAGGTGTGTGTTTTGTGTGTGCGATTGTGTTTTGCATATCTCTCGTTCTTTCTCTCTCTCTCTCTCTTTCTCTCTCTCTCCCAGCCACCACTCTTTTCGACTCCCCCCTGTTTGTCTTTGTGTTTCACCATGTTGCCATATTCAGCAAGGTCAGCTCTAATGACAATCCTTTGTGCCACACACAAGGCGCAGTCATAATAATAAACACCCTGCACAGCGGAGGGGTGTCATTTCCACCACACTGGCTTACCTACCTGCCTGGCTGAAAGTAACAGGTCCCAAATCACACACTGTCATGGTGTGAGTCAGGGGGAATCCTGCTGGTAATGTGCACTGACTCAGATTCCTGAGATGAAAAACACCAGTCGACCTTTATTCGCTCAAGTTGACAAAGGTGGCTCGATCATTGCGTCTGGCTGCAAAGACAGCGCTCAGCGGAAAGCATTCAGGATTTGTTTGAAAGCATACCCGCCATCCAGAGAGAGGGATTGGAGGCCTGCTGCACAGAGAGAGGGAGAGAGAAAATTGTTTGTGACAAAGGTTGTGATCCAGATTTGACCTTGTGCTGCCAGTGCGTGGTATTCACTACAGTTCCCACAGCCACTCCCAGAGAGACAGCCCTCGCTGCATGAACTGGCTCGTACTGAAGCTTCCAGACCATTCTGCCTGAGGGGAACAAGCCAAAGCTACATTTGAAATCTGATTGCATGTTTTTTTTTGTGTGTATGGGAAGATATCTCCTTTTGGCTGGAAGCCTCTTGGAAGTCATTTTTCTTTTGCCAGCGTAATAGGCACATACGCATGTCAGCGACACTGTCACTCAAAGCACGCGGGGGCAGAATTCAGTGGGAAACCCCAGTTGTAAGAACCTCCCGTCTCTACAGAGCTACACAGAACTCCAGACATAGTTCCAGGGTGTTTGGGTTTGTCACCGCTGGAGCTCTTGAAGGCAGCCGGCATATGGAGAGGGTATGGTGAAATCCTGGGGTTGTACATTTTTATTTTGCTCGCAGGGGCCATTTCCTGTCAGCTTACCCAACACACACAAAAAAATAAATATATATATACAAAGATGAAATAAACAGGGAGATGTAGAGAAAAACAGGGAGATGGTGGTAGGATAGCAAAGTGGAAGTTGAAGGACGTCTTCAGCTTCATTCCCTGCAACCGAGGCAGGACAAACTGAAACACCTCGCACATCCCTTCATGACGAGGGACAGTAGAAGCGGCTTTTCTTACATTTCCATTTCATCATCTTTTACTATCTTGTAGAACAGCACAGCGGTCGAGATAATAAGGTGGCTGCACACTGCGCCTTGAGCACCAGGTAGTAAAAGACTCGACATTTACTGTCTTCCTTCTCTGCTCTCACAAACCCGGCGTCTTTTACCAGAAGGAACGAGAGAGAGTGGAAAGCTGGGGCAGGAGAGAAGGGGGAATTGCTGGAGAGATCCCTGTCCACCATTTTGTGTGTCTGTGAGTGTGTGAATTCCTCAGTGTGTCTCCCGAGATACTGTAAGTGTACAAATACACTTAGAGGGTGTACTTGTATGCATTCATGTATTGATTGAAAGTGAAATTAGCTCAAGCGTAATGACCTTTGTCCCGCTCAAGAGCACCTCTCTTGTGATACCCAACTTTATTACCCCCCTCTCCATTAAAGCCTTCTGTTGGGTAATATATCTTTTGGAGTTTTACAATCTGTTGCTCGCTCCTTGTGTGTGTGTGTGTGTGTGTGTGTGTGTGTGTGTGTGTGTGTGTGTGTCAGAGCGCCCTGTGGGAAGCGGAACTGCTTCTCAGCAAGACTCTGCGTTACTTCCTCTCCACTGTATAACAGCAAATGTCTAATAGCCATCTAATTAGCCAGATGAGGAGCCACAATAAAATGTCACACAATACCTCACGGATCGCCCACCTAGATCCCAGTCCCGCTCCCCCACTGTCTCTGGGTTTTTCCGGTCGTGCACACACACACTCACACATATAGTACCTCTTTGTCTAATTGAATGGAATATCGCTCTAAGGCCTCCGCTTTCCCAGTTATTCACCCAGTTATCTGGGAACAACTTCAGTCAGAGCCTCTTATCTGCCCCTTGAACCATTTTTACAAGTTTTATGACTTTGTTGTAAAACTATCCCGTTCTATTGATCTGCTCTGTTTCCCTGTTCCTCTTTGTCTAACCTGGTCCTCTTCTCTCTGCTTCTGTTCACAGAGACGCTGATGGACACGAAGTGGGCCACGACAGAATTAGCCTGGACTGCACACCCTGAGACTGGGGTAAGTTTACAAGCCCAACGTTTGTGTATTTGTGGTTTTATAAAGATTCGGTCAAATTCATTAGTCAATAGAGAAAGAGAAGAAAGATTGGTGAGTCCAACAAGTGTAATTTTAATTTTCTGTTGACACGTGCCTGTAGCTGTGACTCTACATGTGCACATTTGTGCCTCTGTATTCAGTGCGCCTGCTTGCCTCTTTGAGGTCGCCTAGCCGTGCACACCATCCTCAGCAAATCACTCCACAGGATGTGCTTTAACATTCAACAGGATGCGCCTTTTAGCGAGGAGAATAAGATACGCGGCAATCCAATTTCACCGACCCACACAGTCGCAGATGTTCCTTTTCCTCTCGCCCCATTGCACTCGAAACATGTGAAGAGCGTCAGTTTCCTGGTGAAGCACCCTTTTAAGGACAGAAATATGTCTTGCCGTTGACCTATTGCACACGGAGGCATCCAAATCTACCACACACAAAGTGCCAGTGACAGCCTCCCCTTGCTTTCTCATGTGGTCCCCACAATGGGCTAAAGAGGAGCAGAAAGAGTCTTGACCCCTCCTCAGCTCCACTTCAAAGACCGCCAGCACTCCGCCCCTCGCCTTTGTGCGGCCCTCTGACTTGGCCCTTGTGTTTTTGAAAGGTGGGCCCCCATTTTTCTTACATTTTGTTTTTACCCCGATGCACTTGCCGAGAGGATTCCGCCCCAGCTGTTGGAAGTCACCCGCCCTCCTTATTCTCCTCTTCCTTTACTTCCAAGTAACTAAGCGCTAATGAAGCCAGACACACTAACCACATCAGCTGCAACAATCAGCAGGACGAACCCCCCTCGCAGCCTGTCATGCTCCCCCCTCTCTCCTCTCGCCCCTTCCTCCTTCCTCCTTCCCTCCTCCTATCTGTCCATCTTCTTTTGCCTCCCTCGGTCCCCCTCCCCCTCGTTAAGCTACAATGCTGCAGCAATGCTCCCACTGCTCCCATGCAGAAGGGCATAGAAACAGAAAAAAAACGCCTCCCTATTTCTTTTCCAACCAAACCCGCAACAGATGCTTCTTTTCAAAAGATGATACAGTGAAGAGCCTTTTGCACTTCAGATTTCCCACATTACCAACCGAAAGGGGGATGTATTCCCCACAAGCGTTTTTTTTTGTCTTGCAAACAGAATGTACCACAGACGGTGTGTGTGTGTGTCCCTGAGTTATTTCCCCCCCTTCTCTGTTTGGGTGAACACCGTATTGTACGCCTGTTTATTTGTATGCTTTTGCAGTCCTCGCTTACGGAATCCGCGCAACCTGTTTTTGTCACGGGTGAAAAATGTTCAAGAAGAGCAGGGTACAGTGGCTGAGAGGACAAGCACTGTGACATACCAAGCAAGGGGGAGGGGGGAAGCAGAGGGACTGAGATTAAGTAAAATCCAGACACATTTCAGACAGTGAACAAGAGAACAAGACCAGATCAAAATGTCAATGAGGTCAGATGGTGAAATCGAGGACATAGATTGCGTCATATCTGCATCTGTCTAGTGTCGACAGGAAAATGGATTTGGTTGTTTTTAAGAGACATAAAAAGCTGTAAAAATATGAAGTCTGTTTTCACTGGCATTCATCATCCTCTCCCAGAACTAGCCCCAGCTTTAAAAGACAGTAAGAATATGATCCAAAACACAGCTGAGTTGCCTGTGGGAGGGTGAGACAGTGTTAACACACTTGTGTAGGTTGAGTACAAAATGTTGTGTTAGCAGGTGTGTTGAAGAGCAAAGACTTGGACACTCTTTGACAGTTTTTGGTACCACTAGTGTTTCTGTCAAAGAGTGTCAGCTAATGGCTAAGAGTACAATCGTGGAGTGGGCTAGAGGGGTTAATAACGGAGGTCAGTGATTGGTGCAGACGAGCAGTATAAACATTGAATTGTATAATATGATCCACATTTGGAGTCTCACAGATCGTGCAGCCACGTCGACTTCAGCTCTCCAACTAAGTCTGATCCTTTTTAAGTTGATCCTGTGCTTAGCCAATCAGAGTTTGCTGATGAATAGCAGGTACTTCTGCTTTGCAGCAAAGATCTGTCTGTGTGTGGCTGGGACAGGAAAGAGGCCTGAGGAAAAGCAGGGAAAAAATCAATATTTTTTTCCCCCACCATGTAATAGTTTGCAGACACACATAAATGATACAGTTATAACTGGTAAAATATGGTCCTGTAAGTATATAACCTTCAAAGACAGTGTCTTCACATACCTCATTACTATGTTTCTCTGTGTTTACATGTGTGCACATGTATTCTATCATATTCCCCATGTGTCTGCACTCAGGTATGTGCATTTCTCCGTCTCACTGTCTGCATTCGTCTGGATAGCCTGTAGCATTTGTGCGTCAGTCATGTCGGTGTTTAAGTGTGTGCGTGAGTGCAAGTCCGCACGTATCTCCATCAGGGATGGTGTTGTTGCTTATTTTTAGTTTTCGCTACATGTCTCCGTATTGTGTGTTTGTTCATACACGGTATCATTTGTGTTACAAAACAGATGGGATATCAAGGGGGAATTCCACTTTATAACAGGGCCCACACTCAGGGTTTTCCATAAACCATACCCTAATAACAATATACCAACTTTTGAGCTCGTGGAGGTAATGACTATTGTTAGCATGTCTCCGCCTCCTTCCTTCTCAGACCCCCAGCGTGCTAAAACATGTGATGAATAAGCTTGAAATGCCCTTAAATTTAGCCCCAGAGAGCACATTCACATCTGGAACAAACACAAGTATTTCAGCTAATAGTTAAAGCTAATTGTTCCAGTTTAGTTGCTTAATGTTCACCTTGAATAAGAAGAGATATCAAAACCTCTAGAGTAGGACTGAGAGAACCTGTTCCTAGATTATTCCAAACGCACAAATCTCCAATGTTGAATGTCTTTCCATCTTGTTGGAAGTCAACACCAGGAAACCTTTTTCACATGACCTGCTTAATACATCAAGCCTTGGTAAGCAGGCACTCAGGGGTTTGGCCACGGATGTGTGTATCACCGAGAGGTCGTCTCCCCGAACACAATTATACACAAACATGCATAGATAATGTGCGCTCATGCAGATATAGTGCTTAAACAAACGCACACAACCTCAAACATACACCCACAAACACTTGGCCGCAAGCTCTTTCGCAGTAGGTGATTTATTACACTGGACTAAATACCCATCGACACCTCATGCTTTTAGCCATCCCATTGACCTGCCTGGTGATTATCGATTCCCCGCGGTCGCTTCCTCCCTTGCTCTCGCTCTCGTCGGGACATCGCTTTAATGCCACGACTGAGCTACGCCCATTCTCCCTCTCTCCCTCACGGCCTCCAGGGTCTTGGATTAATAGCCTTGTCTCCACCACATCCATATCACAGCCTTAATTAAGATGTTCTGAGCTCAGATGGAAAAACAACTGGCTCTGGAGAACAAATTGGAGCCCTAATGCCAGAGTTTTTCGAGACAGTCAAATGTTCAGAGGCAAACTTTGGTCACAAGGGTGCAACCATGGACATTTAGTTATAGATGTGTCCTGGAGCGAAGGGAATTACGATCCACAGGTTTAGTCTCATGCAGCTATGTAGCAAGTCCAATAGGTTAAAGTATCAGGCTAAATCTGAACCAAAATGTTTTATTCCTCTGCCTTGTTATATTTGGTTCTATTGGAGTTTCCACCCCTCATTGTCTTTTAAATGCTTTAATGCCTTGCCATGCCATATGGAAATCACCTTGATTTGCTTCTGTATGTGTAATGTGCTATGCAAATAAACTTACCAGCCCTTGGCTTAGCTAAGAAAACATAAATGCACTTTGCGTAATAGGAGAGGGGAGCAGTTCCCCCAGCACACATGCACAAACGATTTAATCGTGGCGTTTTCATGTGCAATAGAAAAATTCATTAGATTACAGCAAGTCTTTCCAGTCTCGTTTGCTTTCGCTCATTTAATGAGGCTGGTAATCAAAGTTTAGAAGATTTAATCCCATTTCATCCTGAGTAATTCACCCTCTAGGTAACAGTGAAAGACGTGGAGGGGTGTAAAAACAGAAAAAGCATGAAGGTTAACCGGCGCCTTTCCCCGTCTTTATTAGAGGACGTTGCGATCATTGCTCTGTAATTGAAGCGTAATTGGTTGTGAAGCAGTGTGGCTGCTACTTCCAAACAGATATGAGGTAAACATGCTGTGGTGGCTCTGTGGTGAGGGGGTGACAGGCTGCTGTAATTGTGATGAATTTGCAGTCCTTGTCCCTGCTTCTCGCTACACTCACCAGAGATAAAAGGCCTAGCATGGCAAACGCGAGAGAAACTAATTGGAAATACACAATAATCCAATAAAAACAGTCCAGTTGCTTCATCGTGTCTTGGTCCAAACATACGCACCTCCTTTAATCGATGTAATTTGACTGAGTTAACTGTATCTCTTCAACCTTTAAGGCAAGGTGCATAGAGATGGGAGAAAGTACAATGCCAGAAACTGTCAGAGATAAACAGCTTCTAACCATGTTCCTCTTATTCTCTCTTCACAGTGGGAAGAAGTAAGTGGCTATGATGATGCCATGAACCCCATCAGGACGTATCAAGTCTGCAATGTACGCGAGGCCAACCAGAACAACTGGCTACGCAGTGACTTCATCCCCCGAAAGGATGTGCTGCGTGTATACGTCGAGATGAAGTTCACCGTGCGTGACTGCAACAGCATCCCCAACATCCCCGGCTCCTGCAAAGAGACCTTCAACCTCTTCTACTATGAGTCCGACTCCGACTCGGCCACAGCCACCAGCCCTTTCTGGATGGAGAACCCTTACGTGAAAGTGGACACTATCGCCCCAGACGAGAGCTTCTCCATGCTCGAGTCAGGACGGGTAAACACAAAAGTCCGAAGTTTCGGGCCTCTGTCCAAAGCCGGGTTCTACTTGGCCTTCCAGGACCTTGGCGCTTGCATGTCCCTCATCTCAGTGAGGGTGTTTTATAAGAAGTGCTCCACCACAATTGCCAACTTTGCCGTGTTCCCCGAGACGGCAACTGGGGCTGAGGCGACGTCCTTGGTCATTGCGCCAGGAACATGTGTCCCGAACGCCCTTGAGGTGTCCGTGCCACTGAAGCTCTACTGCAACGGTGACGGGGAGTGGATGGTTCCTGTCGGAGCCTGCACCTGCTCATCTGGTTTTGAACCATCATTGAAGGAAACCCAATGTCAAGGTGAGTGTTTTCACAACAGACTTTTGAGGTCAATCCAGCATTTTGTTATTCATTGTTTGCCATGGCAGGTTAATCTAGGGTTTAGAGTGTCATACTACACCGTACACACGGCTTAAGTCTTACGTCAGCCCCTGGACTGGCTCAGATTCAACGTACCTATTTAAATTCTACCTAACAGGTTATATTGCAGTCTTACCTTCTGGAGAAGATGATGGTGGGGTTGGAGGGGTGGGTCCCTATGGCGATCAATAATGTATGGCATTATAACTCCAGCGGTAAAAAGTTGCATTTGCATTTGAGTCACATCGTCTGTGATGCGTCTATGCTGAGCGAATCCCAACGAGTGAGAAGCAGGAGGTCAAGTTCTCGCTGAAGGACGATTCATCTGGACACAGGATTGCTGTGGACACACCGTTTGGTTGGAGAGATTTAATCTGTATTGTTTTGGCTACAGATTACAGTCTCTATCACGAGATTGCCCTGCTGCCACTTTATTATGAGCCATTTATTTGCCCTGTGTTCTCCGACACATTAATCCAACGACTACAAGGTAGAATAACGTACAGTAGATGATGCTGTCACCCGGCAGCTATTCACGCGCCTGACCTCAGCATTGCCTTGCAGCTGGTTACTAAATAAATGGAAATGCATGGGAGGTTGTCTGTTTATTAGAGCTGGGAGGCCCCCGCAATGCTTTCAGGTCTGATGGGAAACATAACGGGTTCACGGAGGTTGAGAGCAAGGTGAATATGAACACCAGGTCGCGCCTGAAATGGAGTGCAGGTGACAGCGGGAGGAGAGGGTAGGATAAATGGAAAATGTGTGTGTGTGTGTTGAGGGATATGGGGGCGTAAAAATTAAGCTCGGGGTGCGTAGGTCAAATGGAGGCAGTGGAATGAGAGAGAGAGAGAGAGAGAGTGGAGCTGACAGGGTTATTGATCAGCGGGGTTCATAGCGAGGTGTCGGCGCATATGCATTCTGGGTACAGTTCACACATCATCCTCGGTTCAGAGGACTCATTCCACTTTTTATAGCAGAGAGGGATGAGCCCCGGGAAGACCTTTTGTTCAGCACTCATACCGGCGATCAGGCAGAGAGTGGGCGGATACTCGACTCAGGCAGCTTTTCGGTCCATCCCTGGGTATCGACTGCGTGTTCACCTTTTCGAGGGAGAACATGTTTGAGTGTGAGAAAAGGAGCACGGTAAATATAAAACCTGGCGTACAGCACGAGGTTCAAAACTCATTTGTTTGCTCTTGGCAGCTCAAGGTTAAAGCCCTGGCCACTGGGCCCTGATAGAGCGTTCTCTAATCAAAGTTGACACCACACGGGATAAAATCTCCCTCTTGTTTCTTCTTCTCACACCACCTCTCCTCTGGTCTCCTCTCCAACTATTTTACTCCATCCTTCTTTCTCATCATCCCTGTCCTCGTTCCAATGTATGTCCTCCAGCTCCACCATGGCTCTTCTCCCTTCCTCGCCGCTGTAGTCTTTAGCTCTCCCTCCCTAATCTGAAGGCCGTGCCTCTCTTTCATACGCCTGCAGAGTTACAGTAAGGATGTCTGCATTAATATTAATCAATAAGCCTCTCCTTTTTTTAGCGCCTCCACTCGTTTGCTGCACATTTTTCACTCCAAATATTCTTCACTTCTTTTTCGCCATGCTCCACACTTTCCAATTTCAGCGTTCATTCTAATCACTTCCTTAAGCTCTGTGTTCTGCATGAGAGGATAAGACACAGGGGAGTGGGGAAGGGTGGTGGTGGTGCTGGTGGTGGTGGTGGAGGGGGCAGGCAGGCAGGATTAGCATTTTCTATGCCTCCACCTCTTCCACCTCTCCCTCCCTTTTCCTCCACACCCTTGTCTCTCTCTCTTCCTCATTCTTTTGTCGTTCCTCTGAGGAGAAAACGGATGAAAGGAGGAGGATGACCCCTTTACTCGCTGGAAGTGATTGATCAGCACGTTCATCCCTTCCCTGCAAAAAAAAATCATGAAATTGACTGTTTTAATGTGAGTGCTCCCTCGACAACTTCCCTTCGGGGCCAGCATGTTGAAAACCAACACTCTGGTCCCCTGTGAGATGAGAAAGTGCTTGTAGTTTACTTTGCGCTGGGTTGAACTTCAATGAACCCCCTGCGCTGGTCACGATTCCAAATCAAAGAGAATGTTCTCTCACCTGGCAAAAAGACTCGAGGTCGTTTTCTTATCTGCTCATCGGGCGGCACTTCCTGTTAGTCAGTGGTGTGATGACTCTGATTAATGGTGGAAGAACAAATACACTCGGAGCTAATGTACACCGCGCAGTCAACTGGTGGGTTTGTGCTAATATTGAACTTGCGAGAAAAAAAATGCGAGAGCAACGTGAGCGGGTCTGATCCCCGGCCCTCTGTGGGTTTCAGAAAGAGAGCGAGAAAAAAAACAAACTCAGCCGCTGTGTTTCCTGATTATCATTCAGCGGGACAAACATAGCGCGGTGTCCTTGACATTGAAAAGCTAACACATAGTAGGTCAGCTAATCAACTGGACCCTGTAAACTCTGCCTGTCTTACCTGCTCCCGCCTTTTTTTTTCTTTTTTTTTATTAAGCACCGCGGCAAACTCATTCATCTTTTAACGAGATAGTTTGTCAAAGATATGGAGCCTGCCAGAGTGTTCTGGATCACAGTGCCGCCTGTCAATGTCTCACGGTGGCGTCTGCAACTTATCACCTGAGTTATAAACTTCCAAACGGCTGCTATAAATGGAGCTGGGGCATTTACAAAGACCGGCAGTGTTTCCCTCTGATTAACAAGGCTTTACCCTAATCAAGAACCAGGTTTTGGGTTTATGGTACAACCCTAAACTATGTCCGAGGCGTGGGTCGGTGAAGGAAGTGATTTCAAAGGCAGAAGGAAGCATATGCTGCGAATGTCAGAGTCTGTTGCTCTGGACGATTTCTGGAGTTCTTTCTGCCGGCCTCCCGAGAAAGAGACAGCTGCATCGACAAAGATGTCCAGCTGTACAGATGAGAGTCGAGAGCTTTTGGTGATAAGGGCTGACGCCAGGGTCGATGTGCTGTAAACGAAAATACATGGTATCTGGAATGTAAGTGTTATGTCCGGACTTCTTCATCTGCCGATCAACACCTTAACACTCCAGAGATTTTCCCACTGTTGTAAATGAGTAGAACCCGGAGAATCTTTACTTTTCTTTTCATTATTTTATTTGTGAGGGACATTGCACATTAAAAACATTGCTAAGAATATAAGCATTGAAAATAAATACAAATATAAAAGTAGTATTTCACGTCTGAATTTGGTTAAAGTGTCGTACTGTGAGTGTAGTGTGTGAGTGTTGTGCACTGAAGCTACTTGGGATGTGTGTGTGTTTGCAGACATGTTACTTAGCCCAGTAGTGAGCTGAGCCATGTTTGTGTAAATATCAGCATATGGTGTGTGGGCCTCTTTCATTCCACATGTATGTTTGCATTCATTTCATAGCAGACTGAATTCACAAGGGTGTTTTGGCTCTGAAGGCTGTTCGTGTAATTTGGGTTGACGCTCTCCTCGAGTGAATGCAAACAGACACAAGCTGCTCCTTTTCCACTGGAGTCGGCCAAAGATGGAGTCTCCATAATTAAGCAAAAAGACGACGTGGGGGTTTTGGGACAGTTTTCATTTACCTTTACAGACCATTTGAAAATAATTATTACTCACACAAATACAAATGGTACTTCTTGCTTAATGACTAGTGATACTGTAAATGTCTTGAGTTGTTATTCACACACGTTTCTTTCTGTGTTTCGCCACCAGCTTGCAACCCCGGCACCTTCAAGTCCAAACAGGGAGACGGCTTCTGCTTGCCGTGTCCCGACCACAGCGTCGCCGGCTCGGGAGCAGCCAGCATTTGCTCCTGTCGAAACGGGTACTACCGATCGGATACCGACTCTCCGGACTCCCCCTGCACCAGTAAGTGAAAACTGCTTTATGTTGACTGACAACTTTCTCTATCTTCTTGTTCCCCTTCAGAAACAGTAGCAGGTCCACAAATTCAGATTGTAATAAAACGTGTTGGTGGCCATAAAAATGTTATGGACTGTGTGGGAAATGCACTCCCAGACTTTCCACATTGAGTTGTGCCCTCGACCGGCTGATAAACGCTCTCAGGAGCTTGTTCCCACCGCGCCACACGGACGACAAACAAGTCTGCTTGCTTTCCCAACGTTATCCAAAAGCTTATCATGCAGCCCCGTGCCCGCTTCTTCTGTGAAGTCAATCTGTTCTCACTGCTGACGCCACCTGAACAGACAGAAAGTACAGAATCATTCCGGTTGCAGCGCCTTCGTTAAGAGCAATTACGCACACGGAGGAACTAATTCATTCACTGCTGAAGAGAGCGATCCATCCTTATTTTTTTTGTTGCTGGGGTGGGAGGCTGATTCTTTCACAGTGCAGCGAGAGATAAGGCTCTGGTAATTGGATAAGAATTGCCAAGGCTCTGCCAATAGTTTGTCTCCCTCGTCCCTTCCAGCACTTCACGCAAACACACATGCACACACAAACAGGCACACACTCACATTAACATACACACAGTGGGAATGAGCATGGAATTCAAATTTGAACTCCTGTCCCCCTTTTTTTTTCCTGCAAAGCTGCTGTAACAATCTCTTGTTATGTGGAAGAAAAACATTACTTACTATTTAATGCATGAAAAATGAACCAATACCACAGCACGAGGAACAATTTTTGGGTCATGAATTGTGTCGATAGCAGTGATGGAATGATTAATGCATAAGAATATAATGATATGTAAACTGTGTCTTTCAATATGA
Organism: Pseudopleuronectes americanus; assembly: GCA_038501795.1. NCBI lineage: Eukaryota > Metazoa > Chordata > Actinopteri > Pleuronectiformes > Pleuronectidae > Pseudopleuronectes > Pseudopleuronectes americanus. Next base: position 16,234,484 of record CM076724.1, read on the forward strand.
GTCTTTGTCTATTGTCAGTGTTTCTCTGCAACTATTGTGCCGGGACATTCAATTCAGCTCAAATTCCAAACCCATTCTCCTCATCTCATCCACGCTTTGCCTTTCCCCTTCCAGCCATTCCCTCTGCGCCACGCAGCGTCATCTCCATCGTGAACGAGACCTCGCTCGTGCTGGAGTGGAGCGAGCCGCGGGACATGGGCGACCGAGACGACATCTTCTACAACGTCATCTGCAAGAAGTGCCTGCCTGAGCGGGGGATGTGCTCGCGGTGCGACGACAACGTGGACATCTCGCCGCGCCACCTGGGCCTGACCCAGCGCCGCGTGGCCGTGCGCAACCTGCAGGCGCACACGCAGTACAGCTTCGAGATCCAGGCGGTCAACGGAGTCTCCAACAAGAGCCCTTACTCACCTCACTTCTCCGCAGTGAATATCACCACCAATCAGGCCGGTACGTTAAGCCCCCTCGGCCTCGTGGCTGCTTGTCAAAGATCAATATTGAAGTTGTAGACATTGCCAACTTTCGAAGGGCTAGAAAGAGATAGAAAAGAAATGTTGGAGTATACGGTATGCGCTTAAGAGGTAGAGATCAATTTCTTGTATCCATGTAGGAGTGTGTTACATATTTTCTCTTTGAACAGGGATTGAGAAGGAAGCCATTCTTCTGAATGAGCTTAGAAAGGGACCTTTTTTTTCACACACCCACAGCGTGCTCTGTGCTAACACTGCTGCAAATAGCAATAGCGAGGCAGCGTGTAGTGTGTTGAACCTTCAGTGTTGGAGCTGCCTACAGCTTCCAGCCCACAGCTATGACAGTAACTAGGCCAATGTAGCAATCAGAGCTGAGATGAAACCAAGATTGAACCTCAGCTGATGTAGTTACAGAATAAGTTTGGGTTGGAGCGATAATCTTGTGCATTATTTACAACACTGGGATTTACATTGTAAATTGGGTGAATGATTTTGAATAAGGTAAATAGGTGAGTTGGGAGGAACATGTGGATAGTTGGGTAGCCAGGTTGAACATTCAACAACCTCAGTAAATGTCTGGACTTCTGTTCCTGCGAGTTGGTCTCTGTCTAGGTTCTCCCAGGGATCTTAAATATCGCCTTAGATGTGTTTAGGCGCTATGTTAAATTTGCTCTTTCTGCAGTCTTAGACAACACCAGGGATTATCCCTCGCTCCATCCCCCGTCATCCCTCTCTTCCCTCCATGGCCTTGTGCTCGTCACCTCTAACCTTGCACTCCTGAAAAATGCTTTACGAATACCTTCTGTCAGTGGGTTTAGGACCGAAAGGCCCCACATGCACACGAGGGCCTCATTGTTTTATGAGGGGTCCCGCACCGGGCTGACAAGAATCGCTGTCCGTCTTTGGGTGCTGGGGGTCAGTTGAGTGGCGAGACGGAGGTGAAGGGAAAGGAGGGAGGCATGTAGAGCATCAACTGGGATCAGATTATCCCCCGGTGTAGTCCCAAGACCATCCCTGCATGTGCATTCACCTTTTAAGAACCAAAATAAATACTAGGCTGGTGATAAGCCGCAGGGGCCACCTCCATGGTTACTGCTACATCTTCTCCTGCAGGAGGGCCCCTAATCCCTCGGCTAGAGTAACCAGGGGATCTGCCGGGGAAGTATTGTCATCTGGAGAGAAAGAGAGATGTGGAGGGTCTGGGTGGCTGGGGAAGGCAGGGGAGGGAACGGGGGGGATTGAAGGGAAGGTCTTAGCAGCAAAGGGAGAGAGGGAAATAGATGGATGTCTGGCCACGAAAACACATAGCAGCAGACAGAGAAAGGAAATGCAAGGGGGGAGGATCAAAGGAGCAAAAACTGGGGATTAAAAAGCTTTTAACAAAAATAGGGAGCGAGAGTGTGAAAAGAAAATGAAAAGTTAAGACAGCAGTGAAAACGGGCAGGAATTAAAGAAGGTAATTGTGAGTGTGAGACAAAAGTGGGGGACTTTAATTTTTAAGGGAGAAGGTACCACTGGAGGTAGACGGTTTAAGATTTGAAACAAAAAAAAAGCGATGGAGCAGACCGAGAGGAGAGCGTGAGTCAGAGCTGCAGAACAAGCCCGAACTTAGACGAGAGGAAAGAGACACAGGAAGGCAGACAGCACTCGTCCATTAATAGGCACATGTGAACAAAGACCTCAGGTGGGTGGAGTGCAGTGTTGTGTAGTATGGTCTTCTCACAGTGTCTGTTAGTGTCCACAAACAATTTTATATAAATTAAAGTCTATGTTGTGTATGCCCATGGCGTTGCTTTTTTACACGATTTCTACGACCACTAAAAAGTCAAATCAGACACTTCCTCTGGATGATGGAGTAAAAGGTGCAGAATAGTTCAGCAAGTAGTCAGTAAAATGTGTCCGCTTGTGGAAGTGTGTGCTTGTTCCTGTGATTGCCGACAGTCTGTGTGTGGCACAGAGAATTGCAAGTACCAGAAACGTATCCATCAGTTTTGCAGTTTGATTCTCACGTCATAGGAGAATTAGATGTCCCCCTCTCCCTCTCCAAGGACTCCGGGAGAGAGAATTTCAGCATTAGTGGGGAATGGTTCTGCATACTAACCATTGGCCAAAGCTTTCCACAAAGCCCAGTGCCTAAGGCTTTGTGTTTGGGCTTATGTGAACACACAAAAGGGCAAAAGCAGTAGAAAGGATATAACACGGAAAACGATAAATTAAACTAATTTCTCCTCTTCCTTGTTTTCCCCCCCGTGTAGCTCCATCTGCAGTGCCCACGGTCCACCTGATGGCGGCCACAGCGAGCACCATGAGCCTGTCCTGGCTGCCTCCAGACAAGCCCAATGGAATCATTCTGGATTATGAGATTAAGTACCATGAGAAGGTAAGCAGCAATGTTAGTCAACGCCTCTAATTCAATCCAATTTCAATGACTCGCATTGGCCTTTGTTTTGTCTGGGTTTCTGTAAATAGGGGAAACAATGCCTCTGCTGATAAACACATGGTTTCAGCGAGGACTCGCCATTTCCAGTCGAAGCTCGCATGATTATCCTCACCTTAGACTTCCCCCTTTTTTGCTTTCTATCTCTTTCTCTCCTCCCAACCTACTCCTATAGTTCAATTAGGCTCTTCCCTTTTCTGCACCCCTAATTCCATCTCTCCCTCTCGGCCTCCCTCCTACCCCCCCGGTTGTCCTCCCTGAATCCATGCATCAGAAAGTTTCAGCATATTGTCGGGGCTCAGAGAGTTATGACAGGACTTGCCTTGGGGGGAGAACAAAGGCACTCAGTGTGTCTCCGCTCTGTTTGTTGTCTTGTCCTTCTTCCGTCAGATTAACACGCCGGCTACGATCTGTCTATCTCCATCTCTCTTTCTCTCTTTCCGTCCTGCATGGTTCTATCGGTCAGCCTTGTCAGGGAGGGTATAGCATCCGAGAGGGGATGGAGATGAATGCGACGGCACAAGGGGCTGCTGTTTTAGCATCACTGACTGTCTTTGTCTCTACAGGATCAGGGTGAGGCCATCGCCCATACTATGACCGCCCAGCGGAGCAACGCACGCATCGAGGGTCTCAAGGCTGGTACGCCCTATGTGGTGCAGGTCCGTGCCCGAACTGTAGCTGGTTACGGCCGCTACAGCATCCCAGCCGACTTCAGCACCAACCTGCAAAGTATGTTACATTTTATTACCCAGAGATGTGTCGGAATATCCATGATAGTGCTGTGCATAAGCTTACGATCATAATTGAGGCTCAAAAGCTCATATGAGTTGTAAAGCACCTTTACTATTTTTAATGAAAAAAGGAACTGAGATCCTAGAGAAACTGGGGCCAAACTAATTTTTACCAATTCATATGCCAAACTCATCATGAGTAGACAAGTAGAGGGTTTATTGAAGTCCCCTTAAAATAATTAGTTGGTCCCAGGTTGCTTTCCAGTCTGCTTATTACAACCTAAAGAACAGAGAGGATGGTTTAACCCCTGTAAGCATACATATCTTTTGTGAAAAGATTCTACATTTAGACTTTGGGGCATGCAGAGAGGAAAAATAAAATAATTGTAGCCTGTAAATATCTATGTTTGTACGTTCTCTTAGTAAATAACTCTCTTTCTTTCACCCCCAAAAGCCGACCCTCCCAAGTCATGGCAAGAGCAGGTGCCACTCATCGTGGGATCAGCCACCACTACCTTTGTCTTCATCATTGCAGTTGTGGTCATCGCAATCGTCTGCCTCAGGTGAGAATATAGCTCCTTCATTACCTTTTCAAAAAGTCACAACATGTGAAAGATGAGCATGAGCATCTGGGCCGTCAATGGCAGATAAGAGAGTGGGCAGAACCCTTTTATACTTACTCCTCTACTTTATCTAGACTAAGAAATGTGGTGAAAAAAGGTCTTAAAGAAACTTTGCTGAAAAAAAATCTCTTTCAGGTTGTGAAAAATTGAGATTCAAATGTCAACTTTGTTTGCATGTCCTCCAAACCACCCCCAGATCAGTCTTGCTGTATTTCTGGGCCACCTGTGAGGCCATTGAATGCCAGATTAGCCGACTGAATGTGTGAATAGTAAACAGCTTTGGTTAAAATGCTACTTTGCCCACTGGACACAGCATGGAGGAGCAGCTGTTGGGGCCTGATAGGCTTGCCCTCATGGCCCAAACACTCTGAGTCAACTGTCAACAAAGAATCCAGATGCGCCCCTGTCTGCTGGGCCCAATTGAATGGGAAGACGCGAGTGGCTGCTCACACCTTTCAAAAAGGCCAACACTGCATCAGCTTGGTTTAACCACACTCGTTTATCCTTATACCACTCATTTGTCAGGCAGCAATTTAGTGTGTGTGTGTGTGTGTGTGTGTGTGTGTGTGTGTGTGTGTGTGAAAGGTTGGCACTGGTGCTCACTGGGTTCCCTCCGAAAGCCAGTTCAGGCAGCGTCTGACAAGCGTGGGCATCGGTCACGCTAGACTGAATAATAATCTCCCTGGCTCCCCCCTCCTCTCCTTCTCCCTCCTGCCTCTTCACTCATCTATTTTAACACCGCTACATTGTGTCTCTCTCCGGGTCTTGGCTTAGCTCCGGCCCCGACCGCCACAGAAGAAGAAGAAGAAAAAATAGTAATAATACCAAACACGGAGCTTCGACATATTCCGGAACCAAATTAGAATTTGAAATAAGATGCAAATCACCATCGGGTATTATTGCCCTGGTTACTGGTTTGACAACAAAGGAAGCACATTAACATGTAATTTCTACAACCCAGCCCCCTCACTCTGTCATCATCTCTGTGCACCCCCCCACCAGTGCAGAAGGGACACATGTGAGGAGATGCGAATACAGGAAGACACAATAGAGACACGAGTAAAAGAGAAAAAGAGAGAAGACAAATGCTTAAAGAAGGGAAAGAGAGAATGACAGCCAGAGAGCAAGAGTCCATGAGGAGCAAACAAGAGGCAGACTGAATCGAAGCGAACACTGTGATGTCTGTAGGGCTGGAAATGCAAGACAGCTGAGCTTGCTGTTTAACTCTGCTTCTGGGGGTACGAGAAAGAATGGCTTCCACTCGCTGCTCAAGACAATGGTGCGATATCTTTTGTCTAGACTCCAGTTACAGTCCCAAGAATGAATCATTTCACCACCGGGCATTGATACAATCTTTATCTACAGCGGATCCCTGGCTTCCAATGCAGCAAGACTAAACATCGTAAAAAAGGGCACCACTGTAGCTGTGGCTACATCTCTGCAGACATTATTAGGGATCTGTGTTCTCTCCTCGTGCCTTTGTTCCTTTCCAGTATTTGCACCCTGCTGTGAGTCCATGTGACTCAGTTTGTTTTCATCTTTCTCCGCAGAAAGCAGAGGAACGGCTCAGAGTCGGAGTACACAGAGAAACTGCAGCAATACAGTAAGTCTCTTCGCTGAGATGCCCCCTCCTTGACTTCACATTTCAGCGGCTATATTCCTGTAACTTAAACTTTACTGAGCATCCCCACCCACCAAGGAGTAGCTCACATAACTTCTTCTCTATAAACAGATTCTGCATGGGAAGATGCAGAATCTGTCGACATAATACACCTAGAAAACTTTGTTTTGTGTGGAGAAATGTTCAACTTGTTGTGATAAAAGAAACTAGTTGCACTGTTAAGGGTGTGAGTCTTTGCCCGGTTATCCACTGTCTACATTTGAAAGCCCAAAAAAAAGGATTTTGTATTGATCTACAGTTTAAATAATACATTTTCATAACACTACACAGTTGTAATGATTGTTGAAATATTTCCTTTGGCTGCATAGATTCACTTTCCTGTTCTTGCCACTGAATCCCCTATAGTAACGCCGGGAATGAAGGTCTACATTGATCCCTTCACCTACGAGGACCCCAATGAAGCAGTGCGCGAGTTTGCCAAGGAGATCGACGTGTCCTGCGTGAAGATCGAGGAGGTCATCGGCGCAGGTAACCCACCAAAGCTCCTGAGCTACAGGGGGAAGACTGCTAGTCACCTCCAGGCCATACCGTTAGAGGACTTCACACCAAGCGGTACTTTCACTCAATTCATCGCTAGCCCTCTTCTTTGCCCCCCTATCCCTACCACACTCGTCACCTCTTTGGAAACCCCCCCCTCCCCCAGTCTTACAGATGGGCCCAGCACTCTCCTGTCAGCTGGAGATATACTGAAACTAGCTAAACTAGCTTCAGTATATTGTTGTTTAGTTAGAGAGACTCACAGTCCTAGCACTCCCTTGTATGTTAAATGTTATGTACATTTAGAGTAAATGTAGTGCCCCTTTGGTTTTCACCTGTGCCATAAAAGTGGAGCCCAATCCTGGACTAAGAGAAAGAAAATTTATTTTTTAATCAAACACAAAACCCCACATTTTATGAAATCTGGAAGCAGATACATCTTCTATCTCTAAAGTAAACAGACGATGTAAGCATAAGTCCTAAAAGTTTCCTGTTTTCAAATTCTAAACTTCTATAAATGCATAAGACTATACATAATTAACAAGTGGGTTAATGGCTATCTTACATTAAACCTTTTTTATCTGTAGCAGCCTGAGGAATTGGAGAATATTGGGTTAAAGCATGATACAGAGTATGTGTTTTTATATTCATCTGGCACACATCCCTCTGAGGTATCACTCCTCTTCAAATGGGAGGAGAAATATTGAAATTCTCTTGTCCAGGATTGGTCGTCTCTGACACTTCCCACTTTTGTCTGTCCTGAGAACCTCTTTATTAAAGAGGGCTTCTGCTGGACCACTATTCGACCCCTTTCCCCGGCACCTACACCTCTTCCAACATGTGGTTGTGCCCCCTCCCTTTAGAGTCCCTCCCGTACATTTGATGTCGTAGATAGTTAAACGTTTTATGCATTTGATATATTTGATAGTAATATCTCTGCTCAAAAGCTGCAGGACTGTGCCAAGTGATGTTGAGTTGTCTTAGCATTTTATCTGAGCCCAAATGGAGGACGTTGTGACGGCAGAGATGGGAGTCCCCTACCACTGCTTCTGCTACTACCTTTACTACTGCTACTACTACTGCTACTACGACAACTCTTCTACTGCTGAGGCTACTTGAAAACCCGTCGCTTCCCAGCATTCGCCTTTTAAGTGACGAACCCCTCAACCCCCTGTCTTCCCTGTCCCCCTCCTCTCCTCTCCCCCCTCCACAATCCATTCCTCCATTCCTCCATGCCCCATCCCTCTATCCCCCGACTTCCCCCTCACTGTGTTATCTCTGCACCCTGGTCGACACACATCGCTCTCATTGTCTGATCGTCTCTTGCATTCTTTGCACACGCTTGGTGTAGACTCTAAACGTAAAGCGTCCACGGCCCCGAGAACCCCCAAGCTTCTGTCTCCACCGACTTCTTCCTCCTGCGCCCGGTTTTCCAGCACCTCTCAAGCTTAGCACCGCCCCCTTACTTCCTCCCCTGTCCTCCTTAGCTCCTTTCACCCTCTCACCCAACTTTACCCATTAGTTTTTTTTATTTCATCATGCATTCTTTTTCAACTCTATATCTTCTTACACTCCATCATCATGCCTCACACGCACCATGCTGTTTGTTTAGTTTCCAGTTTAACAGCATAAAGTCATTGTATGCTCCCCCATCACCACCATCCCCTGACGCTGGCCTAGAGTCCTGGCTTCTCTTGCAGTCCCTGTTGTCTCACCCCCTCCCGCTACCCGTCCCTGGCTCCTTGGTTCTAACCAGTTAACTGTCCCCTCTCCCCTCTTTCCCCCACTCTCCTCCACTCTTCCGTCATGCCTCTCTCCCCGTTCCTCTTCTCTCTGTCTCTCCTTCCATCTCTTCTCTTTTGCTGTTCCTCTGGATGTCTCACCCGGGCTATCGCAGGAGAGTTTGGGGAAGTGTGCCGCGGTCGCCTCAAGCTGCCTGGACGCCGGGAGATCATCGTAGCCATCAAGACCCTGAAGGTGGGCTACACCGACCGCCAGAGGCGAGACTTCCTGTCCGAAGCTTCCATCATGGGCCAGTTCGACCACCCCAACATCATCCGCTTGGAAGGCGTAGTCACCAAGAGCAGGCCGGTGATGATCGTGACCGAGTTCATGGAGAACGGTGCACTGGACTCATTCCTGAGGGTGAGAAAACCACACACACGCCAACACATCACAAACAAGAGGAGCTCAAGCTATTCCGTACAAAACATGGATCTGTGATTTTATCAATAATGTTACATGTCCAGCAAATAAGCCAATTCCAGATCTGCCTGATCTTGCTCTTAGTAATCTCACTTTCTTTGAAGCCATAAAAGCTCTTCCTAAGCTCCAGTGCAGTGCCCTCAATGGATATATCACAAATGCTGCATTCAGGCAATTGGTGACATTTACAAAGAGCTTAGTCTCCAATGAATCGCTGCCTCACAGTCACATCACACATTCTCTGCCAGAGAAAAGGGAAATAGTACAAGGAGAAGAGAGAGGAGATGTATGGAGGACGGGGAGGTAGAATTGAAAGATATCACAGTGAAAGATCCATGTAAGAAACACAAAGAGACAAAAGGACAAATAAAAACGGAAATGCAGTATATTCATCTGAACACGCAGCCTTGATATACGACTTACCCTTCTCTTTTCCTTTGCCAGCTCAACGACGGGCAGTTTACGGTGATCCAGCTGGTCGGGATGCTGCGCGGCATCGCAGCCGGCATGAAGTACCTGTCGGACATGAACTACGTGCACAGAGACTTGGCCGCCCGCAACATCCTGGTCAACAGTAATCTGGTGTGTAAGGTGTCGGACTTCGGCCTGTCCCGTTTCCTGGAGGACGACCCCACAGACCCCACCTACACCAGCTCACTGGTGAGTGTCAATATCTCTGTGTGTGTGTGTGTGTGTGTGTGTGTGTGTGTGTGTGTGTGTGTACTCTCATTTTACAAAACAATGTTTACAGGTGCTGCATGTATGGTTTTAACATCAATACATCACCATTGCTTGATTTGGGCCCGATTCGCAAATGAGTCATTGACAAGTATTAGGGCATTCAAAAAGTAGATCTGTGTCAGTTTGCTCCCACATGACATGACCAGTGAGAGAGTGTTTTTTTCTCCTCGCTGTCGATGGCAGGAGAGAGAAATCTGAGACTAAATGATGGATCAAAGAAAATAAAAATTAAATACAGATATTATTACCGAATAATGAATCTTTGACATGTTAGAGCCACAAAAGTATTCACAAAGGACACAATTATGGACACTTTAATGACCATGTGGTTTTTTGCCACTGAAACTGAAGCAGATTTAAAGAAGTAATGTAAAATGACTGGAATATCTGATGAAAAATATTGATTGCAGTTTTATTCTCTCATTATACAACATGTACAACATGTAAAACTGGCAAAGCGTGTCAAGGCACATAGGAAAGGGTCTTTAGAGATTCAGTCTTCATGTTAAAAATGAACACGAGTTCTGGTTCAAAGACGAGCCGCCCGCTCCAGCCCACATACAGAAGTTTCACAAGTTTAACTTGTCTACTTCTGGATTTGTCGTCATCTCCAAACAGTAACAAACAATAGGTTCTTCCTGGTTATTTCAGGTAAAACCTTCTGTTACAATATTGCAGATGCAGACGACTAAACAAGTGATTTATTAGGATTGCAAAATCAGTACATTCGTACCTACAATTCACTTTTTCCAAGAAATGACTGTAAAATGATGGTGGTACATTGATGTTTAAAAATACAGTTTGTAGCACCTTAAATATTCCTGCAGCGTCATATGTTCGTATACATTTCCTCTAACTGTGTTACTAACCCTCTGTGTGTCTGGCGTCTGGGTTCTGCAGCATGCGCCCACGTGTTGTTGTGTATCACTGTTTCCCTCAGATCATGTTTTTTCTCATCCTCTCTTTCCCTCTTGTATGTGTGCGACTCTGTGTTTGTGCTCCATCCCTCCAGTATTTCATGCTCACCTACTCATTCGCATATCCACAGGGCGGCAAGATCCCCATCCGCTGGACGGCTCCCGAGGCCATCGCGTACAGGAAGTTCACCTCGGCCAGTGACGTCTGGAGCTACGGCATCGTCATGTGGGAGGTGATGTCGTACGGCGAGCGGCCGTACTGGGACATGAGCAATCAAGATGTAAGCTGATGAAAGGATTTTATTTTTTCTCAGTGTGACATATATACGTTTCTGGGATTGAATCCTTGTTTTGCAGGTGCCTCTCTGTTTGTGTTCTCTTCCTCCCACAGTCTCAAGTCATGCATGATAAGTGTCCTCTTGTTCTTTTTGATGCCATTAGGTTTCAACTTTTAAAACTAAACTGCAGATTCCGGGATTTAGGTTGCAGCACCAACTACAAGACCTGCACCATCAGATTAGGGGTGGTGACTGAAAGGGGATGAGATAACTTGGAGGTTATAAAGGGCGATGGGTTTTTGGTAATTTGGGTTTAAAGAGAATAGTATCCAACCTCACCAGCCCTACAAATAGCCTACTGGGTATAGATAATGGATGGATATGGGACATTTTCATCTGCTATCACGGCACTAAACACATTCGCTCTCTACATATCCGCCCACAACTACCTCTCAAAGCTAATTTTCTTCTCTGGCCCTTATTTCAATGTATTACCTTTAGTGCTTTTTTCTCTCTCTATCTCTGACTCTTCTATAATTTCCCTCATTCATCCTCTCCTGTCCTCCTTCACTTGTTCTCTCCGATCGACCCGGCACTCTCCCTGCGCTGTCGGCCCACCCTCTGCATCGATGACTCCAAGTGATTGGGATTTCTCTCTTGTCCTTCCCCAGGTGATAAATGCCGTCGAGCAGGACTACCGACTGCCCCCACCCATGGACTGCCCCACGGCGCTGCACCAGCTCATGCTGGACTGCTGGGTGAAGGAGAGGAACCTGCGACCCAAATTCACCCAGATTGTGGCCACGCTGGATAAGCTGATCCGCAATGCCGCCAGCCTCAAGGTGGTCACGAACAGCACACAGTCCACAGGGTAAGTCAGAGTGTGTTGGTCATATTAATGTTAGGAATCTGTATAAAAGCCACGTCAGGCAAAGCCTCGCAGGAAAGGCCACGCTGTTCAGTTCAGTGGAGCCGGATATCACAGAAATAGACCCAACTCTCGATTCAGAGTTTCCCTCGAGGTCCTTGTTGGGTTTTAATTGGTGGATTCGTGATTTTATTGTCTAATTAGGGTCATTGCATAATGGATAATACAGCCGATTACTTTCTAAAGATCTTCCCTGGTTATCTGAAGTCATATTTTGGAGAAGGGCAGCTGGACCCGTGTGATGGATTACAGTAAAAGGTCATTACTTTATTGAATGAGAATGAGTCACTTGTCTTTCCAGCCGTGAGAGAACCGGCCGAGCCGTTTTCATTTGCACCTGAGCCAGAGCGTATCAGAGTGCGATAATGATTTCAACTGGACAAATATTCCTTATCCCAGTTGATACAGCATGCGTGAGTCACTGTGACTCAGCTATAACAATCTCTTAACTCAAAATAAAGTGCAGCTTTCTTCCTGTACCACTCGTGGGTTCTTACAAGTGCAGCCGCCGCTATAATGCAAATCCAAATTACCCTGGGTCGATACAATCCTTGAAACGACTCCTCGGCTGACTGGGGGGCCCAATCAATGATGTCACATCTACATTAACCTGCCACCAGCCTTCTCCCTGCGATCTGTTTCCTGGAAAGAATTTGGAGGAGGGAAGGTGGTAGAGCGCAGAGGAGGGGGGGTGGGCGTTGGTGACCTACCTATCTGTCCCTACATCGGGGTCTCTCCGTCTTGAGGGAGGGCCACAGACAGTCCTTGGCTGGGCTCGTGGGGGAAAGCCGGGGTCTCGGTTGGCCACCGGAGCGACGTTCTTAGAAGATTAAGCTTGCGGTTAATTAGCTCGATTAAGGCGATGCAAAAAAAAGAGATGGGAGCGCCTTTTAATTAGCCACTAACGAGATTTTAAACGGGCCAGCGGAGAGGTGGCCTCTTGCCGACAGACCTAACAAGGGAGGAGTGAGAGATGATACCGGCGTCCTGGTCGGCGTTGAAGGGTGCCTGGAGGTTAGCTCACTCCGTCTGACTCGAAAGTTCTTCGGCTGTGTGCGTAGCGTGTGTACTTGACATGACTGTGTGATGTAGGGCAGGTGTGAAGCCAAATGTGTTCATCCGTCTGCAGCAAGGAAACAGATCCACCCTTTGAACTTTTTGATTTACAAAGTAACGGAATAAACCCTCGACAGACACCGTGTCCCAGCAAACGAACATTGCAATTTTGACTTTGCCTGTATCTGACTCGCCAGGTAGCTTAAAGTAAGATGGAGCCTTGCTGCTGTGTTTCTGCTTGTGGTCTGTCGAACCCCTTTGAAGCCAACGTTAGAGAGGGACCACGAACAATACTCCATTAAGAGAAGAGCCAGAGTCTGGCGTTAACGACGGCCCGAGGCCTCGGGCTCCGAAGCACAGGCCTTATTAAAAATCACTCCATCTGCACCACTCAATGGAGCCTCTGTATCACTGTTATTAACTCCCCCCCCCCACCCCACCCTCCATGCTTTTCCTCTTTTTTCTCCCTCTTTCTCCCTCCATTCCTCTTTTAATTGTTAATGAATCTAATGCCATCAAAAAGGATGACAGGGATCAACGGAGCAGAGAGGAGGCGAGACAGTGGGGCTCATTCTCTTCGCTCCGCTCCCTCGGCTGTCTTCTCTCTCTGGTTCATCCGCACCACTTCTTTCCGAGTGGTAGCAGAGTTTTATTAAAACTCCCAAGGTGGCCTCTCTATCAGCGGCATTGATCGGCACAGCGAGTTAGGTTCGTCTTTAGAAAGGCTTGTTTCAGGCTGTCAACAGGTGTGTAACAACACGCCGAAAAAAACACAGAGAACACAACAAAAATTCGTTCACATGCTCAAAGATGCCTAGTCAACACACTGGTTTGTGACTCACTCCTTCCATGCACCGCTGGCATCTGCAGGTTCTCTGAGCGAGTCCCAGTCTGCAACCACACACACATGTGGGCGACATCTGTGTTTACATTCCGCGGATATTTCTTTCCCCCGTCACAAAGCGTTTTCCCCAAAGTGTCTTCTACACCTCCGTGGGATTTTGTTGCACGCAACCGAACCCGAGTGTGAGAAAGAGCCGGTTCAGAAACAACCCACAGTGTCTGTTTCACACCACACACACACACACACACCCTGAGAATGTTTTTTAAATGCAGTAATTATGCACTATAAAACATATGGCTTATAGCCTTTAAGAGTTCAGATAATGTTACTGGCAGCGCGGAATCTGGCTCCGACTGTCAGGGGAAACCGCACGGAATCCAGCCGGCCCAGATCGGATTCAAACCACATTTGTAGGTAGTTTGAAAGAGCAGCTCAGTACAACAGCTCAGATTAGATTTCAAGTCCTTTTTGTCTTTCTTCCTCCGTCAGTCCCCCGCGCAGCACAGCGACATTTCACTGCAGCGAAGAAGAACCGCAAGGAAGAGTCAATCAATCCAGATATCTCTAGGGTTTCATTAGACATATTCTGCATTCTTCTCCATCAATGATACGGCCACATAAATGCATTCTTGACTTCGATAAAAAAACACACACACTTGCTTATGACACCTGTTGTTGTAGCGAAAGCAAAGGATTAAAGGTTCTTTACGTGAATCTGATCGGGTTGCTTGTAAAATGGCAAAGCGGGAGCCATCACTCATTCCCAAATTTGACGTCTGCTCTGTGTACGCTCCCCGTCTCGCCTCGCCAGCTGCAAGCGCCAGCTTCCACCACCCGAGCCTCCAGCCAGTCCCTCATAAAACCTGTGCCCCCGCTCCCCGCTCCCCACTCCCCACCACCACACTCAACTCCCTCCATGTGGAGGAGAGGAGGGAGGAGGGAGAGAGGAGGAGAGGTGGAGAAATGGAGAGGTGGCGCTCAGCAGGGGGGCGTTCGGGGGTGAGGTTGGCCGGTAGTGGCAGCAGAGTGACGACCTTAACCCTCTCTCTCTCTGTTTCTCTTTCTCCCTCCTCCTTCCCCCCCACCCCCACGTATAGGGTGTCCCAGCCCTTGCTTGACCGCTGTGTCCCAGACTATACCACTTTCACCACTGTGGGGGACTGGCTGGACGCCATCAAGATGAGCCGCTACCGTGACAACTTCGTCAATGCCGGATTCGCTTCCTTTGACCTGGTGGCCCAGATGACGGCAGAGTGAGTGGAGCGAGCGACAGAGAGAGAGAGAGAGAGAGAGAAAGAGAGAGAGAGAGAGAGAGAGAGAGATTGAGAGAGAGAGAGAGTGGTTCCAGCTAATCAGGCCTAAAGTGATTGACTGGGCTGAGTTTGAGAGTCAAATTAGTGTTACACAGATTGACCTTGAGGGAATAAAAATAATCTCATGGCTAAATTAAACACGAGGAGATGGGAGGAGTGGGCCCAGAGGAGACTCAGTAACCAAATGAAACAGACGTAAAACATTAAAAATATATTTTGATATGTTTGGACTTGTATCAGACATTACAGTAAAACATTATTTGGGTCTACCACAAACACAAAGAGCATCAGGCCTTTTATGTTATTATATTATTATTACTATTATATATATTTATAGAGAAAACGAAAACCATCAAAATCATTGACCAATCAGGATATGTTCCCTGTTTATATAAAGACTACTATTATCGTCCATTGTTATTATTACTATTTATTTGTATATATACAATCCGGGGTACTGCTGAATACGATCCTAAACTTTTCAGTGAGCACTTGAAGCTGCCCACCGCGTTCTCCAGTTGACCTTGACGACTCACCCACCTTATGTCGTGTTTACAAACAGGAAATGATGTAATGGAAGCCATGGAAATTGGAGGCCAGTGATGATCAAATAAATGAATTAAGATGATAATGACAAATAAATCATCCTCATTAGCGGCATAATAGGCAGTGGAGGTGGAGGTAATTTGTTTCAATTTGGCCCGGCTGACAGGTGTGGTGTGCTGTGGCTCTCTGTGGCCCTTAATGGCCAGTAATCTCTCTAATGGCGCCCATCTATTATCATTTCATCCACCGGCGCTGTGCTGATGGAGATGGCAAAATATGAAAAAAAACAAAACTTTATTTGCACAAAAATTGCAGTAATGAACCCTTGTCTGGCTTTGGAGAGGATGTTTGTGTGTGTGGTTGTGCTTGTGTGTGTGTGTGTGTGTGTGTTTAGGTGCACGTTTTTTTTTACGGAAATAAATAGGGCCGCAAAGTCAATGAGACAAGCAGAGTGTGTGGCGTCTGCGTGTAATATTAAATTATCATGTGTGTGTGTATGTGTGTGTTTGTGTGTGTGACTGAATGGAGAGAGGACGCAGGCGGCCCCCCCACACTCAGCTAATCGCCGCCACTGACGCCGTCCGCTCTCCCCTCAGCTATCGAGTCGGGAAATCAAACAAGCGAGCGGAAAGCAGAGATTCTCGTGATATTATTGTACAGCGTTAAACCAACATGACTGATGATTAGATTATGTAGTTTGGTTAATGACGGCCAAAGCAGGTGCTCCCTCCCTGGCCTTTTTATTTTAACTTTAAAGTGTAGTAATAATCATCATTTTAACTTTTTCCTGTTGCAAATTCCACTTTAGGTTTTAGACCTTTTACTTCCTCTAAAGCTCATCCTGCTGGGAGCTTGTGTCGGGTTTCTCCAGACTCGTTTTTTCTTGGATACTTTAAAACCAAGTTGTGCAACAGCGGCCAACGTAAAGCTGCTTTGCTGGCACCCCTCCTGAGTCTAAATGACAGGATACTGAGTAATCTGTCTGATATCTCAGAAAAAACAAGTCCTCTGCTCCTCAGCTCCTGTGTGGCAGCTGGCTGACTTCACACCAGCCTGCCACTTAGTTACAGAAGCAAAGTTTGCTCTTTAATCATTAACTATCACAATATGGCTCCTCCACTCCGCTCGCCCACCTGCCCGGCAACAGCAGCATGTCGCATTAACGCCGACATTTGCTGTAGCTGTGCGAGTGTCCCAATTTTGTTGACATACCCTTAGCAGGTCCATTATATGGGGGCGATTGCCAAGGTTGCCTGTTCCCGCCCCGGTTAGCGTGTGTGTTTACCTGGGGGGGGTGAAAAGTGAAATTTGCTTCGTGTGATGTTTGTCCACTTCCACGTTTGACTGAGCCACCTGGCCTGACTCCTGTGTCCTTTCCCCTCCACAGAGACCTGCTGCGGATAGGAGTGACGCTGGCCGGCCATCAAAAGAAGATTCTCGGGAGCATTCAGGACATGAGACTACAGATGAACCAAACACTTCCTGTCCAGGTGTGAGCGACGGGAGACGCACGGACCGATGCAGTCGGAAGGACAGCCAGACAGACAGGACACAAACAGGGGGAAGGACACTGTGGCAGAGAGAGCCAATGGAAAACCCTAGCTGCCTGACCCACCTCTGCCAATTAGACGCTATGAAACTGGCTTGCGGTGCCTCTGAACCTTTTTTTTTCCCTCCGTTTTCCTTAATCTCATCACCACTTCCATTCCCTCTTCCTGCTTTTTTGTTATTCGTCATTGTTCCTTTTTTTTTGCCATCCAATCATAGTTTGTGTGTTTTTTGAAGGAGGAGTTGAAACCCCTTAATACCCCATGCGTGCCTCACCGGCTCTGGTGTGGGGTGACGTTTGCATGCATGTGTGTTTTAGTGAAGTTGGCCTTAGCCCCGTTACTGAAACTTCACACTGTAAACCTCCTGCAAGAGCTCCCCCCCCCACGCCCTCTGACCCCCTCGACCCAGCTCTGATGGACGTATTATATATTAAAGAATGAGCACTCTGCTTTAAAAAATAAAAGGGGCAACGTTCACACAATGACAAAAACAAACACAGGACTTGTTTTGGACCCACAGGAGACAGCAGACAATTCCTTCCCTGGCAGAAGTCGTTTTTACTGTGCTACGTGTGTGTGTGTGTCGTTCTCCATCTTCATATTGAAGGTGTGTTATCTCGAAGGGCACTGGCTGAAGGAAGGGTGAGGTGGCGGAGGAGGAGACATGACGGGGGCTGAGGTCAAAGCTCAAAAGGACGACAGAGGTCAAGAGGGTGCGGCCACATTTTCCGAGGGACACTTGTGTTGGCTCTTCAGTTCGACCTGAAGTGACTCAGGAGCTCCGCAGCAGCTTGGGGATCACTCGCTCATCCAGAGTGTTTGTACACGTAATAATGTTTTTACTTTGGTTTTGTCCCACACTTCATCGTTTTTCCCGCCTTCTCCCTTTTTTTCTTTGACTCTCTGACAATTTTTTTGCGGGGAGATTTGTGGTTTTCAAAATGGCCGGCCAATCCTAAGCCCCGCCCCCCTCCCCACCACTGGACTATGTGATAAAGGGGGGGGGAAATGACTGTGGCGCTATAGAAAGACCACTTGGCCTTCTGTGTGCATTTTTGTACGTGTGCGTGTGCGTGTGCATGTGTGCGTGGATGCGTGATCAAGTGTGCATGGATGTGCGGATGTGTCGAGTTGCACACGAATATACTGTACAGTATGGCTTCCGCTACTCCCCCACCGTGGAGAATCAAAGCATGAACTGAACCATGACAAGGAGCAAAATATATCTGAAACAATTACGCTATAGTCTGTGGACAACTGTTAAACATTCTTTTTTATTGAATCCAAAACAATGAACTTTGGACACACACACACACACACACACACACGCGCATATATATAAACAAATTATATATATATATGCATCATGCCGAACCAGAGGAACCATGACAGACACCTTACTTTCTACTTGCTATTATCTGGTTTTTGAGATAATCAAACTTCTTGTTTTCATTTCTTGACATCCTGCCCTATGTATTTATTTGTACCTCACCCGCCAACCCCCCCGCCCCCCCAGCACCCTCCATCCAATCAGATGGTCCCCTGGCCATCTGGGACTGTGGACTGAACAATCAGAAGGAAGAGAAAACTCCAAGAGGATTCACCTGATGAACAGATGATTATTAAACGAAAAAAGATATTGCATATAAATTGGATATTGTATTTTTGTTGTTGTTCTAAACAGCCTGTACATGTTTTGTAACAAAAATACGATAAATAACAAAAAGAAAAAAATGGTGTTTTGACAAAAATGGAAGTCGTCCGTTGTGAAATGATTCAGGAGTGGGAGGAAAATAACTGAAAGATGATAAGTAGGTGAAAGTCTGGACTTTGACGATCCCATGGTAACAACATGTCGTCCTGCTCTCAGAGTGTGAGTGTGTATGCACATGCAGAGTTTGTGTGTTTGTGTGTGTGTGTGCCACCCCAACTGGATACTGAGCTCAAATCCTCCTATAGAAAACTCAGATGTGGTTCACCTGTGCTTTAATTTGACTTTATTTATTTACAATAACCTCAGAGGGATTCTCACTACACAACATATGTAGGACTGTTATTATAGAGTCGATCGGGTGTTGGGGGGGAGGCACAGAGATGTTGCAGCCTACCTGTCAATCATTTCAATGGTCCCAGACACGGAGCTCCATCGCAGGACCCCCACAAGTTTCGCCTCGATGCAACACAATCCTCATCGGAGGACCCGGAGCTGTCAGAAGAGAGAGACCTATTGCTCTTTGTCTGTCAGGTCGATTAACGCGGCAGCCAATCATGGCACTGCGAGCAGCCGCGAGCGCACCAAACATACGGCGGAGGCTGACCTGTCATTATCTCTCTTCATTTCCTGTCTGGCCTGCAATCATCCTGTCTCAAGCTGCTGCATGATTAGTACAGTGCGGGATCAACAGCCCTGGCATGCAGGCAGCCGAGGATCTGCAGGCCCTCATCCTTAAATGATAGCAGCTGCATCGGTCGACAGTAGCGGATTAAGGGATGGGGCGGCGTCACCGGTGCGATCTTCCAGGCTCCATGTTGTTTGGCTCGGAGCTGATCAATGCAATATGTGACTCCTTATTAGTTAGGTGTGTAATGATAGCGTGATGTGAAGTGGCCGTGCAGCGCGTCGTGCCATATTACTTTAGTCAGCCACTTCTTAGACCCTTCAAAAAGCCATTGAGAATATTATGCAAAGCAGCAAATGTGTTCCCCATTTTTCTGTTGTTTCATCTTACCCCACGTGCAGATGTTTCCACCACTCTTTCAAAAAGCCTCTCTAACCTGCAACAGTTGTAAAAACTAAATCAAGTCATTTTAACAGTCACATTATGCGGAAAATAAGTCTCTTACTGTTTTCATCAGAGTGTGATTGTTTTCATTTCTGATTCCCAGAATCGGACGTGCACATTATCAACATGATGAGAATGTGTTGAAATTGCCGGGTTAGACGGGCACACATGTTTTTCTTATCATCATCTCGGAAGAATTTAGATTGCAAAGAACGATAGAAAACACACACACGCACACAGGGGACAAATAATCACTGCAATCAGAGCCTCACATTAACTCTCAGGAACAAACAATATGGATCCCCTCTTCCTCCACTCAGCTCAATCATTGAATCAGTTTAGTCCCACTGTGGCAACACACAAGACCCAGCCGCTGACCATAAAGTAAAGGTGTGTGTGTGTGGGTGTGTGTGTCGGCATATCAGAGCTAAACACAATCAGATGGCAGACGTGCCCACTCATGAAAAATGGCAGCGCCTTGGATTCCACGTGAACTATTGATGAGGTGCACGTGGCGCGCTGGGATCTGGAATCCTGTTCACCAGAGTCAACCGGCCGTGAGTGATGAGCTCAACTGGCACTGGTGCACATCTCACTGGTGCACATCTCACTGGTGCACATCTCACTGGTGCACATCTTTAAATGATAAAACTGCCGCCCACGACAACTGCAAACGATTAATCATTAAGTGGATTCACACATTGGAGGGAGGGTTTAATATTTAACGTTCTCACCGAGGAGAAGAACTCGCTCTCATGTGTTTTTCTTTTTTCCTTTTCAGTTTTTTTGTTTTCATCTTCCAGACTGGTGAAAATTAAGATGGACTGTTATGTTTGTGTGTGTGTGTGTGTGTGTTTGTGTGTGTTTGTGTGTGTGTGTGTGTAATAAAAGGATTGTCCGTTTATACAGGAACATTTTGATCAGCAGAGTCTCGGCCTTGTCAGATGTGGTTATCTCTTTGTGTGCCAATAGGATTCAGCGTATCCCAACATTCCTTCCATCTTTTTCTTTCCCTATTTTACATCATCCGCAGATCAACATCCTCCCCGGAAAAAAACCCTTTTATTAGCAGCTTTACTTTCTTGAGTTGTCTGTTTTAAATAAATATACACACTTCTGTCCTTTCTTTTGGTCTTATAACAAACTCGCTGCAGTCTTGGTCCCTCTTCATACGTGGAAGGCGAGATGTTTCAGAGAGTACTGTACATGTGTAGTGAAGTGGAGGAGTACAGCGCCAACAAATGCAATTGTTAGTTCCTCTTTGAAAAGCATTGAGATGTATTTAATGGTGCAGACATACACGACTAATTACTAAAAATGATGATGCATTCTTGTAGAAATATTTTTAAAAAGACCCTTTTTGCAATTAAATTATTTAAGAAATGTGACCTGGTCTCCTCCTGCTGAGTCTGTGTGTGTTTTTTTTTGCATTGTGTTTTGAATTGATCATTCATCTGTGTGGAATCAAACTGACCCAGTGTTGCACGAGGTACTAACGCCAACTCCTAATCGCCACACATGTTCTGCAGTCGAGTCATTTCCTGAAGACAAACAGGTTTTCTTTTCTCCTGCTTATCATTTATGGCCGTCTCTCTCTCTCTTTTTTTTTCCTCTAATCATTAACCGAACATAGTGTTGGGTTTTTTTTCGGCGGCAGCATTTCTGGCGTGTGAAGTGGCACCTCTCCCTCAGCTCAGATAATCTGCTGGAGATAAAACACAGCACACTCCCGGGTGCAGCGCTGGCACATCTCTATTAATGTGCTCAGTGTACCTGCAAGCAGCAATTGTTCATTTCTCATCCAAATCTGCCACTTGATGTGTTTTTGTCTCAGACAGGTTGAGGCTGCATTGTTCCCCTTGCCTTGGAACAGCCTGAGGACATTTAGTTTAACACTGTCTGTAAAAAAATATACTTTTTGTTTTCTACATTTCCGTCTTTCATCTTTATAGCTACAGGCACCTGATGAGTGGATATTGATCCTTATAGGAGATGTTACCCAGAGTTCATTTATTTCTAATGCTCCCTTGAAGTGGTTGCTCTGAGATAAAGGCGACTGTTCTAAAAGCAGTTTGCCAAATTTAGCTGTGACAGGCTCGACATCAAATCACACATCTGTCTGGAGGAATACCACAAATGCATTTGGTGTTGTTCTAAATCAGAAAACATTTTTGAAAAAGTTGCCGTCACAGCAGGGCCCCTTTCCCTCGCAGGCAAGTTTGCAAGACGTGTTGTCACAATCAAACCAAAAAAAGTTTGCGGCCCACAGTAGTTGAATCAATAACGTGCAATTCCAAAGCTCCCCGCATTGTCTTTCAAGCCCACTAATTAATATGAGCTCCACTCATCTCCGCAGGCACCGAGCCAGCACCGAACAGTCTGGGTTCTTTTCAGGCAAAAAGGGAGAAGATGCTCAGATCATAGATTCTACCTCATCTGCCCTGCACCTTGTCCCCTGGCTCCCCTCTTCTGCCTTTCCCTGTCCAATTAAATTCAGAGCCGAGGATCGCACCGGTCTCGCTGTCTGGATAGAGCGGGTATTTTCCTCACTCTCGGTGTGAAGTTTCCAAAGAGGATTATGTGGGTTATTTTTGTTTTGCAGCAGGCAGAATAAATTTCCTTCTTGGATCTCTGAAGACTTTCACAGCCTCCTGTTGTCATTAGCAGACGGACTCAGTTGACACGTATTACAGGTCCAGCAGCATTTCATGGACACTGAATAGACACTGCTTAAAACTAAGGGAACACTTAAGCATCACACTATGACACCAAGTCAGTTGAACTTCAGGGACGTCAATCTGTCCATTTAGGAAGCACAGGGGATTGTGACTCAATTTTACCTGATTGGTGCAAATGGAGTTGATGACAGGTGCGATGCAGGCAAAGGCAAGAGAACCCCCAAAAAGAAGAATGGTTTAACATCTGGTGGCCACAGACAGTTGGGCTCTACTTATCTTTCCAAACCGATTCTTCTCTAGTTTTTTGTTCTGCTAGTGTCCTTGTAACTTCTGGTAGCATGAGGCAGGACCTGCAGCCCAATCAGGTTGGACAGGTAATCCAGATCCTCCTGGACACCGACCCCCGACTCATCAGGACCATGCCAAGACGTTGTCGAGAGTGCATGAGTACTGAGACTGAAGTACATGCTGAGTCACATTATGAGTTACTGTGAAGAAATTGATGCAAGCTGAATCAGCGTGGGATTTCAATTGTGTTACTTTGACTCTCTGTGGTTTTGAATCCAGCCTTTGATGGGATGAGGATTTTCCATTGACCGTTCTCACGTCATTTTACTCTCAACAAATCAAACAATGTACATCAGTAAAGATATTGAAGAATAATTCAGTGTGTCTGATGTAAGTAACTCATTCTGAGCAGCGTTGATTGTTCTCTATCTTGTCATTTTCCGTCAAGCCCAGTTTCTCTTTTTCCATTGTGTCACCACTTTGTCAGAGGAAACTTTAAAACGTCCTCATGAAGAAGAAACGTCCTCATGCACCCCGAGACAGAATGGGGTATTATAGCTTCTGAGCTGTTTTGACTGGCCCAGATAGCGGCTGCTGTGTTCGGTGCTCGATACAAAGTATAATCTGTCAGTTTGAAGAACACTGTGGACCAGTGCCAGGGATCAACCGGAGCCCTGTTTACTTTCCTACGGGTATTGACGTAGTGTCACGTTACTCCAGACGGCAGAAGTATTGATTGCATGTTGGCTCGTTTCATCAAAATGTGTCACATGATGCAAGAGAGAATTATTGAGACGTCAATAAAGATTAATTTCTTTATCCCCCGCTTGCTCAGTGAGAGGGCATTAGCATAAATATCGCTATGCATTAGCGTGTCTTAGCTACATGTCGGTCAGGACGGGGATCAATGCAGAACATGATCACACAAGCACAAGAAAAAAGGGAACAAATCCGCTGCCTTGCACCCGCCTCACCCGCTCCTGCCCCTCATTTCCAAAGCCAGACTCTGTCTCCTTTTATTCTCTCTTATTCCCTGCAGACTATCCCTCAGCTCCCCCACCCTCCCCAACACCCCCACACCCAGTGCCTGTCTACTCTCTCATCCTGCACCCATCTCCTCTGCCATAATCCCTCTCTTTCACTTTAGCCTGGCACAGCTAATTGGTCACGTCTGTACTGTGACATGGGGACCTGACATAATTGCTGGACAAATAGCGAGGCGTTTAGCTTCGGACCTGTCTCGGCTAAGCTGTGCACAGACACCAGCTGACTGGAAACCCTAATCACCACTCCAGCTCCACCACTTGCTAATTGGCAAATGTTTCCAACAAAGAAGTGTCTGTGTGTGTCAATGTGAATGTGTGTGTCTGTGTGTGTGTGAGTATACTTGTCTTCAAATAAATATGGGATATAAATAATATAAATCAACAATGTATCTGCCAATGTTCCTCCCATCTCCTCTATGTGATCAGTGGAAACCTGCAGGAGCCTCTCTGACCCGGCTTTTCGGGACAGGCCGAAACCTGCCCCCATATTTGGTCCGACACATTCAAGAGGTCCTCTGGCATGAAGGTTATTTATCTGAACCTGATTTAGATATTACATTATTTAGGTATTTTCTTTCTCCACTAATCCAACATGTCTCCGTGCGAAGAACTGGCGCTGTGTGCGTGGAGTGGTAATTGCAAATCGAGTAATATTACAGATCTGGAAGTTACATACTGTGCTGGAGGTGCAGGGGTCTGGGAGTTAACTGAGCTCTCGGCTGTATGGCACATGGAGGAAATTAAATAATCGTAATAAATGATCTGATGTATGGCAGTCACAGCCGATTGCCTTTCCCAGTATGACGCTGAACCTCACCGGCAACAGCGTCCATATGCAGCACTGTAGTTACACATTCTCTTTAAATATGCCATGTGTGTGTGTGTCTGTGTTGGTGTGTGTGTGTGTGTAGGTTCATTTTCACAACCTTCTGTCAGCAGGATTCAAGATCTACCATACATTTCTGTAACGTGGTGGGGCGTGACCCAAGGAAGAACATGGACTAGATCACAATAAATAGATCCTAGATTTAGAAAATATATAATTCTTAAATATAGGAAAGAATACAAAGATAGGTAATTGACATTCTTTGTATTATGTATCTTTATTTTTAATTTAGAAAATATTATTTAAGAAAATAATTTTTCAAAATGTGTCAGTAATTTCCCAAATTGGCATTTCCATGTCTAAAGTGCCAATTTGAGTAATAAGTCATAAGCCATGCTGCTGTTATAACAATACTGCGTTCTTGTCTTTTGGCATCCGTTACTTTAACAAGATATTCATTGTGTACCAGCAAGAAGGACAGAGAGAAAGACAGAAAAAAAGAAAGACAGATAGAAAGGAAACAGTTTAATAGTTATATGTCAACGTGTTTTGTTAAACTGTTAAATATTTCTGCAGAGGATGAGTTTTCCCTTTTGTCAAACGCTCCTGAAATGTGCAGCCCCATCGCTTCATTTCACAGGAACATCACAAAGGATTATCCTATTGCAAAACCCCTGAAATATTTGACCACCCGCTCACATCGACCCCAGTCCCCAAAAAGGGGACCCGGCCTGTTCTGCCCCAGAACAAGCCACCTATTGTTGGGTGTTTGGGTGCAGCTGCATGGTCTCTCTCTCTCTGATGAGTTCACCATGTCTGCCAGGGAAACAATGTTCATGAGGACCGCTGCTCAGGGACCACGGGGTGACCCGGAGTTCACGGTCAAAGCTGGATAGTCGGTGGGAATCTGTCACATGCGAGTGGCGCGGCAGCCTTCGGATACGGTGAGGCGATGGAACAAGCACATCAAAATGACCGCTGCGGAAAAGATAAGATGTCCCCGTGCCTGCAGTTATCAAGATGGAGCCTTAATTTACAGTAAACACACTGTAATACCAGTTCCATGATGCATAAATCACATGGCCCGGTTTGAGAGTGCCCTTGACGTGGGCTGGCAGCTCGGGCGATCAGAGCGCTCATCCACAGCAGTGCCTACACGATTGCTTGGTGAGATAATATATTTACTTTCTTCCTGCCCCCCCGCTGAGCTTGTGTCCTCAGCGCGGTTCAGCAGATGTCTAGCAGGCTCGTGTTCGGGTCTTCGTGGGAGTCGTTGTGCGCTGCCGTGTTTGCAGAGGACTCCCGGCATGTTTACATCACAGAGAAACAGGGGCTGAATCATTATGTCAGGCAAAAAACATCCTTATGGAAATGTTCATCTGTATCTATTTACATTGAATTGATGTTTTTTTAATGTTTGGCCATTAGGAACATATAAGATAATCTTTTAATCAGTCAATTAAGCCTCCTGCAGGAGCCTTTTGTTGTCTGTCTGAATCAGTTATTGAGACAAAGCATCGCAGCCAATGAAAGATAACAATAATCATTCTCAGTTTGGCTGACGTGATTATGAGGAATAAAATCCAAACAACAAACATCTGCCGGCCACCATTTCTTCGATGGGAATAATCCAGCTGCACCTTTTATAATTTTTTCCATCGCTAAATAGAATTAATGGCTGGTGCTTTGTGCTCATAAGAGTCGAATGTGACGTTTCCCCGTCAAGGTCATTTTCCTCCTCCACTGGTGTCATCTCTAGGCACAGAGGGAAGGGCCTTGGTCCCGCCTGACATCTCATTAACTGCTCGTCGATATTTATCAGTCTTAATCAGAGCGGTGGCAGGTCCAGTGTGATTACTTCCTGGGTGTGAACGCAATCACACCTCGTCCTCCCCACCGTCCTTGATTTACTGGGAGAGGAAACAGTCCGACATGGCTGACGAAGTTTGAGAGAGGAAGGCTTTGGAAATAAGAAGGAACTGGAAAGAGCACAATCTGCTATAACGCTCCTCACTGCAATCTAAATGTACATGATGAAATACTTCAGCATCCGCAAACTACCTGTTTTCTTTTATTGAAATTCAAGGTGTTTATAATTCTGTCGACACGACAAACTGGAGGGTTCAGAAAACTGTCAACATTTTACTTTTCAGATATGCAACACATTACCCGACCACAGGAAATATTTGATTACATCTGAAAAGGAATGGATATCCACAATAATATCCATACATGTAAAAACATATATTAATTTTTTTCTGTTAAATCAATAATTTGTTTGCCTCTAAAATTTCTTTACCGACACATTTCAATGGCTCAGACGGACAAAATCACTATTACATAAAATATCACTCAAATGAGCAAAAAAAACCTGTCTAATCATTATTTTATTATGAGTTATTCAGAAGGGAACAAGGGAAAATTCTTACAAATGTAAACATTTAAATAAGGAAATTATAATATAAAATATAAAAAAACATTCAATTACCTTGTAACTTAAAAAAAATAAGATGATATACATTTATAATTTCTGACAAATTACTATATTTCCTTGTAGTTTATTTCAAGTTATTTATTATTTAGGTGCATCTTCTTGTTGGCCACCCAATGTGATATTTTGAAGCCGGTGACGGGCAAGAGTTCGCCCAAATAGAAGAAGATATTTTCATGACCCAGTCAAGCGGAAAGAGAGAATGACCAAACCACAGGACCCACAGCATCTACGAAAGACAACACAATATTGTTAAAAAGTAAAAATAGAGGTTGTATATGCGCAGAAAAAATAAAAAAATGTAACTATGCAGAAGATTAATATATATTTTTAAAGCAGCATTTGGATAAATCTAATTCCATTTCTGGGACAAAATGACCCTGATCAAGGGGGAAAATTTATTTCTTGTTCACACAAAAAACAACAGTCACTTACTTGTGCCGTCAGGTGTCCAGTCTTACCCTCTGACCTCACTAAGGACTCTAACAAGGCCAAAGTGAAGCGCTCTAATGTCAGGTGGCAGCCACACAAAGGTGAGGCAGCGGGGGGTGTCTGATAATGTGTTACCATTCTTGTGGGACTCGCAGCTGTGCGGGTTCAAGGGCCAGCGAGGTGTTTTTCTGTGGCACCATGTGTCAACTCATTACGACCTCAGCTTCCCCTCTTTGCACCGCCACTGACCTGTAAACAGCTCCAGTCGCCCGGAGTTGTCATGAAACAAAGGCGAGGGGCGAAAAAAAGTGCTGCTTGAGTGTGAGGCGCGCACAGCGGGAAGGCCGAGGCGCCCCTCCGCACCAGAACGGGATGAATCATGAAAAGTGGGACATCGTCCAATTCCTCAGATTACGAGGCGATATTACGTCTGGATATTTCGGGGCTTTTTTTTTGTTTTTTTTCTCTCGCCGTTGTCTGTTGTTGCTCTGCGGCGCTTGTCCAATCACGTCGCCCGCCTCAGACTCAGCACCAGCTCCGGCCTGTCAGTCGCCGCGGCAGATTCTGATTGGACCAAAAATGACCGATATGTGACCCCGCCCGCGGCCAGACACTCGCAACATGGCGGACGGGGTCACGCGAAGGCCAGATCGTGATGCATCCTGGGTAAAATGTGCCCTCGAGAGGGAGGAGGGCAGTTGTGAAAGCAGAAAATGTAGGACAGCTGGTAAACAGAGAAGCAATCACTCCGTTGAACTAGAAGGAGATTTAAATAAATATCCAGGCGTGCAGGATGGTTGTTGCCCTAATGCTACACCAGTGAGCATTGTGTTTTAATAGCTGTATCGAGACAAGCTAAACACACAGTGCTCACATATGGCTCATTAACAAAGATTTGCATCAAGCCTAATTTAGCAGAGTGCGCTATCAGGGTGTAAATGGTGTCCAATGAAGAACAATAAAGGCTTTTCGATGGAGGCGTAGTTAGCGCCGGCAATTACCTCTCATTACCTTCTACATCGTTAAGGCCGTCATATTAAACACGTGGAATATGTGAAATAAAAGCAACGCTGCACACATCAAAGACTGCTCGTAAACTCAGCTTCCATAATAAGATGAGAATGTGCTAATTCGTGGAGCAGCGTTATCCAGTGCAATATTGTGAGTGGTGAAGGGAAACTGCAGAATTTAAGGGGAAATGAGTGGAACTGCAGCGATGTGCTGTTTGGTCCGTTTTTCTATTCTGCCCTTAATCCTTTTCCCACTTAATCCCACATTTGATGGTTACACTGCAGTATTGTGCAATTACAGAGGGAGTTTTAATTACAAAGCCATGTGAGTTTCAGCTATTCAAGCTTTTACTACAATAAGGGGGAAGTAATAGCTGAGAGGTACGGTGGCCCCTGAGGACAAAGTGCGATCTTTCAAGCTGCAAATATAAAAGCGCTCAAAATAAGACGATACAGGAAACGATGAAAACACAACCGTGAAGAGAAGTGAAAACACATGTGACAAGAACTGCTACACTGCAAACTAGAGGAGTAACAACATCAACATCATACCGATACTTTTGCCTATTTACCTGAACTAACTTGACCATATCATTTTTTATATTTTAGGGCCTATATTCTGCTCCTAGGATTTTGGAGATGTGAGCCTGGCCACTCATCCCAGCATCTTGCAGCCTGGCTCCTGTCCTGAGTAACAATCTGATGCTAGCAAGCCCAGAGTGAATTCACTGCTGGCTCTGTTGTCCGTAGCCTTTTTGAAATAGGTTATGATTCATTTTGGAGGATAGAAATAAAATCGGTCTCAGAGTTGAAATGTAATACCTCCAGCTTTTCTGAAGATAAAGCTGAATGGATAATAAAAACATGTTGTTTTTGGGCAGTTTAACAACAGCGCGGCCTCTGTGAACTTTAAGATTCTATGTACAGATGACAACTTTTACTTTTGCTAATATTAATGTTTCTTTTCCAAACAGAGCCTCGCACTCCTGATGAAAGTCTTCTTGCACGTCTATCAACGTTCTGCATGTGTTGCATTGCACTGGATTTGGAGCATATCCCCCTTAATACACTCCTTTGCAGGTTTTTTACTAAGAAGCCAACGTTGAAAGGAGTTCAGTAACTTAAATTCACATTTTTGTAACTAAAACGAAATGTAGTTACTGAATTTTGATGTGATCTGCTGTAGAAACTCAAGAATCTTTGTGCAAAGACACAGATTGTGATTTGAGATAGTTGATCCTGGGTGACCAGCGTGTGTGTCTGCCTGCGACTGAGTCTGTGTGTGGTTGTACGTCTGCCTGTGCCTGTTTACTCTCATGTACTTCACACTCCGCTGCAGATGGATGCATGTCTTCACGGAGGCGGTCTTGCCACGTTGACATGTGAGCCCCATCCCTGCCTGACGGGAGCAGGAAAAAGGATTAGTGGCGGGTTTGAAAAAATAAATAAATTATAATCTAGACATGCTTGACAACAGCAGTACAAGCACACGTCCTACCCCACATGCTTCAGTGGTCCCGTGTGATGTGATAAAACCCCTCACATGGGGTGAGAGGCGGGGCTGACAGTTGAGACACAAGCTCAGGCAGAGCCCGATCCAGCAGATAGCTCTGCTCCTGACACCTGAGGACTGCTGAGCTGAAAAGAAGCTGCACCTTCAACAAAACGGGTTCAATAACACAAATGTGAATTTAATAAGCACATGAATTCATTAGGTAGGAAACTAACATACTAAGATTTCATCTGACTTGATTTTCTAACATCCTGTTACCTTATGAATATATCATATTTATGGAACTGACATAAAGAAGCTGCCTGGGCAGTTAAAGATACATCCGCCATTGGACACTCACATCGTGTAATACAGCAACAGATCTGGTCCATTCTTGTTTTTTCCTAAATTTTATTCAACCTGCCTGCTTGGAAAGGACAGTTTGCTTCCCCTGTGGTCATTAAGTGAAACAGAAAAAGCAAATGAAGATCTGCTGCCGGACACAGTCCACAGAACTCTGAAGCTGCACAGAGAGCTGTTTATTAATAGTTTGTGAGGCATTTTGAGTGTGTTCCACATCCACTGGTGTGAAGGTGGTGTCTTTGGTTATGAAATGTAAATACAAAAAGGTACTTGACAATAATACACACTTTAACTCAGATGGGCTACGACCAAATCATAAAAGGGATTACATACATGGAGTTCTGCTTCTGTCGGTTGACAAGAAATACCTCAGCATGTCCTCTACAATTCATTGATAGAAGTTATCTGCAAGAAGACCTTCAAATATTAACAAGGCAACCAGATACCATGTTTTAAAGGTGTCAAAGAGTGATCGTATAGTTTTTGTTTGTTTTCCTGATGCACAGAGAGTTCCTCCAAAGAGCCTCGTGCAGTAGTTTTGCCCCTGGCTGCTGAATTGCCCTCCCTTAAAGCACTTAAGGGTCTCATCTCCTTGCTCAAGGGCAGAATAACAGTAATGACAGGTTTGGTTTTAGAGGCCTGTAGATATCTCCTACACCTTCCTGTTTAGTCTTCTCAAATTGGTTTGAACTGTCGCCCCTCTGGTCAAAAGCTCAATTCTCTCCCTGTTAACTTGCCACTGTGTGTAGTGGAGATAATGTGGCGCTGGAAACTGACGGAGCAGATTTTTTCCTCAGGACTCCCTCTCTCTGGCTCGGTGATTATTGCCAGACTTTACAGCCTCTACGAGGGAACATTACCTACAAACTCACACACACAAACGATGTTCCCACACAGACACACACATTATATGAATGCACAAACATGCACTCCTCCCTGCACACAGGAGCTCACACGGTTCACCTTGAACAAAGAGATACTGATGCTCCTCCCGAAGGACTTTGAGAACAGTGGAGGGGAATTGAATCGATTTGATGATAGTGGAGAAGTGGTGATTATGGTAATATGTCTTTGTTACGGCCAAGAAGAAAAAAAGTGAAGAAAACACAGTTATACTCTGAAAAAGGACGATGCTGCCTCCTTCTTCGACTGTTGCCTTCATTCTAATTCCCATCACTGCTGCCCTTTGTTCTGAGGGTCAAGAGCAATTGTGTTTGCTCGAATCGGGACTCGGCTCTGTGGAGAAATTATGACGTATTGAAAGTTGGACACGGTGCCGGAGCTGCTTCTTCTCTCTCTCCTCCTGCATCCTGCCTGTGGACACAAACTAACGACTGAGGAAATTAAGTGTGCGTGCAATCAATGTTGCCCACAGGAGACAAACTGCCCATGTGCTCCGCCAATGCTGTACAGCCATTCCACCCACCATCTCTCCGCTATTGCTCCTACGAGTGCTTCCAACAATCCCTTTCATATCGTTTCTTATTTAACCAGAAATGTACGAGCATATTTTTGCTGTTTTTCCATTCTAATTACATATTTACAGCAAAGCTAATAACTGGGAAACAACAACCATTAGATCGGCAGTGCACACGACCAAAGGGAGAGATTATATTAAAATATTTCCACTGCTACCAAAAACTGATTCAAAAACCTAATGTAGTTTGAATTCATCCCGTGAGTATTGAGTGTTTACCGCGTGAAAGCTAAGGCTTTTAAATACAAGTATAAAACAGTGTGTCCCGGTATAAACTGTAAGAAGCTTTTTTTTTCAGAAGGACTGCGACGTGGAACATGCACGGTGCACAAGTGAGGAAACTGCCAAGTGTGATGAATAGCTTTCAATCAGGCCACAGAATTGCTTCACGCACCTCTTGGAAGGGGGGCTTAGTCCGATAATTGCTCTTCTGAAGAAAAGCTATTCACGTTACGTTTTGGGAAATTCATTACAATCGTATTTCATCAGTGGTAAGCATGAAAAAAAAGAATGTAACCTTGTGAAAGATTGTCATTTAAACACATTTTGGTGATTAGAGTTTAAGGTTTAAAAGTTGTTGAGATGAATGAGGACTTTGCTGAATGAGAATTTGGCAACAACATTCTCT
This sequence comes from Pseudopleuronectes americanus, assembly GCA_038501795.1. NCBI lineage: Eukaryota > Metazoa > Chordata > Actinopteri > Pleuronectiformes > Pleuronectidae > Pseudopleuronectes > Pseudopleuronectes americanus. Next base: position 16,266,795 of record CM076724.1, read on the forward strand.
CAAATTTGCAGAGGTACTTTTGCCTTCTTACCTTGAAATGACAACATCCTGCATCTTTTATTTTGTCATTCTTAAAGAGGATTGTATGTTTTGTTTTGAATATCTGAGAAACATCAACTCAAAACTCAAGAATAGTACTACTACCACCAATTAAACAGTGCAGTGTGGCCTTCTGGGTATCTGGAAAAGTGCAGTTCAACAAAACCAGAATGATTATATACCAGAGTCGGGAAAGTTGCCTCGTAGGGCTCAGCCTGTACCCAGCTCATGTTGTCGATGCGTCCACATGTATCTTCACTTTATAATCATACCGCTAACCTGGATGTGGGAGTTAATATAAACTAGTTGCTTCATGTCTTCCTGGTCTTGGTCGCCATTGTCACTAATGCAAACATAACATACATACAGTACACTGAAAAACAAAAAAATGAGGCCAGTGGGATTATCATAATTTCCCTCAGACATATAAGAATAAAAACTCGACATGACTACATTTACATTAGATTATCTAATGATCCAATGAAAAATGAAACCACCATGAGCTCACCCATCTCAGAAAACCCACATTTTGAGGTTGAGAATACTACAAGAGTGGTTGTTCATATATTCTTATGGTGAACACAGTTAATACAAACAAATGAAGCCAATAAGAGAAACTGGACTGCAGAAACAACCGGCGTTATCTCACCTTTGTTGTTAGTGAGCACGATTCAACCTGTCCAGAGCCAGTTAGTCTGACAGGTACACCAGCTGGCATGGTGGGAGGGATGAAATCCCACTACATGTCCAGTTAGTGCTCGCCTGTCCAGTCGTGCCAGCCACAGTTTGTCAGTTTGCAGGCGAGCTTTGTCTTGTCCTGAGGCAATCAACCTGCTTTGGAACAGGAGGAGTGAGTCACATCCCCTCACACTTCCACCCAGGAAACACAACACAACCAACCAAGCTATTAAATCAAGGTTTTACAAGCATATAAATATGTCTGCAAAGAATTTATGGAGATCAAAAAGGATGTAATGCAACTTATATATATATATATTAAAAATAAACTTCCAGTAGGCTTTATGTATCTAACATATCTAGTCAGTTGATCTGGATTCGGATTTGGTGTAAATTTGAAGTAGTGACTTTGTAGTTTAGTTTGGCATCGAGAAAGTAAAGTACTTGTTTAAAAAAGCAGTCAACCTTAGCACCATTTCAAATTGACTTTAATTTGGACCAGGATATAAAGTTAAGGGTGTAAAGCCAATTACTGGGGAAAGCACACAACACAAGTGGAAAAGTTCCTCCAGCTCAGGAGACGTTTAGCTAAAGGCTAAACAATCATTTGCTAAATGCAGGGTTGGATAAACAACACAAGAGCTGGACACACCTTTACCTTAATCTGAAAAGCAGAGGCCGAGCTTACTGAGTTCTCATAAGGACGCAATGAGCAGACACAACATCACTAATAAGAAAGAACAGACACTTTTGAGTACCTGCCACTTCTGTGAGTCCCAGAAACTCCAATTTAATAAACTAAGACCCCCTACCCAGTAGGAGGTTGGGGGACAGCAGTGGGAGAGAATTGCAGACTCCCCAAAATAGAAGGCCTGTCTGCAACAAAGGATGTTGATGAAACCCTCCAAGCTGGTTGTCATCAGATGAGCAGTAGAGAGGAAAACAAACCAAAACTGGAAATGGTCGGACGGACAGCTCTGGACATTTTACAGCTCACAGTTGCTAATGGGGCTCCGATCACACAAACAGTTTGGAAAACAAAAAGGAAGAGTTGTTGGATGGAGGATCATTGGCTCTTCTTAACAATAGACATGGGACAATAGAGGCAGGGATAGCAGTACAGTATCATGTTTGCATCTGTCGGATAATTTGCTAGCTTTTTAATGGTAGAGTGTCATACAAACGTGTGTGCACAAAAAGAGAATGCATTTACTAGATGGGATTTGGTAAGGTTGAAGTTTAGGATAAATAATATGGAGTCTACCAATTTGGTTACACCAGATGGAAGCATAGAAGAAAGCACAATCCAAGCTGCTGAACATGTTATAAGTGTTGTAACCAAAGAGAACAGCATAACGTAGGGGGGGAGCGGTACCTTGGTGGAATAAAGAATGGAACAGAGCTGTAGAATAACATGTCTCAAGGGAATCTCTCTCTATATATATATATGAATATAAATATAAAGGGGAGATGAGTGGAATCCTGTTCCACTCATGGCTGTTAAGGAAAGCTTTGTGCCATGGTTAGGCAAATGTGTGGGAAAAGGAAGTCAGATAAAATACCTGCATTGTTTAACAGGGAGAGACCTGCAGAGTCATACAGTGTAGGTGTTTGTGTTAGGGAGGGCATTCGCTGCAGTGCATAGTGGGAAACACCTTGATGATATCTATAGATAGACTGAGAATGTGAGGGAGAAGAAGGGTCGTATGACAACTCGACAACTCGATGTGGACTTTACGATGTTTGAAATCAAAATATCTTTAAAAGGTGCTGGATATACAGCCTGTCTGGATCAGCTCCGACAGACACCTGGGGAAACCTTGAAGCTAGAGCAGGAATTTAGCAAATCAGTTCCATATGAAGAAGATGAGCCCATATGGATGAGCGGACAGAGATCCATCCACGGCCAGCCTTTGCAGAGAGTGTCTTGATTTAAGTAGCTGGGATTAATGAAGAATAGTTCTCACAATAATCTCCAGATCTACACAGATGGTTGTTAGAACAAACAGGATCAAATTACCCAGAACAACTTACCCTGTTGATATTTTCTTTTTTTTAGAAGAATTAGAATAACTGTATATTTGTGGTGAGGACCTGCTTGAAGCACCAGATGCAAACAAAACAGTTTTTTTTTGGACCTGAATAGATTAATTTATCATATTTCTAGAGTAACACTCCACTTTTCACATTTAAATGGTTGTGTCCAGGCAAACAGATGATGACAATGAACTTGTGCTGAGGTCAGAGACCGAGTAAACCCGTTTGTGCTTGCTGAGCAGCCTGATCGAATGAATGAATGCGTGACGATATTTAGGAGTCCTCATCCAGCGTGTCTATCGATGCTGAAACTGGAGCAGGGCGCGGTGAAGGCAGGTCAGACACAAGCTGACATTGTTGGTCTCTTTGAACCAGTGGGTGAACAACATGAGGTCACAGCTAAACTGGGAACATGGCGCCAGGGAGGTCATCATGCTGTTCTGCTATCATTAGGGCGGAGGACATGTTGTGCCCTTGCACCCCCAAAGTGCTCAGGACATGGAACGTGCAATCAACCAGACAGTCACCTTTGAACCGGAGCCGCGTCGAGTCCACACACACATGACAGTGGTTACTGCTGTGGCCTCTGGGAAGGTTAAGTGGGAGTCGATCATGGAAATGTTTTGAGGAGACAGTGATTATGGTTTATCCCATAAACTTCAAGGTGCAGCTAATACAACACCAGTACAGAGAGAGTCTGAGGTGGATTGTTGAGTACTGTTCTCTCAGCACGACAATGTCAGGTTGCAATTCAAATATATTCCACCAATATGAAAAAAAAATTATTAAGTGCAATATAAAATTCAGATTTTCATATTACCACCAAAGCACTATTCATGTTTAGAAAAATGAAAACAGTGAAAGGGGAAGTCTGAGTTTTATTTGTCTCTTTTTATGTCTTTGTGACTTCAATTTAACGTGATAAATCAATACAGAGATTATAAACAAGATTAATTCCAAAGGATAAATCAATTATTTTATCATGACAGCATAATAATACATGATCTACAACTATTCCACCTCGGAAACTCAATAGCCTATGCAACTCAATATTGTTTCATTCGCTTCCCTCAAAGACTGGTACATTATCCAAAGCCATTACCTACCTCTTTCCAATTCAAGCTTACTTTGCCCCAAAGTGGAATAAAACACGATTAATGATTTCAATTACTCTGACCCTGCTCACCGTTTACAGTGCCTGGAGTCTGTGCGAGGGAGCTGTGCTGCATAAAAGCCGATGGTGAAGGACATTTACTAGAGGAATGATTCAGTGAGGGGGCTGGCAGTTTGTGCTGGCTCATCAGTGGGGGGAACAGAGCTGCTCTTTGTGCCGGAGCCTTCCTATAGCTCAGCGTGGAAACCCCACTGTAGACTCATGCTGCTGCTGGGCTGCCATTCTCTTTCTACACGTCACCTGATGGGACACCTGTTTAACGGCAGATTCGTCGCTTTAACTTTAACAATAAGCTAGATGCCTTGAAATGTAATGTACCCTCTGGAGATGAGGTGAAATTATAATTTTCTTATTTTCAGACTACATTAATTTAAGCATATGAAAAGTATATGCACTATATCTGAGTGTACCCACCTTGCCAACAACGTAATTAAACTCCAACTTAACGCTAAACCAGATATGGAAGACCAGATAATTATAAAATAATAATTAGTTTAATAATCGATCTGCACATCCTGCCTTGTTGCACATATAGAACAGTGCTCCATTTCTTTCCCATTTCTATTCCTGACATTTTTCATATTCTAATAATTGTATATCTGATGGATAAATGTGTGTTATTAAAATCTCGTGCAGAGTCAGCATTGAATCATAATGAACACACACGAGCTGACACTGCATATTTCTTGTTTTTCAACAGAGGGATGTTATCTGATCTGAGGCCAGCAATGGAAAATAAAAGTAAAATCCTCTTGCGCAGACACACGTTTTAAATTGCTCGGGCTGATGAACGGAAATGTGGATGTAATTTATGACGTCATAAAACACTTAAGCACCAATAAGAATGATAACAGGTCAACAAGTCGTCCCACTCAAACAGGTGCTGCACAACTGACAGGAGGGCGGAGCTGTCTGTCGAACCCCGAACTGGTCCACACCAACATGGTCCTGAGGGGAGGTCCTAAAATGATCTGTGTGGGTGCATGACGTTTTAAGTTAATTTGGAGTCCAGTGTTTGAACAATTACAGAAAACTGGCTCTAATCAATATATGTCATGTCTAATTATATGTATACCTCTGAAAACATTATCTAAACTAAGATAGGTGTTGTCAGTTTGTTTTAAGCTCGTATTTTCTCCCCTAAGTCAGTGTTTCCAGCTCAGAAGATTTGATGTCTCAAGTGACCGTAACTGGGTTCTGATGGAGGCAGAGATATTTCTCATATTTTGGGCTGGGTGGTTCAGGAAAGATTCAGTTTTAGTCTTGACGGGTTTCAATCGGAACATGTGCCACAAATACTAAAAACACACGCGCTCCGAGTGTTCCACAAGGTGGTCCGGGTAAAAACATATGCATGAAAGGAAGATGGGACAAGGTGGTCGAGGAAGGAATGTGAGAAATGCTTTGAGTGTTATCAATGGAGAGAGATTGGGCGAGGGTGGGTGGGTCAGGGGGTGCACATGCTCGGCTCGGGGTCAGAAACATAACACCTTTTTATTTTTCATCTTCCCGGGTGAGGTTGAGAAGTCACAGGTATGGCTGCAGATTAACAAAGCTCTCCTGGGTCGCCCACATATAGTCAAGACCTTCCCCATCGCATTCACATAGAGAAACACTTTAACAAGATGGTTGCCTCGGTTCATCTTGAATATAAATGAGTGAAGAAATAGTACGCGGACAGACACAGTTTCATTAATTACCTCCTGCCTCTCACTTTTATAGGGAAAATGATACCTCATGATATCAGAAGGTGGCTGATGACACTGCATTAAACAACCTAAGATAGGAGGTTTGAATATTGAAGATTAGATAACAGTGTTTAGCTCTGCACATATTTCTTGAGAAACTATCTAAACTGACCAGAGTGAGTGGAGCTGTTTCTAAAAATAGATATTATGCACATGTTGCATAATTGAACTTGTTTCAACTAGTTTTATTTCCTGTCCCTTTAAGGCTCTCGATAAGGACCAGTGTGCTCTGATTGGTGAGCTGGCCTACTCTCTTTCGATTGGTCAACCACCTCAAGCGGTTGTAGAAAATGTCTGCCTCAGCTCTCATTTTTACCTGGCTTTGTTGTTCGTGCCGAATTAGCCGCTAGGTGTGTGTTATGTAAGGCTGGTCAGGAGCAGTGTTTCCTGTGGGGTGGGGGGGGGGAGCTCTCTTTACCACCGACTTTGGGCATTTTAATTTGCAGACCTTTTACATTGTAACACTCAAGGGGAAAGAAACTGGAAAAAAAGCATTACGTGTCTCCTTTAGAAATCGCTTCACAGGGGTATTATTTGGTGATGCTGCTGTTCCTTCCTCCAACATGACAGTGGGTATTAGGATTTGGTGACCTGGTCGATTGTGATGTTCACAGAATCCCAGCCTGTCATTCGGCGGTGCGTTAAGTATCAGTGTGCCCAAACAATTATTACAACAAGACAAAAAAAAAGAAAACAGGTGTCTCTCTTCAAGCTACACTTCAAAGCTCTCTGTTGTCCTTTGAAGTCACAGCATGCCAATACCTGGGTGCAACAGATAGACGGCAATCCCATTTGTGTATAATTCCTCCTTTTCATACGTCCACGACTGAGCAAATAGGAGGAGAAGAAAAGATAGAAACACAAAACAAAACGTGCTAAGTGGATTCTTTCGTCGCCTGTAATCTCCCTGCACTGTTGAAACGCCTCTGGAACCGGGCGGCGGGGTCGGACAGTAACAATATCCTTTTCAGCAGCCCGATGAAAGCGTTTCAAGTCATTCCCCATTCTGCGGCGGGCCTTTGTGCCCCTTATCCACTTATTCAAATCAGTATGAACGGCAATGTGTCATATTAGCAGGCTGAGCAAAAAGAGCCGAAGCTTTGATATGTATGGAAACAAAAGTGAAAAGACGAGCAGAGAGGGCAGCGTGAACACACAGGCCCGAGCCACTGATCCTCTCTAGGCTGCTCGGTGACATTCTCGCTTTGGTGGAAGGTTGCAAGACCGGCAGCGTGGGTGTGTGTGCGAATAGTTGTCTGCGCGTATGTGCAGCTAGGAGCAGTGGATTTAGACGCGAGGGCTTTTCTGTAGCCCCACATACAATACCCCTCTCACACACAGACACCTCCCTCCAGATAGAGGGGAGAGGAATTCTGGGAGTATCAGTCAGCCAGACTGGGGCCCCGGATTGACACAGCGGACTTGGAGTGACAGACGAGGCAAGGAGATGGGGGTGGGGGTGGGGGGGGGCTCTGGGAGTAGCTGAAGATGTCAGCACCATATCCATCATCCCTGCGTATTAGAGAATGCAACAACTATGAAGCGTAATCGTTAATTAGCCGGGGCATGAACTCGACTTGAAAGAAAACCCTGAGCATTCCAAGGTCTTCCCACAGTCCCTTGTGCTTTCACCCCCTCAGCCCCATCTCCACTTTTACACAAGAGAGAGGATAATCACGGCCCTTCTTCATCCAGCAGCCCCTGTTTTATCGTTTGAAAAAAACAAAACAATCGGGGGAGAGAGAGAAAGGGGAGGTTCGGGGGGGGGGAGGCCTTTCAGAGTTCTGAGAATGTTGCTAAACAGGATTAGAATTAGTGAGAATAGAGGTAAACAGTAGCGTGCTGCATGGGGGGGCCGGTGGGATGAGAGTTTGCTCAGAGGGGCTGGGTGGAGAGAAGACAATAGTTAGATTAGCCATCTGTGGGGCTTCTGGTGCCCGGCGTCATTAACCGGCTTAGGGCCCCACGGTAACACCAGACACCCGTCCTTCCCCCATGCATTAAGCATCCAGCCCTGTGAGACTTGGGAGTGTGTTTGCGGGGACGGTTGGGCGACAGGGGGCGAGATAACTGTGACAAGGTAATGTCTGATGTAGCTGATAATTGCATATACAAACAGACACACACACACAAGTACACTAATGTGTGCTCGTGCACATCTGCTTGCACACTTTTGTCCTCGCCAGCACACACACACACACACACACACACACACACACACACAAATTTAGCATAACCTCGCCGCGACATCAGTAAGCCCCCACCACCGCACCCCCAAATCCCAGTTCAGGGGAACACAGTTTGACATTTGCTTTGTCTCCTTTTTTGTCTCCTGAGTAGATCACTGGCATTTTGCATATCACTGAGCATCGGTTGGTGGGGACACATGACCGACACTGGGACATTATCCAAGTGTTTACCACAGAGCTGAGAGGAGCGATGCTGAGATGGGAATCTATTCTGCTCAGTTTGGGCATTGATGTTGTTTTCATTTACAAACAGCGAAATTTGACGAGTATCCATTATGCTAACATTGGACTGTGTGGCCCTTTTCTCTGTGGTGTCATAGTCATTTAATATTGGTTGACACAACTTTCAATATTTTCTAGCCTTAGTTTGCATCTTTTTACTGTTATTTTTGTATTAATTTGAATGAGTTTACTTGTTTGCTTCAGAAGCAAATTTTCAATTTTTCGCATTAATATTATGTGACCTTCGAAGGGATTATAATGGTTTCCTTTTGTTAGTCCCAAATTATTAACTCTCATAAATGTTTGCTTTATCTTTTTTTTTAGATAGCTGCAAATCACTACAAAAATTTTTTGCTTTGGACATGAGCTGTTTACAGGTGACTTGTAATAATGCACTGAACTTACAAAATATGGAATCAGCATGGACAAATGTTTAATAGCAGATCAAAACCAGAAACGACAGAAAAACCCAACAGATTGATGAGCTGTTGCATGTCTTCCGCAATATTTCAACTTAACTGCCCATAACCTTCATTGCTACCATAAATCATTCATGGCACAATTACAGCTCTCCATGTTGACTCATTAGGGCTTACCCCTGTCAAGTGCTTATATTATGGCCCGGACGTTAATGTATAGCTCACAGCAAGACGTGGAAATGCATGTGGTGACTTCAGTGCAATCACAATAATATCCTGGAATCTTCAGCTGCTGTAGTGTTATGATCTCTTTGTCCTCACAGCATTTATTTGGTTGACACTGTTCTTTTTGGTTTTAACCGTCATTGAAATGTATTTGTTTAGTCCACAAACACATGAAAATAGTTGGATTTAGTTTGTTGATAAAATAGGTATTTCCAACCTTCAACGGCTGAAGATTGCAGCCACATGATCATGATGAGACAGCTGATCTGTTACCATGGTACAATCATCCTTCTACTGAACCTACTGTACCTGCAAAGTCTGAACTAATCATGTAAAATCATATTAATGTGCAGGGTTTCTTCAGATGATATGGCCGAGATTCACTGCAGGACATTACTGCTCTAATCAAGATGTCCTCCATGTTCCAGCAGAAAACACTTTCTTCCGTTACACATGACTAGTCCCCCTTCTTTTTCACGTCTTGCCATCTGGCTCTCGACTAGAGGTTACCTAATAAGGTCATGGCTGGGCCGGCACGTCTCCCTTCATGTTAAGCAACAAGACACCTAGGTGTGTGTCTCCTGCTTTGTACGTGCCATTGTAAGCTCACCTTGTAATCCTCCCTGACATCTCAATCCTCAATACTGGTTAAAAAAGGTGTCCTACATGCAGAGGCAGAGAATAGACATTGTTCGGATCTAATTGTCAACGTGCCGGCCCAGGAGCCGGGGGGGCACTGGCACCGGGGAACTGCTGGATTAAGTGAGATAGGAGGAATGCAATGTGTTGCATTGGGTTACATATGATGGAATGGGATGAGGGGGGGTGATATGCACTTAGCACTGGAGTTTGGTAAAGAAGGACATTGTGACACAGTGGTTTTCAGTCTGGTGGGTTGGTTACCTTTATGACTCAGCAGATATATTCTCTTTAGGGTATAAAAAGAAGGGAATCACAGTGCAACATCAGTCAGCATTGGATTCATAGCAGGGTCATCAAACCTCCTAACACTCCTTCCCCACCCAGGAGGCCATCCTTCATTTTGCATCAGCAATTGCTGTTTTTTCTCTCTGCAGCAGATCATGATACACATTTAGTCCTCTTGGGCATGTTAAGGGTTGAGCATGAGGCCATTTTCATTAAATTGATGCACAATGATACATTTAAACTGGGCCGAGTTTTAACTGGTGGAGGGCTGTTTGCTTTGGACTGATTAGTACCACTGTCTCTGTGAGTCCTTCTGATGGAGCCACGCGAACTCGAGTACCACTCTGAAATGACGGCCATGTGCAAATGACTTCCCGATTAATGGATCCCACGATTGTTCATAGGCACTCCACCTGCCACAGCGGTCCTTGAAAAAAATGCTAATTGGTTGTTGTCCCGTTTCCCCGTCACCTACAAGTGCTATTTGGAGTGCCGTAACATTTGGGTATGAGTAATTGGATTAGGGTGGAGGTTCAGCTTAGACCCACTTCCTCTGAAAAGTGCCGGATCTATATATATATATATATAAAAAAAAGTAAATCTCTCCACCCCTGGTTTCTGGCCAGTAATGACCAAAAGCGCTTAAATCAGACAACTGTGTTATGATGTCCTTAAGAAGCAGCCAATTTAATTATTAAACATCCGCCCTTGCTCAGATGGGATTCAAAGTGTTGGAGGCACGAATGTGCAAAGACCAGAATCACAGGATTTATTATTTATTGTTTTTTTAAAACTAAGTCTGACTTCTTCTCCCGCCTCGACCCGGACTGAATATATGGATGTGAGTCAAGGATATAATCTTCATTTGTAGGGTAGAAACTTACCGGAATCTCATTACACCTGGAATGAATGTGTGTCTCTGGTGTCCACATTAAATTCCAATTGAGATCTGATGGGGTTTAAGGTTACTTTCCCCCCTCCTCTTGTTTGTAGGTAAAAAATAAACAAACAATTAAAAATGATTATAGAATAGAATAGAAGATGGTAGCCATCTGTGGTGCTGCGTTTCCTTGCTTCTGCGACTGTTCATACCTCCAATACCCAGATGTCTTGAATCATGTGAGGATGAGGAGAGGAATGCTCTTTGTTTACTGGCTAATGGTTGCTATAGCTGCTACTTTGGAACAGATGCGTGTGATTATTTGTGTATTTGTTCAACGTGGAATGACGCAACTGCATTTGCACTTGTGTTAAATGTGATCACAATACGTCCCTGACCACCTCAGAGGTGGTTTGGCCATTCGAATCCCATTACTGTTTCATTTCTATTGTTAAAGAAAGTAATAAATAAAATCACTAACATGTAGGTAACTCTGTATTAAATGTTCTCTTCTCTTTCTTCACCACTTTCCACTGAGTAGCGTACACAGCAGAATATAGGCAGAGGTTTGTGTGTTTGATGAGCAACGTTAACTGCAGACCAGCGGCTGGGGGGGAGGGGGGGAGACAGACATAGTGATGGGACTAATTTGCATATTCATACATCGCACACACTGAATGAGGTGAAGATGTAGAGTTACTCCCAAGCCACTTTGAGGCCATACAGATCTTTTTTCAATTCTCAATCTGAAATTATGTGGAACGCAGATGAGTTTTTATGGGTTTAATCAAAGCTCAGAGAGGACCTTCAAGTACTGCATTTGCATTCTGATGCACTGGTTTGAATGGATTACCGTGACTCTATTTACCATATTAAATATATAAAATGTTTACGTTGAATATAAAATATAGCATGAGATACTTAGAGATACTTGATTAACTCCGAGCAGCAAATACAGTATGAAATAAACTATGAAACAAATTGCAAAGTGTCATGGCTCTTTAATCTCTTTTAAAATTCAGCTGAAGCATCACTTGTCCCATAAGGACCAGCATTGAAAAGCATTAATAAGCAGAGGAATAATCTATATACATATACAATTCAAAATGAATACAGTTCACTGATATGTCCATGATTTAAATAGATTATTTTATTTCACTTCTGTCCATTCAATGTGAACTGGGCTTAAATGTATGAAAGATAACAACGTCATGAAAGCCAATCTGGTTAAACAGCGGGATTATTCATACTGTCAGACCTTTCATTAAATTTTAAAAAGATCTTATAAAACTTTACCACTGATTAATGTTGCTATTCATAAAGGAAAAATGGTACATAACAGTATAATCTTTAACAGAAAGCTGTAGTTCTTAATGAATTCACACATCTTGTCTCTTTGGCCTGTTGGGGTCCAGACTATTTTCTGGAAGTCTCTGCATTGTTCCCGTTGTGGTGTTCCTTCAGGTGCTATACCTTACCATCTGGGAGTGATGGAGAAGGCTCCTTGGGGGATTGTGGAGATTAGGTGTCTTCCTAGATTAGGCCTGACAGGGCGCCACGGCTCATCCCTTCTCTCCCCTGGGGTATTTACACAGCACTTGGCTTACCCACAGGTGGCTAAAATGCAGTTAGCAGGGCCTCCTTCCCCCTATATGGCATGTGACGTGTACATATGTGTGTCTCTCCCTCTGTGTGTGTGTGTGTGTGTGTCTTTAAGTGTGTGTTGAGAAATGAGAGTGATAGAGAGCAGTACGAAGGTGCCAAGAGGATGCCAGATAATCAATCAAACAGATATAGAAGAGCTCACATGCAGAAGTGTTCACGCTACAGTATCACACCATGTACATGCACAAGTACACAAACCGGCTACAACTTTAGAAGTGTTGATGTCAGTGTACACACACAGTCTCACAAAGGCAGCCTGTGCTTCTACACCGCTTGTAGACAGTGTGACTAAACGCTTCATGTGGTTCTCTCTTCTCTGAAAGGTTACAGATGGTGTGAAGAGTCCGACAGCTGCTATGTAAAAGTTTGCATGTATTGGTCAGTGTGTGTTTAGCCTTTAAAATTGATATTTGAAATGAAAGCTTTACTAACATGGTATAAATAAATATGTCAAATATTAAGTTCTGCATTATAAATCCCTCTATATCCAAACATGGGTTTATCATTCTCACTCCCTCCGGTGTATTTATTGTTAAATGGTTGGTTTACTGTGAAAGCTTTGTGTGCGGTGACATGTGGTTGTCAAGGAGGTTGTGTTTGTCCCCTTGAGCATGCAGGCTTGTCACTCTTGTGTTTTCCTCATAGAATATAGATCAAATAATACCAATTTTAATGTATAGCCCATATTCAACGAGAGTAAGAAAACACATGTTAACAGGGAAAATACAAAACATAGAAACCTCACAGAGCCACATGTGAGGGATCCCTCTCCCATGACGGACAGAAGTGCAATAGATGTGTAACTTAACACATCAGCATAATAACAGTATTTACAGCACTGATTAGATGGTTGAAGACGTGCATCATTATTAGGGACATGACTGGCATACTTGTTAACCTCCCTGGATTAAACATATTCAATTTTGCGTCTGAGTTTTACAACCTGAGCTGAACATGTTCTTTGAGTTGGACCTCTCTAGTGGAATGGGCGTTTCTAACTTAGAATCCAGAGAGAGAGAGAGAGAGAGAGAGAGTGCTGGCTAATCTTACAGATGGTTCTAATCAATGGGTTTCTGAGTTTTTTAAGAATATAGAAAACAAATGGAGCATTGTACGAGTTAAGGGAAACGACTGGAGCTGAGTTTTGCATCAGCCGATCAACCACCCGCTGTTTGGTTTGCACGTCATCGTACAGCTGGAGATCATACGGACGATCCTATGACCAGCTGTGTAACATTCAGTCATGGCATCGGATTGATTTTGCCAAATTGCATGCAGCTCGTTTAGTATACATCATCATTTACAAGTAAATCCGCCAGAAAATGTATATATTGCTTTATTTATACAGCAAAAAACATGTTTATTACTTTGTCTATGGAGCTTAAATGTATTCATAACTTTATTTATATAGAAAAAAATGTATTTGTCATGTTTTTTGTTGTATAAATAAAGCAATAAGTATAGTGAACGTGTTATTTCTTTATTTATACAGAAAAATCTGTATTTATAACAGTATGTCTTCAGCAAAAAGTTTATTTATTCAATTCAAACTGTAAAGAACCTTTAGCACACGATGTATTTATTTATTCCGTTGCAGAACTCTGAAAAGAAACAAACCAACAACTTGCTCCATGTTGCCTCTGTGGTCCACTAATAGGTTTTTTGGTGTTTCTCTGTCTCCAGGGGTCGTGGTCATATATCCAATTAATTCTATCTTGTGTATTTATGTCAGGTGGAAAGTATTGTTATTCATCATCCTGAGTAAGTGTGGCTTCTGGTTCACTTGGCGTTTTAATCCATTACAAAGTGAGCCTGCTGACGGTAGATGTGGAGAGGATGAAAGCTCCGGCGCTTGTCTCGCTTCGGCACAAAAGGGAGAAAGTGCCGATGGAAATTTCACCGGGTGTTTCGGGCTCAGATAACACAAACCTGTGTCTTTTCTAAAGTGGAGACTGGTGGGAGCAAAGTGTGCGGGTAGAGCGACACAAACAACTTCCTGGTACTTTGTCGCCGGCTGAATGTGTTTTTATCATAATCAGAAGGGCAGAATAAGCCCGACAACATTATTGTGTGTCGTTGTTGTAGCTCTTGACTGAAACAGATGCAGTGGGAACAAATCTGTGCATTATCACATAATGTTGAGGCTCTTGGGGGAAGATGGGATTCAGCTTTAACCTGCAGCGCAAAGCAAACCCTTTCTGTCAGTAAACATCCATTATTCAACACACAGCATCCATCTAACAAAAAGATAGACTGAAACACTTTGACATTTTGGTAACATTCACAAATGTCACACAACAGTCACTGACTTTTGGCAACATGTTTTACATGAGAAAAGGCAACCGTGTAGAAATGCCAAAGACAAATAATTTTATTTTCCTGCAGCACTGAAAGCAATGATTATTGAACGTTAAATATGTCGTTGCCTTCGATATGTTCACTGTGTGGAAAGAAAAAGAAAATAATTCTGAAGCATAATCAACTGTGTGCAGCCATTTGTCCAGGCTGTCCACTGTCCATGAGAGACATCCAGGAATATACAGACAACCTGTGTTAACAATTAAGCAGACCAAAGCAGAGTGGTTCAGTGAGTAGGAGTTAAGAGTGTGGCTTTGCTTATGTGTCAGACCCAGTCCTGCTTTTGGCTTATGTTGTGCTTCCATGATCTCTAGCATTTTTTTTATTTTTTTCTGTTGTTTTCCACCAATGTCAGTGGAAGAAGCTGAACCAGAAGAACCTCATTAAAGTTCCCCAGAAGTGCCCATGAGCAAGAACCCCACCCAGCACCCAGCCCCCAGCTGACCCTGACATCCCAGCAGAAGCAAAACAGACCCTGCTTTGCCTTGAAGGTTTGTTTGTCTCATTTGAAAGCATTATATATATATATATATATCTCACACTAATCTATACAGCATTAGCATACTATATAAGCTCCATTATGTATGCATGCCTCAATTTGCATAATTCCCTCTAACTGTCTACTGTTATGTTTGTTAATTAATTTACAGTGAATGAGCTTATTATCTGAGCATCCATGGCCGAAGGGGCGTTCGTCTCTTGATTAAAGCAGTGAAAACATGGTCCCAAGCTGCAAGAAAGAAGATGTTTCAGCAACGCTTGAAAAGAACCGAGTCATGGTTTCATTAGTCATCGGACAAACCCCGAAGACAGCCTGACCTAAAAGTGCTGAATGTATATGGACTCTCTCGCTGCTTCCCCCCCTTCAACAGTCGGTATCAAAGTGTGTGCATGTAAGAGGCTTTCCACTGGTTCCCCTGCACACGTCCACAGTGAGGGCTCTGTGTGATCCTCCTGAAATTTAAGTCAGATTTACTGTCAGACTTTCTCTTCTTGAGCATGTATATCCACCCAGGGAGGGTTTGATGTGTACCACTGCCTTTACTGCACAGACACACAAACAGTGGAAGATTTGAGGAAACAAGCTCACACACACACACACACACACACACACACACACACACACACACACACACACACACACATACATACACATGAACACACATATGTATACTGCATCTTCAGTATTCACAGCAAAGAGATTGTTATGACTTTTTGTTATAACTTCGATGAGCATTTAAAAAAGCATTTATAAAACTTCTAAATTTATTACTAATTTATTTGTGTAGTGATCATACACAGATATCATCCAATGTGCTTTACAGTAAAATAAGAGAAGCATAATATGTACATTAGGTCCTGTTTCCAGAGGTGGACAGCATAGTGGTTAAATACCATTATGGAACTACTGTATATCAAGTTTATTAAAAATTACATTGGCCTCGGAAATAATAAAGTGTCTATCTATCTATCTATCTATCTATCTATCTATCTATCTATCTATCTATCTATCTATCTATCTATCTATCTATCTATCTAGCTATCTATCTATCTATCTATCTATCTATCTATCTATCTATCTATCTATCTAGGTTTAGCATAAATAGCATTTAGAAATAAACACACAAAAGAAAACAATTACAGAACGTGTCCTGTACATCATAACCTTCTCGGCACAGATTTGTCCTTTTGATGCATTGAGAAATGTTTAATATCGTAATGCATGTGTTTTTTAACACTTTACTTATGCTGTGGATGAGGGGGTAGGGGTCGTCTACTAACCATAAGGCCAGTGGTTCGTTCCCCAGCTCCTCCATTCCACGTGTTCAAGTGTCCTTGGCAACAAACTGAAGATGTGATGAAAGATGGAGAGAGTGCTGCACATAGAGGGTTTGATGGTACAACTGTTCTGTGAAGCGCTTTGATACAGACCTTTCAAACACCTTCCACAAAGTGCGTCATGAAATAGCAAAGTAGTGATAAGGCCGGGTTGAACTGTGTCCATCATCCACTGAAAAGATACTGAAAAGAAGCACTGATGAAAAACCTCTGATTGCCGTGTTGACGTATTTAGTCAAAAGGCGTGTGAGGAGAAAAAGTTGTTTGGTGTTTTCCTCTTCTCTTTGACCCGCAGCATTCAGAGTTCTGAGTGAAAAGCGAAAAGCCACTGACACATTCTTTGAAGCCTGTTCTTCTATAGGCGGATAAAGACATGTAGCTCCTGAAAGAAGCTTTAATCCCACATGTGCACCCAGACCCAAATGGAGTCTACACAAACACCCACACAAACACGGTCCCTCTGCGTCCTCATCCCAGACAGACTCCAGCGCTTTTTCCCAGACTCAAAATAAGATCCACCAGGGGCGATAATACATTCTTTTCTGTTAGTGTACACACTTCTCAGGGGATTTACTACCCCACAAGCCCTTGCCTCCCATGTGAGTATTGTACACTCAGCTTGCACAGTTTGCCTCCACTGTGTTCTACAACACATCAACATATGGCTG
The DNA here is from genome assembly GCA_038501795.1 of Pseudopleuronectes americanus. Taxonomy (NCBI): domain Eukaryota; kingdom Metazoa; phylum Chordata; class Actinopteri; order Pleuronectiformes; family Pleuronectidae; genus Pseudopleuronectes; species Pseudopleuronectes americanus. The sequence continues at coordinate 16,283,923 of CM076724.1, forward strand.
CATTCCAGTCCGGTTGAGTAAGTCTCAGCTTGTTACAGATACTTTAAAACCGAGCATTCGTTTCTTTTTCCTGTTGTCTTTGACAGAGGATCAGCTTGAAACCTCGAATGCAGCTTGTACGGGCGGCCGACACCTTGCGAGCAGATGTGCCCGGGTTGTGAATGAGCAGAGCGTGGAGGGGGATCTCCTGGGTTTCTGGGACGTCAGTGGTACATTTGCCTGGGAACGAGGTTGTAGCTAATGATGAGCCTAGATAATCATAGGAAGAATGATGACGGTAATAACCATTACTGGGGCTGCCTGATAGGCCCCGTGGTGATGCTTGTTTACAGTTATTAGTCAGCGCACTACCCTGAGCTCCACGATACACATTAATAATGTGGGTGTTAGGAGATGAGGGCTGATGTGTTGTGGGTTAAATGCCTGAATGCCACATTTGGACAGTGAGTGTGTGATCGCTCATGTACCAGTGTGGTTGTTTTCACACGTGCATGCACAATATATGCCAATTGTTTACATTTCATAGTAGTACACTTGTTTAATGTGCACGTATGAATGGTTTCAGGTGTGTCGGCATATGTGTGTGTGTGCGTAAGTGTGTTTTTCCGGCTCTGTTTCTGCTCAGTATCCGTCCGCAGCAGCGCCATCCATCAATCTGTCGACTCCCCAGTCCACCGTATCACCTTTCCTCTTCCTTCTTGCATTCTTCCCATCCTTCGCTTTTATCTCACACCTCTCTCTCTCCCTCGCTCCCTCTCTCCCTCTCCCTTAGCCAATATCCTACTTCATCCCTGTCACCTACTCAGGGTCCCATTTTCGGACCTTACCACAGCATGTTGCCACTGCAGGATAAATAAAACTGATGGTTCTCTACCTTTAATTAAATAAGGGGAAAGAAAAATTCCCAAATTTGCAGCCACAAGACTCTCGTCAACCAACACGCTCACACATCGAGACCTTTTATTCCGCTAAGGCCATTTCCTCCACTCCTGGGGGCGCCCCTGTGGAAGGAGCTGAGGCCAGTGTAATTGTAGCACCCTTGATCAATGCTCATTTGCCTCCATGGCTGCTGTGGCCCCGCTCCATCGCTCTCTCTCTCCCCTGCACGATAGCAAACTGCAGCCAGCCATGCATCATTCATGAGGAGCGCGAAAGAGAAACTCTGCAACTCCGAGGCCTTCTAACCTCCAGGCCAAGGCTGGCCCCTCAGTGCCCTTCTGTGAGTTATGTTATCTCCTGCCCGTCTGCAGAGCTGACAAGGTGTTCCGTTGTTGTGTGGAAGGGTCATGTGGGACAGCAGGATTTGACCGTCAACAACGAGTATGGAGTCAACATCGAGTGACTCAGGGCTCGAGGCAGTGGATCGTCTCTTGTGACTTAGATAATGTAAATCACTGTGTCTTTTTCCACCATTTTCTCTATTTATATCCGCAGAGAAATCAATTCTTAACTCAGTTGCTCAAGTAGCCTAGAGCGCCGTGTGCAATGTTAATGTGAGGACCTGGTTACAACCTGATAAAGTTTATGGATTAATCATTAGAAACATACAATAAAACTACAAATGGCAGGTGACTATCTACATCCAGAAGGAAATAGGCAGCACAAGATGGATGAGGTTGTCAACAAGGCTGTTAACACGTTGTAAATAATCCAATGATGTATAGTACCTTTAATTGGCACGAAGCAAATGCTACATAGCTAATTGCTTCAGCATATCGTTTTTATTCTATCACAAACCTTTATAATATCTCTTGGAAACATTGAAACATTACATTAACCTGCTTTAACTTATTTTGTTCCCTAACGCCATCAGGTCAAACTGTGACTAACAGCATTATGGGTTTTTGGGTTAAGGACAAACACTCACCAGCGGTGAAGAAATGCTGGCACATTAAAATCTGAATATATTTAATGAAATGGAAAGCTACTGCACACTTGTTGATGTGAGGATTTCATTTTATTATTTAAAGAGAAGCTTTGACAGAAAAATCTTTTTATTTATTGTTCTGAAATATCTTAATCCTTGTAATACTCTGTTGGCAGGTCACTACAGATAAAAGTAGATAGGAGCAAAAGAGGTGGGTGGTATCTTTCTACAGCTGTGACTCACCCCTCCCAACACATCTTATCTTTATTCAAATTTGCGCAATACAAAGCATTGAATCTACTAAAATGAGTTGATTCCCATAAGGAAGGAAATACAAATCCATTCTGCATCAAGAAGACAAATCCTTTTCCTTTTATCTGTACCTCCCTAGGCCACGAAAGCCGAGGTTGCAAATTAACACTTCATTAGCCATCACACCACTGCACAGAAAATCAGCGTCTTGCCTCTGTCACTTGTTTTTCTTTTTTACTTCCAACCTCATCCACAAGACTAACACAGAAAAGTGCGAGCAGGGAGACGGGTAATCAGGGAAGCATTATGCAAATCACTTCGGGAGCCACGTGTATTTAAACCTTCCTGCTGTTCGCTCGTTTCAGTCTCCACTGGCGCCCGTTCATTAGTCAGGTGAGAAAGGCGTCCTGTTATCTGCAACATCAGTTGAGGTTTTTTTGACTGCAGCTATTCCACGGTCAATATAACAAGGCGAAGCTGTGAGGCCCAGTGAGGCCACATCTTTCATGGCAGTGGAGCTTCCTTCACAGACCCCAAGATGCAAAGCTGGTATTAAAGGTGGTGACAGTCTGGTGTCTGTGGGGGTGTGCATCTTCCAGGCAAAAAGACGGACAAGCTCATGAAAGAAAAGCATTCCTATAAATATTGTGCACAAAACAATAAAGTTGCCGTGTGCACACAGGCCTTGTGGCTGTGACTGTACCTCCCACTCTCCCCCGTGTCTCCCCCCCTTTCCTCCTCCATCGCCTCATCTCCACTTTGATCACTGCCCTTTCTTTTCACAGGCCTCACTCCTTCTGTGGCTCCACACACAAACACTGTCTTTGTGTGTGTGTGTGTGTGTGTGTGTGTGTGTGTGTTTCTCCACCTTTCTTTCTTTCCTTCCCTCCCTTGGCATCACAGAGTCTTTGATCTGCATCACAGACTTCCACATTCATTTCCCCCCCATCCTGTGTCTCCTATGCTGTTCATCTGTCTATCTCCCCCATGCACCTTATGATCCTATACCTTTGTTCCTTTGGGTCTCTTCCATAACTTACTGCCACATGTTCACTCAAAGTGATGCATATATATACATACTGACTTTAGCCAACCAACATCTCCCAGTTTATTATTGTTTATTATATTCTCAATACAGAGGGTTGAAGACACATTGAATCCTCTAATTCTGGCAACAGCTGGAATAAGCCTGTGTCAACATCAATAGTGACGTTTGCTTGCTGATCTGTGGTAAATTATTAGATCAAGAGAACAGCAAGTAAATATGGGACTACCTCAGCACTTCCCTGATAGACTTTTAAAGAGATAACCATCCTTTCACATGGTACAGAATGAGTTGTTGTGTCTGGTTTTCAATCAGCCTCAAGGGGCACCTGTCACTCTGCTGCCTCCACTGGCTGCCAATGCCTGATTCAAAGTCATGTCACTGATGTCATCCTGCAGAGCGACTTCTGCGTCCAACAGAACTCACTTGCATGGGTTATGTTCCTTCTCAGCCACTGTGCTCCTCCAAGGAAGTGTATTGTGCTACCAAATGCCATCGGTTCAGTCAGTTCAGGGGCAACGCTCTCTGTTCTCAAGAACGTCTTGAAAACTCATCTCTTCCATTCAACATTTCCTCCTTAACATGATGTACTGTGCACCTAATCTTCTATAACAGGTTTACTTCAAGGTCTCCTGATGCTTGAGTGTTGTCTCCTAGTTGTGAGTTGTGAGGCAGGAGTGTCACAGGGGCCGCGGAATCTTCCGTCAGTCCTCGTGAATCCCCACCTCATTTGAAGAAGGCAGTAGCCATGGTAACAAGGACAAAGAAGGGTAGAGTGAGAAGTACGTATAAAAGAGAAGAGTGAGAAGCTAATGGGAAAAGGCGGTAAAAGAGGTATTAAAGACGGAGAGGGATATGAGATAGAGAAAGAGAGACAGTCAAAGAGAGTAAGGTATGAACGAGCCGACACAGATTGGTCATCACCTCTGAGGTCTGACCCCGGACCAACAGTAGCTCCGTCCGGCTGCAGGGAGACGTGAGCCCTGTGAGGACTCTGACATTTTCAGGAGTCACGTCTCAAGGGAAGTAATTGCGCAGACACCATGGACTCGCTGCAAGAACTTCCATTTAGCAAATTTGGTGCTCCGGGATGATAAGGCATCAGGGGATCATTTACTACCTCACTGCCCTTTGTTTTTCTTTAGATTTCGTTATGTGTTAATCTCCACGACCTGTCCTTCTTATGATAGGTCAGTTACTTCCCTCTGTGCTGGGTAACAAAGCTGTTCCAAGTGCTATGATTGCAGATCCTTTGGCATTTTCTCAGTTCCCTAGAGAAGGACAGTTGTAATGTTGTGGTGTTTGTCGGCATTGGCAGTCTCAATGGGATTGTCTTCTTCTAGTGTTACCCCATGGGCGCCACCTCGGGAGGTACAGTCTGTTAGAAAGCCTTCAACTCACAAACACACTCAAGCTGGTTCTGTGTCAGCAGCACACAGTTCAGAAGATAGTGTCATCCACTTCATGAGGCAGAGTGCTACTGTACACCTGGAGCTGTCAGAGGCTACTTGGTTCAGTTCTACTCACAGTAGGTACCCATCAACCTTAGTGCTCAACATTTCTCCAGACCGAGGACGACATGGAGTTCATGAACAATCACTTTAATATATTGTATCCCATCACATATTTATTGCTGAATGTTATTGAGTTTAGAGTTTGTCTTTTACATGAATCCTCTGCAAGTGTGAGTCATTACACAAGTGCTGGTGAGTATCTCACATAAGCTGCTTTATGGACACATACAATAAAGGTACATTTTACCTTTTTTAATCCACATGAAGTGAATATAATATAATAAAATAATCAATATAAATGCCCCCAAAAAACGTTTTCTGCATTCAGGTTTTTCTTTAAATGATGCTCAATGGATTCAGTATGGTTTTTAAGCAAACTCCAGAAGTGGCAGGATACTGACACATATTTTCATGTGTGGGGAATAAAACAAAACAAATCAAAACGATTGTCCCGCTAATTGGTCAACAAGTGTTTGCTGCGAGAGCCAATTATCCCTAACTGAAATGGAGGTAATTAATATGATCTTTCTCCTTGTGTGATTTATTGTGTGTTTGCTTCAACACGCACAGGCACAAACACACATACACAATGTGCTGACAAACTGAAAACTGGTCTGAGACACATCGAGGCCTCCTCCTCTTTATTTTTAACTTGTGATTTTCTTATAAGTTATCATTGTGTCAAACACCCACGCCGTTTCTTAGTGGGAAGGGGAGGTGAGTGGTGGGTGTGGAGGGGTCACACTTAGCCCGATATTGATATTCTGACAAACATGGACTGACAAAGACAATCTGCGGGTCTCTATGTGGTCCACACCTACACATTTAATGTCAGCTAATTATAATGAAACTGGCCCTGTGGTGTCCCTGGTTCAATTCAGAGCAAAATACAGTGAATTCACATCCTGTTGCTCGATAGTTTCAAAAGTTTATGTCAGGTGAAGTTGGCCTTAACAAGCTCTGGTCTCTCGGATCAGAGAGGCCAAATGTAGGGTGAACTCTCATTAGGGGGAAGGAGAACTATGCCAGGCCGTCATTACCTGCCATATAGCACGTCTAGCCTCAGGTTGGAGTATGCTGCTGGATCCCCGCCTGAGGTTTGACTCTAATCCGAACTGTCTCTTTGACTGCCAGAACAATTTCCCATCTCGACCACGCGGACACCTTTCACCCTGTGATGGTGCACCTTTGAGCTCCTGCCCACTTCAGTTGAGGGAAGTGCTCCACAACTACCCACACAACATTTGAGATCAAACGTTCCTCCCCGATTGAGATGGGGAAACGGAAAGTGACGATCAAAGTGCCCTGATATGAAGAGTAAAGAGAAATAAATAACTGTGGTCAGTGATGTTTAATGACACATCTGGTTCTCCACTGAGTCAACATTAAAAGCAGAAGCTGCGTTTCAGTTTCCTGCTGCTCATATCGCATTATCGCAGAAGTCCCGCCTCCCTCTCAGCCTCCACCTTTACACTCCGAGTCTTTGTTCCCAGAGGGTGTGAGTCATTATCATAAACCTCCACTGTCTGCTACGCCGAAACTTAGTGCTTTCTTTTGGGTAACGAAACAACAGCCACGGTAGAGACTGAGTGCAGAGCCGAGTGTCTTTTGTCCTCCACCTTTATGTCCCTCATCCCTCCGTCTCTCATTTCCTTGGCACCGACGTGGAAGTTCCCAAACACGCCAAGGAAACTAGCCATCTGTGCCAGGTGCTGCTTGTGAGATCATAAATAAATAAAATGTATTAGTGTGTGACTGAGGAGGGGGAAAGTGATGGCCTCTGCACCTCGAGCATGCACGGGAGCTTGTTTAAAAGGCGGCAGGCCTAATTAGGTTTGCTAAGAAACTGGTTTGGTTCAGACAACAGGGCGTGGACCCGTTTTCAATCAAGATTTCTTATGTCTAGGACGTCAGACGTAATAAATCAATCCATGTAAACAAACTCTGTCAAATTAAACCCTGCCTGATGAACGCGTGTTGTGAAAATGGCAGCGCATTAACGGCAGAGCTCAATCAGTCCATTCTCACATCATTCACCCAGAGAGAGAAATGTTTGACAGCCATTCTGCTCCGACCAGCCGACACGGTGACAGGTTCATCGGAGCACAACTTTCCAGAACCCTCGTGACCCGGAAAGTCCAAGTAAATGTGGGTCTGTCAGCAGAAAGTACAGAAAGCCGATTATGACAAGTGGAGTCTGTTATGATGCACCCACACACAAACACACAGACTCACACAAACACACACACACACACGCACACTCACAGGTTGTGCCAGTGTGTTGCCCAGGCACAAAGAACCGGCTGATGCTTGAAGGGTCTGTCAGCCACTTCCTTGCCAGTTCACCGCTGCCCTCCTCCTTCCCAGGTCTTAATCCTCTCCTCCTCATTTTGATGTAGCAGGACTTTGGGCTCTTCCTATAATTGGAGCACACTGGCTCTGGGCAAGGTGTGTGTGTCCGAGCATGAACTCTGAGAAGTGTGTGTGTGTGTGTGTAAGAGCAACTCCCATGTGTGTGCCTCTGAGCATATATTCGTTGAGGATCTAACAAAGTGTAAGCCGCTGCAAGAAACACTCAAATATTGTGTAAAGCAGGACTTTGTTTAGGTTATAGATTAAGCTCAATAGGTTTTCACTCTCACGTATATTATAACAAATATAATAAGAACATGAAACATTTGCAATTATTGTCTATTAAGTCAAATTAATGATTGTTACATAAATCCATCCATTATCTATACTTCTTATCTTTCCAGGGTTACAAGGGCGGGCGAAATTACCTGGAGAAAACCCGCAGACAGGGGGAGAGCATGCAAACACACACACACACACACAAACAGACACACACACAGAAAGGCCCCGGCTAAAAGCGGGATTCAAACCAGGACCCATTTTTCTTTGAGGTGACACTGCCCATGATTGATTCACACAAGCAATATTGCACACGTTCATTTGCTGAATACATTAATATGATGTGTTGACCAGTGTTTGCTTCGTCATCTGTATCTTAAGCAGAGCTGCCTTCAATAGACTCTTTGGAGCAGAATTTATCATGGAGCGATGCATTCAGGTAAAACTTTCATCAGTTGCTCGGCATTGCGTCACTATCACTACATGAGGCTGTGCATCAGCTGCCTGGTAACCAGCTGAGCAGCAACAGTCAATTTGATTGGAGATGATATTTGTATCCTCATCAGGTCCTACACATTGAGCAAATGTGCTTCCTCATAACACACGCAACACATCTTTACCTCCTAATGGTCTTCATCGTTGTGTGAAACCACTGACAGGCCTGTATCATGTCCCCCGGAGGAAGATGCATGTACATGTGGGACCTCGCAGGAGATGAACAGAGTCCAGACCCATTATACAGAACAGCAGGTCCATAGTTCAAATACTTCAAAGTGTAACTGTAAGACAGGTGCAGAGTGAGGTTATTATAACCTGACAGGTCTTACTGTGCAGTTTCCTCCACCACTCTAACAACATATAAGTTAATAATAGACATTTAATGCATGAAGCCTTTGATATTGTTGACTTTCCTGATTTTTCATGTTCATATATATTATGTATGCTATATATATATATCATGTATGTGTGTGAAGGAGTGACCAGTTGTCCCTGAAGAATCATCTTTGCTGCTGGAATGTCCTATCAGGCCTTTTCTAGGAACTCTTAACCACTTCCAATTAAAAGTTAATTCTTCCACATAATTACGGACAAAACAATATACCTGTTCCCTGGACTGATTCTTGTGGCTGCGCTCCTCATCTGCGTCACCACGTTATCTCCTGTCTGTATCTCTGTCTGCATCGTTCAAGCTTTTGTTTATATTTGTGCGCGAGTGCATAGTTACCTGAGTGATCTGGTCAGGAACCAAGCCAAACTTCCTCGCTGTGGTCCTCTGCGGGGGACAAACATGTCAAGGTGCTAGAATGTTTTAATCACACCCTGAACCGCATTAAAGACTTGGGTGCTTCTTTTGAAATTTGAAACATGTAGACTTGTCTGTCGAGCAGCAGAGTTACATCTTGGGATGACACAGACCTTTTGCAGACTTTAGTAAGGGTAATCATGCGGTTAAAAAACGTTGTGACACTTATGTGACACTTAGAAGACGCCAATGCAAAAGCTAAAGCACCAAACAGCTTCTTATGTCTTATAGTTGATCTTACTTAACTACACCAGTTAGGGCTTTTTGAGAAAGAAACCCAACTGCCCTGATGGAGAAGAATGTCAGTCTGACTGCTGTCACCACAGAGCGAGGTCAGACAAACACAGTCACACATGCCAACGCTCACCGGTCACACCCTTTCGAAGACTTCCGGAGGCACATAAGTCAATCCGTGTCAATGATTGTGTCACTCACTCACAAAAAAAGCAATATCATCTGCTTCCGGTATTCAGATACTGTTGCTCTGTCAATGGCACACTTAAGATATGTAGTAGAAGCTGGTTTGACAGCAGATACATTTTCAGCCACAGACATTTACTCAAACAGATATCGTTTAATGGTATTTAATGGTTTATTACCGCTACCACCTTTGTCTGTGTGTTGTTATTTTATCACAAAACATGATGCAAGGATGGAACGTTGGCCTTTCGACTTAAATTTGGGGTGAATGCAAATTATTTTTTTAATCACTTTCTTAAACATTTCGACATAGATAAATCAGACATGTTAACGTGACAATTTTACAAATTTGTGCAAATAGACAAAATAAACTGGATCTGCAGCAGACTTAAATGTGGATTCATAGGGAGACTGTTTGGTCTCTGCGGCAGTATAGGCTCTACAGAGTTATATACCACTCATCCAAGATCTCACAGATATCTGGTAACACTGCAGCTATGCTTAAAAAACGTCTGAGGATGATCCAAAGTCAGTCAAACAGAATATAAACTAACTCCAGGTTAGACTAACTTATTTGGAAGAGGAAATAAAGGCCAGCGTGTCAACATTCTAGCACCTTGACATGTTTGTCCCCACAGAGGACCACAGCAAGGAAGTCAGACAGTAAAATAAAATATATTTACCACAAACAGTTAATGTCTTTTATTTTACTCTCTGACTTCCTGATGCATCTTCTTCCTTCAACAATTCCCCTAATTTTGATCGTGCCCATTTATGCCTCGCTTTCAAATTTGGTGCCTCAGATAATTTGGCTGAGCTGTTGGCTTCTCACTTTGGCACCATTGTTTTCCCAGATTTGCATTATAGAACCACATTGTATATTGATTTACATAACCTAACTGAAATGCTTGAAAAGGTGACTGGCTTATGCAAAATTAAACCATGATGTAAAGGCAAGTAGAATGGAAATCTAGTCCAACAGACATACTGACCTACCATGGGGGAAAGAAACAGAACCCCTGAACTTCCACATCTGTCTTCAGGCATGTGATCAACATTCCCTTTGAGTTCCTGGTACGTACACAGAGAAAAACTACAAAGAGAGTACACAAAAAAGCAAGTATATACATCCAAATAGTTGCAACCTCACCCAACACTTCGTTCTCTGGAACCCAAAATCTATGAGCAGCTGATTCCAACAGATGTGAAGGTAAAATTCTCTCCGCTTCAGTATGTTTGCATTCATTTTAATGATCTCCTTATGAATAACTATGAGTGACTGCCTGGTACAAGGTATTACCCCCCCATCCTTCTGTATGCAGCTAATGTTAGTGATTTGGCACTTGTGTGAAGATGACTGAGCGATGGGAAACGTCTGAGCATTGCGTGGTCTCATCTCCGTACCACTCACGCTTGTAGCAGGTGATTACCTTACACACTCTTCCCTCTCTTCTCGTCTCTTGTTCTCTCTCTCTCTCTCTCTCCCTCTCTTTCTCTCTATCTTTATGTCTTGTTGTCAGCGGTAACCTCCTCTGGGAGATGTATAGCTTTAGGCAGTACACGAGACCATGTATTATGCTGTCTATCTCTTTCTTACTCCCCCTCCCCCTGTTTCTGCTGCTCTGGGAACAACTGACGCCAGACGGACAGACGAACCATTAATGATGAGTCGGGTTGATTGGTTAGTTTGGGTTTCACATTGCACAATAGGTAGGGCACTTAAGAATTTTGTATGACATAAATACGCCTTGTCATCATCATATACGTGGCCTGCTTCTTCCTATACCTGACATCCCTTGGCTTGTAAATGGCCGTGGTAGAGACATCGGCATGTTCCATTCAGTAGGTAGTTGTCTTTCTGTGTGAAAAGAGAAAATCAGTATACTAGTTAATTAACTAATTTTGTGACACTGTAATATCCTCATCGTATAACTAGTAGTATATCTTTCAAACTTTTCGAAACGTGTTTCCACAATGCAAAAAAAAACCAAGTCATGGTTCAGTTCGATCCAGACTGAGATCACCTCTTTCGGTTGAACAACATTTTGGTCCGAGGAGCCTTTTTTTAAACCTGATTTTTTGGTTTTGAGTTCAGAGGAAAGTCCAAAGGTCCCGGACCAAACAAGGTTAGAGGGAAAGCTCCCTAAAATGTGTTAGGGAGATAACCTGCCGACTTTCAATGAAGGTATTTTACATTCATTTCTTTGAATGTAAGACACTTCTTGTCTTGGACAGATGATGAGGAGGAACTGTGTTTTGCCTTCACTGCAGGTAGTTGAGTCACGACTGATAAGAACCAATAAGGAAGCAAACGCGGGGGACAGCGCCATCGTTTCTAGACATCTCTTTCTCCTTGTCCATTCAACAATGCAGCCGTGTGGTAGAACTCAAGAATGGTGTGGACAGCCGGTTTGAACTGAACAACAGTGCTACATAGACAATGTATTATAAACCTAGAACATAAGACATAACCCACTGTCCCTGTTAATACACATAGATAAAAATCTGCAGAACCAGGAAATACCTTGTTGACTGATAAAATGTTTCACACGCTCGTTTCCCATCTCTTTCTGAGCCCTCACAGTTATTAATTATGATCATCATGACACGCTCGTATTGGCATGCAACCCTTCATCACTGCTCTGAGTCCCACTCAAGCCTCTGAATGAAATGGCAAATCAAGAGCGTCTTTTAATCCTCACTCTCAACAGAAACCCGAAAAAGACAAATTAACCTCCCATCAGCTGGTGCAGAGCTCTCAGCCACACTCCTCCTCTCTTCCTTTTTGAACTTGGGTTTTAGCACATAGTGAGGACAGCAGCGTAATAAATCATCACTGTATATGTCATGTGTATTTATGTGTATGTGTGCATGGATGCTTCTGTTCACAAGTACATAATGTTTTCTGCCTCGGTGGGAGATGATGTTGTACAGATACATTTGGAATTGAATGTGATCCCTTAAGTACCAACAGAGGACAAATGAGTTGAAGTTCAAATCAGATAGGAGCTGAAGGATTTAAGGTGATTCTCAGTTTCCTTGGTGATTTTTCTGTAGTTGGGTTGGAGCTCAAAACATAAACCCCAAAAATCACACAGAAAATGTTAATTAAGAAAAAAGAGAACGAGCTCTCCAATATCGAATATGCTCATATTTTATTTGTACTTTTGTCTGTCTCATTGTGGCTGCAGAGACATCACTGAAGACGTACGTGAATGTCTTTCTCAACAACAATTTAAGTCTTCTAGTTAATTGGCCTTCAAGGTAATCTTCCAGAGTTGTTGACGAATGATGTGTTAGATTTTCCCTCAGGTATTTTCGAGCCTAACATGTTCTTTCTTGGTGCAAATATGACTTTTGAAGGAGGCAGAGGCATGAGAGCTGCGGCTGATTTTGTTTGACATTTCTTCGTTTTGTTTGTATGATCCTCACGGATGACAGATGGACAGAAATACCAGGGGGAGGCAGCCCGACAACAAATGGAAACCGCTATGAGAAATTTGGCCTTTTCAGACGGTCTACCGCAGATGTTTGAGAACCAAACATTTAAACAGCAACTGGTTTCCTGTAAACACGACGACTGTTGTCGCAGACAGGTGTGGACAGCCGTCATCACCCAGCTATAGACCTTTGAGCTTTCGCCCGTTCCATCTTCCTGCCTCCTCCCGCTCCCCCGCCTCGGCTCGTTCTTTCCCATGGCTACTGTACTGCACGTTGCTGAGAGATCTACTGACTGATGCGGGTCAAGGAAGAAACGCATCTGGGGAAGAAAAGAGAAAAGGAGGGTGAGACATGATAGAGCTGTTGGCTGATAGGGATCTGAGAGTGAGGAATATGCAGGCACAGTTTGTACTGTAGCATTTTTGCTGTGATAAGACTGTTTCTGTTTCAAGTATAAAACAAGGCTGACTTGGGCTTGGTTGTGGGAAGGATGTGTGTCTTGGAGACATTGTGAATGCAATCTATGTTTTCAGTAGATTTAAAATAGCATTTAAATAATTAAAATCAGAGAAGGTCATAAACATGGACATAGCTGCTCCCCGAAAGCGTATCGATTGACGCCTGGTGGCTAGCTGCAGTATAAGTCTAAAACCGCCTATTTCATGTCAGTGAATCGAACGTGGACCAAATCAAAAAGTTGAAATACTGGATGGAGAGCAAGGTGTCTCCCATTAGAGGTCTGATGCTTGATCCCTGTCCAAAGCTTTCAGTTTATTGGGCACTGAAGGAGTGAGGAGAGGAACCGTCCACAGTATCCCTGAAGCTGCAGAGAAAGCCTCAAGATGGCTGTGGCTTCAAATGATGCTGTTGGCGCAAGATGGCAGCGTTCTTATTCAGGATATTTTGGGATAAGTTTCTGGATAGTGGGAGGAAGTGAAGATGTGCTTAACAGTGTTACACAGTGGTAAATGCCAGCCAGAGGGGAACAACAAAGTTATTGCATTCATCCCGAGGGAGGAATGCCTGTTACGAATTCCGTCTGATAGATGTTAAAGATATTTCACTGGATGAGTGCGGTGCTGCTGAAGTAAGAGAACAGTTGTCTGGACCACGCACTTAAACTAATTGCTGGTATGATGCTTTTCATTAAGTTATTTGTCCGTTTCTATCGGTCTTCTAAATCCAAGGATAAATCAAATTGAACATTGTGTTCATAAACAATTTGCGTCAGACGCCAGTCCTCGTGCTCACACACACACACACACACACACACACACATACACACACACAGGCCGGTAAAGCTGTGCTGTAGTTTCTTTATCTTGGCCACAAGTTGAGTCACAGCGAGTTTTTGTGGTGAGGTGCCCTTTGTTGTTGTGTTTACCTCCTCTCTGCCTGTTGTGGTCTGTGCCGCTCCAGCCCCCTGGCACATACACAAAGTGCCGTGTTCTCGTTTTATCTGATACTGCCGAGGCCTAGCATCCTCCCAACTCATCTGTCCTCTCGTGGCACAAGTCCATTGACATCGGGGGGGGCTCCGAGGTTCAAGGTGAGGATATTCTATGTGAAGTCAATCACTTGACGGTGCTGCAATGCATTAGATAGTATGGATAGTTTACATATAGTTTAATACAGTACAGCACAGATTGTAGAGGAAGTGGTCCTTTATTTGGGCTTGATTTATATTTAACAAAAATCGTAAAGCATTTTAAACATATTAACTATAAATATAATAATGCCTTTTTCCTTACAAAAGCTTGGAGGACAGGCTTGACTTTACTGTACTTCCTATTTGAAGGTGCAGTCTCTCCTTATCCTGCCAGTGTGTTCCAGATTGCAGCAGCGTCACAGTGCTCAGTGCAGAACGCCAAGATAGAATCAAGCCAGTTTAGACATGCAGATGTAAATGCCCCCCTACTAGTGTATGTGCCTCAGGGCAAAAAAGAGAACTCGACAATGCCTCCCTGTTTGATGTTCTTTTTCTCTCCTTCATTGTCGTTATCTTCTAATGTCAGTTTGATCGCATCTTGCAGGATCAACCTTTGCATCTGCCCTTTAACTGTGTCTTGTGATCATTGCCCTATTCACTGCCATAGCTATTTTCAGCCTAGATTTGTTACAAGGTTATATGCTGAGGGTCTGATGTCAGAGTTGATCAGCAGCTTTGTACCGTCTGATTTTCTTCAGGCTCAAATCCAGACAACAGTTTAGTTGGAATATGTGTTTATTTTGCATGTATGGACTTTGTTGTGTGAATTTGATATTGGACTTCACTGTGAATCAGCTTTTTGTTCATAGTTCTGTTTTGCTAGAAGTTTAAACCAGAGCCATCACAACTGAAAGCGACAGAAACATCATCTTTTTGTGGGAGTACTTTAATAATGCAAGGTTAAACCATACTGCGATAACATGACATAACCAAATTTGAAGTTGAGAGCATTTTTGAACCAACATCCCATATAACAGATCCCGTGCACCTTCTTGTGCTGCGAGATGTCACTGTTAAGAAGAAGCTCTTTTCAAGCAGCGGAGGCATCAGCCAATCAAATCACATCATGTCCTGCCTGACATCGAACAACAAAAGGAGTTCGGAGTTCGGAGGCCTGGTATGAGTTTACCTGGTTTTATTTCACGTGCACTTTCTTTTAGCATTGCATGGCTAACTGGCACGAACAGCCGGACCCGATGTGTGTCCCAAAAGGGAAACATATGATTGTTTGTTTTTGTGATGATGACTTGGCCATCACCAATTATCAGGCTATTTGATGTGAATTTAATTCCCTCCCCTTTACACTAACAAAATGACACTGCAGGGCATTTTATAATCACTGTTTCAGCAGTTACAGTAGGTTGGATGTTTGATAAGCTTGGTTCTTAGAGAGTGTCAGTAAACTTCCAATGGTGCCGAACAGACTGTGAGTCTAACAGAGTAGGACTAAATGAATCATTCAGTGTCTATTTATTTGTTGTGACTCCAACATGGCAGCCTGTTCCGCGAATCTCCCCCCCCTTCCATAGCTACTGGCACGCTAACAAAAGAAATGAGAAAGTGTTTCTAAGATAAGGAAAATCAAATGTGAATGCTCTGCTTTACATTAGAGGTTTTGCTGTATGACCTAAATGTATTCATGTTTAACACCCCACCGCCCAGCAACTAACTGGTACATGTCTCATCAGTGACTCAGGGTCCTAAAATCCTGCTTTGGCACACTGAGGTATTTCTCTAGCAAGATTATGTGTTAGGCTGCATAACATTTAAAAAAATGAGACTAATCACTTGATTCACATTTGTTGGATACACATTGAATTTCCTCCTCTTCTTCTTTACTCAACTTTACTTAGACCTCTCTGGGATAGTGAGTGAACCGTTTATTCCAGATTACGAAGGGATTTTGAAATTACTTACGTAATTATTGTAAAATATGTGTGTATCATGCCCCAGGGTGGTTTGGGGCATATCCAAGTGCTCCTGTACCGGACCGTGTTATTATTTGGCTCTTATATAAGTAATGAATCTGCTTGGTATTTAAATTGGCCCTGTGGCACTTCTCCAAAATGACTCTTGCCAGATTTCTGAGAGTACCGGTTAATCCAAGAAAGGCTGAGCGAGATCAGTATCTGTGCTTCTCATAAGAGGGGAGGAAGCTGCCCATACGGCTCATTGACAGTACAGAATCAGAGGAAAAGTGTACACAGGCTGTTTCACTGTTTAGTCTTGAATGTAATTCTTTCTGACACACTCATATTCAATACCTGTCACGAGGTGTTAGGTTCTCCTTGTTGAGATGCACGCATAAATTAATTTGAAGACTTAAAGGAGGACACATCTTAACCTTGGGGTCAAATTTGCATATAGGTGTAGCTCCAAAGCCCTTACATATACTCAATGCTAGATACGTACAAGGAGACGGGTGGAGCCCTCTGCCCACACTCAAATCTGTGCACATCTTCTTAAAGCTTGTGAATACAAACAAAACAGATGAAACAGAGCAGTACCACCGGAGAGCGTGAGGGGGCAGTGTAGCCAATAGTTCAAGCAAGGCTAGCATACGACATGAGGAAGAAAGAAACCACACACATCTATATGATGTGACTTCGCCCCGGACACAGAGACAAACAGTTGCTTTCACATTATCGTTCCTCTCCTGCATCGATTTGTTTGTTGTTTTTTAAAGACTCTTGAAACTGCGCTGCCCACTAGTGGATGTATAGCTTAACAACCATGCCAACGTAAAGGACGCATGGAGGCATATGGGCAGTGACGGTTACCTCGTTTGAAACGGACATTGTCATAGGTAAAAGCAGCATAAATTATCCTTATGCCTGATATATTGATCAATCTAAGTATAAAATGAAATTCCTGTTTAAATGTTTCTTACAAAGACAGAAAGATAGAAAATAGGTGAGGGGCTATCTGCTTTGCTGCACTGTATTGTGTGGTCACTGAGGTGTGAGGCAATCTTTCATGCTTCAACATTTCCACCGTCACAAAATGTGGTGTAAACACCAGCACAGACATACTGTATTTACTAGGCCTGTCAGCACCAGTGTGCTGATGTCAGCCAAAGAGCATGCATCATCACACACTGTGCGACTGAAGACATCTGATAATAAGACAGCTCCGACTGCGCCCCCGCATACTAATGACTGGAGCACATAGATCTCCGTCTCAGGCGTAACTCTGAGTCAGATGTTAGTATAAAACTCTGAAATTGGTTAAATTGCTGAAGGCCTGCAGACTGACTGTAATGCTCTGTAAAGAAACGCCTGTCTCCGGCGCAGCAGTCCACACATTAAGGGTTTATTTCCACCGAAGCAGATAAACAAAGGTTGGTTGCACAGTTATTAACACAGCAGCCTGCTCTTGTGGGGAACAAGATTAACATCATGACAAAATAGCTTGAAAGAAAATAGTGCATATTACTGTAAGACCAGGTTGAACTCTGTTTCCTCCCAGGAATACGGCCGGATGACCCAGTGATAAGCAGCCACGGCATGAAGGCCTTGTTTTGTAAACCCTCTGGTGTAACATTGCATGTGACAGAGACTGTCTTTATGTTCCTACACACACATTAGGAGAGTGCTTAAGCTGGACCCATTGGGCCCCGCACTTCTGTCAGGGTACGGGACAGGTTTTTAAAACGCAAAACACTTTTCCAGCGCTCGACAGACAATGTTGCTTTTCAGCAAGAGTGAGGACACACCAGCTGGTGGTGTTGCCAATTCAAAAGGGAGCAGGGCTTAAGCTGCCAGTGGGGACGCATAAATTAGCATCATGAAAGACACCACCTAGATTTATTTTCCAAACTGGGAGAGTAAAACTCGACAGGGGTCACCGTTCCCTAAAGGGGCCACCTTTAATACAAACCCCATCTTCCACCCACTGCCTGCAGATACACACAAGGACAGTCTCCTTGGCATGGAATATTTGTTTGATTTGAAAAGCAGTTCCCCTCCTACATCTAATAGGTGGGTTTACATTTCATTCTCTATCAATAATGTCTGTCGGCCAATGACGACTTCCTCTGATTAAGCGGCATAAAAGCTTGATTTCCCTCTGATTTCCTCCGGGATCTTTCTGATAAGAAGTCTAGGAACGAGGCCGCGTGGTCAAAGTTAAGAAGTGTAAAAGATCGAGTGAAACATTGCAGGAGGCGTAATGACTCCGACACTAACAGATATTTTGACATCACGAGGCTCCAGCACTAAGTAAACACCCGAGCTGTTTTCATTACATGACGCGGACAGTGGGACAAATGGACACATTTTGCTAGAACTTTGACTTGCTGAGATACCAGAGAAGCAAAGCTACATTTCAATATTTCAGCACATTTTTACAGCGTTAAGCTTGTGATGCTAAACAGCACACGTCTGACCCCAAAACAATCTATGTCCGACACGATGTTATGACAGCTTTGTTGTGGGGAGCAGGAGAGATAATGGCCAGTAACACAACGTTCCTCTGGTTTCTTGATGATGACGATGATCTTGTCCCCGGGCCAAGTCAAACAGAAAGCAATGGCGAACCTAGACCTTGGCAGACACCATCAGCTCCCCTCCCGGCAACCTCCCCTTCTCAGTTCCTCCCTTCCCTCCCTGTCTGATATATGGTCCTGCTAGTTGGACTCTGAGAGCCTGGGGAGGGTCTCGCTGCTCCAGATAACTCCAGACAACGCAGACATCCTCCTCTCCCCTTGTGTCAGGGAGTCAAAGCCATATCTCTGTCTCACACAGTGGTCTAAAATTGTGTTTTAACTTCAGCAAGGGTGTGACAGCGTCCTGGGAAACTGTCTTTTTAAAGCGAGAATCGATTAATCCAGATCAAAAGGAAACTACCCAGATACAGGTGGTTGTTTTAGGATCTGAGCAAAGAAAGAGACTTCTCGCAGCCCCAGAGTAATAACAGTTATGCGTCATGCAGAATTTCTTTGGAAACTAACATGTTATCTTACAAAGGTTATATGGCCAATCTGTTTGCTCTTTCTTATCGACAGTACTGTTTAAAGTGTGTTAATGCACTGCAACCTGAACGTTTGAGAAAACACAAGGGTCCATTAAAATAATAGTTCTTTCCCTAAGGGTGGCACATACTGTACCTTTTCTGTCCTCTACGGTAGACTGCTGGACAATGTTTGCTCTGTTATGGGATCTCACTCAGCTGACCGAGTGTGTGCGCATTAAGTGTGTGTATGTATGAGAGACACAAAGATAGCATGTCTGTGTACATGGGCGAGTGTATGTGTACGCATGTGTGTGTGATAAAGAGAGAGCCTGTTTATGCTGCATATCAGCAGAGATCTAGCAGGACCCATGAATATAGACCCTGAATGTGGAGCTTGTTCTGAGGGGCTGTAGACTTACCTCTCTTCAGACGCAGCTGGATTCAGACAACACAGCAGCGTGGCCCTGACTCTCTCTCCAGGTGGAGGTTGGTCTCTTTGTGATCCTGCTGTGAAAACCATGAAAGTCCTGGTTTATACCTCGAGCTGATAAAATCAGCCTGAAGGTTCCACTAACCCCCTTTATAATGTTTAGTAAGGCTTGATCCCTGTGAAAATTTACTTTTCAAATATTTCAAACGTGAAATGGGGTTAGCCATGACCCGAATTCACATTCCATAACAAAGATACAAGATGATAATCGTTCAAAATGCATAGAGAATGTCTACTGGCCTGCAGTGTAGGTGCCCCACATATGGAGAGACAGCCCTTTGCTGCATTTCTTCTCTAGTTTCTGTCCACATTTCACACTTGCACTGTCCTGTCAATAAAGGTAAAATGCCAAAATGAAATCTTTTTAAACAAGGGCAGTATAGTATCATATCTGTGTTTAAGTTCAGGTTGTTAGTGGTTTATTCTTTATAACCAGCATCTGTAGTAGGGTATCATTTTACATATTATTGAACCATCTTCAGAAAGGATTCAATCATATTTCCCTATCAAACATGATTAAGATCAGTTGGACAGAAGAAGAAGAAGAAGAAGAAGAAGAAGAAGAAGAAGAAGAAGAAGAAGAAGAAGAAGAAGAAGCGTATTGATACTGAAGTGCATCTTCTTCTGCAGGCATTGAGGCTCTGTGTGTAAGACCTGGACAAAGTAGGGCATGGTGTCTGGATTATGTGCCTCCCAGACTGAAGCTCCGAGGAGCATCCCTCCTGGCAGCGTGCCACGGAGGGATAGTGGAGGTCCTGCTCGCTGAGGGGAGTTTTTCACTACACACACCTTTTGTGTTATTTTAGTTAAAGCTGCAGCGAGAGCAGAAATAGCCACCTTGTTTGAGTTACAGTTGGCTTTCTGGCAAAGCTGAATATCAGTCTTGTCAAAATAGAGGGATAGGGAAAGAGGATAACAACCACAATCACTGTTTTCCTTTTTGCTCCATCACTGATCCCCCCTCACTGACTTGCTCTGTGGCTAGTAAGCTTAGTTGTACCCTCAGAGAGGAAATTATACTCCACCGAGTTTTTGTCCAAGTGATTCAAAAGGTCTGGTGTTGCTCCTGAGTCTCGCCTCCTCTCAGAGCTACAGCTCCAAACCCACTTCCCTCTGTGTCTCTGTACATTCAGGATTTCTTTCAGCAGTGTCGATGAAGAGAGTTAACCTGTTCCTGGGGTTTATTGTTAAGTGGTCAAAATTAATAGATCTTGTAACTTTAGGATTTTTCCAATTATTTCAATAGTTCACTTGGCATGTGGCTTTTCTGTCGACCTCAGTTAATAAGATAATTTGGGCCTTCTGCTATTTTGTGAATTAAAGCAATCGTTTCACACTTTGGGAACTCTGTAATTTTCTTGCCAAGAGTTAGATGAGAAGATTGAAACCACTCTCATAGTTAATACACAGCTGGTCTGCAGCACAGAGACTGGGGGTAAATAAGGGGGGGGGAGGTTCTGTCCAAAGGTAACAAAATCCAGCACCATCCACTGCGTATAGCTTTTTTGTAAAACCACAATGTTCTGTTTATACACATTTGGTTTCTGTGTGGATTAACTGAGCAAGACATGACTTCTTACTTACCGAGTTGTAGAGGTGCTTGTACGTGGACTTTGTTACCTTTGGACGGAGGCATGCTCGCTGCTTCCCCTTGTCTCTGGGCTCCGTGCTAACCCAAACTCACCGGCTGCCGGCGATCGACTCATATTTATTGTGCAGGCTTGAGAGCGGTTTTGCTCTCCTCATCAAACTCTCTGCAAGAGGGAAAATAAATGTATCCAGCACATGTCAAAGGATTTTGTGCGACTAAATCCGTACAATATATATCTGTGTGCTTGTGTTTTTCTCATGGTGCATATTCATAAAGCATTCAGTTTATACAGAAGGGCAGAGGATTGCCTGTTTTGATGGTGCATTCATCATCCCTTTAATGATATCCACCTGTAAAGGGAGTGGGTTGGGGGGGGGGCTCAGGGGTTATCGATCACATTCAGAGGCAGGAAGGGGGGAGAGACACCAGTGAGGCTGTCACATGAGTGGGTGAGGAGACAGATAGGCCTACTTGACAAGTTGCAGACCATGAAAGCAATGCAGATAAAGGTAGAATAAGGGGGTCGAGAGAGAGAGAGAGAGAGAGAGAGAGAGAGAGAGTTGTTTGAGCCAACACTGCAAAAAAAAGAATATTCACAGAAAAACAGCTGGTTAAATTTGAGCTTCAACTCTTCTGAGGAGGAAAAAATAATGAGGGTCAGACTTGTATGTGCAAAAGAATTGTTGTGAGATCCTTTGCAGAGGGCCAGATGGGTTTAATTTCTTCTGAAAAATAAATGAATTTGAGATGTTTTACTCTTTGGACTTTTTGACTCTTTTTTTTATTTAGATGTGGAAACTATAAACACCTTCTTATCAAGGCAAGCTGTAAGAACACTGAAGCAGATTAAGCTCCTTTGCAAATCCTTCTTCTACATTGTGCAGTTTAGGCAAACATGCTGAATTTAACATTTTACAGTTATTATTTTAAAAGCCATCTCAGCATGCATCACACTGTGATACAACTGAGATCATCTTGGCACAAAAACCAACATATTCTGTCTGAGACCCACACATATGTGGAGTTCTGAGCTTGAAGGGAAAAAAGATTCCACAGGCTCACGCTGTAGCTTTTCATAAAACTGCAAGAGCTGAGACAGCAGCAGTAAAACAAAAGGAGTGCTGGCAGGGGCCTCGAACTGTTGTCTCAAGGTTAGCGAGGTATCTGCTGGAACGCCTGTGAACAGGTGTACTGATGCCCTGTTAGCCATGTTAATGAAATCATTAGTGCCAGGCTTCTGGATGCGAGTGTCTCCACAGGATTGGGGGGGGAAGAAACCCTCGAGCGTCTGTTTTGCTTACCTGTCCCACTCGAGACGGCTCCCGTGATTTAATTAAGTAAACAGACGCCAGTGAAAGCCTCCCTTCGACAACATGGCTGAACCCACAGTTGTATCCATTCATTAAAATAGATGAGGCGTTCATTAAGCAAGGTGACATTCCAGAATAAAAACTTTCCTGGGTGATACGCTTTGCTTGATTTAGCTACAGAGCAAAAATACACACTTGTTCATCGAACTTGGAACTGAAAACTCTCCATAAAATACTAAGCTTGTCCCTCCACCATCAGACTGAAATATTGAGAATGTGTGTGAGTGTCTCCAGGTTTTGTAATTAATTAATCTTGGCTGCATAGCAGTGGAAATAGGAATGAAATTATAAACACGGCAATAATGATTTAGTTGTACCAAGCTGGGGCATCAAACGCACTTTACTTTATGACTGTAATGAAATATGAAGTAAAATGACAAGCAAATATTGTGGAAACCACTAAACTAAACGGAACAATTTCACTTGAATATACATCAAACCACGGATTTACAAATTTCGTGGGTTTTGACACACACGTGTCATCCGATCCCAGACGATAGAGTATTACTGGGTTGACTGGGGAATTGTGGCAAGGCGTGATGAACAGAAGCAGATGGCTGTGCTGATGTATGATTCACTGGGACCGGACTACACCCAGTTTGACCAGATGAATTATTTGACAAGTAGCAGGTGGAGGACTGCTCCGAATCCCAACTGCTTGAGCCATTTAGCTTTAGTGCACAGTTCAACGAGTTTCCTAACACTGCTCTTTATTACCTGTGCATGTGCTGCACAGGCTGGTGAAGTAAGAGAAAAAAAACAAATTAATTTTTGATGTGGTGCTAGAAGGAGACTTTAAAGACTGTTTCTTGCCACTCTCAAATCTTCAATTACTCCCCAGGATTAGTACCCATTGGGGCACATAGATCTGGAGCACACACACACACACACACACACTCAAACACACTTTTCATGTGAAATAACAATTACCCTAAGTTCCCTCAGGAGTTTGGGAGGGTGTATATATACACAGCTGTCACACACACACACTGGCTTTCACTCCTATTCATGAAATGTTTGTCAGAGAGCTTTTGACAGCCAGATTCACATGCCCAGTTTATCTTGCTCATTTTATTGAGCATCTCCTCCTACTGAAGACAGAAAACACTCTAGCGGAATTGATTGGTTGTCAGCATGTGGAGTAATAGCTCAGCTCATTTTGCATTGAAAATACATATCGCCACCCCCTTGCTTTGAGAGACTGATGCAGCGATGAGAGGGAACAGACTGATCAATGAACTGCTGCCTTTGTTAGGGTGAATATACAGAGGATGTAACATTGATTTTCACACTGAGGGATTCAGCGGAGCATCTGACACCGAGACGGGGTAAGTCCCGATGCCTTCGGTGAAACCTGCACCACCTGACGTCCAAATACAGGCTGCCCGGCAACACCCTGGACATATCATAACACCATATAGGGGCTAACAGGAATTGTTTCAGATGTGTGGCTGACCACACTTCTGAAACAATTTCTGAATCCCTGGAAAAAACTTTATGAGATCCATTTAGTAGTCAGTTACACACACACACACACACACACACACACTCACGCTCTCCACAGTTCTCCAATCCCGAGTGTTGTTCTCTCCGCCGTGTCCTGCAGTCAAACAATGCCACATTCATTCTGCCGCCTGAAACCCTAACAAGAGGGTGATGCAAATTAAAGTGGCATTAATTTCATGACAAGCGGGGAACAGTGAGGGATAAAACATTAGAGTAATTCATTTGAGAGGATGACAGCGAGCTGAGAAGGCAGCAGTCCACTTGCCCGCAGCTGGTACAGTAGCCCCGGAAAAAGGCGGAATATTTTTTACTCTCACTCACCAGCTACTGGCTAATGTGATGCTACAAAGCCACTCTATAAGCTGACGGCACTGATTATGCATTTGTAGTGGCACTTAAAAAACCCTGCCATCCGCCAGCCAGCCATTTCTCAACAGCCCCTTTAGAATAATATACATCCATTACTCTTAGACAGGTAAAAAAAGAGAAGCAGAGTTTGGTAAAGGTTTTATAATAAAAACTGCAGCAGCTAATTAAACAAGCCAGTCTCCATGTGTTCCTGTGTGTCGTTAACACTGTTTATGCTCAGGTTGGCTTGTATGCTCGCCCCTGAACGGCAGCTCCTTGCTTGGTCACTGTGAGGGGTGGGGGTGGGGTGCTGCACCAACCTACTCAGGTTATTTTGGGTGGTTGAGTGAAATGCGTGTTGGTACTTAAGTCTCAAGTGGACTGCTGGCTCTGACAGGACGGGAAGCTCGCAGACATCCTCTGAGTGTCGCTTTACAAAGCACATGGCTCGGCGCGGCGGAGGCCCTCGTGTTGCTGCTGCGTTTCCAGGTGGAAACACATCCACACTTTGTAAGATTAAACTCGCAGCATGTTCGACCATTCGAACGCTGCACCTGTGCTATTTGCACTGTAAGGTGTTTTTAACCCAGATGCTCGTTTCACTTTCTATGGTGTCATGAGTCCGGGTGCATGGTGGAAAAGGTGGATCGGTCTCCGCAGATTAGGGACGAGTTAGCTAATATGAGAAGACGGGTAACGCTTTAATGCAGACGTTGTACTGGACCATTGAGGTACAGGAGGAGCTTTCCATTTACTGCTCCATCTATATTCTGACCCACTTTCCCACTTGCCCCACTGTGAACTGAGCTTGGACAATCAAAAAACATAATCATCCAAATGTAGCTGCTCAATATCCAACCCAACGCAATGAATCCATGCTATGGGCAAGTGTATGTGTCCAACCTGTAGTTGCCTTATCTTATGAGTGTGTTGAGGAATGACTGAGCCACCCAGAGCCAAATAATTATTAGCAGTCTGAAAGCTGAGGCTGAAGAGTGGACAGACTTCTGACATCAAAGACGCCCCCCTGCTGTGAACACCCATGCAGCAGTTTTCTTTTATAGCACAATGCTGAAATAATTAGCTTCCCGTTGTTGCGTGAGAAACGCAGACAGTATCTGTTTAGCACGCTTTTATGAACCCTCCCAAGCAACTGGGCTAGTTATTATGTGAGCTATGGAGTGTTTTTTACATGTTTATGTACAGTTCCAGTTTGATCATTAGCGACTTGCCTCAGACTTCAGCGGAGAATCATTAAAATGGAAGGGGTAATCAGGGTGATGATGCCTCTTCGTGACTTTAAATGCCGTGTACGGTGGGTTACAAGCAGGTCTGTTGCTTTGTTGAGGGCCACTAATTGCTCTGTCTGAGGTCCCTCAGAGCGACCGGGCTTTTAATGTCGTCCCATTAAACAAATACACAATTTTTATGTTTACCTGTTACACCACGTATACACTGATTTATCTTTACCAGACCTCCGATCTTGATGTTTGTGATTTAAAGAAGTTAACCCCCCCCATGGCTTTGTCTGCTTGTGGTGGCAGTACCTTCACAATGTATGTGGCCCATTCCAACTTGAAGTGGGATCGGCACTGGGCCACAAGGCAGAGACTAAACAAGATAAGGAGTAACAATGGAGTAAATACAAACAAGTTTGTGATAGTCATCAGAATGCAGAATGTGTTTCTCATTTATCAGTTTTCAGATTTTTGAAATTCCTTGTTTCAAGCACTGGCATGTCTCAAGCTTGAAGAGCTGATCACACGCGACACACCCACGTGCACTCGGCCTCTCTGTACAGTTCCACTCACTTGCCCACCTCTTCAGCAGGGTACACATTCATATTATTACGAACATATTTACCAGTCATAGCCCCAGTGTCTGACATTATACACGACCCAGTGTACTTAGTGGGAGACAAAATGACTTCACTGCTGAGTATGAACATTTCTGGCAGCGATACTGTTAACGTCCCCGATTGGATGAGCCTCTTAGCCGAGCTGGTTCTCACTGGGTAAGCTTCATTAACCACGTGCCATCAGAGTCTGTGTGGCTGAGCGGGACCCATTTATAATGTGTTTCAAGTTGAAGTGCAAATTGCTGTCAGCGTTGCAAAAAAGGGACGAACCGAGGCCGTCAAGTTAACATCCAAAGCTGATATGAGAGACTGGAGTGTTTCGCAGGACTGTAAACAGCATGCACACACAGGGGTCCTTCTCAGCAGGTTTCTAAAATTATAAAAAGGAGGTTTATTTTTTCCTGTCCCTCAAAAGAAGCCAGGATGCAGAGACTCAACTCAATGAGAGGCACCGGAGACATGGGGAGGCGGAGAAGGTAAAAGCTTGACAGAGCAGTTGATGCGAAGAGGAAAAAATACTGTAAGGAAAAATTGGAGCTACAAATGATCCTGTTACAGTGCTGTGTGTCGTGTTGACAGTGGCTGAGACAAGCCTGGAAGACGACAGAAGATCAGGACAGAAAGAAAACGCACATTCCCAGGCGGAGCTCTTTAGATAATTGGAGATAATGTTCAGTATTGTCCAGGGCAAAGTTGAGATTTGGGTCATTTCTAGGGAGGGAGAGTGAAGCAGTTTGCTGTGAAAGAATGAAGGAGACAGCGAGACAAAGGGAATAGTCAGGAAGTAGACGTGAAGGAAAACACATGATAGTCATTACACATCGGAAATCTAAGATCATACCGTATTGTACCTGGAATCCGGTGAACGTGATATTCGATAACTCCACCTTCCTTGCACACAGGCCAAACTACAGTCTGTAACTGACCTTGTTTTACTTAGGCAGCGCCGACAGCCCTTACTGTACCTCGAGCGTTCATTATCATACCAGGAGTGAACTGGCTCATGTAATGTTTTAATAAACAAATGAAAAATCCCAACTGTTGTAAAGTCCCTTCCTTCCCCGGGTTTTAATTCTATGTGCCTGACCAAACAAGCTGTAATTAAGTTAGAGGCTGAACTTGAACGAAGGCTGTTCTCCAAAGTTGGATGGCTAATTAAACCGTAGATGGGTGTGAGTGATTAAAATCATCTTTCCAAGATAGAAAGAAAATGCCTCCATGTCGGCTGCAAAAGTTTGTTCAAACCTCTAAAACACAACGTGGAGGCTCCACTTCCAGCTTCAGTGTCCAAGTCAAAACCCCCTTTTGAAAACCAACACCTCTGTTTGGAACAGGTGACACCATTGCCAGACAGACTGCAGGCTTCATGGAATCGAGCACAACAACATCCACGAAGAAGCGATCAATTCTGAATAACAAGAAATGAATCTCGCGAGCACATTTCACTTGAGGGACTCGAGGGAGCCGATTGCTGTTTTCAGCCTCTCGAAAGAAGTTATAAACATTGTCCAGACGCTCTCATTCCAGCGCTCCATGTTATACCCACGAGGGCTGACTCCATTCACTCTGATCCACTCAGCAGATTCCATCCCCTTTCCCCATCGATTTCCCCCAGCGAACGCCCCTCCAATCTCACCTCCCAAAGAAGAGCAAATTAAAAGGCCCGATACGTGGTGTTCGATTTCGGGCGGTTGAGGCTTGAAAAGAAAGAGTGACACGGCTTGAGACCTTGTTGCTACAGTTTTGTTCACAGCATGAATTAGTAAATTAGACGGAGTACAGTAATTAGGATCGAATTGTCAGCAGATAATAACAGTGCTTGCCATTGACGGGGAAAGGCAGAGCGGGCCGCCTTCACAAAAACACTGGAAAATTGGGTTGAACTGTTAGTCCGTACAGTGTCTGCAGAGCTTCACACCAGGACCTCCACCGTGATGTTGAATTTGATATCTTTGCCCCATCGGCTACATTATTTCCTTCCTTGCCCTTTCAAAAGCTCCTGACTCATTTCCCAAACTCAAGGAAAAATTTCATTCTTCTAGTTTTTTTGCGGTTGCTTAATAAGTCAAACCGTTCAGTCAGGGTTCTCCGGGGTCTGGACAGCCATGACCGTTTACGCCCAATCTACCAGCAGACATTTTAAACCATTGAATATGTTTTACACACACTCAAAGGTGTCCTGCTGTTTGTTTAAGCAACACAGCGCTCCATGACACGCATGTGGTTAAGTGGTCGCTTGCTTCTAAGGATGTGTATCTCCTTATCAGACAGTGGCAGGTTTACATACATTAGTCAACTACAACTGACACAAGATCAAACGTCAGATTGAAATCATGAATAGTTTTGTCTTGTCGAAAAACTTCAGGCGGCAGTCAGCCAAGCATCTCTCTGAGTAGACTTAGATGATCCCATGGATATGGTAGGTTGTAATAATAGTATCATTAAGCAGTATACTGTAGATTAAAGATTATTATTATTTTGTCTTCGGAATTATTTAATTTGCTGCTAAACACCTACTCTGTGGAAAAGTGGCAGTTTTTTTAATAAGCAAGTGTTTTCTTGCATGAGCTGATGTTGATGAGAATCAATCAACACAAGACCATGCTTTCATTGGCTCTATACATACACACTTAAGTGATGATTGAATCTTCAAGTAAATTAAAATATGTGTATTTCAACTACAAAATGTAACGTGCAAGTAGGCAGACTGTCACTCTGATATACACACAGCTACAGCTTGTTTTTATGCTTGACTACTTGTTAATACAGTTTAATTGTGTTATGTAGGACCTGGTATTACAAAATAATTACACTGTAATTTGTGTTAACGAAAATATATTTTTAGATCATCTCCTTATTGAGTTAGAATACCAGCAGTTGGCTGTGTTTGGGCTCTGTCAACTTTCCAGAACTCAGTTGGCGGCGGCCCCTTTTTACTACATCAGTGAATCATCAGTCTTATAGCTGTGAAAGAAAATAACTCACTGGAACGTGTGCTCCTGTTTGTCCTCCCGTTCAAACACTGCTGGGAACAGACAGGTTAGAACAGCTCTGTGGTTCTGTTTAATCCTGGAGGGCACAGGGTGCATTCCCTTTGTTGCAAGAGGTGGTGAAATGCTCTTACCTCCGTCCCTCAAAGCAGAACCAATTATGCACCACAATGCTCGATAAATACAGGATCAGAACTCTGCTTTGTTGTTCTCATTATATTCCAAAGGAACTCAAGGGACATTGTTTGTTTACACCAACACGGCCAGGACAAAATGTTTAATACAAACTGTGAGGTTAACAAATTGTTTTGTAATAACTTAAAGTTAGATATTTGTCAGACTACTCCCACATGAAATGTAAATTATAGACACTTTAAGGATTAACTATGTTACAAATGAGCAGATGAAAGTACAACTCTAAATGTATCCAAGACACATAGAAGGTGCTTTGGCCCGACTGGATCACATGTCTTCTTCAGAGTTGCTCAGGCCACATTGGGACCAATGAGCATGAGTACGAATACAATTGTGTTGTCAAACAACAAACAAGTACATGGGTGGAAATAATAATCAAAAGTGACTGTTCCAGACCATATAGCAACCATGCAGCTAGCAGCCATTAGCCACACAAAGCAGCCCTCTCCCCAGTCCTTAGCTACAGACATTATAAAACACTGTGGATGTAGTGAAGACGAGACAAATCGAAAAGACGATGAGACACAATAACGCAGGTAAACGATGAGTGCCACCTTACTTGATTATTGCTCTTTTATCTTTCTTCTTTGTAAAATAGCATGTAATTGAAATCAATGGTTTAGACCCTTTGGTAGCAAATTTTCTAACATTATGCTAAAGAAAATATTTATAGCTCCTTTATCTCATTGAACTAAACCAGAATACGTTGACTGAGGTGTACAGGAGGGAGTTTATTTACTTAACTTTACAGTAGGCTCACCGTTTGCTATTCATATGTAAAATGGTCTCATATTAGCATATCAAAGGATATACACGCTCAGTGAAAATAGATTCCCAACTATGACCTCACCATGATCCTGTATGAACTTGCCTCACTGATAACCACATGCATACGAGTGCATTCATTACGAATACTCTTTTCGATGTGATTTTTCTAAATCTTTCTAAAAACATTCCTCTGATCTTTTAAGGAGGTGAACAATAGAGGGGTTTTTTTCTATAAAAAGCTCACAGAGAAATAACTTGCCATATGCGAGTCGTAAGCCTGGTCATTTCCATTTATGAGGCACTTGATGTTTTTGGAAGGCAGTGTTTCTGGTTTGGCTGGTTATGAACCAAGCCTTGTTTTTCAACAAGACTATATTCTGGTTTTGCTTCTGGGAGGTAATTATTGTCTATATTATCATTATATTATACGGTACCACCTGTGAATACAGCATAAATGTACTTTACCGGTTATTGTTGATGTCATTCTACTCTTGTGATAATGCATGTACCTCTGGATGAATTGATAGGGGTTTCCATGGAAGCACCTTTAATCAACTTTTCGTAATACTGAGACAAGACAATATCATAAATAAACAACTTAAGGCTCATATAACACAGCCGTATACTACATTTTATATTGTCTTCTCCTAAGCATTGCAAATTAGGTCAAAGTAAAAAAAAAGCTTGATCAGGTGAGTCAGATGATGAGCTTTGTCTGTGATTATCACTAGTGTGTGTGTGTGTGTGTGTGCTTGTGCTTGGCAAAGAGGGTGTATGCGGGCTCCCTGAGTGAAATACAGAGGATACATCATGCTGTTCTCAGTCTGCTGATGATATCTTGATCTCTCATCTCATCTCTGTCTCAGCTACTCGTCATACTTCCCATTGGTCGTTACAGGCACATCATCAATCTTAGTTTGTGTTTCTGTGTGCGCGTGTGTGTGCGATTGTGTGTGTGTGAAGGTGAAAAGCTGTGTTTGTGGTATTTGTCAGGACTTGCAATCGCTTGCTTCATAGGGACCCTGAGAGCAAGAGATAAAGAACTTACAGCTCCCCAATGCATGCTAGATTTTAGCGGAGTGTTCTATTTTTTCAGTTTCTTCACACCAGAAACTCCATTTCTTAAACTAACTTGTATATATTTCTCTTTTAATAATTTAGCAAATTAAGATCTGGAAGTAAATTTAAATTAGAAACTAATGATAACACCCTCGAGAGGACATGTGTCTGCCTACCTCACAATCTGCAGCAAGAAGTGCGTCTATCATTGTCGATCATTGTCCCCAAATATCATATTGCTAATTACTAATTAGCCACA
The DNA here is from genome assembly GCA_038501795.1 of Pseudopleuronectes americanus. Lineage (NCBI taxonomy): Eukaryota > Metazoa > Chordata > Actinopteri > Pleuronectiformes > Pleuronectidae > Pseudopleuronectes > Pseudopleuronectes americanus. The sequence continues at coordinate 16,315,272 of CM076724.1, forward strand.
AATGTTTCCCTGCCATTGCTTACTAGCATTTAGTGCCATAAACATAAGCAGAATGGAAGTTGGAAGCCTCCAAACTGACAGTGCACCTTCACATTCAAAAAGACACTGAGTAATTTAATACCAAGGTTAAAAAAACTCATACTACAATATTTTTCTAACCTTATCGAAAAAGAACAGACACAAAGCCGAGACTTTATTTCATGTTATTAACACCATAGAGTCTCCTCAAAATTACATCATCCTCCCTCGGGAAATGAAAGGAATTTTTAACCGTCTTCATCAATAAAATCGATCAGAATAAATATTTCCTCCTGATGCAAAGTAAACATCAATTTCTTTTAAAACCACTGCCCACTTTGAGTCCCTTGACATAGTATCAATAGACCCTCTCACTGAGGTGATTAGAAGAAGCCCTCATTGTTTTCTCTCCACATCCTGCCTGTGGGATTTCTGAGAGAAGTATATGGATGTATATTCTCCACGTTATTAAAATCTCACTGTTGACTGATTCTGTCCCTGGGAACGGGAAATAATTAGAAGGCAATTGTAGACCCTTACTTTCTGGGAGAGTTTAGACTAATTTAAAAGCAGAATATTTAGCTCAAGATTTGAGGAAAAGATGTTGCAGAACAATTTACTCCCTTTTCTAAACAGGAGCTAACTCTTTGAGCTGTTTCAGTCAGTGTTAAGGCAAACCCTAGTACAGAGACAGCACTACTTAAAGTGATGAATGATCTGCTGGTTGCTGCTGATGCTGGAAAATCTTCAGTTTCAGTTTTCTAATAGATCTATTAGTTATCTATTAGAAGTGCTGTGTTCAACACTGGTGATCATTCTATTTTATTGGAACGTCTCCAATACTGGGGTGGCATCTCCGGTTCGGTTTTACAATGGTTATATTCCTACTTTAATTTTGGAAGTGAGGCCATTTCGTAGTGCAGTTATGGCAAGTCACTGTTGTCCTAGGCAAAGATGACCTGTGGGGTTCCTCAAGGATGTGTCTATGGACCTCTCTTGTTCACTCTACACATGTTATCTCTAGTCTCCATTCCCATGCACATGAGTCCCTCTCATAACCCAAATGATTCTGATCAAATTAATATACTCCACGACTGCATCCTTGACCTGAAATGCTGGATGGCCCAGAATTTACAGTAACTAAATATTGATGAGACTTAGGTATTTACAATGGGCCCAAACACAGCCAGTACTTATCTTTCAAAGCTATTGGGCTGTAGTATGACATTAAAAATGTTGAGAACCATAAACATATTTTATTGTCTTTATTTCTTCTTGTTTTTACTGCACCTCTCTGTTTGTCAGAGGCAACAGAGTCCAAAATTGGTCTGACTATTTAGAGAAACCCGAAAAATAGGACATTATCATCATTATCTTCCTTGTTTTTTTTTCAAAACAATTAATCAAGGCTCAAGCACTCAGTTGCCAGCAGGCACTGAGACAGACCATATTAACGTCCAGGGAGTTCACTGTCTAAATTGCACTTCCACAGTATCAAAAACAGCACCAGATAAGTGATAAGACAGGGACACTTAACTGAGGCAATAGAGGGCATTATCATTCATCTAGGCCTAAGGGGGGGTGACCTCCTAACAGCTTACAGGTAATGTATGAGTTGCATTAGAGGGGACCGTTTTACCTGCCCACCCCCAGCCTGGAAGATGGCTACTTTAATGGCCTCTGTGAGACAGCGGCTTACACAAACACTAGCCATACACATGTCAGGAATGATTGAGGTGGTAATGAACCATTCTGTCCATTAGCAGGGTGTTTTTTGCTATTAACAGAGCCGGGGATGGTGTTGTAGCTTGTCAGTGCCTTCAGCGATCCTATATTACCTGAATGAATTGGTGGGTGGGTGGAAATTGCTGGATCTGTGTTAAAAATACACAAGGGGGTGATATGGTGTTTAGTCAGGGGGTGAATCTCGTCTGTCTTTCTCCCTGACGTATGGTATTGAAGGAGAAGGGGACAGGATGCTGACAAACACGGCCGAATGTCCTGTGTGTTGGTCGTCCATCCTTCACAACAGTGATCCATCTCCCTGGTGTCAAACTGAGTTGAGATGACTCCGAGGCCATGTTGACCCACAGGGAGGCTTCCCTTCAGAACGTACGCACACACACACACACACACACACACAAAGCGGCCCCCAAACCTCTGGATAAACACAATTAAACCCCACCCTCTGTTGTCATCCTTATCTTATCTTCCTTTTTAACCTACTAACCTAGACCCATCCTCCCCAGCACACACATACTGGAAGAGGCCCCAGGGTGGCCCCTAAATCCCCACCTTCCTCCAGACACAAACAGAAAGACAGCCAAAGCTAATTCATTCCCCTTTAGTCACTCCATCATTTTATTATTCCCCTTCCCTCCCATTTCCTTTCTTTAACCTTTCTCTTTCTCTCACACCAAAGTGTTACAATATGAGGCTGCCACTGGGAATAAGAAGAAAAAAGATTTTTGGGAAAACCTGTGACACATGTTCCAATAAATTTCACTGAGGAGTGGACGAAACAGCCAAGTTATTGTATCCTGTTAGTGGAAATGTTTGCTCCATGGGTAGGTTCATGGCTCATTGTTCTTAGCTCATTTTGTTGCTCATGTAAATCCGTCAAGGCATTGCATGGAATGAGATCCCGTGAATCAGGGTAGCCTTTTGATATGGTTTTTCATTTTGCCTCTGCTCTGACTCCATAATGGCCAAAGCCCTGCCCCGCCCTCGGCCTGCTACATCTGATCTATCACACCATGGGGGTGCCTTGGTGAATGTACGAACTACAAAGCACAGACGGTCCAATGCTTGGTCGCCTTGGGTAAGTAGGTGGCACAGGTTTTGGGCACTGACTTCCGAGTTGCCCTGGAGCCTTAATTTATGACAAACAAAACAGAAGGTGTTATCATGTGTCACGGCTCTCCAGGTAGCTACAGGCTAATAATGAATTGTGAGGTATGGCTGGTGACTCATTCAGCCCCTCTGCCCTGCTCATATGAGAATTGCTTCATCAGTCAGTCGCTGTTTCAAGAGGAGCGGAAGTGAATGATTGTGCTGCTGCTGTGAATCAGTGCACGTCAGGCGACTTCTGCCCTGGTCCCGGTTGTGTGCTGTTGGAGGATGTAATTGGATGTTTAAAATGGCCACTCGTGTTGCACTCAGTATAAAGAGCATCTAAATACATGTATGTTAAAGGAGCAGTTTCGTGTTGTAGCTTCAGGCCACAGCCAGTAGCAGGTTAGTTTAGCATAACGACTTGGGCCAAGGGGGAAAAGGAACACCCACCAGTGTCTCCACAGCTAAAAAGGTAATGGGTTAAATGTTTAAGTATATGTTGTGTAGGTTTATTGTCTTTTTTAGTTTTAGATGGTTTATGTGCCTGATTATTTCTTTGGCCAGATGAAGTCTCATTTTGTTTTCACTGTGAGTTTACTGGGCTGCATGCTGTACTTTTCATCCATCCCTCTATTATCTGTACTGGTTGTCTTTTTTTAGGGTTGCATGAGGGGCTGGGATTGGCACTGGTTAAGCTGGTACTGGTGGGTTGATTTCCTTCAGGCAGAGCCAGGTAAGCTCTTTGCCCTTACTGCGATCTTACCAGCTGCTGGCCGATTCCTTCATGACTATGCTTTATAAATGTCCTTTTGAAACTGTCAACTTTGGTGTTCTTGACTTCAGAAAAGACTGTTTAAAAATGTTTCATTGGCAGCTTCTTCTAAGACAGTAACAGACTTGGTTTCACTTCCAGTTGGCCGAGCTAGACAGGACTGTAAGGCTCTCTATTGGAATGTAACGATCTCTACACCTCGGTAGAACAAAGACCCTTATCTCCCTGTGCTTTCTGCCATTTCCTTTACCCTCAGGCTCCTTGGACATGAAGACAAAAAAGGACTGTAAATCACTGTCTCAATACCTCCTCTCCTTTTCCTTTCTTTCCTTCCTTCCGTCTGCAGCGTCACACTTCTGGTGTCTGGTGCCACGGGGTGGATCTGTCTCCTGCAATAGCAAGAAATCCCACACTGTTTATTTGCTTTTTTTATATTCAGCTCCCTGTGGCTTTATATTTTTTCCTGCACTGCAAAACAATGCTTAATTTCCTATTTATATCAACTCAATCCTCTCTCCCTTTGTTTTGGTATATCTTCTAAATCTCTCTGGCTCATTATTCTTCCCCTCCCACTTCTGCTTCCTCCCTTCCTCGCAGTAATGGTTTAATTGGAGGCTTTTAAGGTGGTTGTGGAGGATGCAGAGGGCGTTGAGGGGGGGGCGTTGAACTGTGGAGGCCGCAGTTACCTTTGCTGCTGCCGGGCTGTCTGTCACAGCCTGGTGTGGCCAGCTAGAGATAAAGCAGCTCTGGGTGTTTGTGTGAGAGAGCAGCAATTAGGGCCTGCTGCAATACAGAGGAGAAGAAGAGCCGGCGTCAGCCACTGTTCCGCCACAATGGATCTGGAGCGAAGTCAGGAGGCTCGGACCCAGAATGAGGCAGAACGCAGATAGCATGGGAGAGAGTGATGGCGAGCGATGGTACAGACGTGGAGGCATTAAGTGGGATGAAGGTTTGGGAGGCAGGAGAAAACAGGAGGAAAGATGATAAATAATTCTCATTAACAATAAAACGATAATTTAAATACAAGCATCACAGTCAAACAAGCCAGTGACACACCGAGAATGATTTACTGCTAAAAGCAACCCGATGCATGAAGGCTCCACTGAGCTGGAACGTGTCGGTAGACGACTCAGAATTAAACATCTTCAATTATCTTGCATTGTAATGACTTCACTACAGCAAAGTGGCAACTGAAAGGCGAACCCCCCTCATTCTGACATGTCTAAAAATATACCTGTGTATTCTGTGTATCTGGTCTTTTTTCCTTTTACTCATTTAATGTGACCATATATGGATGGTTGAAATTCAGAGCATCACCACAGGGTGATGTCAGATCCCAGTCGCATCATTAACAGCTGAGTTGACTCTGTAGGTCACTGACTCATGACCACAGACCGTTGTGCGACACAGCTGTGCAGGTTAAACAAACAGTGTGTTGTTTAAATAAATGACTCCTTCGTACCATATTTATAAAACCATTGAGTCAAACCATGCCCGGCTAATCAAGGCTTTGTAAACTCATCTATAATATTCATTCTTCAGGGAAACAGCAATCATTGTTTTGATTTGCCTACTATGATCAAACAAATGGTTCAATCCAAAATGACCCCAAACTATGACATTTAATGATTTGGTGTATTACCGAATAATTCAAATAATGTTTAGAGTAAAGTCAAAGTCACATTCAGACTAAGTACGAAAGTTATTTATTATTATTATTATGATTTCAGTTTACGGTACAAAAAGCCAACTGAAGGGTTAGAAGGAGAAATTTCTCCATTGCTGAAGTGAAAATAAGGAAATATGAACTTAAAGATGTGTAATTCCCCTTTGGTTTTTAAAAGAATGATTTAAAAAACAACTTTTGAGTGTGATTGAGTGTCTTTGCATATTTCTGAAGGGTAGCTTAATTGGACAAGAACATAGGCAGGCATTGAATTCTGCCTGAGCCTTTTTTGTTACAAAATAATTCAAAGACATTTTGGACTTTCTTTACACTGTCTGTATATGTATCTGTATTATTGTACAATTTGTTATCGTGACTGAATAAGAAGATCAATCCATCAGTCAGCATGCACAGTGGGCTGTGAGACATCAAGGAACGCTGAACCTATCAAAGTGCTGAGGTAGCACACCAGCACTGATCAAGCTGTGTGACAGGTCATCTCAGGGCACTGTGATGCAGATAACCTATCCACCTGAACCCATGGTACCACTCTGAAGAACAGTCACTTACCAGTTTTGCTCCATTTTATCTCGTGTACCATCTTACCGTCATCACTCCACTTCCATGACCATGCTAATTCTGTAATGAAAGCAGCAACAGAGCGACTGCAATGATCCGTACTTCATCGCCTTCTCCTCACCACACTTTAAGTCATTGACGGGGGATTGATGGAGGCGACCGCACTGCGCTGATTAGTATGGTTTGTTTCCCACAGTGATGATAGACTTAGTGACCTGCTGCTTGCTGTACACAGAGACTATGACAGGCTGTAGCAGCACTGTGGGGAATTCCACAAAGAAACTACGCACACAGATTGAATCCACTGTTCTCTATAGCACAGTGGATCCAATTATATCACAAAGCCAAAACGCCAGAAAAGTATCATGTTCAAGGAAATGAAGGATATTGTTTGACATTCAAGCTCTAGATCTGCACCTGAGCTGACAACTTACCTCACCGTACCATCACACTCTTCTCACAGTCTCATTTGCATATATTATATATAGTGGAAATAGACACAAAGGCCTGGCTACAGCTAACCTTCATTATGAAGAAATCAGTACATAAAATATTCCACTTGCTGTGTTGACTGCTTGATAACACTTCAGTGTGGTTGTGATGTTTATGGTCTGACAGTTGTATTAATCGGACCCATTATACACAGCTGGCTAAACACTTAGAGGTGAGTGCACAATTAACTGTGTAGAGTGGAATGATTCAGTTCTGTTGACATTAAAAAACTTTTATTTGTACTGATACAGGCTATATTCTGATTCCTGAGATCTTCCATTCCCTACCTAACCTTCTAGGTCTGATGTTTTTGTCCTCCTTGCCTCCAGCTGGCCCAAGCTCCTGCAACATCATCCAGCTTGATCTGCATGTTTATATAATTCAACTGTTCATCCATCCATTATCTGTACTGCACATCCCTTGAGGGTAGGGGTGGGGGGGGGAGCTGGAGACAATCCCAGCTGACATTGGGCACGAGGCCGAGAACACCCTGGACAGGTCGCATGGGTATTGCAGAGCCAAACAACCTCTCACAGTCAGATTCACACCCTCCTGCTGATGTAGAGTCTCTATTTAACCTAACCTCAGTTTACATGTGTTTGCACTGTGGGAGGAAGCTAAAGGCTTAGGTTGTTTCTCAAGGGACTTGTTTCCTAATTTGGACTTTTGTGTTTTTCAGATTGTGTGACCAATAAACATCTGGTTTGACCCCGGTGATTTTCCTTCCTCTGTGTTCAGCCTGGTAGTCATGCCTCAGCCTTGACTGTGCCTGTGTGGGTAAGCTTATTATGTCTGTATGTGGGTTTCACCACGTGACTCACTGGCCTCCATTATTTTGCTGCCATCGCTCTGAACATCGAAATAAAAATGTTTGTTTATTTCCAGAGCAGAAATAGCTTTGGGAAACCTCTTGCAGGTCGTTGCTCAAGTTGGCCATAGCTCTCATACCTCAGTATGTCATCAGAGTTATCACGCACTTATGCCCCAGTGCTATTACTGCAGAGGTCTGGTCCTAATGCATGGTATCCGTCAGAGGTGGTTACAGCAAGTGAAAGCAAGCAGTGAGCCTGAAGTTGGAAGCTTTGAGGGAAATGTGCCACACATACTCTCACATGCACACATGTATACACATGTGCAGCATGGCAGGCCCACTGCAGTACACAAATGCTCATTCAGTCTCATCAGTGCACATACGTGCACTCCCGTTTCCAACTTCTGACTCAGGATCCAGATTTGATTTCCTTCTCAAAGGTCTCTTTTGTCAGGCAACCTTTGCCAATGAAATAGAGTACATACAGTACTGTGACTTAATTTGAATTTGGGAATTAAATGTTGTAATGAGGCCTGTATTGGATTACGAGTTTAACCCTTTTTGACTCTCCTGACTGATGTTCTTTCTTTGGATTTAAATCAAATTGTTCTGTCTTGTTTTGTGAAAGTCATATTTTTTGCCCAAGGTCTAGGCACAGGGACACAGTACTGTGTCAGGAAGGAGGTGGCAGTGAGCAAAAGTGGATTACAAGGAAACCAGCAGTAAAAATAGGGTTGAAACAGCAGCACAGGCTTGAGCCTACAGGGACTCAATAATAATATATATGAAGAATTTATATATAGCTGCAGAATCACTCATATCTGACCCGAACTGGTTCAATACATCATGGTTGAGATTCCCCTTCACTGATTTGAGCGAGTAAAGAGCCTGAAATTCACCAGAGTCAGGCATGAAGCGAAAGCCAACAAGTGCAAAGGAAGGAGAGCTACAACAATCATGTCCTGTACATAAACCTGTGATTCAGAAGATATGCTTCATTCGTCACGGATGACTTTTTGCCCTCCTGAAAAAAACCGCACTTCCCCTCTGCCTCACAGTACAAGCAAATGAAAAGCACGGGTTTGCCAAAATTACTTTATCAAAACCTCTTTAGTTCCTTTTGTTTGCGAAGGATAACATTTAGAAAATGGCCTTTTGAGAATTGAAATTGAGCTGAAATAGCTCAAGAATAATCAGTAAAGTAGGGCTGACCTGCAATAGAGGAAGCGACGCTAATGAATGTTAACTCAATTTAGTCTCACTCCCATTGGCCCCACACAGCAGAGCCTCAAGATGGCTGGTCACGTTTTCCTCTTTCCCAGAAGTAAACATCTGTTAAGGCCTCTGTGACACATAACATGCCATCTGTCCTCTTCCTCCTTTTCTCCCTCTTCCCATCCTCTGTCAATTATGTGACTGGCAGCTCTGAGTAAGAAAGGTATGATGTGACTTCTTTCACCGCCGTGTCACCGGAGCTGTAATAAATGTAAATAACTGACAAGAACTGAACTCCTCAACGCTATAGTGTTACTGTGTACACTTAGCTGGGGACAGTTACTCCATCCTGGACACGGCTTTGTTCTGGGTTATGCCCAGATGAGTGAGGCCCAGTTCCCCCCTCCCGTGCAGGGACAAAGGCCTCTTCTCTAGGTGAAACTGGAGATCGCCAAGCAAGGATCTGGCAACCTGTTCGCCGGGCGCGTCAGACAGAAGATCTGCAGATGAAAAAATGCCAATAATGTGAGCCTCCTTCAGGTCTCTTGGCAGGACGGGGCAAACCTGATACAATCCTTCCTCAATGGTTCTCTCTCTCTCTCTCTCTCTCCCTTTTTGGCTTTGTCACTCCCTCGCCCCCTGTCACTCTATCTTCCCCACTCTCTCGTTTCTTCGTCACCCCCTCCGCCGGCCGGAGGAGCGGGAGGTGTGCCGGCGGAGACAGGATACGCCGTTTGTCAGCCAGCAGCGGACGTGGCTGCCGGAGCTCCGCTTACAGCCGAGGTGTCAAACAAAGAGTCACTTGGTCCAGGAACAGCAGGACACGCTGTTAGTCTGTCTGCCCCTCCAAGTCAGCCCCCCCCTACTTCTGTGATAGTGCCTGCAGTCCTCTCGCCCTCTTTGCACCTCACCCCCTCTTCTCTTTCATTCTGTGATGGCAAGAGCCGCCTGAAAAACAAGAAGAGGCCGAGCACTAATATGGCAGCGTCAACTCCTCTAACAAATTGCTTTCTTGTGAATTTCGCTTCCACCCTCTCACCCCCTCAGAGAGCTAAAAGGTGAGGAGTCAAAAGAGCCACTGTGTGTGCCTTAATGCATGTGACCGTGTGTGTGTGTGTGTGTGCGGGCATGTGTTGCAGGGGAAGCACGCAGGGCAAACACAAGTAGATTTCCTCTCGGACACAATCTCATCATCTTTTGTAGATGCTGTCAGGCAGATGGTGCTGCCTGGATCCTCATTTAACACACACACGCACACACCCACCCACACACACACGTGCTAACAGACATACAAGTACACACACTCCCACCTGCACAGTAAAAGATCATACATCATTTCATTACCCGTCTTCGGTTTTGTTCAATAACATCCGCTGGGGTAATAACCGCATACTCTCCCAGAACATTTCATCAGGGATATCAGCCCGTACTTCAGTGTTGCCAGGTCTCGTCGTTTCTTGTAAAACTATCCCTGCGTTTTCCTTCCAAAACCGACAAACCACCGTCAATCACACAACATCTGATACCTTAGATTAAATCAGAATAAACTTCATCCAGGCCGGTGGCGCCACTAGTGGAGAACGGTGGTAAATGTTTCCGCCGTAGAGCGTATTGTGCTGCATGTAAAGAAAACTGTAAGGAATGTAAATGAAAGGACATTCTAATGTTCAGATTTATATTATAACTTTTATACCCTGTACAAGAGACACCCTATGTGATACACATTCTCTGATAATATTTTGCCTTTTGGTCTTAAAGGCTAAAAATGGCTAAAATGTTTGGCTCCTTCGTGACAACACACACAATGTAAATAAAGCAATTATCATATTATCACCTTATAAAAATAATGGTAAACATTTAACAGTTTTTTACATATCCAGTAAACTCATATAACACAAATGTTAATTTGGAGCTATATGTTTCTGTTATGTTAAGTTCAATAGTCAGTTAGTCTTTTTTTTAATCATTTTTTACAAGGCTTTATTGATATAGGAAAATTAGCTTGAACTTAAGAGAGAGAGTGTGGAGGACAAAAGGGCTCAAGCCTTATGGGGGCGCTACAGGCTGAGATCGCTTTTTAGCTTCTAAACGCTCCACTACTCTCATCAGCTGTAGTGTAGGGATTAGAGAAGCTTTAATGTGTTATAAAATGTACAACACCATTAAACCCAGTTGTAATTAACCCTACCTGATGTTATGTCTATATTTGCCTCTCGTTTTCCACTGGTTTCAAAAGTATGTTTTCGTGTGTGTCTTCATCTGTCATCACCGATCCCCCCGTGTGTACACGCCTGACTGAACACATGTCATGTATGTGCCTGTACATGTGTGAATTGCTCTGATATGCGTGTAGGTTGCTGTACAACTCATGTAGGCATGTTCTGTTTAGCCTCACACTGTTTGTGTTTGTCAAAGCTTTCTGTAATACCAGCTTTGACAACAGGGCCTGTCACAGGAAGCACATCTTCATCACAGAGAGTCAACGGCTGACTGAAAACATAAAGGAACAGCATTGATACATCAACACTGTACCGGGTCAGCGTGTCATAACTGTTTACAAACCTCTGGCTGCACAGCTGCCTCCTTTACAACCTTCTATCATCGGTACCTCGAGACGCACAGGGGCAGGAACACTGATGGTATGAGTGACTTCCTGCTCGTGTTGTGATGTTTGCGAACGATCCAGTTCCTTTCAACGGATCTTTGTTAAGGTCGAGCCGAGTCGTGCTTGTCCGAGAGACGATCTTTTTTATCAGTGTTCCCAATATTCATCCTCTGTCTGCCCTATATTGATTAAATCCATTCCAGTGACGCACACCTCACCTTTATCTTACATAGACAATATGAGAAGATTTTTAGAAATAAAACTTACTTCAGACTGTGCCGGCGTTGAGAGGTAGCCTGCTATGAGGAAACTTTGAATAACCTGAAACTTTTTAAACAGCATGAAATGATTGTTAGTTATCTAGCTGATGATAGTCTCCTTAATTCTGTTTGAATGCTGCCGAAGTGCACGCTTCCCCCTATCTGCTCTGTGTGTGAGTGTGTGTGTGTTTGCACACGCGCAGACACAAGTGCATGAATTGTATTAAAGACAAGGCAACCTTATTAGCATAACCTGTTTCATACAGAGGGTTGATTCAATGTGAAGTAAATTCACTGACGAACAGGCATATGGCGTCACCCTGTGTATTGTTTAAATGCAGATCATTGACGTTAGGTCTGGAAATACAGGTTATTTAGTGCTGCTAGACCCTAACCCTAACCCTAACCCTAACATGCTAGAGGAAATTATATCTAGTTTTAATCTGACCCAAATCTACGATATCATCATCATCATCTTAGTGGTTATTTTGCAGATACACTGAATAACCCTGTCCCCTTAAAAAGGTGGTTCAAAAGATGTTTTTTTAACTGCTCTCATAAAGAAATGGAGCCATAAGATCCGGCTTCCTTCAAAGAACCATCATTCCCAGCACTACTTCCTGCCGCCTCACAATTCACAGCTTTTTAAGATACTCCCAGTTCAATTTCAAATTCCTCTCAGTCATGAGTCATTATTGACAGTTTTGAATTTCAAAGGAAGATGAGAAGCGCTGCCGATAATAATTTCAGGTTAAAGTTCATACTACATTGAAAATACTGGTAACTGTTTGGCTTCCATCAAAATAATTTCTTATTCATGTCGCAACAGTATGTCCAGGTGTTTTCTCTGCTCCTGTTGCTAATACACAAAGGTCAGGGGTGAGAAAATATTAAGCCATACATAACTGTAACAATCCACTTACAGTATATATATTAAAATAACTATTCAACGCTTAAAATTTTGAGTGCTGCAACATTAGAATATCCGTCACATGCCTTGGCAAAACAGTGGCTGGAGGAATATCTCTTGTATTCTTTTTGTGCATGTAATTAGGTGTAAAATCATTAGTCAGCTACTATTTTTTACAAAGTGCTGACAAATAGAAAATATCAATGGTGATGAATCACCTCTCACGGGAACCTGGATTACTGAGAAGAATAATGGAAAATGACTCAATGAACCGTTGGCATCCTCGTCCTCACAAAAAAATGTGTGTGTGCCTGTAAATGAGTACGACAAAAGTGTGTGTGTGTGTGTGTGTGTGTGTCTGTGTGCTGTACATGAGCCAAGCTTGAGCCACACAGCAGATGGACAGTTTGAATAAATAAATGTTGCGCATGACATGATTGCTCTTTCTCCAATCTCTCTCTCTCTCTCTCACCCTCTCTCTCTCTCTCTCTCTTTCTTCTTCTCATCTTGTCCCTCCCTCCCTCTGTCCGTTCCTACATGAAGGCCAAGTCATAAGCTGACTCTTTGCTTTCAGAAGCCTTTTGTCTGGCTTGGCAGCAGAACAGATTTGATCATGTCTGAAGGTCAAGAAGTTAAAAAGCCCCAAGTTGCCTCCTGTTTCTCTCTCTGTGCGATGGATACAGGCAGGGGCACATTTAAACCAGAGGAAATCATTCTGCCAGTCAACATTGCCTCATTTTTCTGGGGAAGCATGCATGCAAAGTACATACATATATATATATACATATAATATACACCCAAATACGTTCACAGTGGATACACACCATTCCACACACACCTCCACACAGCGCAGCATAGGAAAGAAATGAGCTGTTGCCCTGAGGGGAATTTATCTTGTGTTTCAGGAGCGTTCAGTGCACAGGCAGACACTGCTTCCATTTATACCCGTGCACACGCAGCACTTACACACAGGAACAGAAATGTGTGTGTAAGGTCGTAAAGGAAGTGACAGTTTTTACATGTGAGAATGTCAAACACCTTGCGGCTGTTTGCTTTAAGCAATGGATTATTAGCCAGAAAATTAAATAGGCTACAATCACAGCATTTCTACATATACATAGTTTTGAGGGCTACAGTTGCAGTGGGAGCTTAAATGAATAAAAAGAAGATTTTTTATATAAAGAAACAATTTTAATGTCAATTTAGCTGTGGAAATTCACTTTCACCTCTTTAACCACAAGTTTTCCAATTTCCTTTAGATGTTTAACTAAAACAAACATAAGGAACAATAATTGTTTCCACATTCTGAATATCTAACTTCGAAGTGACCCGCTTCATTCACAGAGAAACGTTTTCCAGGAGATTTATTATCCTCCACCAAAAGCAGCAAGAACAGGAAGTAATTAAATGTTCTGATTTGGGTCCTTTTACTTTTATCCCCTCCTGATTTAAGAACAGAAGTTAATAGAGCATTTAAACACAAAAACATATTCTCCTATATCTCAGTGTGTTGATAGTTTGGGGCCTACGGAGGAAGGGGAGTGGTCTTAATACAAGAAGTAGTGGCGGGCAACCAAATCCTTTTTAAGTGATAGGGTTCGGGATTATTGAAGTGTGTGTGTAGATGGGAGGACTGGACAGATTAACATTCCTCTGGGAATTTTAACACTCGGGGCGACAAATTTGCAACACTGTTCCCCCTTGTGTTCCTCCTGTGTGCTAAGCCCAGGATTCAAGTTTAGGGGAGGTCATCTGGAAAGAGCAGTGGAAAAAAAATCCCTTCTTCCCTGAGAGCTGTCGAACTCCACTAAAGAGTGGTGTGTGTGTGTGTGTGTGTGTGTGTGTGGAGTGGGGAGGAATTAAGCAGCAATGGGAGGAAGAGATATGTTTTTCAGCCTCCTTATTCCCACTGGCTGAAACTGAGCCTTTTATTGGAGGTGGTCCCCGCCATTGTTTTGGATGCTGGCGCACGAGGAGATGAGGACGTGATAATGGAATATAAATGGGGCAGTTTAGACTTATCTCCACAAGCTAATGCTCTAAACACTGAAAATCTGAACTCAAAGAGGCATGTCAGGGGTTCAGAGGCTTGGTCTGGTCATCTTACATGTTATGTAATGACAACATAGACACAACATTGTCATTGTGTCTGAACAGGTCATAAGGGACGCTGTATATCCACATGTATAAACACAGGTTTGTGTTTTTAATACTTGCGTAGTTGTTTTTCATGATCAACTGTAAAGCAGGTCATTATGCATGACCTTTAAACTAAACACTCCAAAGTGCAATGAGCTCAACTGGGTGAGTTCACTCAAATCCTAAGAGAGAGCATATCTCTGGCAAAAAGCTGTCAAACACACCTCCTCACAATGTTAACAATGAAAAAGATTCTTGGATCCTCCCCTTTGTCCTGAGCTGCACCAACATTTTATTTACAATAAGTTACAACAAGATTAGCATAAAACCAATTCAACAAGTTTCATATCCAGGTCCAGAGTAAAGTTGCCAGAACAGCTCTGTCCTTAAAAATCTATATTCACATAACCTTCTCAGTAAAACCGACCTTGTGATATTTACAGTAATGCACTGCTCTCCGCTGTCTGTGGTTAAATGCGTCTAAGTGGAGGAACATCAGTGTGGCTCCCCCACAGCTTATCTGTTAACGGCTCTTGTGTGAGTCAGGGTAGGGCAGGCGTGGGAGACAAGACACCGCAGTGTCATCAGCGCCACGCCGGAAAAGCCAGGTATCTAAATAAAGCATAAAGTGTTGCGCCGGCATAAACACAGATAAGAGCTCTCATTCCACTCACACTGTCACGCTAACATCATCCCATCTGTTGGCAACATGTATTTGTGTCTTTGTCAAGCTGTTTCCTGCTGCCGGTGTGAACATTTGAGTTTATGGATTACCAGTTGTGTTTGTGGATAAAGTGTCTCTTTTTTTTAATGGATATAAAAACATTCCTAAAGAGCATTTACTTTGGAGGCATGTGGTTTTCAATTGTTGTGTTAAATACGTCAACATCAAGTTAGAGATGGAATAAAATGGGCAACGACTGATAACTAAAGATGAACGCACACGCAGTTTAAACTAGACAAAGTGTGGTTTAATGATCTATCATCCAAACGCAGACTCACATGTTTGCACAGTTTTCCTTTCTAGGACTAAGCAAACTGCGACACACAACCAATTCCTAATCAAACCTTATCCCTGACCCTAACCACGACCAATTCATTACTAACCTTAACACAATTCACTCTTTTACCTTAACCATGACCTCAGAAATTAAGTTGTGCAACATTAGGACCACACACACACAATTACACACAGCAGATATTGAGTTTATAAGTTTGGCTGTTCTTATGAGATAAGTCTTGCAGTTGTGCAACACAAACCAGTGATGGGAAAGGGAGGCGGAGTGAGGGTCAGCATCTGGTCCGTGGGCTGAGGCTCTACTCCCCAACATCCTCCCCGAAGAGACGGACAAGCCTCTGCTGACAGGGACGTAAAGAAGACTGCTGATCTACATGGAATACCTGCACTCTGTGGGAAGTCAAGGTCTCATGTGATGACAAACACCGTGACATATGGATAAAGATGTCTTCTTTCACTGCTATTTGGTAGATATGTTTAAGAGATAGTGTGTGCTTACCCTACCAAACCAGTGTGTGTCTCATAGGCTTCACTGGACTCTGCAGCTCCTCTGTATTTTCTCTGGAGGTGGATGTGTGAGCGCAACTGTCTGAGTGAGTCGCTTCTCAGACGCCCTGGTATAATGTCCTTAGAAATCCAGGAGAAGTCGATGTGTGAACACAGCAGGGGGGATCCCTAGCTGGGAGCTGGGGGGGTTGATGAGGCCTCTACTGCGTGACATATGCAAAAATGAAGAAAAGGAAAACAAATAACCCAAACCCGTAGAAGACACAAGATGAATATGTCATAAGAGTTTGTGGTGATTAGAGCTGACGCCGGTGTTTGTGTGTTGTCAATAAAATCACGTGATCTCCGCAGCAGAGTGAAGACGTCACTTCCTGCCTCTGTCTGCTGCACACGGCTTCTCCACTTCACGCCTGAATAATTTGGAGGATTTGAAGCTGTTGTGTCTTTGCAGAGGACGTAAATTAACCAATTCAAATGAAAAGAAAAGAATGAATCGTCTTATGTAAATCAGATATCAAAATAACATAGAAAGAAAATTAAATAAAAACACATTAAGACTGGTGCAGCCAATCACAGACAGGACGTGAAGACAGAAAAACACACAAGGAACAGAGACTACAAAATAAAACAGGAAACGGAAACACAGAGTGTGAAAACATGAAAACAACTCGAACATACACAACAGAAATTTACTAAAACTTTTACAATTAGGCTGAAAAATATTAACTAAAGTGCCAGACCGTGACATAAAGAGGACATGTGATAGATGAATGCTGCCTAGAAATGTCCCAAACTTTTGGTTAGGGAAATACGATACATGGGACACTTGTAGGCACAAAAAACTAAATAACTCAACAAGCTGCATAACTCCTGTTAGTTGTTGTTTTCTATTTGTACCTGTGCTCTGATTCTGTCACTGTCAGATAAGTGAATTCTCAGCATTAACTCAAGCGAATGGAGAATAGTGAATGGAGAGACACGGAGAGAAAGAGAAATTCCTTGTTTTCCACACACACCAGCGGCTTAGTAATGATTTAAATGTTTTAAACTTAATTTCGCAGGCAAGGCGATTTACAGGCCGAGGTTCCGGCAGAGTTCAGCGGGGGGGGGTGAAGGTTGACTTGAAGGTGTCTTAAACCCTGTGACCTGATGACCCAGCTCACCGTGAATGAAAGACAAATAGGCGAGCCACTCACATCCTCAAAGAAAAGAAGAGTTTGTAAAGATAGTGTGCAAACGGATGAAGCGCTCGCCGACACAGGGTGATAAAAGCCTCTTTTCTTTTTTTCGCAGGCCGTGGAGAAGGCAACCTCGTGCACACAAACACCAATGTGCACCCACACGCACCTGTCCAAACATGGGCTGTGTCGGGCCGCTGTGTGGACACAACATGACTGATGGGTCATTCATTTCCAGGCCCAGTCAGTAAACTAGAGAAAGGCAAACCGGAGTGAAGGAATCTTCTCTTTACACGATTACACATTATAGGTCGTATGGTTTAACGAACACATTTTTTATTTTACAAGAAAACAAGTTAAGTTTCCCTAAATAGTCTTAAATGGTCAAAACATCGTAAAAAAACATTACAAGAACTTGAGAACTTCAGAATAAAAGTAAATCGCATTGCAGATTTTATAGGTCTATCAGAGGATACAACTAAATATATAGAATTAACTTGGTTTCTAGCTGGAGTGCACAGTTGAGAATTTGCAAGCGTCATCCTGTTCACCCCCTTTGTCAATACACAGTCTCAAATTCACATAAAGACATTTTCACTTCACTTAGACTTGTGTTGTCTATTAGATCTGAACCGAGGACACTGGTTTTGTGCTTATTTGGAGCTGAGGTGGCGACATTGACTTGTGCGTCTTTGCCAACTCTAGTCACGCAACAAAGACCCAGGTTCCCAGGGCTCTGAAAGGAAATGAGAAAATGCGAGGACATAAAAAAAAACTGAGAGCAAAGGGAAAGATATACAAATATATTTCTTTCATTAAGACCCAAGGCAAAGTGGCGGCATCACTGGTGCCTGCTTTGTGCATTGCCAAAGTGAATTAACCTCCGTAACAAATAAATAAAAACGCAGGAGTTTAACATATCACCTGTCAGCGGCTCGGCTGATTTGCCTGAGGATGAAATGCAATTTTACAAACCAGCAACTAATTACCGAATAGGAACGCTGGGTGGAGGTTGTCTGTCCCCCGATTGTGTCATCAATAATGTTTTACCTCTTGCCGTCACTATCGTCGTGCTAACACTCATATTACCTCACCCGCTTCACTCGTATCCATTCATCAGCCGAGCAGGGTGAAGATAAATAAAGGATTCTGGGGACTCGCGGTGAGATCGGCTGTGAGAGTGTGAGTCGATGATGGATCCGTTTGGACAGAATCTGCATTGCACTTGTTTTATTTCTGTTTGATTCAACCCAACAAGCATCCTGTTCTCCTTCCATTATTCATACACCGCGTTCCACATTATTATGCAACATGGATTTAAGGGTCATAAACATTCATTTTTTAGTTTACTGACTGGCTGTGCATTATTATTTAGGAAAATCTGAGCAAAGTGTAATTTGTGGAAAAGCTGACTCGGCTGTATGCACTAAATGGGTTAAAGTATTGAAGGTTCATATATGCTGATGTGTATTCATATCACCCTTCCACGTTTTTAGATGCTGAAGGTATGACAGAACCTGATGAGTTTCCTGAAACACAGAGTCACGTGATCAGGGCAGACGCTTTAAATACCTCTCACGTAACACTTAAACGTTGGCATTTTCTATTTAAGTATTTCCAAAAGGTCTCCCCACTAATGCATGCCGTGTGAATCGCCTTAAAATGACTTCTGCGTAGTCCCAGTTCAGTGGGAGCCAGCGTTTTTTCTATCTACCACCTCCTGCGGGGGGGTGAGCTGCTAAAACCTTAACAACCAGCAAAATGTCAACCACTCCCCTGACTGGCAACTCTGCCGCCCCTCACCCTCATCAGAGCACACGTGTAATGGATTACCAGGACATAAAACAAAGGTTAACTAGGAGACTACAGTGTGACAGAGTCCAGGGCCACCTTGGACCCTGAGGAGCTGTTTACCTGAGATAGACACATTCTGCACCCAAACAATGTGACGGATGCTCTAAACAAGGCTGATTTACAGTATTCTGAGGGGCGTGTGACTGTCTGTGGTGCGCATGTGGGACTTGACTTCCCGAGATCTGTATCTGAAAGCAGTCACGCTGCATTCCTCGCTCTGTTTACACGGGGAGTGTGCGCGATATGTCCATAATTGTTTGGGGGCTTGGGATGTTTTCTTCTCCGTGGTGGTTTCTTTTTACAATATCACCACTAATGATTTTAACTTTGTTATCGGCCAGTGGTTCGGTGTTGCAATTGCTGTAAGAAAATTGCAAATGGATACCGCAGGGGCTACGTTCATTGATTTGAGTGTGGGATGATTGCTTAAGGCTTTTGGAGGTTGACCATAAAATAATGCACTACAAGTGCTGGGTGGATCTTTTTAGAGACCCAAACCAGAAAATTGGTAAATGGAAATCTTTGTGTGTTGTAGAGACACAGTTTCATGTTTTCCAGTAACACACTGACGTCAGCTCCATCACGTTTACATCTATGATTCATCTGATAACTACTCGGCTCAGGAGACCATTACTTTTTTCCCTCCACAAGCAAAGACTGCCTTTTATTACTGGTCAAAGAATTGTTTAGTCTAAAAGCATTGCCCCGTGGTTGTATTATGAGGACTTATGAGGCCTTGTGTCTTGAAACAAATGCAATAAGAAAGCCAGACACATGACTCTTGTAGAAACAAGCAGGTAATAAACATGTCAGTGTCTTATAACGTGGTTCACATCCTGGTTGGTTCTCAAGCATGCTGGTGCCTGGAGGCCTTGGCCTTTAAACAGCTAATGGATGTTTAAGAATTGGCCACAAGGTTTCAGCAAACTGGTTCAGACAGAAGAAATGGTACTTAAACATTTTTCCTTTAGGGTTTAATGGCGAGGGGGAAGTTTTGGTTATGCTGGGAACTTGAATCAACACTGAATTTTTCGGAGTGGAAGCGGAATTCTTATTTCATGGTCACCTTTTCCTTTGCATAACCCTTGATATCCCTTCTGTGATTTCAGGGACAAACGGTGACTGAGTTCTTTATTGTGATGTAAGGAACGTTTCAGTTTTCTTCTCAAGCCTATCATGTATCATTTGCGCTTTAAGACAGTGAGACCAGGTCAATCTGTACTTTCAATAACCAACTAATACCTCAAAGGACATTGACACTGACAAAGTGTTATTTCAGGACGTCTTCAACAACAATCTCACAATCCATCGTGACTGTGACGTGCCTAGTAACTGAACCTGATATATCAGTCAGTCCACTACTCCCTAACCATGTTTATGGCCATTGCAATTTAGAGCTCAGAGAGACTATGCCTTCCTCTGGCAAATAAAAACCCCAGAGGAACTCCAGACATGGTGCGACCTCCTCAGAGTTTTATGCTGGAATAAAACATGTTTATATGCTTTTTACCCTCCTTGGAACCCAAGGGCACAGGGGTGAAAAGGTTATCATGAAAATGCCATCTGCCCCAACCTTCAAAGCAGTCTTCTTTTTTTTATTCTGTGGCCTGGGGCCGTTTTGATTTATTACAGTTTTACTGTCGTTGATTTCCCACCCTGTTCTTTAACAGAAGAAATGTTTTAAGAGAATCTCAGAGGTAGAGTAGAGGAGAGGAGGGCTGGTATTTGTGAGAAAGCAAGAGGATTTATTTTGCCCTTCTGAAACTGCTTTGAAGGATTTATCACAAAGATCAATACTTGGATTTGGATGGGAATCAAACACAGACCTTGACCTCTTTTGAGTCCTTCAAAAGAAAACTAAATGTTTCTGTAGGGGTGGTAGAAATCCTGACAATCTCGACACATTAGAAACCACCACTCAGCCCCTTTGCTGTTGAGTAAACTTGGTTTAACCGTTTCTCTCTGTTAAGTCTAGCCTTCATTCCTTAATCTTTTCCCTCTTGGCTTGTTCTTTGTGACTCACTCTTTCATTCTCCTCTTTTCTCTCCCCTCTCCCGTTCAATCTCTCTCTCTCTCTCTCTCTCTCTACCCTTGATGCCCTGCTACACACCATTCTGATCAACAAATGGTTGGGTCTCAGGGCCTCTGTTTCAAACTGGCTGTCTGAAGGGAGCGCACCGGTTCCCCTGCATGGCTGGGACCATCTGTAGTGTGGCATAATGATTTTTTCACGCTGCATTAAGTTAACACTGTGCTGCCAGCAAAGCGGGCCAAGACCCAGATTCTAATTGGACTAAGAGCGAGAGAGAAGCAGGAACAACAGCCTACAACACAACATTAGACACCTTTCAACTCCATTCATGTCAGTTGCCCAAATCTCATCCATTATGCTTGTGAGTCCAAGTTTGAAACTGGAGGATTGACTCATTTTGCTTTGTTTGTTTACAGACCAGGACGTTTAAAAATCAGCGTCAGGTCATGGGGTTGATACCTGCTCAAAGGGACTACTTTGACGTAATTTGGGCCAGCATTTATTTTGTGTAAATATGAATAAGATGAAATATGAATTATTTATTTAGTCATATGAGAGCTCTTACTTTTTAGTTTTCCTGATAAAAGTCCCCTCTAGTGGACAATGTACAGAAGACGTGCTTATAACTCTTCCAACCAGCTGATATAAACCAGCTCACAATTACATTACAATATAAATTGTTTTTTTCCCCGAGACAATAATAAACGTTTTTCCTTGAGTCTGAGGTTTGTACAGTGATTCTTCCTCACTTTTTCCGCACAGTCATGCGTGCATGCTAATAACGGAAATGTTATCATGACAGGTTGTGCAACATTGGGACTCACAGCTTTCTGCACGACTGCCCCTTGAGATGCCTACATTGATATGACATGCTTTAATTTGCTCTGTAACCAGAAGACAGCCTCTAGGACATACTTTAACTGAACCCATGAGGCCAACCCATTTCTCCAATGTACCTGACATCCTGATTATAGACAGATGAGCAGACCTTGACAGGCAGAGCAGTATCTCCTGTCTGTTCAGAACTCTATTGAGGTGCATTGGATCTGCCCCTGAGCTGTGGCTTCTTCAACCCTTCCTTTGCGTCAAATTTTGACAACTGTTATATAAGGTTGTCTTCACACCACTGGGCCACATGTAAAAAAATATTCACGTGTATTGTATAACCGACTGAATGCTGTATCTGAATACTGTGTATATAAGCAGACTTTTACCTACTTCCTCCCTCTTCAACAGAATTTGTATTTCAAGTTTCACCTGAACTTCAGTGTCTCGTAAAAATCCCAAACAAGATTACTTTTCAGTTTTTCATGCTGTGTCCACCACGCTAATGCTAACTTTCATTTCTATTCAACCGGCTTCCTTTTCTTGTCGGATCAGATACAAAACACAACATTTCATAACATGCCGCTTTATTACTGTCTGGTCTTATATTCCATTCAGTGGAGGGCACCTGTCTGCAGGAAGCTATGCAGGCTGCAAGGCCTTTTCTGATTTCTTATCGTGCTCTCTACTTCGTGAATAGCTGCCCTGCTGACCTCAGACAGTCTGACTCTAGTAAAGCTTTTAAATGCAAACTTAAAACTTCATCTTTATGCCTTTATAGTAGAGGGGATTCTGGCTGCACTCGGAAGTTTCTCAATGTCCTCCATGATCATATTCATAATTAATGTGTACTAGGTATATTTTTGTCATCCTGGTTATTTTGCATTTCTGTTCTGTACAGACAGCTTCTATTGCATATAGTCTGTCCTGCAAAAGGCAACCCTCAATAGTTGCTTTTTCTGGGGTTTCTTCAAATTTGTATTCTGTGTAAGATTTGTAGTTGTAGTGGAGTTGTTCCATAACCAATTCAAGGACCCTAAAGACCTAAGAGGTTGTGGCCCCTTTAGGATCATTTGTTTTTTGTGATATATCTGCATATATACAACATGTCATTGCTTGGTAAAGATTAACAATAAGTATATGTTTTTTGGTTCAATTGACAACCACAATAAAATATTCACTGTTTGATCTTCATTAATAATATATCACACAGGCTAAAGATAATGTACATTCATAGAGAGTGCCATGCATGGTGTCAGTTGGCAGTTCCTTTTTACTAACTCAACCTCCCTTCCCCTTCCTCAATCCCTCTTTCTCCAGACCCGCCCGGGGTCCTCATCCTTTCTTCCTTGTGAACACTGGTGTCTTCTTCAGGTGATGAATGTTCTTTACCTCGCATACTGCCGGGGTTTGGACCCTCTTAAATTAACCCAGACTGTGGAGAGGAGAGGAAAGAGGAACTTAAAAATAGCGTTCGGACTGGGCTTTTTTTAGGCTAATGGTCGCCCCTCTCTGACCCTGCTTCAGCCGCCTTGTCGCTCTTCCTCCACTCCCTTATTCCCTTCTTCCCCCCTCTCTCTGTGTACGAGAAGGGCAGGTGGGTTATTGATGATAATTCTGCAGACCTCTGTTGCTTCCACACAAACACACACCGTCGCACCCTTTCCCCCCCATAGTCCATCTCTCTCTCTCTTTCCCTCCTCCGGCTGTCACATGAATAATGTTGTCCCCGAGCCAGAATGAGGTCAGGAACCTAATGGCGAGACACATTGTGCAGTTAAGGCTGTCCGCAAATGGCCCATCAATAATCAAAGGGCACGCATTAGCAGATGCAACATTGTGTCTGGGTGTGCATGTGTTTTCATTGAAAATAGATGCTGCAATTGATTATCTTATCAATTATCCCTTTAGCTTTTAACACAATAATTATGTTTTTTTTAGGATTAGAAAAAAAAATGTTGCTTGCACTAATGGAATTCTTAAGTGCAATAAAAGTCATTGGGACATTTTTTATGGAAAGAGCCCGGTGATAGTTTCCACCAGGCATTTTTCACAATGAAGACACATAAAAGGATGGAAATCAAAGGCGTTTAATCTGAACAAAAAATAAAACAATACCCCCGGTTACAGGTAAATGTGTTATCGTGCCAGCCAACTGAAGCCCCCGATGTCCGGCGCTTGACAAATTGATTGTTATTTCGGCAGTTAAAGTGATAAAGAACCCACAGCGCCGTCGGGGTCTGTTCGACCTCCACCGTTGGCAGATCGGCAACACAACTTGTCATCAAGGGTCGTCTCAGCCCAGAGAGCAGCAGTTAACCTTTGACCCCTCAACTCTGCTGCCCCATCCGTGAAGTGGGTACCCTTAACTTTGGAAGATGGACAGCTCTCTTTAAAAGGGTAGTTGGGGCCAGGAGGTTCTGGGTCACTGGTATTTGGGATGAGTGGGGGTGTAGGGCGCAGTGTTATTGGTGTTAACAGCCTTAATTGTGCCCCCCCAGCTCTCTCCTTAGTCTCCTTTTACAACTCCCTGGCTTAAATATGTACAAACAAAGCAGCTCCGTGGCCACATGTTTGTTTGCTCATTTGCTGGTGATTAGAGCGCTGTTGTTCGTGACTCAAAGCCCACTTAGAGCCGGCCCACCTCCCCCGGTCCCACTCCAAAACTCTCTTTACCTATTACCATTAGAACTCACATATTGTAAATCACATTCTTCTGTTGTCTTTTTGTCCTGGCTGATTTATTTTATTCATTTTGGACCATGTAGGTAACCTTGTTAAAAAAAAAGAAGAAAAAAAAGTCCTAGAATTCTATTTCAGCCGAACCTCACTAATGAACTTACACTTTAAGTCATATAAATTCAATTGCAGCTTTGTGGGAAGGGGTTAGACAAAGGTTACAGGCCCTCTTTCAGGTCTTCCGGATAACCAAGCATGCAACCGATTAAAAGTTTTAAATGGTGGAGAGTTTCCAGCATGAGGTTCGAGACATCAGTAAGCGTAGCGTGTCAATAACAGCCGGGGAGGCAGCTCGACCGGGCCGGTTGAAAGAATCTGACTTCTATTCAAATAGTATCCAATGCAGCTCTGGTCCACTGAGCAAGCTGAACAAATCAATACCATTCATTCGAAGGCATTTCTTGGTCGATATATCAACAAGTCCTGTGGAAGGCTTTCACCGGTGTGTGTACAGTATGTGTATATGTATGTGTATTTGTGTATGTGGTTTATTGGCCCATTGAACCAGGCCTGCAGACGTTTAACATACATATTTCTCTCGTAGGATTTGCGAGACGTGCACAGTGTAAGGAGACCCATGATCCGCTCCCTTTAAAGCCTAATGATGAGGTCCCACAACATAAATTGTTTAAATGTATTGCGATGAAATGTGGTTTGCGGAATATGTCCTCTGCTGTAGAGCACTTTTCAAACACGCTGTGACCGAAGAGCAGATGCATTTTTTACGGAACATGTGGTTCTGATTCGAGGGATCATAACGACATTCAAACTCTCACTGTGAATGAAAGACAGACGGAAATACTGACCAGGAGACACATGAGGGGCGCTTGTATGTTATGAGCCCACTTTGGTCGGTTCTTCGGTTCTGGTTCTCTCTCACTCTCACAGTCATTTGAACAGTCGGAGCAACCACGACAAAGCGCTGGGTTATGTGCAGTTTTAGTTTCGATTGTCAAAAACACATTGTCAACTTGTTAGTCACTTCTCACTCAGTCACACGACGTGTCTCATGACTGTTGAACAGCTTCGTCGGTGCACGCCAAAGCTGAACCTGAATGGAGACCGGACTCTCTGTGTGAGAATGCTGTGCAAAGGCGACACGTATGTGTGAGATGTGTCATCAAACTTTTAAATGCTATTCAAGTTCAATCACGTTTGCTTTTTTCCCACAGCACGTTCCTGTAAAGGCCTCTGTATGCTTCTCCGTTTTTTCAAAAACGGACGGACACGGACAGAGAAACGCCCACTCCGAGCGCCTCGGAGAGCTTTTCGTGCACCTCTGATTTTTTCTAACTTCACGTCGGCATGGCGGAGAGCCTACGGATAGCCCTTGGCTGTGATTGGTCAGCTAACGACATTTCCGGACCTCAAACTTCCTGTTTTCTTCCCTATAGCGCAATAAACCCAAACACAACTACGGTTCTACGATTAATGTGACAAGTGTGTTAAGCCAGCGGAGATGTCCGGCTGACGGTGGCTGGTTAGAGCACTAACGGCATGTGTGTACGGTCACATACGGTTATAAAGCCTTATCATAACGGCGCTAGCGGTGCTAGCCACCATGCTAACTGCGGTGGTAACTGTGCAAAAACCCGCTGACTTTAATAATAATAAACGGCTGTCATGACACTGTTTCTCAAACACCGTCAGGTTAGAAGCAAACACTTGGTAGTAGTTAGTATCGGGAGTCCCTGCTGACTGTGTGTGGAAGCTGGGGGGGGGAGCTAGCTAGCTGCCTCCGTGTAGCTTCAAGCTGTGGAAATAGCAACGCAGTTCGGAAACAAGACCGGGGAACCGCTGCGCTACGACACGATAACATAAACATTATGACCCGCAGGGTGTCACTTTATTTAAGCAAAAACTGTCGCGCCATCAACAGCCTTTGTCTGTTAGTTGCCATCGTTCGCTGTGTGTGAGACACCGGGAGGACGTCAACAAGCCAGCGTGGACTTCTTCTACACACCTCATGAGGTAGGCTTATCTAAGCTCGTCTTCCGTTGCGCCACCTAACGGTCTGGCGGTGAATTGTTTTCAGTACAAAAAGGCTCGCACGACTATAAATCAAAAAGTGTCCGTCCGTCCTTGACGGACTCGGAGAAGCATACAGAGGCCTTTAGTGGGGAAAACATCCGGCTTGGCTCAGGTTTAGACACAGAAGCCTGTCAGGTAGGGCTAGGTTTTATATAAGTGCAGATTTTAAATGATTATTACATGTATTCTTGCATAGCTACATGTACTCTACTGCTACTAAAGAGCTGAAGTAAATAATGTTTTGTTTTGTTTATGTGAAAGTAAATCAAGTAGACCTAGAGTGAAGTAATGACCATAACTTAGTTGTTCCGCCCTGAACCGTGCGTCTGTCACTGAACTGTCAGATTCCTGAGCTACAGCTGACTTGTTGTGATGTGCACAGAAACAGGTTTGTGAGCTCATGTTGCAGCAGCCGCCGCCACCTGGTGTTGGTTGAGCATGATTTAACCAAGATAACCACGATGAATTTAAATGCGTAATGTTGCTCCACTTCATTACGACACTTTTGGAATTTGAAGCTGCAAATGTAGCAGGCATACAGAAGCAGTTCTGCTGACTTCACACGGCTGCTGGGGTCTAATCAGCCGAAGAAGGAAAGCTTTTGTACAATTCAAAATCAGCCGTGGATGGAAAACACTGTTGATACCAGCCATCAGTGTTTTGCTCATCATGGGAGACTGGTGCACTGTAACGGTTGCTATAAACATGTATTTTCTACTGTCAATCTCAGGTTATATCGATTAAATGGTTTATGACACACTATAAAGCAGTTATAAGCTTGTATCAGTGCACATGAATGTATTTTCAGCAGCTGTAAGTCATCGCGGCTGCACCCAGTGCTGTCACAAAAAATGAATTATCACTTTGATACAAATCCTGCCTAAATATATCAATACCTGACTCTGAAAAGCAACCAGGAGCCAGGCCATTTGTCATTTTAAATGTGATTTGATTAAACAGAAAACAAAAGATGTTGAGTAGAGTGCAGATCTCGACTTGCCCACTTGCCATCTGGTCAATGAATGATGGAAATGGGTAAATGAAGGTCAGAAAGAGCAATGAGCTCATTCCATTAGTAAGGTTTGTGTATATGTGTGTGTGTGTTTGTGTGTGTGTTTCAGTTGAGTTCGTTCGGGGTACTGTGAGAACTCTGCAGTGTCTGAATATAATGAGGCAAACAACACAGCTCCCCTGTCCAACTGCCAGCGAGAGGTCAACCACAGGTGAGTGCAGCAATACCTCCTCTGACACATACACACAGATTAACGCACACACACACAAATAAACGAATACACACCCACACAATAACAGCAAATGTCACAGTTTTTCCTAATACATTTGACAAACCCTAAATAAATCTTACATTGTACAGTTTGGTCTGAAAACTTTCATGCCACTGAGTGTGCTGCTAAATTTTTCTCCTTTCTCTTACCCACAAAAGTTATTTTTGTTTTTGTCTTTAATCCGATTACTCCGGCAGTATGCTGTATATATACTATATAGATTTATTTGAGGTGAAGATCAGCTGGACTGTTCAGGAGTCTTAGGAATCATGCCTTTCCCCCCTCTGTCCTCTGAGGATTCAAAATCCTCCTTGACAACACACGTCTCAAAGCTGACAGGCTTGCACCTTTTCTTTTCCTTGAAGAAGTACATCCCACTATTTGATGCACCTCTCCTATAAAGGGTGGTAAGCCGTCTAAACCTGGGTACATATCATGGGATATATAATTCACCCATCGCATTCTTTGAAGAGTTATTAACTTCAAAGTGAAGGAGACATGGACAGCCTTCTCAGCTTCTTTCTTCTCCTCTTCCATGATGGTGGATTATGCAGGAGAAAATGACTTTCGATTCTCCCTCTATCTCTAAACTACATGGAATGAAATATAGTCAGATGTCCATTTAAGTCAGAGAATGAATGTCATTTCATTCTCCACTGAAAGGGGTTTAACAGTATTAACAGAATCCTGTTTTATTATTATTACCTATTATTACTTTGACTTTATCCGGGCATTCTTTCAGTCGCTGGTTCTAGAAATGCACCGAACTCTAGATAATCTCCTGAAGTTATTAAGAGGGGCTTCATATGAGGATACAAATGTTCCAGTCAGGTGCTGTGAACATTCTCCAGTGTTTTCAGATAATGATACAGTTTATACATAATATAATACAGAATGATTATGTCATTCACCAAGAGCCAGTGGCCAAAAACGGTGCCATGACCGAAGAAGGTGCAGAAGAAAAAGTAATCTCGAAACTTGGAAGACTCGAGCACTTTTGGAGATTAGGGCAGATGCTGGTGTTGATGTGTCGTCAATAAAACGCCTAGAACACCTACCTTGGTCAGAGGCCAACTCAGGAAAAGGTCTGGACCCAGTCGTGCGGACATTCTCCGGAGTTCATGTTCTCAAACGGGTAGTGACACAGTGATTCCAGTCAATATGCCTGTGACAGGAACCTCTCATCAAAGGGACTTTGCGGCCTGTGAGTGGGCTAAAAGGCTGAGTGTGACAGTCCCCGAGGAACACGATGATAAAATACCACTGCGCTGGTCCATTTAGCGCTGCCCTCCCTGCAGACAGCCATTGGGTCTTAGCAGCCATAATGGTGTTTACTGCATCAGCCTCTTAATCCAACCCTGGCCTTCCACAACTCAGCTCTCTGGTACTTACGACCCACACCGCCTGGCTGGGGGAAAGGGGACGTGACAGGGACAGTGTCTCAGAGTCAATTACAGGTCTTAGGCTGTCCCTGAAGAGCCCGCAACCCCTGTTTGTGACAAAATGGCCTATCCTCATTCCTTCATAAAGATGCACCGTGTGAGAGCGAAGGGGGAGGATGTTGTGGGTGGAGTGCAGAGTGCCCCTCTTCGGAGTAGAGGATCATGGAGTCCCAGCAGACGGTGATGTTAGCAAGGATGAATAAATGATGAAATGGACTCGCACACAGCGCTTTAATGTAAAAGTTGAGTGCAGCGCAATGAATTTAGACCGTGTGGAGTGTCACAAGGTTTAAAGTACGGTGGCTCTGCAGTCAAGCGGGGGGGGGGACATTCAGGACGTCGGTGAACGGCGGCGCAAGGCTCAACTCAGCTGAGTGCAGTTCTGGAGGAGATGTTGACCGAGCGCGAGCCGGAGAATAACAGATTCGAACCCGATAGACGTCACCTTAGGATAAAAAAAACTGAAGAGCGCAGCAATTATGGAGGGAAACAGTTATGTAATTACTGTGCGTGAATTAGAAAATCACTCTGACAAATGAGTTATTTGATTACTCAATTCATTCCCCTCAATTATCAAATATTGTTTTTGTAGCTGTATGGAAACGGAAGCTGAAGAACAGATTACTGTGGCCTGTGATCAGTGAGAGGGGAGCGTTCAGAGTTAATAGGATCTCGAACTTGGCTTTAGCGCCACTATGCTCTCAAATGATTGACACAAAATATTAATAATAATTATTGACTCCCTCATTAAGAGTTGTGAAGTTGGTCCTTTGTCTCCTGGCACTGTTGTTTGCATACAAATATGATGACAGTTACTGTGCAAAGCTCCTCTCTTACAGATGTTTCAGTGTTCTCAGGTCCACAATATGTTGTTGTTCTCTTGTGTTGATTCATCCATCCATATTTATTTATTATTCTTAACTTCCCTGTTTGATCTAATCCAGCACATCATCTCATTTCGATGTGTTGATCTAGCTGCTTCTCTTCTTTTAAGACTTTATATTTTCTCACTTAGCCGACACTTGTATTGGTGTCATTGTGGAAATGGTCGGAAAGTCACTGAGCCGCATCTGGATCACATGAGGAAACTCAGGATTGGGCAAGCGTCTCACACACTCTTCCGTTTCCCCAGCAGCTGTAGTTGGGTCACCCTTGAGCAAAGCACTTAAGTGTTTGTGTGGATTGACTCTGTGGTGACTGGTTATCCTTCAAATCCCCTCCAAAAAAATGAAACTGCATGTGGGTTTCCCCATTTGCATGTGCTCTCTGAGGCCATTGAATAAAAATCTAGACTTGTTCTGTAATTTTCGGTAGAGCCACAGAAATATTCCGTTTCAGTGTACACCTGTTTTGTCTAGACAGCGTTTTGACCTTTGGCCTCCTCCAACGCAACACTTACTGCGAGTGATTTCAAACGGCTTAACGGCTGAAATGTATATATTAAATGAGATATAGTCAGACAAAGTCCAGATTGACTTACAATGACCTGAATCTACTTGCTGTATAAGCAGAGTCTTACTACCCAGAACAATGATGACCTCACTGATTGAATGTGTAGCTCAATATTGACTGTGCGCCTACATTATCAGACTATGTGAGTTTTAGCAATGTTAGAGTGGCTGTCAGAAACTGAAATACCCAATCAATTGTTCTTATACAACATCTTGTTTGACTGTAAGGTTCAGCACTGTGGTGCTTTCTATGGCGCAAAGTGAAATGACTCCAGCAAATGGGGCCATTTGCAACATTCCCCTAAATAATTAGTTGTCCCAGAGCTGCAGTTCTTAAAGATCATGATTCAATCCATCAACTTTTGGAGTTATTTGTTTACATTTTGAAGCCCACCGCGACGTACAGCTTGCTAAGTTTAATTCATTTACGGTAGAGGTAGGACGAACGCATCATGGCAGTTTATTGGATTACCTGATTAAATGGAGTCTAAATGATCGGAGGGCAGAAGGCAATGCCTTTCACCTTTGAAAGATGAGCTTCGAACCATCATGAATCATGTGTGTGGTTAACGTGAGGTTTGCATCAAATGGCTTTTTCCCCTCTGTGTCCAAGTACAGCTTTTCCCTTCCAATTCATCAACTGTTTACAACACAAACAAGTCATGACACAATGGAATAAAACATTTTCCCCCCAAGCGATATCATGTCATGCATTTGGCAACCAAGGAAGTGGTTCCATTTTTTTGTTTTTTATTTGTTAAGACAAAACCCCTTTAAAACTCTGCTTCAGTTTTCTTTTGTCATTTATATCCTCTATAATGAGTCCAAAAAATGTGTTTAATCGTCATGTGGCAGTGAACCGACAGTTGCTCAGCTGCCAAGGAGGGTGTTTATTTTCACAAGTCTCAGAGAAGCATAAACACAGAGGGCTGAGTGCGGGGGTGGTCATTTTCATGCCAGGGCTGCAGAGTTTTGAAAAGCTCCACCAGCCCTGTGTTGTTCCGCTACCAGACAAGGTATTCCCTTTCATCCGACAAGGATTCACTCCATTGCA
Source organism: Pseudopleuronectes americanus (assembly GCA_038501795.1). Taxonomy (NCBI): domain Eukaryota; kingdom Metazoa; phylum Chordata; class Actinopteri; order Pleuronectiformes; family Pleuronectidae; genus Pseudopleuronectes; species Pseudopleuronectes americanus. The sequence continues at coordinate 16,346,988 of CM076724.1, forward strand.
TGTCATCGAGGCCCTTTAAGCTCGGAAACTAGGTGGAAACGAAGAAAAAAAAAGAAAAGAAATCTTCGGAAATCACCATGACTTGTGGTTGACAGACAAGCTTCGTCTAGACAAGGGAAAGAAGAAAAATGAGGCTCGTGTTGCGAAAACAAATCATCTGTGTCTTGAAAACTTGTCCTGGCACATTACGTCTCCGGCAAGATTCTAATCTGAAGCCTCACTCCGAATCGTTTCTCTCAGCCCTGAAACCCTGCTATTAATGGTGCGTCATTAAGTAACAGAGTCCCACAGTGATGAACTGTTATTAGGCTTATTCCTCATTGTGGCGTGTGTGGCCCGGTGACGCCACGGCCGGATGCAGGTGTGCTCTGCTTGTCTCTCGGTCAGACCTGAGTAAGCCAGGACAGAAGCCGCTGCCATTCGGTCAGTCATCCACTGCCCCTCCCTGGTCCTCCCCCCCCGCCAGCCTTAAACGCCTGGGCTCTCTGGCTTAATCAATCACCTGTGAAAAGAGCAATGGCTGTGTGTTCAGGGAGGGCCGTGAGGTGGAGGGCGGGAAGAGGGGAGGCTGGGAGGTGGGTGTCAGGGACAGGTGGCCAGGGTCAGTCTCTCTCTCTCTCACCTTGGCAGCTCCTCTCCAACTGCTCTTGACAGGCTTACATGCATCCACCCACCTGCACAAGAGGGGCCGCCGGCACACACATACAGAGTAGGTGTCTCTCCCACACACACACACACACACACACACTCACATGGACATAGACACAAGGCTGCTCACAAACACAAGCAAGCACACGGTGTGAGCAGCGGCGGGCTACTGGCGCTCCCTAGGGGAACACTTGAACTATGCTAATGCATGCCAGTTCATCAATTTAGCTCTGGACACACAACACGCTTTCCGGACTGCCGGGGCATGCATATTTTTCAAGGTTAAAAAGTTGTCAGGCCTGAGCTGCTCACTTCTGTGTGAATGAATCTCCATATCATGAAAGGAAAATCAATAGCTGCCGCCAATAATGCGACAGATGGAGTTGGGAATGCATCAGATGCAGCCAATCCTCTTTAATGACTCTTCGTCTCTTGTTTTCTTACTGGGATGGGACATAAATGCCTGAGTACACAATATACCGTTTGGTGGGAGTAATATGTTTCATCAAAAGTCATTAACATACAAAAATAATCGAAATAACAGGACGTGGTATGATGATGTTGTGAAGCAGCGTGGGATCATGGGAGTTGTTGTCTTCACCACCCTTGTCAATGGAAAACTTAAGCTGATTCTGGTGCAAATCCCTTGTTTATAAATGAGGCAACGTAATAAAGTTGTATTCACGTTACGCAGTAAATGGCGATGTATTACCCTGATCCATTACGAGTGACCAATACAAAAAGTGGAAGCAAAGAACTGTCGACTGCCTATCAGGCTAACTGGCCAACAGTGTGTTTTAACTTCCTGTTGTCTGCCGGAAGTCGAAGTTACGGGGATAAAGCCCCAAGTAAAGTGGATGTGACGCAACAAAAAGGCGACCAAAGTATAACTTTCCGTTACCGTGAATAAAATTGGGGATTTCCCTGGATTTGAACTTTATCGGACAGTACGCAACTAAGTCAACAAAATATATAACATAGGTCTCATCATTTTCTGACATTTCAATTTATAATTGTTAGATCTAAAATGTGGAGCTCGCCATCTTCAATACCTTAGTTTTTTTTGTTGTGGTTATAAGTTACACAGATGTTCAAACAGCTGCATTTCAGACACAGATGGATGTTTTGTACAGTTAAGCGTCATTCACTCTACATCTGGGTCTGACTGTACTGCGGAATGAGATGAGCAATTAGAACCAGAAAGAGAAGGAGGGGATTTGAAAATGATTGTGATATAGACTTAAAATGAAAAAAAATAATACTTGCGGGGGGGGGAAAGGAGGAGGCAGAGCATCATGGAGACGGGGATTAGGTAGGAGGAGAGAGTGAAGGGGAGACGGAGGGTTTGGGTGGTAGGTGGTATGAAATCTCATGCATTTGTAATTTTCATTTCTATATTCAGATTTCTGTCTTCTACTTTTTTTTTGTTCCTCCGAAGAAACCTCATGAATATGGACGACTCTGTCAGTGTGATGCTACTGTTCCTCTACTTCGGCCAATAAACACATTTACCCCTCAGTGAACACTGGGAGGGGGAAAGTGACCGGAGAGGGCTGATATTCTCTCTGCCTGTCCGATTTTTATTTTATTTTATTTATTTATTTTCCAGAATGGAAGCGTGTTGCAATTTTAGTTCCTTTACACCGAATCCCGGCGTTATAACATTGTGGGAAGTGGAATTAAAGGGATGAGTTCACATGTTTATATCTACTTGCACACACACTGACAAATTCCACACAGCTATTCCACAAACACACACACACACACACACACACATGCACAGGCTGCAAAGATATGGCAACTTGCTTTGAATAACTATTTGAAGAGGCTCCCTGCTGATTATTTTATTGGTGTGAGCTGTGCAGTTTTAACACTATTAATTTGCATTCCCATATAAGTCGACATACTGTGTGCATGTGAATAATACGAGTTTGCACCCCACCATCCCATTCCGAGAACATGCTAGTGCTGTCAGCTTCCTAGTCAGCATAATTTTGATCTTAATTCCCAGTGATCACAGAATTTCTGTGTAAATCCCGTGATTTTACGCTCCAACATGGGACAGAGCTGCTTCATCCCTCCAGCCCTGTGATAAAGTGGATTTAAACACTGTAATGTTGACGTAGAGAAGTACAGTGTAACAGAGGGATGTAAAGAAAATGCAGAAGAGGGTGAAAAACGCTGGGACATGCTGTATAGCCTGAGATCATTCTCTTGTTTCGATGCTGCTAAAAAATAATGAGCGGCAAACCAGATGCATAATTTACAGTGTAGTTAGGGCATGGAAAAAATATGTCAGTGAAAGAATAATCCTCTTTTTTCTCTTTTCGCGTAAACTCCTATCGGAAAACTGGAGAACAACGAATTGGATGAGGGAAGGGAGATGTTGATTGTGAAGCAGGAAGCTGAGCATTTAAAGATCTGCTGAAACAGAACCGTGGTTGACATTGTTTGATTTGGGAATGACTGACGAGTGTTGTGCCGAGTGGGCGTTATCATTTGTCACAGCCGCCAAACGTCGGGGTCGATGGCCGCCGCTCTCAGCCTGTGCTTCAAGATGAAGGAGAAACAAGAGGCAGACCCATCTGGCTTCCTGTAGGCTCAGCTCAAAGCACTTAACCCTCGACACAGGTCTGGGTTCAGTTCCCAGACTCTGCTCCTCACAATAACAACCCCCATGTTCCCCTGCCCCAGTGTACTGCCTCTATCCAGGCCCCTATGGGCCAAGCAAAGAATAGCTGCTGTCACAACGAGTTGGCCTTTCATTTGTTTTCCAACCAGAGAAGAGGAGGAGGTGAGGCAGAGAGCAAAATACTGAATTCCTTTTCTTTTCTTCAATATTAAATACGTAAGATACACCACATACAAGACTGATATTGACCCGAGCTTGTTTCAAAAGCTTTTTAAAAACTGAGATATTGTTTATATTATACAAAGATCCTGGAATTTTCAACCATTCACAGAAAGGGCAGCTCTGTACATTTATATGCTGCAAGGTTTTCTTTCTTTGATGAGACAAGTAGCGCTCATGACAGATTGAGCAAAGGAGGGTAGAAGCTGTTGGCAAGCAAACACTGTGGCCAGTGGCCCCAAGGGTAAATACCAGATGTGTCCAATTTATCACAGAGACAGGTGAGAGGTGGGAGACACAAACCGGTCCTCTGTGTCTCTTAGTAGCTATTTTCTGTGTTTATATGTGTCTTTTCTTAGGAAAAAAAAATCCTGTCCTCTATGACCCACATATAAGACTAGTAGTGATGCATCCTTCACCAAATAAAGAGTCTACTGAATCAGGTAGGACTTTCCCAGAAGAGATTATTTACAATAAAACACCCATTATATATATACCACTAATCCTTTAAGGGTTGTGGGGGCTGGGGGGTGGAGCCAATCCCAGCTGATGTATGGTGAGAGGCGGGGTCCACCGTGGACAGATTGCCAGCTGAGAGACCAAGAGACAAACATGAACTATCAAATCTATATATTTAATTTAGACACGGAAGGAACATGAGAAGTCCACTCAGAAAGGCTCTGGCCAAAACCAGGGTTCAAACCAAGAACTTCCTAGCCATGTGCTATACTCTTGCCTAGCATAGAAATAATAATATTTTGTTATGGTGCAACTGCTTCTTTGTAGTCTATTGAAAGCTATTTTGGTTGTTATGAACATACAGACTGATGCAACAAACACAAAGAACCAACACTCCCAAGGAATGACGGAAAAAGGTTCCTGCCTCTCATCAATATGGAAAAAATGATCTCGACCCTCACTCAGAATCCCATCACGGTGAATTTCATGCCAAATTATGTGGTGGAACAGATTTCTACACCTATTAGCCCCCCGATGAGTCTCACAATTCAAGTGTGCATTGTCAGCAAACTGGCCCTGCGTGCCCCCTAGGCTTAAGCCCTTTGCTGATGGGCGTCGCCTCCACCCAAGGTATGCTCCAACAAGTTGCCCTTCATGAAACCTCTGTTTAATCAGGCGCTGAACTGTGCCCAGTGAGACGCGCAGCTTTCAATGGGATCCACACCTGGACTGGTTGATCATAACCTGAAGCAAGGATTAAAAAAACAACCCTCTGAATCCCTGGAATGTCTCAAACGGGCATTCATGGAGCTGTCAGTGTCAGTCCTGTGCGGAGCATCGCGCTCTGACAGCTGTCCAACTTATTAGTATTTGCACTTTACATTTGTATGTTTGGCACTAAGCTCATTCCCAGTCACATAGAGGAATAGAAAAGGAGATGATGCTTGAATCCAAGGATTGTCACCACAAGCTTAGTAAAGACCGGAGGAGGAATTTGACCGACGACAACAAGCAACAGGTGGCAAGGTTGAACTTCTTCCATTTCAAATCTCACACACTAAATTAATCTATATTTATAGCAGAAATTAATGGATCGATATTAGGTAGGTCTCTGTTTCTTAAATCTCTTTTGAACATTGATCCTGCTATATTGTCATTAAACTATTATCGCCTATGCTTCTTTACACTGAACCTAAGTGTGTGATGTTATGATAATAAAATATTCTGTGACAGAATCAGAGGCGTGACTGTGTCTGTCCCACCATGTTGACTTTTAAACAGATTTCAATTATATTCTGTGTGTGTTTCATTTATATAAAATGCAGAGGTGGAATCAAGGTGCAAAATTCTCATCTGAACTGTAACAGTATCAACTACACACAACATGGCTTCACCTCAGATTTTATTTAGGTGTTTTTCTCTTTTCTTTTACATCTGCTCAGCTTCCTGTCATTGATTAGAACAGATACTTGTGTCATGATGTTGACAATGAATCACAAGTATTGATCTTTCTTTAGAGGTAGAGAGAGAACTGGTTATACTTGTTACTTAGCATGACCAATTAAAACCTCTCAACCGAGACACAGGACCGGTTGTTACCACAGCTCGTCATTCCTCCCATTGTGTGTACTCGCAGGACGAGTGTTGCCTCAACATCAGCTCGACATGCTAATTACAGAGCGCACCGGCAATTATGCGTGTTTTTATTTTTTGCCTCCCACACCTGGCAGAGCCGTCAAGAGCCCTTTGCATCACGCCGCTGGTCGGGCTCTGCCACATCTTAATATATGTTTAGGTTGGCACGGTGCCCAGCATATGGAGGTGAGTCAGTGTTTGCTTTAGCAAATGACAGTTTTCAGCAAAAAACTTAAGATGTAATTTTTTTTTCTCACAGGGATCCAGTCTGGGAATTGGATGACTGAATGGGCTCATTTTACCTGTTAAGAGTTTGGCACGACACTGGGGAGGCTGCCAGAACTTTCTTTTTCAAGAGACATTTCTTACCTTTACCGTTTTTGACAATTTTCTCAACTGAGACGACGGGGAAAGTTAGAAGACCTTCTGCTTTATCAATTCAAACCAACTTCTTAACACTTTTAAAACACTAGTTATTGGTATCTAAAGTCAACTGAAACATATCCTTAATTGTTAATTTTGACAGTGTGAAATTGCAGGACAATGTGATGAAACAACAACACATGAATACCTTATCACATACTGTAGATTTTTTTCTTGCCATAATTTTTTACTTAGGACAGAAAAGGATGATAACTAAATAAATCCTACATTATTTATATAATATAACATAATAGTATATAATTTAATATTCTCTGTTAAAATGAATTTGGACAGACTATTTTTGGAGTACATTTAGGAGCAGAGCTGAGATTTGGAACAGGAGATATGTTGATTAACTCCTGGATCACAAGCTGATTGGCGACCTGAGTGCTGATCCTGGAGATCAATAATCCGATACTGGGAGGTTTTACAGATACAGGTCTTCCTGCAACACAGACACAATGGGTCTCCTGGGGAGCGCTGCATTGAGATCAGCTTCTGCTGGAGCCAAGTCTGTCGATTGGCAAGACAACAAATCCGGCTTGGCCTTTCTGTTATCTTTAGCCCTATTCAAACAGCTGTATAAAATCGGAGCTGATGTTGCCATGTTTGGGGGGATTTAGTTTCTTTACTATGGACTTCACGTGGGTTTTACTGTGATAAATCAAAACGATGAAAGAACATAGCTGCTCTGTAAAAAAAAAGGGAGTTCTCTGGAGGAAGATTAGAAAACATTACGCCTATGAAAACCTTCACTTAATATATGGGGGGACAGATACACAGCTGGGTTCAGGATGATTAAATTGACCTTTCAGCATAATAAGACGGAACTATAAACTTAATCTTAGCAAAAAAAAAGGGATTTTCTGCACCTTTTCTGACCCCTGTTGACTGACAGGCTTGGTTCTTTGCCGCTAACTACATCGTTCTCTAAGTGCAGCATTCACAGTTGTCTGCTGTGCTTGACCGGACCTGACTCTGCATTGTGAAGTGCAGGGTGTGCACAGAGCACATAGCAACTACTGAATGGCATCTAAGTAGGATCATAATCTCGGGTGAAATTGCTCAGTTAAGTGTCCATATATTTAACGATCTTAAATAGAGTGTTAATTTGAAACAAACAGCCTATAATTTAATTGTTTTTTACAAACAAAAATGTACAGCCATGTTTACAAAAGTACAATACAGTACAAGGCAGGGCAAACCACAATCCGGATAAAGCTGCATTTTAAGGTTAAACTTAGGGACTGTGGTTGTTTTTAAAATACACTTTTTTTTAGAAGAGCTGTTAATTATTGAAAAAACATCTGTGTGGACATTTTCACCCTGACTGTGTTGTAGCAGCAGCAGAAGTCTCAGCAGGGGATATCTTAAAACCAGGTGCAGTTACCTTGTAATGATTTCCCAACAATTCCCAGATTGTCTTCTGATACAAGGTGCAAGCAACTGTTGCAGTTTGGTTCTCTCTGTGTAGGTGGAGACAGCCATGAGACAAGCAAAGGTTTCCCTGGTCAAGAAGTAAAAGGGAATCTCACCCTTCACTTCAGACACATCATGTCTTGTCTGTGCTGTATTGGATTCTGGTCTCCTGCGGCTGCTGTGGGTGAAGAAAACTGGCATCTCTGCAAGACTGACACTGGATTCTTCATGTTTGAGAGCTGAACCTTGGAAAGTAACCTTCAGTGGTTTATGTTGGATTCTCCTATTATTCCACAATAGAAAACAATGTATTTATCAGTTTTTTAACGGATTGTTGAGATTATTCCTGATTTTCTTGATTGTATATAACGGAAACGGAGTCAGCTAATGTGAGCAAGCAAACACATTCAAACACAACATTGACTCCGACTCAAATGCCACATAACCACAAAATAGTTATTTATCCAATGACCTCATCAAGCTTAATGGGAATATGCCTGAGGTTGGGGAAAGGCTAGTTTCCACAAGGTCTACGACATTATAATGATAGAAGAAGTGGTATTTATGATCTTTACTACAACCAGCCACTAGGGGGCAGTCATGATGGTCTGGCTTCACTTTTGGTGAACCGTAATGTAAATAATCTTTTATATACAGTCTATGGTGTCTCTACCTTCAGAGTGTGAGCACTGCCAACAGAATATGGACTGCAGTTCAGTGGCCACTAGTGTCGTCAAAGATTTACTTAATGCTAGGACCTTTAATCTCTTACACTAAACACTGACATGCCCATGTTTAGGACAGTTTATAGTTTCATGTTTTTGTCACTTTTGTGTATGGAAGATATTTGTGTTAAGATGACTCTTCACTGGTGTTGGAACCACTTCTGAACATCTGCAACAATATTTTGGAAGAATTCCTGTAATATGACACTGAGGTTAACTGAGGCTCCAGTTAATGTTGCTTCTTGATAATAACACATTTCTAATCATTACCAGTCAGCGCAAGCAACACACATTCCACCCGAACAGATGATGCAGTGACATCATTATTTCATTATCAGTGATAGACATTAATACAAACAATAAGGAGTTCAAGGCCTCAATGGTTTCGAAGAGATTCTCTCACTTCCAACCTTTCTGTTACTAATTTTATATTCCTTTCATCGTTCTATCATTGTTCAATTTCACTTGGCTTTAGTGTTGTTTGTTCCCGGTGCTGTCTGTGAGCAGGGCAAATCTGACAAGCACAGCAGAGCAAGTCTCTTTTAAAATGACACCGAGGAGACAGAACCGATACATTTCTGTCTGGCTGCATACGATGTGCATGAATTCATTAACAGCATCTAAATCTGACATTCTTCATCCTCGTGCCATCTTCCTCACTCCCCGTGTTCAGTTTATCTCCAGCATCACACACTGACGTTCCCTCTGCAGATAGAAGTCTGTAGCAATCCTCTCATCTGCATGTTTTTCTCATCACAAGGACACACACACACGCACACACACACACGCAGCCAGGCTAACACGTGTGCTGACAGCCACTCACATACCACACACTTGAGTTGAAAAATAAAACAAACCAGAGGGACATGATGAATAGCTGTGTGGTCAGACTTGGGAATTGTCAACAACCTCGACAACTTCACGGTTTGCCACAAACAAAAAATCACCACAAGGCACCAGACAGTGTAAAGGGTTTGTTGATAATGAATCACTGTCACGTTACCCTCAGATTGCCGATTGATTCATCTCGTTCCACAAAACGATTAAAAAACTGATCCGCTGCAAAGTTGATCTATGTCACATGTTGACTTCCTTGTTTGGTTTCAGCTCCTTAACACATCAAGCCAACATTGTAAACATGCTAACCCACAAAATGATTTGCTTTTGGATATAATGGGATATCTGTCCAAATAAAAGAAAGATAAATGAGGAAAAAGCTTTTCTCAAGTGCCTCTGTAAAAGATTTGGAGAATATGACTCTTCTCGAGGCTGTTTTATTTTTGTTTCTACTCACAGCCTCATGCTTGACTTGAGTTAACTTCACAACAAAGAAGTCAATGACTAAACTCAAAACTAGCTGTCAATCATTAGAAAAAAGATCAGGTTGATAAGACAGGAAACATTCTATGCTGATGTGCATGCGGGCGACTAGTTAAGTATTAAAGTGAAAGAAAACAAAAATAAAGTTTCGAGAACATTTGATCAATGATTAGGCCTATGAGGGTAACTGTTTTTATTTAAAATAATTTGAAATTATAGGAGGAGGTTACATGGTACTAGGCCAACTTCAAAGTTAAAAACGGACAGTTAGGATGAATAAAATAAAAATCTTGTAATATAATTTGTATAATTGAAACTACAGTCTTAAACCTGTTGCCATTATCAAAGTTGAACCAACAACATTGAATTCCAGTGGCACCTCATAGCACCACAGTTAACAAAACTCCACAAATATGTATTTATATTTCTTCATGAAGGAATTGCTTGGAGGCTTCAGTTTTTAAGCCTCAATAAAATAAACACTTTGTTTTGCAAAGGTTTACTAACTTAAGATTGTGTCGGTAGGAATCATGAGGAGGTTTCCGTGTGAAGGAGACAGAGAGTCTGTACAACCAGTGACTCACTCACACACCTGTCTGTGTCGACATGGTGCAATAGGAGAAGGAGATTCATGTGTTTGCCCTCGTGCTGCTGAAAATACTGAAATGATCCTTGATATGGGCTGCTCACATATAAACAAGTGATTGTGGGAACTGGTCGATGATAAGTTACATTTTTTGAAGTTAAAAAGTAGGGTAACAAAAACAAACATACTTTTCTCTCCCTAATCGGATAATGGGGATGCCGTTGCTCCGGTGCCTACGCAGACCTTCATGTTCCCTGGTCTCTCCTTGAGCCCTGATACATCAAGATGAAAAGGGCACTCGGTGCGGTTGTGTTTTCACTCGGTGTTGCATTACCAGGGAATGGGGTCCTTCTAATCGTTTCAATCACGGATTGTTATTGAAGTGTCAAACCCGTTGCAGCTCTATTTTCCCATCTGTAATAATGTTTTTCTCCTCCTGGAATTCATCTTGACTTTGGAAAGTCACAGGAACTTGTCACACTCAGCTGCACCTGCCACATCTCATTGTGCTCGCCTTTATTCTTGAGATAAATCGCTGGGAGTATGTGTTATTTTGTTTGGGAGTAAATGGGATTTTGGGTTGAAAAGGCGAGACAATGAAAAAAGATAAAAAAAACGAAATGTTTTTTCCCCCCCTCTAGGACTGTAACCCTGTGTCAAGACAATACTGATTTATCACCTTGATAGGGACACCACTATTGCCGTTCCCATTCTGTTGGTTTACTTTGTATTTCGAGGCTCACACACTCTGATATTCGGCAGTCAAGATGACAAGTGACAACATTTTTTTTTATTGCTCTTCTATTGTCTATCTGCACCTCACCAGGGATGGGAATAGGACAGTGTGGTTTACGGTGTAGCCTCTGTACGTAATTCATCCAGCCGGCTCCACCTCCAGGTCTGAAGTGAACGATACTGGCACACTGGCCTCTAATCCTCTCATCTAGCCCTTGAGCATGTATCCATACAACTATCCATGCTTCAAAAACTCCAATCCGTGCATCTGCAGCACATTTTCTAAGCCTTTTTATCCATTTTCACAACGGGGCCATTTCCTTTGTTTGTGGAGGTGGAGCGCATCTCTGTCGTCGCCCCATCTTTGAACTGTGGTACCCATGCCAGCTTATTCAAAGGCACTAGAAGGAACCAGCTCGCAGACACATTGTCTGAATCCTGCCACTGAAGTTGGAATGCCAGCTTTAGGCATGTCAGGCCCCTGGGCATCAGGATTGGGTTTCCCCAGACCCCCTTGTCAAAGGATTAGCTCACACTCTGATCATCGGGAAGGCAGAACCGGTCCTCCTCTTTCCTCCGCTGCCACTGCCGCTGCACGCTTGCATTCCTTTGTACTTCTTTCACGCCTGGTGAAATTTTGCTAAATATGTGGCAGCAGTCGCACCGTATTCCCTCATTCCCACACCCCTTCCTTTCGCCCTCCCTCGTTACTTGCCACTTCCCCCCATTCCTGCATTCTCTCTCTCCTTCTCCATCACTTCCTCCTCTCTTCTTCAGCTCCGTGCTGATGAGCCTGAGTACAGTTCCCGGGGAAGGAAAAGGGATTATGCTAAGCCCTAACTCGGGGAGACCGGCCTTATCTTGCCTGTAGCAGCTCTGTGCACCAGAGAAAAACAGACTGGAAGAGAGCACAGCTACAGGCCAGGAGAAGACAGTGAGAGACAAAGATGGGCATGGCCAGTAATACAGAACATGTCCATGTTTTCCTACACTGATGGCACAGTTGGCCATTTTCAGCGTGCCACAGATAAAACAGATTTTCCAATTCAATGTGTTCAATAGTGGTGTTTGCATCCAAACCTCTATTAGCTTGTTTCTAATTCTTAAGGCTTACATTTGCTCCAATCACACAAGAGGCTTTATTTACTGTGCAGTGGAATGACAGTGTCCCCCAGGTGATTGAGACTTCCCATCTGCACCAGACAGGCCCTCGCCAGGACACTTCATCGAGCCGGACCCCACTCCAATCGTTAATTTGAGGGAATATACAATTATGGCTGCATTATACTCAATTATGTCCACTCTAATTAAAGTCCCATCCCCTGATCCATTTCCTGAATGAAACATTCTCCCTCTTCCCCAGTCCTGAGACAATGGGCCATGCTACAACAGGGAACAAGGCCCCACTGTGAGCAGGCTGCTGGCCTATTCACCTGGCCTAATTATCCCAACCCTATGGGGGACTGTGCTCTTGGGAAAGGCTCTGGGGGGCGGTGGCGAGCTCAAATTTCCTCGCCGGTGCTGAGACAGACATCCGCACAAGGACCAACGGGAAAACAATGGCAGAAAGTGACGTCAGTGTTTAATTCCGTAAGGTAAATATCATTTGCAGGCAGAGCTGACGTGACCTAAGTGTGCTCGTGCCCCCCGAATCTCAGGAGCTGCCAGGCTCAGAGCCACTCGAATAAATACGAAATTTATGGAGACTTGAACTTGTTAAAAGTAACAGATCACTCGGGGGGAGGCTTACTCAGACATTAGCTATGGATAGCGTTACCCCTTTGTTAGTGTTTGTTGTCTGGCTCCATTTACTTCAATGTCATTGGAAAAGCTTCGCCAAGAAAGCCACCGCACCAGATTAGCGGGGACCTGTGGGGCACTGGAGCTAACAGAAAGTAAGCCCCCATAAACCCAAGGACGATATTAAGAGTCCAACCAAGGACTTGGTCTTTGAATTATGCCAGAAAGTCCAGTAGGCGGAAAAAAAAACACACACAATTGATGAGACTTCAAGCACTTGCACTGTGTCCATGAGCGATGTAATTCTTTAGTACAACAATGGCCTTGAGTCTCACATCAAACAGAAAAATGGTAAACGTTTGCCTGTTAATGTGCTACTTTCGTGTTTTGAAGGAAATTGTGAAACTCAGCAAAACAATTATTTCCTATTTGCTATGGAAATGTTAATGAACTTCAGTTTACTCTAGCTCTTACAATGTCAGGGTTACTATGCCAATATTAGAATGGCAACATAATGATAGGTAGGATTGATCGTAGTGTTTTGTTTAATTTTGAAAATATAAAGTTACATCTTGTTGTACTACTAACAGTAACAGAGATGAAACTGTGTAAACCACAATCTTGTAGTGACCCGAGTGGTCCTGGGGTTATTAGAAGGCCAGGGTGGGGTATCAGAGGGGGGAGGTAAAGGGCAACAAAGCCTCCTTCTTCACTCTTCCTCCTGATCCTATCACTCCATTCCTTGGCCGAGGAGATGAAAGACTAGCCTGTAATTGGAGAGGAGGGAGCAAGTGGAAGTAATGAGAAAGTAAGAAAGCGAATGGGAGAGAGTGCTTGAGCAGTAGGTAGGGGAGAGTGAAAGAGAAAATACCTTTTGATTTCCTCAAATTAAGTGAATAAGAACAGCCCTGCCCCACTCCTCCGTCAGGCCGGAGTTTGATGGACATTGTAGCAACGTGAGGCTCTCGGCTGTAATAACTTGCCTTTGTGGGGAAAACTCAACGCTTTGTCTTCCTTGCTGGTGGGGCCCAGGGTCCGGGGCTCAGCCTTGACTTATTATGACTTGCTTTTGTCCTTCAGGAGCTGTGGGAGATTTGACTTGCCCTTTCGTCTGTCATCAGAATAGGGATCCCATACAGGGGCCGTTCCCCAGGCTTGGGAATGTTGAAATGACAGACAAGGACAAGGCCAAAACATGAGGTTTCCTCTGATAGTATAATACATGTGGTGTTGTAATCACAAGAGTGCTTTGTTAAGGCCTGATAGGTTCAAATGTAAACATTTTCTAAGTTTAAAGTAAGGCTGTATCAACACATACTAGAAGAGAAGAAATGTAAAGGTCCTGTCACGTGTTTAGAGGCTGATATTCATGATGGTTATGGAGAATGTCAGCATTGGTCGCTCTTATGTGATGTGATCTTTGATTTTTGTGGCACAGACAAGATAAACAACACCTGCATGTCCAGGACTGAATCTATCTGACTGGACAATAGTTTCTCTTAAAAGTCCACTATCTGCCCTTACTTTTATATTGACAAACGCATAAACTAGGGAACCATGTATATATCAGGATCATGGAGGAGTGGAAGACCTTATGTTTGAATACATAAACACATGTATAGCATCCATAAAACTCGGTCTCTCTCACTCTGTTAACCAAGTGACCTTGTAACCTTTTGCAATCCCTCAAGCACCACTAACTTTATGTCTTTTGAAATGGAACCTAAACAGACAAAAACAATGTGTGCAACAGGCACAGATGACTGGTTAGGGTTATGAGTTATTCTTCTCACTTTTAAACAGCCAAACAGTGGATTATTATGCCTGAAAGATTTATTCTCGTCTCCCACTGAAGTTTTTCAGCTGCTTCGACATGAAGGGGAATGTCTTCCATTATCCAGTTGGAATTTTTAAGGAGGGACCTGGTCGCTTATCTTGGGCTCGAATCTGCAAAGCTGGGGTCTCCTGTTCCCTCACCCTGCCTTCATAAACTAGGGCAATAAAAGAGCTGTTAACCCCACCCACCCATACCAAGTGCTACACCTGGCCACAGCTGGGGCCAAATATTTTAAATAAAGAGTGCTTCAAAGGGGACTGGGGACTAAGAGGGAATGCAGAGGAACTTAAACACCACCAGGGAGAGATGGGGGAGTGTAATTGGGACAGGAGGGCAAGGAGGAAGAGGGATAAAAGATAGAACGGTAATGGGAGAGAGGAATTAAATAATTGCTAAGAATATTTAAAGCATATGTGTGGGAAGAAAAGTTAGGTGACGCAAAGGTTTGGGAAAGTGGTGGGCAACCTTTTTCCTATCCAGGGCCATCCTCATTTTTAAAACATCCTTTGCAGGCCATAGTAATTTACTGAACCCAGATCACACTAATCTAATGGCGTCTGATGTCAGATGGCAGTGATGATGCTGATGCTGCTGGTTTAGTCAAAAACAACTTGCTCTGAACAAACCTGTCCTTTGGTGCGGTTACGAGTGGCTAGACAATCATTCTCCCTCATATCGAGCCCGCCAGTGATCTCACACACTAAAATGACTATAGCTGGGTAGTGTTTGTCATGGATCTGATTTCATCAACGGCCAGAGACACAAACTGGAAATGTCTTGTGCCATATTAATAAATGCAGGGTTTCAGCTTCTTAGCTATAAGCTCAGAAACTACTAAACCTACCAGCATAACATTGTCTGTATAGACATAGGAGTATTTGTCCTCGTGGCTCTCCCAGTTAAGCAGCTGTTGTGACACTTGTGGTTTTCCTTTTTCATCTCTGTGACCATGCCCCATTAAGCAGGGACAATGGGTTGTCTTTGACTTTTCCAAAAAACATATTTTCTTTCCATTTCCCTGAGAGAGTTAACATTCCTCATCTACTTTTCTTGACAGTCGTCATAATACTTGTCAACGGTGACGCGTAACAGCTACGGGTGTATTTAATTCACTGTGTGTGGGACCTGACAGGCAGATACACAGCCAGAGGTAAGGTTTTATTAGAGGTTTACAGAACACTGTTTGTGAAAACAATATCAGCAGGAATTGATATTTATGTTTCCTTCAATTATCTTTATTTATCCTTTGCATGCAGTGACATGCATTCATGTGATACTCGCCCCAGGCCGTGTAGACATCCATTGCAAATAACTGAGCGATTTATGCGAACTCTTTCCTCTTTCTTAAAAGTGCTTCCTGGAATCAGTGACTTCTCATGAATAGCGTCTAACTGAGATTACATTCTGTACATACAGTGCATCAACAGTACAACACTCACACACACACACACACTTGCAGTTTCAAAGCCTATTTAGTCACAAGTGTGCCCCCTTGACTTTGAACGTGACATGGGTGGAAAAATATTACTCCTGGTCTGCAATGAAATTGGCACTTTTCCACCTGGCCACCCCATCTCATTTCCATTTAGCTATCTTCTCATCCTATCAAGTTGAACGTTAAAATGTAATTACCTCTGAACAGAGTGAACTATCAAGTGTGGGGAGGGGATGCAAAGTTATAGGGACCCACTGGAAATAAACAAAAAAAAACAACACGGCAGCTCGGAGTCACGACAGGTGTTTTCTCCTGGGCCGAAACTGAAATGAACATGGAAATGAATGTTTGAAATGCATTCAGCGGGCACAGGGAGGAAGAGAAGGGGAGCGCGGAGGTAGAGCGTGCGTCTGAGCAAAAGAGGTAATTATTCTGCGACTCCTTCACCTGTGACAAGAGGCTTAGGCGATTTGGGGAGTTTCAAAGGGAGGCCGAGTCGGACGGGGCGCTGTGTGGCTACCCAGAAAGCAATTGGCCCTCTTGTGCTGTCCCTGCTGACTTCCGCAGTGACAGGATAAGTCCTTTCAGTCTCTCTTTCTTTCTCTCTCTCTCTCTCTATCCGGGTAGCTGTTCTCTTTAAAAAGCAAATAACAGTTTGGGCATTTGGTCAACTGGTTTTTTTCTCCCACTAACTCTTAACAGTTAACCTTTGTCCTCACCTGAACGTGTCACCCTGAGTCCAGGACACGAGCCGCTCACTGGAGGATGGAACTGAAAGGCCGGCTCTGCAGTGGTTCTTCCAATATTGTGAGGTCTGCAATCCTGTGGCTACGTCAGGTGCACTTTCAATTCTTATGTGCCCTCTCACTCTTTTGTTTTTTAACCAGCTCAGCAGCCTTGGGTCGGTTCTTCCTGCGCATGGCTGCACATGGAGCTGAATAAGACAGAAACCGTAATAAGAAAGCGGGGGGGTGGGGGGTGTAGGTAAGGTGAAAGCAGCAACCACCGCTCAGCCTTTGCCGGCTAAGTCGGCACAGCAGCATATCTATTTTCTTGAAGTGTCGCGGATCAATAATGTTCTGTCCGTTCTTCTTTATAAAATGATATCTCTGAGGCCGAGGGGAGAGCGAGGGGAGTTAGGGAGGCAGAGAGAGTTATTGCCTAAAAGGTGACAGTGGGTTGAACTTGTGACCTATGACTCACGCTCGAGCCCATCTCATTCAATTAGGGAGCAGACTCCAGTTACAGTCCAAGACACAGGGGCAGAAGATCTCCTTGCACTGCACGCGAACCTGAATTAAACATTTACGTGTTCCTGCTCTGTGTTACTCGGGGTGATCGTCCTCGGCAGCCTGCACATAACTCTCCATCCCAGTCTGACTTCAAACGAGGACCTAATTAAAGCCGAGTGCCTTTGCGATGGTTAAGAATTATTTTACATGGAAATTTGATACATTTATTCAAGTCATCAATGTGAAAAAAAATCACATTATATACAAAGTGCAGGTTTTAGAGGGGGGGTGGGGGGTTGTTTTGCTTTCATTAATAGAAATGCTGAAGCCTACAATAAGTTGAGTGGATTCATTTGCAGCGTGGACTTAATTCCATTTACCCGCGGTCCCTGTGCGGTACTTTGTTCACAATAAACCTGATTCCCAGTCCGGCTCCGAGGACGGCGGGGTATGATGTCATGATGCCATTATCAGCCAATTACATTACAGGGCAATTGCCTCTGATATATTGGCTATTCAAAACAATCACCGACATCCAGCGGGGCCATCCGGGGCAACGCCATAAATAAACACACGGGTTTACAGCCCAGCTCTGAGTGCATCTATTGTATTAGGATTTTACTTATGAAAAAGCTTGACACGGCCGAACCTCGCTTCTTTCTTTGTCCCGAGTAACGAGGTGATATTAGTACCACTGGGAATCCAAATATTTGACTGGTAAGGTAATCAAACGCTGCAAGTTGCAATGGTATCTGAGGTCAGCTGTGCAGTGTCACCCTCCAATAGAAAAAAACATCCTGTGTTGCCACGGTCACGGTCACGGTCTCCATCATATCGGATCTTGTGAGAGAATATAAGAAAACACAGACAGTCGGCGGCGGGAGACGGACAGAGAGATGGGCGTGATCGAATGTCTGGAGGGATCAAAGAGCTTCTGCAGAAAGCAAACTCAAAGTGAGACCGAAAGGCAACCTCTGAATTAATCAGAGGAGAAAACACGAGAACATAAAACAAGAGCTTTTTCTTTCTTTGCCCTCTCGGAGCAGGTTGCGTTACACGGCTCCTGGTAACAAACACTGGAGACCTTTGACTCCGATGTGGGGAGCGAGCTGATCGATGCACTGTATCTGCAGGAGACTTAACACAACTTTGTAGTTTCATGGGCGCTCCTCTGTTTGTATACACGTGTTCACGCTGCGTGACCAAACACTTGAGCGTCGGCTTGAGCGGGACAAAGTGTCTGTTGTGAAGTGCGGGAGGCTGTGAAACGAGACTTTAAAGAAAAGCAGGCTCTTGTTTAACATATGCAGCTATTTGTCTGCACTGCGCACATCTGGACGTACTCATTTCATCTGACAAGTGTGTGAATAAACCGGCTCCGGCTCCGAATTTTGTGTCCACGTCCGTGAGTTCCCGGCTTTGTTTGGATCTGGGTTTCTTCCATTCTTTTATCTTGCTTTCACAGAATGTCGGCCTCGGCCTGCGTGTGTTTGAATGTTTATGTTTCCAAATTTTGATTCGTCTGACTGTCTGCGAGAGAATGTGGGAGGTAGACTGATGTATTGGTCTGACATCTTCATATTAGCCTTTCGCTATTAGATAAAGACTAGTGCTGCCGCCTGCCAATGTGAGGACGTGAACATGGGATGTTTCTCAACCTCTTCCACGGGAATGAAAATCATTTCTTTGAGGAGTAGCTGTAGATGAGGCCTGCCAGAAAAGTTTGGCCCCGTGAACTTTCCAGACTCATCATTACAGTTACAAATCATACGGCCTGAAATTTGAGATATGGCAGTGATTCAACATTTTTCCACTCACTGATAATGACCTGGCCTTTGAATCATTTTAGTTACATTGCATACAACTTCTAAACACCCCTTTTCTCCAAAATTAAGTGGTATACCCATTATTTTGTAAAATAGGGTAAACCCACTAAAGAATCAGAATTACTCCTTTCACCTTGGTGTTTGCTGCAGAGTCATTCGACACTGGAGTGAATGCCGATTACATCCATTCCCAATGCAGAGAAAAAACAGATGTTTGTTGATGTTTTTGAGTTTTTGCCAATTTTACATGAACTAACCCTCACATTAACCCCCAAAGAAGATTTTACATAAGGTGTTTTCTTTACTTTTTAGCTTCAGAAACAAGGAGCCGTTCTAATATGCACAAGGAGTCTGTGATATTAGATATTGTTATAATGAATAAAGAATTTCAGTACCCCTGTTCATTCTTATAGTGTCCAACAGTGGTGTTAACACAGTCTCAGGGAAGCTTTTATCCTGAAAAAAGATGAATAAAACAGTAAGAACATACTAAAACACTATTAATGCAATAAAATGGCTGTTCAATCTAATTTATATTGAAATAATGTTTATTAACATTTAGATATTAAACATCACCTTAAGTTGGTTCAGTTTCCTCTCCCATAAGAGATGGACGGGTCTTTAATGAGAGAAAAGCTCCCGGAACCCGCCTGGATCTCAAAACTGCCTTGAACTTCACAAAAGGAGCCGCTGCCGTTTGCCAGCAAGTGCTCACTGTGGTGCAGAGACAGAGGGAGAGAAAAGAGAGGAGTAAAGGAGCAGTAGAGAGGAAGCGAGGGCTGCACTACGACAGGACAGTGGAAGGAAGAGAGGAATGAGAGGGAGCAAAGATAGAGAGGCAGTGGTGAGAAGAAGAAACGTTAGAAAAAGAAGGGAGCAGAGCTGGAGGGTGCAACACACACAGAGAGAGAGAGATAGAGAAAGAGAGAGAAAGAGAGAGAGGAGATGACAGGAGTAGAAGAAGAAGGAGGGTTTGCTCTCCCCCCCTTCTCTTCTCTCTCCGTTGCCATGTTTCCCAAGAGCAACACCGGCTCCCGTCTCGCCAGAACGAGGATGCTCTTAATCTTGCCTCGCTCGTCTCAGCCGTTGCCAAGTGCACTGATTCATGTTGGCTCAGACACAGACAGACAAGTGTTTGCACCTTGACGAAAAAAGGTACACAAACACACGGGCATGAAGGTCCTGTGCACACATCCAAACTCACACGTACAGTATATGACACATGTAACATGTGTGAACTAGACCGTCTTCAAACGCATCAAAGGAAACACACGGACCAGCTTTGGAAAACGGCGATGAAGCCATGCATTTGAAAACTGAGGCAATCACAGAGAAACAATACACACAGAATATAGTGACGCACAAAGGGAACATGAAAGCAGCAAACACATAGAGACACATGGCAAAGATACAATTGTATTGGCTGTATACATTTGCACATGTATACACATGCAGCCTGGACTGTACTGTGCACAAACAACACATTGAAATATCTAAATTAACATAAAAGTCTTGTTGGCACTTGCAGCACTTGCTTAAGATGAAAGAACGATTTGATTCAATATGATTTGTATCGCGCCAGATCACAGCGAACACAACCTCAACACACAAACCTCATGAGGTCAATCTTAAACTTTTATGGGGAGATACATTTTCCCACGATGAGAAAGCACTTGGTGACTGGAAAAAACGAAAACCATCGTCTTTCCAAAACCTGAACCAAAGACCATCTTTTCTTTATGAAAGAAAACATTACAAAACATTTGTTTAAGGTCATGTGTAGTGAGTGCATTCTGAAAACAACACAAACAGACACAAACGCACCCTTGTGTTTTTGCAAATCCACGAGAGACTAACGGATATGTGCACAGGAACAGGTGCACAAACACACACCCAAACAGCCAGGTGTGTGAATTTAAACCCATCCGATTCCATTAGGCTGATCGGTTCAACGGCAGTGATTACCTCTGATTGAGTTTCACAACATTGGCAATGGGGAAGAACAACTGTCTCCCCCTGCACACGCGACGCCACCGACCATTCAATTGCAATTATATCCACCATATTAGCGGATTAGCACACAAGCTGACCCCGGTGAGGAACGCTGCCAAGACAGAACCCAGGTGAGTTAGGAGGCAGGTGTTGTTACTCCCCGCTGCACCCTCCAACCACACACCCTGCCTGAGGGGCTGGCATACAGCTGGAGCAGTCGCACGCCATGCGTAGTGATGCGTGGCGGAGGGGCCCCCCCCCCGAGTCCCTTTATCAGCCCAGAGTGATGGGTGATGACGGCACAGTGTCTGCTCTCTGGTCTGTTTGAGGGAAAGAGAGGAGGAGGAGGCAAATGTCTCTTCTGAACAAATATGGACATAATCACAATTTGAGCAGTTACGAAGTTCCTGTTTCCAAATGTGTGAATATCACAGATTCAGGCGTCTTTGTTTTCAAGAATCCAGCACTTAGAGTCCTCATGTGTTGATTACACTAGTGCAGTGCTCGTTTTAAACCTGCCTGTTTAGAATGTTCTGTTTTCTTGACCTCTGCTGATGCTCCGGAACTACTTCAGTATTATTCCTTGTTTTTATCAAGTCCTCCTCAAACAGTTCTACAATATGCTGTCATTTCTTTGGGCTTTTTGTGCCGGAGCTTGCGTGCAGAGCTTTTTATAAACAGACTATGGTACAAACTGAAGTTAGAAAACTTTGTGTTCATCCTACCTGGTTTGTCTGCAATGAAGACATAGTGTGAATCGTGAACTGTCAGTTGGATTTATTACTCGGCCCAGAGTGGTGGTCGCCTGTTTATTCAAATGTTTTCATATTGAACTTATCACGTGTCCAACTATCACCAGACTCTGCACTCCCCTGGGCCTTTGGCAGTCCACAGATGTGCATCTTCCCGTCCTGCAATAACATCAATTGACAACCTAGTTAAAAGAAATGAATGGATTCTGTCATAAGAAACACTGTTTGTTGCTTTTACTTCGAAACAAGTACAGGAATTGTTTCAAATATTTATTTGTGTGTTACGCAGGGAAAGACCAAATGACACGGTGTCGAAATGACATGCCAGATGTTCTTTGACGCACTCCAGCAGGTGAGTCACAGGTGTGCAGGTGAACATGTGGGAAAGAAGGAAGGCCACGCCTTGACTGAGACATGCCCACATTAACGGGACCAACAGGGGGGTACACAGGAAACACAACGGAAAAGGAAAACAGAAATCCTGCCGAACAACAACCAAAGATGTATAGTTTATTACGTTGTTACTACTGTGTAAAGACAGCTTCTTCAGGAGGAGTGTGGAGCCCATCACTCATCCACTGTTTCAGTTACAGTGAAGTGCAGCGGTACGTTTCATCACTGGCGATTCAACGAAAATCATCACCTTCGTCCACATCATCATCGCGGCCCTGCCTGTCGACATCGTGCCCATCATTTCCATCATCGGGCTGTGTACAAAAACACTTCCTGCCATAATATTGCAGGCGCTGGGGGAGCCCTGCGTTGAGCGGTGACACGTGTTGATGCCTCAGCAGCTGGGTATGTCCATGAACGGGTTTCATGTCTCATTTTGATAATGTGTCCCATTCACTAACCTCCCGTCCCGTCTCTCAGCGCTTCCTTGCCCCTGTCTCTGTCTCATCTTCCCCCACCGACCTCAGGGTGCACCCAGGAATGTGACATGCTGCCAGACGAGCCGACACACAGACTAAGTGGGTGTGCACGATATCAGTGTCCCGACAAGTGATGGGTTGATGCGGTTCCTATTTTTTGTTTGCCTTGTTTACAGGTGCGAGGAACATGAGCAATTTCATGAGTCATTCAAAAAAATGCTTGAATTTATGTCCGAGGACACTAAACCTCCTCCCAGAGGTCGGTGACACCTTGATGGATGGTGACACTCCGGTGATGAGTGAGATTACGCTGTAATTCTTCCGCTGAGAGAGTTGCAGGCAGAGTAGCTTCTGATGTTTCCCCCGAGATTCCGGGGATTCATAGCAAGTCAAGTAATTAAGTGGTCTCGGATTAATTAAGCCAGGATCTATTTTCATTCTTCCCCGTTACACCACAACAATGTGTTTAGATTCCCCGAGTGAAACGGCTGAGAGGGTAAATAACATAATGAACGGGCGCAATTTGTGTGGGCGTGTCGGCAAGGAAACGTGGTAACACAGATTTAAATGGCTTCCCCTCTCTATTAATATTCATTGCATTTTTTTTCTTTTAAATAAAGGATCCTTAATTAACAGCCTTTTCTTCTTATTAACTAAGGCTGCTTAACTCTGGGAAGCATTGATACTATATATAAGCACACACTTTAATTTCCGACTTGCATAAATAACGGTGAGAAATGTACTGTGCTGTACTGAGCCTACACACTATAGCTGTCAAAACGTACAGAACATCTCCACTTTTCTGATTGTTTCTAGATTATACATGCAATGTCCCAGCGAAAAGAAGTAGAAAAATAATAAAAACAGAAACAAGGTATTTGAAATCCTTCATTTAATCTGTATTTTTGTTAAAAATTCACCTCCAGAACAAAGGCATTTCACACAATAGGAGTATTTCAGAGGATTCAGCCCAACACTGTTACAGAAGGTCCACAAAACTTGTTTATTTGTGTTTGCTTTGCTTTCTAGGTGCAGCTCGTCCTAAAGCAACTCCTTGGGGTTTAAAGTAGATACAGTGGCTCAGTAGCTTGTTTCTGAATCTCATTTCTTAATTGTTTAAATCCTCTTCACGTCCAGACAGCCATCGAATTAACTAAGTCATTTGTTAAAAAAACAAGATAGAGTAGTAGACAGTAGTTAACATGACAAAGGATTTCTGTCCAACTGAATGATTTGCAGCCTACCTGTCAGGCTGGGGAAACGTACACTGCTGAAGCAGAGACGACAGACAATATTTACAGAGTCAGGGAAAAAGTCGGTTTCTGGCAGTTGTCAGTTGGCGTTCGTATGCTTTAGGGGCGGACTTTTGATGAGAGGGCTGATGGGAGGAGTCGGGATGTGTCGGTTATAACTGTAGCCTGCTCTTGCTGCTTTTACAGGATTATCAACCCTAAGACAAGTAAAATAAAGTATTTATCAAATGCTTTCTCTAATTCATCCCATCTCTGCAGCAGCCTGTCCAGAAATGTGTTGGACTCGTTTGCTTTGCTTTCACATTTCATCCAGCTCATCCCGAAGCAGCTCTGTGGGGTTTATGTCTGGGGACTGTGCTGCGCCTCCATCATTTGAAGCCACCGTCTGCTTCTTTTCTTTTAATGTTTCGGGTCATTATCTTGCTGTTGGATGAGTCTCTGACCGACCAGGCTTTCCCTCCTTTCTTTTTCCCCCCACCATTCTATCATCACTATATAGTTGTACTTCCTGCTGTACACTGTTCTCTTAACAATGCATCAGACAGGGTAGTTGCACAGTTTGTTCCAACGCTGTATTTGTACAAACAGTGGGTGTGATCCTGTAGGAATTTTTTTGCATCAACCTTCAACAGTGAATTTACTTCCATTCCTGCAATAACGCTTCGTCTTAACTACCGAATTTGTTATTGTTTAAATGGCACAGATTTAAGGTTATTCACTGGAATGAGACTAATTGTGTAAATCATTTAAGCACATAGATGGTATGAGTGTCTCTCAGTATAAGCACCCTTCCAGCCTCGAACCACCATAACAGCTGATATAATAAATTCTCATATTTTCTTTCATCCTTTCAATAAAACCTTGTGCCCAGTTGGGCCAGCCATCTATAACGATCAGATTCCCCCCCTCCCCCTCTCTCTCTCTCCACAGCCCATGGGGGACTCTGTCTGAGATCCATGGGGTGCTATTAAAATACATTTTAATATCGCAGCCTCTAAGACGAGTCTCATATCACCCAACAAAAAAAATGTGATACGCTCCCTCGCTGGAGGAACGCAAAGGCGACGCGACATGAAAGGGAGACAGAGGTTGTATTTCATGTCCCGTGGCTGCTGTGTATTAAACTTCAATTGTAAAGAGCCAACAATGGATGTGAGTCATGTTTAATACAGTGTGTGTGTGTGTGTGATTGATGGGATATCTGAACCAACGATAAAAGGAAAAAAATGCGGTGCAGGTGGTTGGTCTGGAGATGGGCGCAGTGGACCATTGTGGTGCCCATTTCCTGCTCAACGTATAAAGAGAATATTGGGTAAAAAGAAAAATCTGAATACCCTGTTGGTGTTTAGAATATCATTCATCATGGAGTACTTCTGAAAACACAGCATGTAAGAAGGATGTTGCATGTTGCTAGTCTCAACTGTCAGTTTTAACAAAAGTTTTTTGTATTGCTGTAATATAAAGTTGTTTGCAGGGATAATTTTACAGATGCTGTCTCCGTCTTTTCCAATTATTCCTGCTGTCATGTCCACTTGAGGCTTTAGCATTGATCCCCTCCCACGTTATCTTCGTCTCCGTGTCTCGGCCCGGGCGTAATCTTCACCTCAGCTCTCCCGACACCTCACCGTCTCTCATCTCCTTCTATTTTTTACCAGCTTTGATGACACCTTGTGGGGGGGTGCTGGAATCATATTTTTTTTTACACATTTGATGAAAACTGTAAAAAACCTTCCGCTCAATTTTCTCCGTCTGACCTTTTCATTGAAGAGTCCATCTGCGCTGGCGCCTGGTGACTGAGGACCCATCCCTGCCAGGTTCATGGATCACTGCGTCTCGACAGGAAAAAATAGCACTGTGAGATGGAAGTCGCAGCCTTCTGCATTTCAGTGAAATGAAGTGAAGGGAAACGGCCGGTCATAACTCGCCATAATGACAGAATCGCTTATTTAGTTGTCACTAATAAGAAACACTGCCTTTGTGGTGGGACACTGAGATCTGCTCGTTGTTTTGAGTGATAATGATGCAGAGTCCTATAAATCAGGCGGAGAAAGCTAATGCTGTGATAAAGCAGGGGGGTAATTACATGCTGACAGCATCGGAATATACAAAGCCGAGGCTAAAGCTACAAAATTACATTACGGCTCATCACCAAAACTTCAATGTCAATCAATTCGGGAGTTGTCCTCTCCCCAATAGCACCATCACCACAGGCCCCTTTTGATTATAAAAGAAAGTGGGCGCAGTGAAGCATTTCGGGAGCAGGAAGCTTTTAGCTGGGCACCAATCCCAGCCTGGATTCTCCAAAAAGCCTGCTGGCCATGAAAGAGTTTGACTGCCTTTCTAGATGCCCACGCTGAGCTGATGGGGCCTGACACGGGTTGGCTGGTGACCACCACCCAACCGACTCGACTCGTCCCCTCGACACCCACTAACCTCCGAGAACCCAGTTGGGTTAGGGGGCCCCCGTTTTTTGAGCCAACGGGGCTGACGTGTGAAAGGAGCCAGATGCCTGAGCAGAAAGAACCGTGGCATTGCTGAACTGGGCCCCGCTCCGTTCGGATACTGGGGGAGCGGCGGGAGGCGATCGCTGGGGGCAGCCAAGATCCCAGGTGACGGGCGGCTGGGACAATGTCACAGTGGTGAGCTCACAAAAGACGGCGGGCTGTTTTGTGGTCGCTGCCGACCCCGGGACATGAATGTAATTAGAGCACAGTTGAAAGGTCAGGACTGTACTTTTAAGTGCCAGTGAACGCAGCGAGGGTCGAATGTACCATTGAGGGAGAGATTGACTGGTGCCCCATCCTCCCATCGCACCCCGGACATCAGGGGACCCGGCCAGCCTTTGTCAGCCTGTGACAACAGCTAAGAAAACACACAAAACATTTTTGATGAAAACATTTATCGGAAGATATCTAAATGAATATTGAAAATTTTTTGGATAAACTGAAATAAAATAATCAAACGCATTAGCGACAATATCAACCACAATTTCATCCTTTGTTACTATGAACTTTAACTCATCATATACATACAATAATCCCTTTTTCCAAATCCATGATGATGCAGCTGAGACAAATTGTATAAATATCCATTTACATATAATTGCCAAACCCTACATTTGATGTTCTTCTACTTAACCCACTTTAACTTTCAAAAACATAAACTTTGGAGGAGCTGTGATTACCATACTGTATTTAATATGTTCATCCAATGGCCGCTTCCAGTGTAAACAATGCACATTTTTATCTTTTGGACGTTTCCCTATCAACAACACAGTCTGTTGCTGGACCCTGCCAGACAAGCAGCTCTGTTCTCCATCATCCGTATTGCACCAGATCTTTTTTTTGTTCTTCCTCCCTGTACTGTAGATCCATCTGGTCGGCAGAGGCACTGGGCAGATCTGTACTGGCTTCACTCTGCCGGAGCAACGATTCCAGACAGCGGCGACTCGTCTGCTCACTCATCGCGTCCTTTTATCGCAGAGGTAACCTTAGAGGAGTCTATGAAAATGATCAGTCATGTTCTTTGACGTGGGGATTATTGTCACTGCGGGGAAGAGAAGTGTAGCTCTCCTGAACAGCTTTTCATTGACTGGAACAATTTGGATCCTGCAGTGCTCAGCTTGACCCGTGATAACCAGTTGTGAATACTCATAAGTCTTCCCCCGACTGTACTGACGCCTTAGAGAAGTGTGTAACTGCTCTTTGTGTGTGTGCTTTCACCTTCCATCTTTTCCCAAGGCTATATTGAATTATGTCTCTGTCAGATCCCCAAGCCCCCTATATTTCCTCCGCTGTGCAGCAGCCTTAGATTCAGTATCAAATTCTCCTCACGCTGGCACATTGTGCATCACACAGGCCCCTCAGATCTTTATCCCAGCATCCCTTTCCCTGGCAATGCTGAATTAAAGCTATGTTCTGGTTTTAAAAAGGACTTCATCACAGATGGAACATGCACCGATCGACGTGAACATTCCACACTTAATCAGTTAAACAATTAAAAGTGCAGGAAACAAATTGTTTCACGGCACCGTCTCATCTTAAAAAGGGATCTATTAAAGCCAACAACAAAAGATTTACTGAAAAACAATCTCCATGCTCACTTAGTTTCTTTAAAACCTCTTTGGCTGCGATGGGGATTGGCTTTAATTGATGAAATGGTTCATTAGCCCTGTAAATGTGTATATTTATCATTGTGCGGTAACAAATTGGATTTTGAGTCACACTGTCGATCTGATGGCCCATGGACACTGGTGAATGGAGGCCGACAGAATGACGATAGAGATCCCAGTCTGTGCTCCGCGGAACCCATTCTCAATCATCAATGGGGGAGTCGCAGGGAAAATGAGCCCGGTTGCTCCATTTTCTCCAATGAGGCAATTAGGTGGACAGGCTGAATGGAGATCAGCCTCAGCTTCGCCATACCACAATGGAATGAGTGAGACATGGGGAACGGGGGGGGGGAGCGAGAGACGCTGGGCTATTTGCACCTCCATCGATTCCTTTTAGCCCAGAATCATCAAGACCTCTTGCAGATATTGATCAGAGCAGGGAGCCACCTTGGTTATCGATAACGATAAACTGGGAGACTCCCCAACACCATGAAAGCTCGATATGGTAAAGAAGCTGGAGCTGTGAAGACAATCTGGTTGCCAGTGCAGCAGCAATATAGGCCAACGGGGACCAGACTGGCAAGAGGCAAAGGCTTCAGACCAGACTGTGTCCTTTGGGGAGTTTGCTTTTACTGCAAGGTCAGCCTCTCAAGTGTTTGATACGGAGGAAATCAAAGCACCACATCTGAGAGCAGCCTCTGAGAAGCCAAACGTGTCTCTGCAGCCCACACCGACAAGACGGATGATCAGAGATGTAGGAGCTCACATTAATGCTGCTAATTAGGAGAAAACATATTTTAACACTACAAACACAAGTGTGCGTGCCTGAAATTTCTAAATGAATGCCAGCCTGACTAGGCAGAGGCAGATATCCTGCTGGAGACAGCGGGGGAGGGTGTCACACCTACTGTACTCTGCATGAAGACTTGGATTTCTTAAAACAATTTCAGTAATCAAGCTTTGCTATCTGCAGGTTGCTGATACATAAACAAGGAGCAAAACTTTTAAAACTTTTTTATTTTACCCAATCATACTTGGAATGAACCATTTCTCTAAAGGGGGGGTTAACACCTACTTTGTTTGGTTCAGACCTTCAGACTTTTCAGTTTAGTTCAAACTAGAATAACCGGTGTGAAAGGTGTCTTGGACTATGGTCCAGACCAAAAGAGATGAGATCAAACAGAACCATGGTTCGGTGTATTTGCAATATGATTTTTTTTCGTAGTTAGGACTTTAGGACCAGTTTCAGGAAGCTGGGACAAGATTAAGCAATAGAAGAAGAACCAGCGGCTGAAGCAGCTCCCCGGATTGATTGTAGTCTTCACCTCTGATTATGTTAGAATGACAACAACGTTCATTTTGCTAGTAGTAATACTTTAATGTTATACTGGTAACAAAATCAGCAAATCAACGGGTTCATGCATTTTTCTCCATTTAAAAAGGAAGGATGGCTTGTGCCATGGTCAGGACTTTCAGGTGTTGAAGCAACACAATTTGTATTCTAAACAGATACTGTATCCACAATTGGGAATCTGCAGAAATCTACAATCAAATCCTTCACCGACAACCACTTACAACTTGATGAAATCTTGTCATCTGATTAGAACTATTCATTCCGTGTCTTCTAAAAGACGATCCGGTCAGAAGAAAGTATTTGGTTCAGAGAGAAAATGGAAATAGGAAAAACTTCATGTGCCAAACACAGGGGTCACTTCAAGACTGCAGAGGGCATCAGGAGTGATACAACCCAATGAGGCAAGTTGCTCAAGCGAGTCCAGCCTGTCTTGACTGCAGATGGGCCAATTAGGAGATGATGAAAAGCTCTGGGAAGGTGGGCCTAAACTGTGTCTTTGTAATTGGCTGGATTTTTTCTTTGAGATACGAGAACACCTGCTATCCAATTTTACATCAAAATAAATACACAGCATCTCCAGAGGCAGGAGCGGAGTGGTGGCAGACAGGAATTTGTGAGGGGGAAAAAAAACCTCAAAATCACAAGCAGAAAGCTGATACACAATATCCAATCAGGTCTGCGAAGCCCATTGAAAGTAGGGGGACATTCCAAACTGTATTAAGCACATGTTAAGTCTTTTCCTGAGCAGTAAATTTGGAGGCAAATTGGGGGAGCTCAAATAGCAAAGACTCTTCAGGGCACTGACAACATGTCTGGCCCATTACGACCAATGAAAGCACTTTGACATCGGTAATAACTGGATTCTGATGAGCAGGGCTCGGGAGTTTGAGGGAAAGCGGTTTTCTCCCACACTTTTGTCTGCTTTTTATTTTTTCCCCTCCACAGGCATGACTACAAGGGAATCTTTTTTTTCCTCCTTTTCTTCCTGACAGGCCATCCCTCTCTCTCCATTTTCTCTATCTCTCACCTTCCAGTGCATCCTGCTATTTTTCATCTCTCCATCCAGCCCGGTGGGGTGTTTTTTTATGGAGAAGCAATGGTGCTGAGTGTTTCAGCACTCCATAAATCTTTGCCTGTGTTGTCTCATTTGTTATCCTTTTAGGTTTATGTTGCCCCCCCCTTCCTATGTGGGCAGACTAAGACCTGATCCCGGGAGGCCGCCATGGAACTAGAGGTATCTCCTCCTGTGGTTCCACTAACAGTTACAGCATGTGTGGCACTGAGCCATGAGAAGCCCCCGTGGCCTTTAAATACATACAGTCTGCAACTACCAGGGAAAAAGAGGAATAGGTGGAGAGTAATATATGGCTGACTTGTCTTTTGACCTTCCAACTATTAATCCACCATATACCCACCATTTTGTGGTATCCCACCTGGACCTGGACCGCATCAATAACGCTCATCTTTTCTCGCTCCAGCCAATTGTCTGCTCAGCATTTTGTTCTACCACATCAAACAAGTAACCTTATTGAATTAGGAAAGAGTCACCTTGAAATAGTAGAAATGACATTTACTGTCAAATAATCCATTTGGTAATTGAATAGATTTGTGCGTGTAGGTCTGGGCCAGCCATAGGGAAAATATTATGGCACACAAGCAGGTTACTTGTGTGTGATAGATAATAACAGCAGATGAAGCCTGTGTTATGTTATTGATATTTAGGTGTGTACATATTAACAGCTGTATGAAGCTCTCCATCCTTTTGAGCAGCTTATCATTTTCATATGTGGGAAGGAAGTGAAAACTATGATCCGACATTAAAAAAAATACTCAAATCTACTGTATGATTCTGTTATACTACCATTATACTTGTAGTATAACTGATTATGAGTGCATACAGTAAAGTCTGAATTTCATTTTAAACACAGTAGATTACATTACATTGCCTACTGTGTTTGTTTATCTTCTGGTATTGACGCCGGTCGAATTGCCAAACTGGTGGATTCAGAACAGAGTCCATGTTGGACACGTTTCCAGGGATGCCACACAGGACATTCTCACACCCCAGGACCCTGGAGGGTTGTCAGCCATCACACTTGGCAAAGACAGGCGTCTCCTCCCTCCATGAGTTTGTCTGTCTGTAGTGAGTCCAGGACCACAGCCTGTCAATACTGATGGAGACCCCACTGACTGAGGGAGGCTGGTTAGCCACCAAACACATGTGTGTGTGTGTGTGTGTGTGTGTATGACTTTGAGCCCAAGGTACATTCCAGGACAGGAGAACACAAATATACAGTCTAACCATCCTCAATAACATGATAATTCAAAACTAATGGAATTTGTATAAATGTTATTGATCTTTTAAGCTATAAATAGTATCACAGACAAACTATTAATGCAAGAAAACCTTCTACAGCAACAGCAGTTTGCATGAGGTTCTTTAACTTTGAGGTTTTAAAAATGTTCCCATTTGATTTGTGGTGATTACTGAGGGAATGGTTCATGGATCTGAGGAAAAAAAGAATCAGAGCACTATTGGGAATGGTTCAAAGCCGCTGTTTTCAGGAGATAACTGTCAGATCAAGATAATCAATGTAATCAATAATCCGTCAAAGTCTGAAAGCTTTCAGTTTGGCTGTGTCCATTTATTGAATCTCTGTAGAAAAAAAAGAAAGGCCCCACTTCTGTACATTCGCTGCTGTGTGTTTGCATCGCTGTGTGGAAACCTGACAACTTGTGGGGGAGGAGAGAGAGAGACAGTGGAGTGAAAAGGAGTTAAAGAGGGAGCCTACCAAGATAATGAGCCGACAAGAAAGGAAGAGCAAGGACGGAGCCTCGCAACATTCGACGTAAGCGTCTCATTCATATTCACAGTCATCTGGCAGCCGGCGGGCGGACGGCCGGGGCAACAAATTTAATCAAGGCCCCGGCAGAGTACGAGTTTGAAGGCTCAAACACTCGGCAGGGGCTATGAGACTAGATTAGCATCCCACATCTGTAATGTTGTGAGCATAAGAATAATGGGCATGAGCAGAAATTCTGGGGGAGTGTGATGCAGATGATTTTTTCCCCCCCCCCATCTCATTTACATTTGGGGAATTTAGCTGAAAGTCATTTGCAGAGCCAAGTTAAATAGGTGCAACAAAGAGGGTTAAATGCATAGATCACATCAGAAATACACACCAGGGCTTAGTGGGTTAAAGCATGTGACAATAGAGTTACTGCTGAGGGATCACTGAGAAAGAATAGAATAAAAGACAAAAGGAGAGAGAGAGAGAGCAGGAAGATCAGTCAGGCTGTCAGTTCTGTGAATACTGTACCATAGACATCCCTTCTATAATGTAACGTGGTGTCCATTCAGCTCCCATTTACTGCAAAGACACCATCTTTACCCTGAGGTCTGTGCTTCACCATTCAGCCACTTTAACATGCTGCCTCACAAATATTTAAACATAATACATTGTGTTATAGAAGTTGCCCCCGATTTTTCTTGAAATGTGAGGAATGTCTTCAGGTCATCACTTCCTATGAGGAATGGATACAATGTATTAAAACATGTCAACTGTTGTATTTGACATTGAATAACATGTTAGATTGAGCTTGTTAACCCTGAGATGAGGAAACTCTGCAATTCCAGAAAATTAGGCAGTTACTCTTGTACTCGTGAGGATAAACTTAAAAAAATATAAAAAAAATATTTTTATCTCGTTATTCTATGTCCTCCCTCGGAATCTTCTCTTCTCATTCGCCAATGTACATATCGGCTCAATTTGCATACGTTTATACTGTTTGACATTAGCTTGCTACTCAATACTTGTCTTTATTACTATATTTGTAGTCTATTATTAGTCAGAGGATTTATCAGGCTATGAATAATTTCCCCTGCAGTGAAACATTCACCATGTTTTATTAATATAAGTGTAGAAAAACTGTGCAAAGCTTTAGTCACATAAGAATCTGATTTATGAGGAATCACGTCTCCTGATGTGATTGGTCGCACTGATGGGACATTCCTATCATAGATATCATATCACACTGTAGGTTATGTGATATTTCTGGGTGTGACTGTGAAGCACAGCTGAAAAGACCTTAACATTTATAAACTGCACTATACGCTGTTTAAGGATGAGGTTTTGAGTATTAGCTACACAGTCTGAACTTTTTTTAACAGTATTTCTTTAACTGCGTTAAAATTTACTACACGTTCAAATATAGTCATTAAATGCTGTTAATGCAGTTTCACGCCATAAAATTGAATGGAAATGAACATGTAGTTTTAACAAAGGCACTCTTTTAAACCGTAACTCACAAAAATCATTGGATGTTAATGGGTCGGACTGGAATCACTGAGGCATAAACTTATATCTCATCTATTTAAACTATATTTTCCTCTTCTGTTTCCAGCAGCACTTGAATTAAACCGAATACTGTACATTCAAAGAATTATTCTGGAAAAACAGAGGGATTTAAGCACTTCTGCATCTATTAGGGAAAGTCTAGTCTGCTTACTAATGTGGTCTAGTGCACAACTCTGAATAAAAAGTAATGGTTTTCAGTTTAACGACTCTGGTCTCTGACTCACACTCTTTCACTGCTGCTGTGGAGGTTTTAAAACACAATCAAGCCCTGAAACATCTTATGGAGCCACTAGATTAATACAACAGAGTTTAATGTACAACTTATGGAATTCTTCCACCATAGCTGCTCGCCAGTTGCTTCTGCAGTTTCTTTACATCTGCGTGAAAAGCATTCTAACTCGCATGAGGAAAGTGAAAAGTGAGTGAATCATCAGTGTTGATTTTGCATTTAGATAGTAATTTAATATGAAAGACAGAAAACTTTTGAGTTTGAATCCTCATTTCATCTTCAGCAATTCAAACCTGTACATTTTATTCAGTAAAAACGTTGTTAATAAGATTTTTAAGCACACTGAAGATTTGTGGTGCGCAGGAGGACCCAAAAATGTAGAGCAAGGAATATAAGAAAAAGTGTCCTTGAATTAAACAATGGTAAAACCAACAAGTCCAAAAGAATGAATGAAACAAGGCTAAATTGAAAAAAACATGAGAAAATACAAAGAACAAGAAGAGAATGGAAACAAGACAGAGAAAAAACATCAACGGATGAAAGACAAAGGGAAGCACTGAGACTTATATACACACCCACAGACACACACACATGCACATACGCACACACGCAGGAGGGAGGAGGGATGATTGCACACAGGTGAAACACATGGGGAACAGGTGCAGACCATCACAGGGGCAGAAAAGAGGACAAAGACAGGAAGTTAAACCAGAGGAACATTTCAAAATAAAACAGGAAACACAGAACTCAGAATGAACACAAATCCAAACACAAGTAGAACACAGGTAAAAGTCAATGAATAAATTCCGACAAAAATCCCCAAACTTTATCTAAGAGTCAAGATTCATGACTCGCATGTCCTTGCTATGAATGATTACTTTTTTTAAAAAAGGTCTAATTTTTCTGTTTGTTTACTCCTGCCTACCCAAAATTGACAGTAACTTAAGTGCAAAAATGTTTTTTTTCTAATTAACTAAAGCAGAAGACTTAGATGATAATATGCTAAATAATTAAATGTCAAATTAGTTGTAGATAAAGTCTGTGTTGCACCTTAAGTTGAGTTTGTGCACAAGACGTAGAAAGCTCAGCAGTGATTTTAAGGCCATTCAGGTAAACACTTCATAATCTACCAACCTGTCCCACAGCTAATCTTAATGGACCCAAACAAATGTGTAGTATGAAGTATCAGTTACTTTAACCACTTGTCGCCAGCTAATCAGTAACACACATCTAATTGTAGCTGGTATGTTCAGAGATGTAATCTCCGGCTCTTAAATGGGACTCTGTTGAGAAAGGAGAGGGCGCTTTTTGTTGGAG
Source organism: Pseudopleuronectes americanus (assembly GCA_038501795.1). Taxonomy (NCBI): domain Eukaryota; kingdom Metazoa; phylum Chordata; class Actinopteri; order Pleuronectiformes; family Pleuronectidae; genus Pseudopleuronectes; species Pseudopleuronectes americanus. Next base: position 16,382,097 of record CM076724.1, read on the forward strand.
GAGCAGCACTGAACTGGCTGATCTACAACGCTGATATCCCACATTCCTAACTTCTCTTATATCCCAAGTCAAACTGAAGCACTAGTCACTAACTTCAAACTATTCATGCACAAAGCATTTACCCTGTTAAACAAGTAACCGGGTTTCATGTCGAACAGTGTAGCTCTGTACGAATAATTTAATTTAATCGCATGGGTGCCCCTAATTCTCCTGTTTGAAAATCCACGGGATACACCTATTCAACATTATGAGAATATTTTAGTGCAAATAAAATCAATGGCGGTGTGATGTATATGTTATTATTTTGATATAACTGCATTCTTACCCGTAACCAAATAGAAAGATGATTAAAAAGAAAAAATAACCATTTTCCCCCACATATCCTCTGCTGGAAAAAAATAACAGATGGAGGAAACGTTCCCATAGGAAGTGTATTGGCAGTGGAGAGATACTGTCCAGGTTTATTGTAAATGTACAATAAATTTATATTTATATATATAAATATTTAAAGAGGCTTGTCTTGTGTGCTAACTCCAGTGTATGCCAATGTTCATCATCTCAGACACTTTAAGACAAGAGTTCCACTGCCTCGTTGGCCAAAAGCTAATGTACCAGCATTTGGCTCTTGGCAGGTGCTAATATTGGACCTGGATGGGAGGAAATGAGAGTTGAATCCAAATATAATGACTTCATGGCCAATCTCCAGGTTTGCTTTGAGAGTTGTCGGAACAATCGGGATCAAAACCAGCTCTGTTTCACCAGTGGTGACTGTGCTCAGGACTGGCAACTCTTCCTATCCAGCACTGGGGTTTGGTGCCGCCATCACAGCGGGGACGAGGGACATCTTCCTGTCCATTGTGAAATGTATAGAGAGTGACTGCCATCTTCTCGTCAATCCCAGTGCCCAGATGGCTTGGAGCCCTCGCGTCAACACATTTACTGCCTATTCCAGGGTTCTGGCTCGTCCGCGTCCACAGGCAGAAGCACCAACCCACCATGCCAGCGACCAGCAAGGACACAAGCTCCAAAATAATAGAGAGAATCCACATCCAAATTCCCTCCTGAGTCTTCTCGGCAATCATCCGTCAACAAAAATGAATCCACACCAAGGGGTGCCTGGACTGGTTCAGGACCAGTCTGGGTCTGTAGACAAACTAACAAAATAACAGAAATCGGAACTTCTCTCTCAGACATGGAGAGTAAAGCATGTACATAAATGGCATACGGTCAACTAGATGTCCAAGATCCAAAGATTCTGCAGCGTGCAGATCAGTTCAAAATTAGGTGCAAAAGACCATAGAATGGAATAAAACAGTAATGAAATCATAAGGGAGGACCTCTCCCAGTGGTTAGATGATCCCTCATGATGAAAAGGAGCGAGAGCTCAGCCAGGAAAGTCTTTTAACCCCAACGACTTCTCTGCAACAAGGTAATTTGCTTAATGAGACATTTGCTTTCTCCTTAATTACTGTTGTCAAATGTAACATCCCTACAAGCGTCAAATGCACAATTATATTCAGAGCCGGAGGGGTTGATCAAATCATACTTGAGCCTCATTATTTAAACACTGTGCTCTGTGGGACACAAGAGCACTGCAGATATTTAAAACCAGTAAAACTAGGGGCAACTATCACAATGTCTGTATCCTGCCTTTGTACAACTTTAGAAGTTATGGGCGAGCCAATTTCCGAGAAGCATTTTTATTATGTCCCCTTTGTTGCTTCTCAGAGTTTATTTATTATCTGTTGTCTGTTGATGTCCACTTCCAGCCCAGTATGAGTCAAATACAGGTTTACTGGTGATTAGCACAGCAGTAAAAACATCCAGTGAGAAAATTCAAAAGGATCCAGGACGTTATTACCACTGCTACTCACAACATATATTAGCCAATTTTGATGAAACTGCCCGAGGACAGTTTTCAGGAATAATATATTTTTAGTAAGTTTTCATTGGTATGAGAAGAACAACCTGAATTCCCCTCACCTCATATTTCACTGGAGGCATAGATTTCAGACACAGATAGTAAAAAATACCAGGAGAGAGACAAAAGTAAAACAATCTGCACACCACACGGGTTACCTGAGAAAATACAGATGTGTGCAAAAATGAATAGAAAACCTGAAAAAGGACAATGGCTCCGTCCTCACGGCACGACGGGTCACTGAAGGGTTTGGCCAGGTTCCCATCCTCTTACTGTCAGATGCCCTGATCTGCAACGCTGCTCTCATATGCTATAGCCGGCGGATTTGCTCTCTCATATTCTAGTCCACCATCTGTCAAATACAGGTGACAGCAGGATGATAACTTACAGTGTAATTCACTCAAATACTCACTTCTGCTACCTTTTAACTCGTAGGATGAAATGACTCATGCACGAATGTCTGTCACGCACAGGTCTGACTCAACTCTTTGAGACACTTATGTCAGTAAACCTGCTCTCAGGTACCCCTCACCACTTTTAGTCCACCTCACATTTATAAGATAACCTGTTATTACTTAAGTAAACCCCCTCTGCAGATTAGAGTGCGGCTTGAACCAAACCCAACGGGCATTTTGTTTTATGGGCTCGAACCCGACCTGAGCCTGATGTTTTCAGTGATTACAGGGACGTGCAGCATAAGAAATCAACCGGATAGCCCCGACAACATGACCAAACCAAACTGGAACCCGAATATCATTTCAAATGACAGGCTTTCAGTGCAGGCCCCCTCGAATGCGTACAGACTTCGATAGAAGTGCATCCTGTTTCTGGGCGCTAGTTTCACTCCCTGAAACTCATTAAAAAGTGTCTTAAAAATTAATACTTTAGTTCCCCCTGGGGAATTTAAACCAATGGTTGATAGTTACTTAGCTTTATCCTCTGTACGTATGTGTTTCACTTGAATCATTTTATCTTCTGTATTTTTTATGCATCATATTTAATGTGTTCATTTATTCACTATGTTTGTTTATATGTATTCCATTGCATCCACTCCCTCCACTTCAATGTAAATGAGGGCCTCCCTCAGGGAATTTTGAGTATAAATAAAGGTTAATAAAAAATATTTTGTCGAAACTGGGTCACACTCATTGAATCCCAGTGGGATTGGGCTGGGTATCGACACACTATTGCAGATATGCTTGAATACGTTTAAAAGTCACTTCAAGCTAATGAGACAAAGTAATGCAAATACAGCCTCTGACACAAAAGTCCATAAACAAACCTAGAAATTGGTTGAATACCTTTGATTGATCCCTTCATAGTGAGCAGAGCTTTCATGAGGCCTTTATATACTTTAACAAAGTGAACAGCTGCAGATTCAGAGAAAACAATGCAAACCTTGACATTAACGTTGACACATCTTCAGGACTTCAGCTGTCGTACAGACGGAACGTTGAAGTCTGTGATGGCAGCACAGAGCTGTGAGGGGTATGGAGGAGGCCAACACTGCAGCCACAAGGTCGCCACTCTCAGCATGCACCGGACTGGACAATGGTGTTTGCGCATGTGTGTGTGTGTGTGTGTGTGTGTGTCACGGGGGCAAGTGATGACAAACGATGGCAAATTGGAGTGAAGGCTTCCCGCGGCTCGCTCACCATGCCAACAGAGAATCAGAGGCAAGGGAGCGGCTGAGAAAATGGCTGTCAAACACAAACACACTAACTGGCAGACACAGAGGCCAAGTTTTGACAAAAGGCGAGTGAGTTGCAAAACCTAAGGTGGGAAATCACAGTGGAGTTGTTCTGAAGAGCGCGCCCATCTTGACATCTCCTTCTTCGGACTGATTGAGTGATTTTTATCTCTTTACTTCTCAAATGCAGAGCCGTCATCCGTCAGCTTACGTCTGACAAATACAGTGGCAATCAAAATGCATTATATCGGTAAGTCCTCCATCTGAAACACCTTCAAGAAGCGGAAATAAAGAGAAGGCAGGTTCTCCCACTGGGTAAATCACTCAGTTTGACCTAAATCCATTTCTCTGCATTCTGGAAGACGCAAACATCAAAGATGAACGTAATCATCAGCCATGGATTTGCCGGAGCGCGATGCCTGGGCTGCCCTTCCTCCTTTTGTCACGAGCAGTCTCTCTCTAACCGGATTATTCCCTGATGGCCTCCTCCCCCCCACAGTAAAAGACATGTCACATCAGTTGGCTCCCCAGCGCTCCCCGGGAACCCCCCAAAAAGAGGGAGGAGGCGACTGACTGACAAAGACACTTTTTCACTACGAAATTGTGATGTACCCCAACAACTATTTACAACGATGGACTGACAATCAGCTAAATTGAATGACAGTTTCACTATGACGATGATAGACACTGAGAAATGCCTGATAGGGTTTTAAAAACAAAGGTGAGCAACTGTCTTCTCATTCAGGACTTTAGGCAGAAGGAGATATTCAAAGGCTTTGACCTATGGGCCAGTAATGATTAATTATTGCAGTATACTAGTATTGATCTAGCATTCTGCCATTTATCTTTCCTGATAAGCTGTTTAAGAACTGGCAAGATTAGCCACGATGCAGCCACACACTCTTTATTTTGAACGTTTGAAAAACCCTCAGTTCAAATTGTTCACCTCTGAAAAAGAGATATCAAACTATCAAAAATATTGTCAGGGTTTAAATGCCTATTGACTTAAAATCATTTAACTTTCCAGGCTAGCGCCATTCCATAACCCAGAGTAATGGATTTATTCATGGAAGTAATTGAATCAATGGCAAGGTTCTGTATCTGGTGCTGCAGCAGTCCCTTTCCTTTGAGACCCAGAGCTCAATACTCTCTTTTGGCTGCAGAGTTGCCGCTGCTCTCACGGCTTAATGAGAGATGGCGTTTCAAAAGCTTTAATTGACAAGGCCCCTTAAACATCCTTGAATGTGGCAGCCCTTTCTTGGCCGGGAGAAAGTCCATCGCGCAATTTATCGCCCAGCACCTCACCTCATTGTGGGGGAGGCAGCTACATATCTAGTCGTGCTTTGGTGGAAAAAGAAAATGTGGGCCGAGGCTGAGCATTCATCACAAAAGACAAAATCGTACAGAAAGTCCTCTTTGAATCTAAATGTGATGTGTCATGACCTCACAAACATAGACTTTGCATTTTTCTATTTGGATTGCACTTTAACCCAAGCTTGTTGCTTTAGATAGAAACGCAACCCATTAACTTTATTGGTATTGAAGCCAGGTTCGAATTACAGTAATCAAGCAATCACAGTGTGGCTGTTCAAAAACAAGGTCAACAGTTTCCTGTTAACAAGGTGCAGCAGCTCATCTAAAGTGAAAGCTCTGAGACTTCAAGGTAGGTTCAAGGCTATTCCAGGAGAGCTGACCTCCTCTGGACGTGCTCGCTCACTTAAATGGCCACCGGGGAACTGTGAATCTATCTTCGCTTAATGGATATAGGAATCTCACTTCCCGCCTCGGTGATGAATGACTATGAATGGATGCCCAAAGTATCCCTCTCAGCGGGATCCACCGCTTCATTCATTCTGATAAGAATCATAAAGCCGGGCAGGCATGCTTTGCTTGGGTCAATATCCTGTTTGAGTGTAGCCATTAAGCCACGCGCGACAATGGACGCTAATATCATCAAGGTGTACCACTTTCCATTATGTCATTGCGTTAATCTCAAGGTGAATTATAAATGGCCCTCGGGGCTTCCGGATCCTACACATGCCGGCCTGCTAGGAAGATAGCGATGATGTACTGCATCACATCCGTCAGTGTTGAAAGTGAACGTGCCGGATGACTCTACGGTGAAAGTGTAACATTAACCATTTATTTTTGACAATCACAAGGACCGGTCCTTTTCTAAGTCTCCTATTCAGACGGCAATAACGCTATCTCCACATCCAGCCAAAGGAGCTGTCACTGTGATGGAACGCCTGCTGCCGCGGGACGTCAAGGAAACGGCGATATGGATTTTGCTGATACGGTCACTTGTTTCCCTTTGCTGCTAAACTCTGCGGGAACGATTTGATGCGACTAAAGAGCTGTACGGCCTCCTCTGACAAACAGATGAGTGTCTCGCAGAGAGGAGTGTGTGTGTGTGTGTGTGGGTGTGCGTGTGTGTGTTCGTGTATTGTGACATTTTCGCAATACTTGACATGAGCTCTTGAGGAGAGACAGATGATAACAGACGGGTAAGTCACAAAGCTGTCACTTTCAGGGTAAAAGGCCGGGAAGTGGCTGCTTGATGCCAGAAGTGGATTTACTGTAGGGCTGTTGAATTGTGAGTCCTTTCCAGTTTCTTTTTTCTTGAGGTTCCATGAAGAAAACCTTACAGACACTTGTTTTACTTCAGGTTGGCTTTGTTCATCTGTTTACAGGAGGGATTGAAATTGTAACTATCTGTGTCACCTCCTAAATTGATGCTTAAATATAGTTAAAGTTTCACAGCACTGATTATTCCAGAATCTACACGTTGCCAGCAATAATATAAAATGTTTTTAGACCTGCAGCAGAGATGCTGGGTGGAAATCTACTATTTGCTTTAATCTGCCAGTTCAAAAAAAATATATACAATAAGCTTGTGCTGCTGTTGTTTTGTGTCAGTGAGTGAAACACAACCATACAAAGACAGATCCACCTTCATATTGCTGAAGTTGTGTTTTCTCCGTCAGCACTCCACTCTCAATGCTCTGAATGAAAACAAACAGTGTGATTACTGCATGAACAAACACATCAACTGTCTGCAGTCGCTCTGATTCACCATCGAGCTACTAAGGAATGCACACACTGCAACTAAGCAACAGCAGAAATCTTAACCCCCTTTTCCCCCCCCCCTTGAGTGTAATGAGCTCTTAATCTAGTTCTCCAATTTCCAAATGTATTGGTTCATAACCCACTTTCATACATTGCCAGTTGTATATGCAACTTCCCGGGTCTGTGTCTCATTCTGTCCTTGTCTTACCCATAAATATGTCTATTTAAGGACAAATTCAGAGGAACTTTTTTTTCTTGCATATTAGGGATATCTTTGAGTTTGTGCAATTTGGTGCAGATTGATTGAATTAAAAGGGGACAGCAGCTTGTCTTACTTTTATTGACAAAGAGATTTTGTTTTGGCCGAGCTTTGGTTTCAGAAGCTCCACCTGCGCTTTGTCAATCAATCAATCCAAATCTTGAAAGCCAAATAAATACATGTCCGTCAAGCTGATCGAATCTATAGAGCCGAGTGACTCTTTGCACAGCTTGTTCTTCTGTGAATGACTCCACTCACCATGAAGTGACCTTTTGCGCCAGATGTTTCTTTACGTGTGTCTTGGCTTCGCCGTGCACTGACAGATGTTTGGACATGTCGTGGATTAACTATAATCTGGATTTGTTAGGTTGCACTGTCTTGGTGCAGATGAGATCAGTGCACCTGGAGTGTGGCTGAGTGCACCTGTGAGGGAGTGGAGCCGAGAAAACAGGCCACGGTTTGTCCCATTTAGTCATTAAGCTGATCGTTAGTCTCTGCTGCTTTCATGGTTAGTCTGCCGTGGGATGGCTCTGCTCTGAGGGTAAACAACACAAGAACTTGGATTCCCATGCACTGTGTATGTTGTTATGGCAAAGTGCTCTGGTCCATAGGAAACAATATAGTTTACACTGTAAGAAATGGTTGTTTGTATTGATGGGTGAACAAAAGAGCCTGTTAATGTAGCAAGAGAAAGTTTGAGTAAAAAACGACAAAGTGCTGAAAACCTATCCTTACATATCCTTACATCTGAGCCTGTAGAAGTCAGAGAATACATTACATAACTTTCAAAGCTCAATGAGGGCTGCCCCCCCTACTCACATCTCCCAGCTCCTGACTCCCAGTCGAAACCTGAGATGGTCTGTCCTTGTTAGCTGTCTCTAGGTCACTAGCTACTCAGGGTGACCGGGCTTTCTCCCCCAGGGCCCCTGATTAATTCAGTCTGCAAATAACAGGTTGACCGAATCAAATATTCAGTGTGAATTGCAGGAGCTGGGCGAATGGTCCCAATCTGGAATTGTTATTTTTTTCTCCATATTTAATACAAATTAAGCTTAAACAAAAGGAAGAGAGTCTGTGAACACTGCTGTTTGGGGCATTTGTGGAGCTTGGTTTCTAATCTGGGACAGAACTTCCTCTGTAAAAGTAAAATTGAAATGTACCTTCCTGACCTTATCTATCCGTTACATGCCCTATATCCAATTTAGGGAAACGCAGAACAAGCACAGAGGCAGGAACTCACTGACGTGCTGCCCCACATCCATCCTTCTGGCTAATAAAACCCCACATCCAAAGACTGTCTGGAAGGAGACAGTAGCGGCAGCTTTGGGATTCGGCTCACGTGATGTCAGGGATTAAACTCGGTGGGATCAACTTTGAGGAGACAGCCGCCCCGAAGGGCTCGCTCCATTTCTGCCGCTCTACCCCCTCTTCGCCCTCCCCCTCATACACAAACCCCTACAATGATTCACTGGCATTTTAAATTCGACAGTATGAACTCCATTGACGAAGGCATTAGGAACTTTCAACTACAAAATTGTGTATTTTCCTGCACTTCCCTTGGTAAGAGCTACCTGGCCAGAGGTGGGCAACTTCAAGAGAGAGTTGTCAGGACCGCGGCTGTTTCGAAGCATTACTCAGAAAATGACTTCCCCTCGCCTCCCGGCTCTTCCTCCCCCATCCAGCCTCTGGTGCACCTCCTTCAGCTCTCCTATAACGCTATTACACGGCACATTCCTCTGGAGCTGTGGAGATGTGAAAACCTTGAGCCGTAACTGAAGCAAAGTATAAATGTGCATGGGAGGTGCCGTGTATTTCACTTTCAGTGACCCTGTTTCTGTGGTAAATTGTAGTTGCATATGTGTGTGTGTGTGTGTGTGTGTGTGTTCAGTTAGTGTGTATTGGTGTTTTTGAGAATGTGTTTGGCATTAATGGAGGAAGAAAGAGTGTTAATCCTCCGGCTACAACGTAACGTGTTTATTAATCCTTCGTTTTTTAATCCGTCAGACTTGAGGAAGCCACGGTATCTCGCCTCAAGGGCAGCTGGGATGTGAAGGTGTGCGTGCTTGCATTTCTTCATTTAATGTTACATGTCTTCGACCCCTCCTCATATGTGTGTATATGCATATTAAAAACTACAGGGTCTGAATTCACAGGCGAGGCTCCTGTACATGATATACGTCCGCATCGGGACTCGGAGTGTTCTTTCAGGGTTAACATTACAACAATAAAAAAGCTTTCAAGATGAAGTGAGCAGTAAATCTCCACACAAGTCCCCATGAATCGGGCTAGTAAACGCTGCAGAAGCACTGCTGGAAATCGGTTCCCTGGCTTCCAGGGTCTCCAGGGGCCACGGGATAGAGTACTTCTGATCAAATCCCAGACCAAATAAAGCATATATGGAGCAGTGATAGTGATCACTGTTAACAGGTATATGGGTTTTGAAGCTGCCCCATTAATACCACATGTTACAAAGTGTTACTCCTCTTACATTAGAATTAATTGAGTTTATATTAAAGCAGCAAATCTTGGTGGAACTCGATCGGCAGGACGTCATTCTCAATCGAGTGGCTCTTCTGTCCTTTTTCCTTTTTCCCTCATTTCCTGACATTCTTTTTCTCACATTCTTATGTGTTTTTTTTTAACTCATTCAAAAGTTTCAGCTACGGCAGGAGTTTCAATTGTCATGCAAAGAGCAACAATGTGCATTATGTGCGGTAGCTCTGTAGCAAATTACAAATTCTCAGGTTGAAAGCCTGTCACTCAAGCACAAATGGGTGATTTGTAGCCATATGGACTCATGCACACTGTTTCCTGCACAGTAGATACAATGTGTTCTGCTGCAGCTATGCTATCCAGAAGTGGGCAGTCACTCATCTCCATGATCTCACTGTCTTCATATGCCCTGAATTTCCCACTATCAGGAATAAAGGGCTTATTAAGAAGAGGCAGATTGCTGAATCTGACATTTTGAGCAAGCTGCTGGTGTTAATGGACCTGAAGCCGAGGGTTCATGCTTCCAGACCCGTGTTGTGTAAGCTGTAAGTCTTGTTATGCTCCATAGCTGCAGAGCTTCCGACTACCCCGTGCCACAAAATGGACAAAACGCCAGGTGGTGATGGGTGATATTAATCAGCACCAGCAACTCTGTGATTACTTCCCCAGATTTTTGAGATTTTTAGTGGATGAGGTTCTGCTTCAGAATAAAAACTCCCTGTCTCTTGGCAAGACGCGCTCGCTACCTCAAGTCCACCTCTTATTATTCCAAGATTTCACAGATGGAAGACGATGTTTGAGGCCAAAAGTCGAGACTGAAGTTTCAGTTAGAAAGACTGAAAACCTTTGTCCGATTGAGAAGAAGCAAAAGGTGAAATGAATGCTTCCCTGTGGTGGCATGAAGTCATCAGTCAGTGCCAATCTGATCAGCTGATCCTCCTGAGTGTCAGCCATCACGTTCCAGAGTGGTCCATTCAAATGCCCAACTCAATATATGTTGTCCCCTCGTGCACAACTGGTTTAAATTACATGTGTCCTCAAGCAAAACACACATTGTTCCTGGTGTTTAGGCCATAGCCTTGCATGGTAACCTGCTGCCACTGTGTGAGTGAGTAGGTGAATCAGAGGCAAACATGACAAATGCTGTTGATTGACGCCCTATATGAATACAATCAATTAATATCATAATGTTGCTGCTGCAGATAAGTACTTAGACTAATTCGATAAGAAAACAACCGTGTGTTGGAATCTTACCTATTAGCAGAGCCTTGTAAGATTATAAACATTTAAAATCTGCATTTAGTTTTCACCAGTGGCCTCTACATCAGGACCCTTGTGCTGTTGAATTGGCCTCTTTCAAATTAACTGCTGGCCAACAGCCACTGCCATGTTACAACCTAAAAATGCTCCCGTATGCTATTTAATTTAAGCTTGTAAGTTTATCTTGACCTTATCACATGTTGCTTTATTATTATCTATTATGCCATCAAATGTGTTGAAGAAATCCTAAAACACCAGAATAATGGCAGAATTATTCCATTTGAGTTGTTTTATGCAGATTTATGTGTTTAATTCAATGTGGATTATAAAAAGAGTCTGTTTGCATTGTTGCTTTATGTAGGAAATTGTTGAAATGGCAAAATTACCTCTTTCTGTTCTGACTTTTGCTTGCTCAGCTGTTGTAGCACGATGGACGACAGAAGTCTTATCCAGTTTGTTCACTGATAGTAGATATCAATGGAAGATCTGTCAAATTATGAAAACACAGCAGAGGACAACATGTGGTGGCGAGGCTACTGTAGAAACTGTTCTCTGGCCTTCGCAAACTGGGGAATTTCCAGCACATGAGATCGCTGCTCCGTTTGACACTGGAATGAGGGAATTAGGAGATTTATGATGGTCCAGGGTCACAGAGGGAAGCGCCTGAGAACAGACCCATGATTCCCCTGACTCTTCACAATGCTTTACAGTCTGACAGCCCGAGTCATCTCCACACCCACACACTTAAAACGCACACACAGACGTACAGTAATGCACAGTAAATGCACAGTGCAAAAAAAAAGTAATTATAGCAGGGCACGCATGCACTCTGATCAAAGCAGAAATACCTGAAGGAGCTATGTGCTGTAATATCTGTACTTGTGAGGACCCTCAATCACATTACACTGCACATTCCCAAGCTCTTAAACAGCATCTACTACAGGCCTCAAGTCAACCTTAACCCAAACCTAACTGTACCCTTCAACAGTTATCGCCCACTTTTAGAACGGCTCTTGTTCCAGAAGTAAATGTCCCATTCATTTTCTCCACTGACGTTTCAGAAAATCATAAAAGAAAGAGTTTAAAGCTGGGCCGACTGACTATGAGATGAATCGTGAACTAAAACAAAATATGTTGGAGAACTGAAAAAAGGTTCTCCAACATAAAAATAATTATTTTATGAGAAACTACCTATCCCATAAGCCATTGCAAATTCTCCCTTTCCTATGACTTCCTTGAAATTGTGATTAAACCAATTTTTACTTAAAAAGAAGTTGACACCATCCCGACTCCTAACATTGTTTAACAATCATTTAGCTTGTCTACATTGGATAGTGACAATGAAATAAGTGATTTTCAAATCTGTATTCAGAAAATGAATGGGAACATCTGGAACCTCACTGTATAACCCCCCCCCCTCTCGCTCCTAACTTCCTAAAAATAATTTCAATCCCAAGGTTTAAATTTCTAGTAGCACCCACACTCACATCTACACCCGGAGTCAAGTGAGTGCAGTCATTTTATTTTTTAAAGATGTAAAAAGACACGCAGCACACAGAGACACATGCACAGACTGCATGCATCATCAGACTGACCCTGGTCTCCCCCCCCCCACACACACACACAAAACCTGCACAGACAGAACCTCCGCTGCTCCGCCGGCCGGCAGACACGGCCCCTGAAGGAGCCTTTTGTCCTGCGAGCACAGACGAGTTCATGTGGGAAATAGTGGGAGGGAGAAACAGACAGTGGCCATCCTGTGTCATTAAACACACACACACAGACACACACACACACACTGTGGCGCGCTCACTGTGGAATTGTATGTCACAACACTTTCCTTTTAAACAGCCATATTTCATTCTTTGACAGCCTTAACCAAGTCCACCCACCTCCTCCTCCTCCTCCTCCTCCTCCTCCTCCTCCTCCTCCTCCTCCTCCTCCTCCTCCTCCTCCTCCTCCTCCTCCTCCTCCAGCCCCCAAAACACTACTCACCCACTTACAGCCGCTCCAGTTCTCCACAGGGCCCATGACAAAGACATGAAAATTAAACAAACACATTTTTACACCGGAAAAAAAACACACACACACAAACACACACACACACTTCTTTTCAACCTACATGACAATGCTGTCAAATGATGAATTTGCAGATAACAACCACGCGATGATTAGCACAATGTTAAACAATCACGGCTGAGAGGAGAGATGATGTAGATTGTCGTAAAGACATTTGTTTAAACATGAGGAGCGACTCATATTTCACTCATTGTCACATCACGGGCAATCTGTATTTTATATGTTAAATGATACATAAATCAGACAACCCCCCTCTCTCTCCATTACATCCTGTTAGTGAATTATCTCCCCCGGGACCACCTCGCTCATAATTCTCCTCACTGTAGCATCCGTGGAATGTTAATCTCCCCTCTTTCCTGGGAATGCAGCGTCCAGGAGCCTCGCCTTCTCCGCAGACAACCGGCAGATACAGTAGTGGAAGTGTTTAGGGATCAGGTCACTTATAGGCTTTGTTCAGACTGCAGGGAAACGGCATTACTTTCTAAAGTCAGATCTCTATGACAGACTGTCTGCGTTGATATTTGTAAGGGATCAGATCGGATTTGTGTGTCCAGACGTCACTGACTTATCTGCTGGGGGTTGCTATGGTAGCGGCGTTGAGGCCTCTGTAAAGTGGCCTCTGGGTTTCAACGTGTTTTGAGGGACTGGAGAGAGCATCTGATTAAAATCACATTTCTGAGGACTTCCCTGTTTGCCTTGGATTCAAATCAAATAATTACTCAATTCTTACAGTGCACCTTAACTTGGAACTCTTGTGACCGGGCAAAGGTAGTTCAGGATTTATTTGATATAAATGTTTGAAGCCTTTTGAGTGGTCGATAAGTCTATCTTTCAAAATTCTATTTGTAACTTTGATTTAACAAATTTTTTTTTATTATGTTACATTTTATCACGATACCTCTCATCTTGTTAAATACTTTGAACTGCCCTGATGTTGAAACCCTCTTTACAAATAAACTTGCTTTTCCCCACTTTACCTTTGCACATTTGCAGCACATTTGAACATTTGCACATTTGCACTAAACTTTTTCCTACTGTATTATCCCACCTATAGTTTATTCATATTTGTATATATTTATCTTGCTCTTAGTGTATTCATCATTCTTATATCATATCTTACCTCTTAATACTGTTCATATTCCATTTATATTTCCATTTATATTCCATGTATATTTCTAACTGTACTACATATTCAATTACATATTCCATCTCTGCACTTTAACTGCCACTTTTTTGCTATTCTGGTAAGATGCTATACCGCATTTCGTTGTATATGTACTTGTACTGTGCAATGACAATAAAGTTTAATCTAATCTAATCTAATCTAATCTAAAAATCACCTTCAAATGTGACTTCACTCTAATAATCACAATTATTACATTCTTTTATTCAGTCTGGATAAAACTTGGATATATCAGGAAACAGATTTGGGCTCCGAGTCTAAACCAGACCTGTAAGTCTTCCACCTTAAGCCTCTGTCACACGCTTCTATATCCTTTTATTCTTTTAATCCCACACTGTGCCCCCGTTGTATCCTCAGCCCCACCTTGACCCCCCCACTTCCCTCATACTCTTTCCTGGAGATTGTGTTACTCATGGTCTCACCGCCTCACAGACACAAATATGCAGGAATGCATCACATCCATTCACACTGACGCATTGTTAGCAGACCTTGATGTTATCCCCTTTGATTGATCACCTGCTTCATCTAAAGTGAGAGATGTCTCCAATCAGTTTCCTGTGCGAGTCTGGGTAGCCGAGGTGCGGGCCCTCACCGTGCAACTTTCAAATCCGCTCAATGGACACACATGGAAAAATCTGCACTTGGATGTTGTTACTGAAAAGCAATTGGCTTTGTTGGAACTGCCAGAATAAATTTCCGTCCAGTGGAAGACCTGGATGTAGCTCTCAGCCACTGATCTGAGTATAAATATCGGGGGTTAGGTCTGTGAGGAAGACAGGGGCAGGAAGTGAACGCCGGGATTGGCATATTTAACATCCCGAAATCTACTGCTTATCCAAAAAGTAGTGTGGGGGGGATAAGAAAAGCACAAAAGGCCCTGTCTGGAAGGCAGCTGAACGGATCGATGGGGAACAGGTGCACGAGGAGAAAGGTTTCAGAGACGTACGAGTGTGTGTTTCAACAAATGGAGAGAAAACGCGGAGGTTGGGTTTTCATCTGCTGATATCTATGAACAGGTTCACTTTGGTGCACAGCCATCCAGATTTTGTCAATCTTGATCTTTACTCAGGTACTGTTCGGTAACAAATATTTCATCTTTATCAGAGGAGGGATATTTTGCCTGTGTTTAAAGTAAGCAGTTTGTAGAAAACGCCTGTGTGTGTGGTATACGTATCTGATCTCGATACAAGTACATGCAATATGGTAATAAACTAGCCAATCAGCCTTGGCGTAGGCCCGCACTCTCAGATCGTCCTTCTAGCTCGTCCTTTCATTACCTTTACCTTCGGAGGTGGCACACAACTTAAGGAGGTACCAATTCAATTTGAGAGCAGATCCAGATAAACACTGAGATCAAGGATTTTCTCTTTCACTCTCTTAAACCTGGCCACATGGGTTCTTGGCCCGAAGCAGTTGTACGACTTCTCCTATAGGCTCCTTTTAATTAAGTAATATGTCATCACACCTTTACCCCACTCACAATACATCCTGACACGAAGTTTGAGGTGTTTTTCCAGGTGAGGCTACAGAAAGGAACGCCCGGCTCGTTCAATGCCTTTTTAGGCGTGGTTCTCTTTTTTGTATATTTATGTTATACTCAATCAAAGCTGGATTCAGCAGAATGTTCCTTGTCTGCTGTTAATCCCTCTGACAAGCTCATAGAAAGCAGCAGCATAAATGGGAGCCAGGGAAAATCCATGTGGACATTTCGACTTGAAAAGGCAACAGACACATTCGTGCTGAATGTCGATGCTCTGTTAAACACAGGGACGAGGCATCGAACCACCGCAGTCACACGCTTGCCCTGCAGCTGACCTTCTTACATGGAGTCATGCACCCGGCTCCTGAAGTACAGCCACACTACATTTATGCAGTCACCCGTGTGCACATGGACACACACATATACAAAAACACACACACACACACGCACGCACACACGCAAACGCACACAAGCACGCACACAGGGGAGAGATTTCACAGAGGCCCAGTTCTGCAGTCTATCACACATACATTCACGTGTTTGTGACATCCCTGTGTCTCTCCTCACCATCTGTGGTGTTACTAAGTGATGGGGAAGTTAATGCTTCAGAGGAGAAGGTTTGTTTAGAGGAAAAGAACATCTGCTATTTATATTAGGGAGATGAGTAATGGACTTTGTGACATACAGCGAAATAACTATGGTTTCCATTATGTTAAAACGGTATTTCAGGTCATGCAGACTAACTGGGCTGTAAGCTCTGTGGCTCACTGGGCCCAGGTGCTCCTATTGGACACTGTTGACATCTGCCTACATTCACCTGCAAGACAAAGGTGACGACATGCTAACAAGTGCAAATACTGATGCTCAAACGTATATGTAACTTCTCCCTTCTGGGCTTTTCTCTCAATCAAAACAATTTCAAAAGACCGAGTTTGATGAGGTCTTGAAGCAGTATGTGGGATCATGTGAGTTACCTTCACCTTCAATTCCAGTAAAATTCTACCTGATGCATGTTAATACAGGCCAAGTCATTTTAGGACATTTGAATGAAGTAATGTTTCATGTAATATATTTAAAAACATTCCTCCAACCTTCTTTGTTTGGTTTATTGGCGTCCAGATGCATTATCGCCATCTACATGTGTTTCTGCACTGTTGTGTAACCAAAATTTGCTAAAGATCGAGGTTTGTGACTCTTGAAAATCATTTCTTGTTTAAAATCTATTTGTCAATAGCAAAATCCAGTACCACACACATTTTCAAACACAGAAATGAAATCTCACGTAGACAAAAGTACATTGTTGCATGATGGTTTAGTGCTGGGCTATGCAACCTGGCCCTGAACTGGACTTTACAGTTAAATGCCATTATATTTGCAATATTTCCAATACCACACAACACCTAATTTCATTTGGGAAGTACTGCCAGACTCAATCACAAGTCTTGCTTTGAAAATTCACTTTGCACTCAAAAACAGGGGGGAAAGGTCAATTTCAATCAAATGAAACTGTAACCTTTGTTGGTCTCTCTGAGCGGCTGTGAGACACAGTGCAGCTCGGGCCTGCAGAGTAACGTGCCCTGGATAAGGCTTACTATCCTGGCTGCACCTCAGCCTCGGGGAGTCGGGCGGCTTGTGAATTCGTAACCTCAGGCTCG
The DNA here is from genome assembly GCA_038501795.1 of Pseudopleuronectes americanus. Classification (NCBI taxonomy): domain Eukaryota; kingdom Metazoa; phylum Chordata; class Actinopteri; order Pleuronectiformes; family Pleuronectidae; genus Pseudopleuronectes; species Pseudopleuronectes americanus. The sequence continues at coordinate 16,399,186 of CM076724.1, forward strand.
CGAGCCCTCTGCCTCAACGATTGCTGTTTAATCCATCTTAGGAGCCGTACCTGCAGGATGCCTAGCCTCAAGGGTTAACAGGGGACACGACGCAGAGGCTGCTCTGTGTACAGAGAAGCTTTTATGGTTCAGTCTGAGATATTGTGTTTAAAGTTTCTTGGCTGAGGAAGAATTTAATCATAGGATTAGATAATTCGCTGTATTTTTTTGTGGTCAAAGGAACAACTAATCTCTCAAAGAAAAGACTGTAAAATAGAAATTTCAATAACCAGCAGATTAATTCATCAACTTGGACTTTAAACATTGAGTGTTTAGCATTTGATTAATTGATTTGTTTCAGCACAATAATCTCTTTTTATGAGTCATGCACATAAATCAACCAAACGATTGCTTTGTGAGAAAAGAACGATGTAGTGTGGGAAGACTCCGGACGGTCTGTCCTCCAGATACGCTGAAGAGACCTCTCTGTCCATCTTATCTCAACGAGGGGCTGGAAATAGTAAAGGACTTCCATTCCCCTCTGGTGTCCTCTCAGCTCCGTGACGCGTCAACACTCGTCCAGCAGCAAAGACACCTCACCTCTCCAGCGCCTGCACTCTAATCTCTTTGTCTCCGTACCGTGCATGTTATCACCGTCCTCCACGGCGTTGCCTCTGGGCTCTTTCCTGCTTCTCTTTCCAAAGTTTAGGATCAACAGTGTGCTCATTAGAAACACCATTAGCATAATTGTGTAGGATGAAAATTGTTTAGAGCAAAGAGTGGATGGAAAAGACGAGGAATGACTAATTTGCTCTTTGAATCTAGTGATTAAAAACACTGTTTGGTTTTACTTGTTTGTGTTTTTGTGCTTGTTCTTTTCCCGACATTTGACCAGTGATTAATCGCAGAACATTTTTCCGTCCAAGTCTCTAAAAGGATTAGAACTGATAAAGTCCAGCGGCACCAACATTAAGGACGAAAAACAGTCATTTTAGGAGTTAATGGACAAATCATTACAAGCATAAAAAAGTCAGGCTGATTTACTAATAATACTGTTTCTCACTCGACTGCCAGATAAATGCCATTAGTCAAGGCGTCTGAGTCATCACTTCCAAGAGAGTATGGGAATTCAAATTATTCTTTCCTGACGCCCACACAAAATGTAATGTCCTACTCGAGCTTTTCAATTAAGACGTGGCCTTGGAATCCACCGTGTGAGGTGGCGTGGTGAGGTTTGTTTGTTTCTGCACCGCGGCAGAACAAAGCGGCCTTGTGCTTGCATTTGCCTGTTGACCGTAAACAAATAGATTTTTCTCCATATGCACGGGTCAATAAGTGAAAGAAAAGCACAACATACAGCTTTTCCTTTTGTGTACATACAGTATGTACACACAAAGGGAGGGATGGGTTTCAATTGGTTCCATTCCAGAAAACTACAAGACAGCTCACAGCAGAGGTGGAGACGTAGTTCAAGGACAGTCAACATGCCCATGTGAACAAAAGAGGAGAGCGGATCAGCCACAATTATTAAAATCACGGTTTTATTATAAGAGTGCAAGTCTTGTAAGATGGGTGCTGTTCCTGTGTGAGTCTTATCTTTTATACAATGACAGTGAAAAATGTAGCTGCAAGAATTGAAGGAAATTTGTCATGATGTCAAATTTGTATTGATTATTGTATTATTTGTATCTGTGGATGTTTTGGCCACATGAATATAGCTCAGTTCAAATTTCTGTTTTATTTGCTTATCACCTGCTGTGGTCGTTCTCAATTTAACTTTTGCAACTGTTAGAGAAAAAGATTATTCTAGATCAGCCACTATTCATTGATTTAAATGTTTATTTTATGATCCTGGATTGAGCTGCTAACAGAATTACAGGAACATGCAGATGTAAACACCAAGAGCTGTTCATAATTACCTATTTACTTGCTGTGCGTTCACATGCTCCTCCGAAGGTCTTTATTCCCCCTGAATTATAAAGTTGTCTTCTATGTGCTGTTGCTTTGAAGTTAGTATAAGGAAAGAAATATGGAGGCTGTAAACAAAATGTGATGTATTTATGTGTGTACGGAGTTTAAACAATACCTTAACAACTCTTCTCAGTATTTACATGAAAACAAAAAGGGAAAGAAAAAAGATCAGGTGTGACAGGCATACATAGTTTAATATGTATGTCTGTTCAACATAAAAACTGTATTAGCTAAAAAGTCCTGTGCTGGGCTCAAGTGAAAGATGGATATGAAGACCAACATTTGACTTGGTCTTATTAAAAGCGATAATTTCATTTTGTGTTGACGTCAGCAACTCGGGAACTCATGTGTAAATTTCCCAGTCAGAACCTGATTTTCTCATTATTACGACACCACATTAATGCACAGTTACAGCCATACATTACGCCACTGCCATCATGTATTATAGCTTGTATTAGCTATTTTAAGCTAATAGTTAGTATTGCTGACAGTGTTCACTTGATAGGCAGCTTGGTGCGGTAGCTAATAAGTGGACTGTGCCAGATCTCATACTGTTGAGGTGACTGCAGAAGGACAGAACTCACCATCAACACCACACTCTTCAGCCTGTTCACTGAACGTCTGTAGCGGGCCTATGAAAAAACATTACTCATGCTGGGGAGTGTGCGTGTTTATGCTTTTAACACTTGCTATTTGAAATGCTGTAACACTTTCAATTTCAGATGTTGATTCTGCGACGTGCAGCCCACCCCTCCATACCCCCTGCAGTGGCATCCTGCTTAGACATGCCCTCCTGGGCGCGGTATGAATATAAATGTGAAAATTAATAAGAGCGTGGCACCGTGGCCTCCTTTAGTGGAGATTCTCTCAGCGTTGCTCTTTCTGTATGGACGGCTGCAGTCGACCTCAAGCTGTTTGTTTGCTCAACTTGTCGAGACACAGCGGAGGAGGACGCTTCTCTGACGTTAATAAGTCGAAGCTAATGTATGTCTGGGGCTGGCAGGATCTGTAAGTTGTGTATCAGGACAGCGTCTGCTGTGTTTGATGTTACCATGAAAGATGCTTGCAGCGGAGGAAGCGTTGTGTGTCGGGGGAGCTGTGAAACAACTTCTTAACTTACCAGGCTTGGCAACACAAAAACACAGATAAAACATTTAGCACTATCTCCAGTGCAAATGGTGAGGAGCTGAATAGAGAAGGGAAAACAAACGGTGAACAAGGACTTATCGATTCAATTTTTACTTCGATGATGCCAAACATGTTGCTTATTTTCTGTTGTTGCTCCCAAACAACCTTGAATATCTTTGTCCAGGTGTAATAGTTGTGTTGTTGCTGTGCATCACAAGAATGTAAGTGTATCAAATGTGGAATAAAATGTCTCTCTAGGTATGTTAAGGATCTTATCTTGGCAAATATTACGTTGTTTAGTGTGGGATGTTTGCAGTAGGTTGGTGAATACTTTTTCAACTGCTCTTTGCGATATTAACACTTGAAAATTAGATTAGATTCAACTGATTATAAGCCTTTCACATACATAAAGGCATTTATAGCTGCTGATTTCCTGTTTGTTAGATAATAAACAATAAAGAATATATGTATGTTTGTGTTTTGTTTGTTATTTATAGTTATTTATGATAAGTTGATGATTAAATATAGTATATCCATATGTATCTGTATCAGAAGTTTTTTACTCCCTAATATAGGCCCCCAAAAATCAAATTATCAGTTGGGCTAATGTCTAACTATATACAGTATATTTCAGCAGTACTTTATCCTATGATGGCAAAACTTTAAACAAGGAATAATTAGAACATAGGACAGGAATTTAAAACGAGTGCGTTCTCTCTTTAAACTCGACAGACTCCCTCCACAGCAGGTCTCCAGTTGTCAGGAAAAACATCACCAGGCATGTCGAGACTCAGGGTGTAAATATAATGTCTCTAACTGGAATATGAATCTCTAATCTCCACAGCGACGAGCCAAAGTGTCAGAGTGGATATTCCGGAGCGTCTCACTGACTGGTGTTGGTGAGCAGCCGACATTAATGGCAAGCTGGGCACCCAGGTGTGGAATATGGGGCTAAGTAACTAAATTGTGATGAATGACTCACCGGTTTTTCTTTGCGATGTTCCTTCTTACGGTGTAACGGTCGCCTGTGTGCTTTCAGCTTTCATTCCCCTGCTACTGTTCGGAAGGAAAACAGCCGTCAGAGAAGAGGCTACTCCCTCGGATTTCCTAAAGATCTCGAATATTCAACAGACTTTTGCCTCAAACTCGATTGCATTTACTGCTAATGAATGAAATACAATATTTCTTTTAATCATGAGTTGATCTTATGGTTCAGCGATACTGATGGTTGTTGGTACAGTATAAGAATAAGAAAGATTATTTGGAATTAACTGTTGTTAGTGTTTCACAAACGAACAGGCCATTTCAGGTAATGACTGCTTGTTCTAAAGCTTGCAATGAGACATTCCTTCTTTGATCACAGTCGTCTAAAGTGTACAATGCCACAGGCCATTTCGGTCAAAGTACAAAATCAACTTAGCCTTTGTGAGAGCGGGACCGGAGCTGGAACAATCAGATTGTTGAGGTACTCACTCGAACAGGTCCTTCCTCTCCCAGGAGCTGGTCCCACACCGGGGCGGAGGACAAAGGCGGATTAGCTGGCATACCATCCTAACTGTCTGGCCTCCTCATCAGGACCGGACCCTGAGGTCCACAGATCCCACCAATTAACATGTCAGTCACTCTGCTCCTTCTTTTTTTTTAAACCTAACTGAGACTTCATGGCTTCATTGGTGAAATAGCTTAATCTGCCGCGCACCCCATCCAGAGCACTCCGGTATGTCATTACCTTTACACACAGAGTTCCCATTAAGAGGGACTTCTGTGAAAAGAATGAAATATAAATGGGCCCAGTTGTGAGAGCTTTTGCCCCGTCAGTTAGAAATGTTACAACCTAATGAGATGACAGTCAATTTATACACAAGGTAACAATTAACATTTACTGTACATCTATTTAATAATTCCCGAACTCTCTGTTTGGTTAGGGAATATATCCCTCAAGAACTATTCATCTCATCGGCTTCACCCAGGAAGAGCAGGGATGAATCTGGTACGATCTGGACACATGATGCGTTTCATATAAATTAACTTTAAATAAACAGGCTGCCAGAGCTGTGTAGTGGCGGCGTCGGGGAAAAAAATAACTTAACTACAACGGGTACATTCATGACAACGGCAATGACAACTGATTCCCCATTTCTGAGTTGAGGTTCACCGATCTTTGAACGAACAGTTGACCAGATCTTTGCGCAGCAGCGTTTTTTGCAGCTTCAAGGTTCTGCAGACTGAGTTCCACAGCCGGTCTTCACTTGCTGCGGCTCAATTACAGCAGTTTGATACTTAAAAACTGAGCTGCGACCAGAGGCAAGTTGAAATAAGACAACAGAAGAAGAGGCTCAGACATGTTTCAAGAGGCCTTCTTAATCTTAAAAACCTTCATAGTGTCTTGCGGAGACTGTAATTGAGTCAGAGTTAATTTACACAGTAATTAAGAGTAAGATGAAGGTCTTTCACTGGGGCTCCGTGTTCGTGGATATCATACTTTTGATAAGCAGGTATAAATCATCTTCCGGGGGACATGCTTTTCCTGACACTTACTTTGTTTCCTCACGAGCCCGACGACACCGTGCCTCCCACGGTTCCGGCATCAGCTTTGATGAATCTCATTAGCTCTTCCCCTTGCACGCTCATTTGCATAGACGCGTCTCGTGCTCACCAGCCCGAGGTTGCGAAACCTACATAAATCCATCCGTGTGCAGATGACCCGACGAGTGACTTACGGGGTTTTTCAGCCTTTTGACTCACCATCTTCTAGTTCTGTAAACGCTTTTACAATCGGTTTACAGAAGGATAAACATACGGTGAATCTGTCCCACCAGTTATTGTTGTTACATCCTCAAACAGTGACAAAATGTAGAATAAAATAAAAAAAAGAAGGAGAAAGAGAAACACACTTTGTACACAAGCAGCAGGCAGCTCCGTGTCCCTGGGGAATACACTGCGCTTTGTTAACCGCCGGAGCTCTCTTAAAAATCTCAGCCTCTTCATGTAGTTGTTTCTCCTCCGTTCTCTGATCAAGCCAAACACTCCTCTATTATTCATTCGGGTTCAATAGTGTGGTAAAGTGGAATGCAACAAACTCCGCGCATCGCAGTGTAATATATGGAATGTAGGGTATCAATAAATTATACAGTAGTGTTTAATGATACAGTGCAGGAGCAGGAGAAGATGCAACCCCAGCAAGAAGAACAGCGAGTATGGACTCCATTAGAATGAGAACATGTTTTACCCATGCAACAGAAAGAGCTAGAGCGAGACATTTAAAAGAGGTCAGACATCCTATTTCCCAAGTCATTTTATCAGTCATACGAGCATTAACACCCATGTGGGAGTGATGATTATATTAATGATCAGGGTTCCCCCCCGCCCCTGCTCCTCGGGAGGGGATGTCGGAATCTAGCGTGGGGGGAGGGAGGATGGATTTGAATATATTTTCCCTCCGTCTTTGTCTTCAACACTGTGCTGCGTTCAATGGAAGACGGTTGGGTTGTTTGGTTTTCTCTCCATTTTTGCGAGACCTGTTTTAATTTGAGAACATCAGGAGCTATCTTTTGACATGTGTGACAACTGAGAATAGAAAAGGATCCCGATGCTCCTGCAGTTCGGAGGGATTGTGTGTTTAACGGCAGGTGCCTGATACTCTTTGTCTAGACTGTGGTGTGTGTTTCTTACTGTTCCAGGTGACTCCCCAAGTATATATAACAATACATGCAAGGAACAGTTCATAGATACAGATTTGACACTGGATCAATTTATAAACGGCCTTGTGGTTGCTCTGTGTTTTTACATTACCTTTAGATAATTTGTGCATGGTCCACATATCTTTGACTCCTCGGAGTTTAATATATATTCAAACTAGAATCGCACACGGTAAAGTATATACTTCCTTTATGAAACCAGATTACCATTCATATTTTTATTTGCATCTCAAATCAACAAAAAATGTTGTAAGAAAGAAAGATCTTTCATTGTTAAAGAGAGTTTCTTGATATGTATCTGCACCAATATTTCATGGGTTCTTCCCTGACTCACAACCCATCCTTCTGCTGAGTATAGTGGAAATCCATAGGGCAGTTTTTGCATAATCTTGTTAAATGTCTTACACAAACAAAAACATAACCTCCTCGGCCGAGCTAATAAATCTTCTTCATCAATGTGTTTTGGAGGAGCTGTGACTTCAGCCTGGATTATGATTTGTTGAGTCTAATGAAAAACCAGGAGACCAAGGATGGATCATTTAAAGTGAATCAATCCTGACTTTATAAATATTCAACCGAAAAGCATGCTCCCAAAATATTGACCAAAATTCATATATCCAGGATGTGGTTATATCATGAAAGGATATTTTGAAAAGAGGTGTTAATTAAAGATTTTTACATTTTGTTTACAAATTAGACGTATGATAGTCATTAGAGAAAACAAGTCAATTTTTTTTAATGTAATGATGCATAAATACTTTACATTTATTTCTAGATCTCTCGAAATCCACTAAGGTTTCCCATTTTCCTGACATATAGCCATCTAAGACTAAATGTAAGATCTAATGCTGCTTAAAAGGCTGAATCAGGCTTTCTGCTGATGTGTTTATCTGATTTCACACCCCACCAGTGTAGTTCAAGTCCAACAACCTCTCACTCGTGGACGAGGCTGCTGTTAATCCTCGGTTCCCCCTCTAACTTCACCGTGCTTTGCTCCCACATTCCTGAAAGAAATAAAAATCCCTCTCTCATCCAGTTGGGAGCTGGCAGTGGTGCGCGGTGGCTGCCTGGCCTCACCCCAGCCCGTCGAAACTGTAATATAATTTCATATTGATTTCTTGTTGACCTCCCATGAAGCAGTCATCATTCTGTAATGTGCTCCACACGTCTTCTTAATGAAATCAATAGCCCCCCTGCCAAACAGAAGTCCAATAGGACTCTCTGGGAAGTCAATGCTATCACAGAGTGAGTGTGGGGAACATTTGTAGGTTAAAGACAGGATTTTCACCGCCTTTGTTCATAATGAACACAGTGCTTTAGATTTTAAAAAGATAAACAGTAGGAATAGACATGATCTAGTATTCTAGAAAGTGGCTTTTCACATAATTTTACTACTTACATCAAATCCATTGTGTTTGTGTTTGACAAATGATCCAGTGATTGTGGTTGAGCTGTTTTTCTAGTTGTGGTCAAACTTGAATTGTTGTCTTAGACAAGCAAAGCCTCTTAATCCGGATATGTTGTCAGCACAACCGGGCCGTTGGCGTGATGGAGTCCACCACTGCGGTGTCTCCCACTCCTACAATGTTGGATTCTGACAGCTCCCATACACAGATTATGATTTATGCAGCAGGATTGCTTGTGAGGAATTGTAAACAGTGAATTTTTCAGATTGTGACTCAAGGGCCATTCATCACAGATGCTGTCACAGTTTGTTATGTCTGTTCAATCCTGCCTAATGTGACGGGGAACTTTTACAAGGAAGAATAAAGTGCATATTACGATGAAAAATCCTGTTGGCGAGAGTCACTAAATCTGTCAGTGCATTGCATCGAAGTAATGTAGGTAAATCACTAATCCTCTATTGTGCGGGGGAAATGGTGCATATCAGGTCGGGTGGTGGAGAGGTGACTTAAAGGGTTTAGATGAAAACCAATATTGTTCAATTTATTCCTGAGGAGTAGCCTACCTCTGAATACATAAAGGCTGTGATCAACAGAGCAAAAGAGAGGAGCGAAAACGGCAACAATGGCCTACATGCACACATACTGAACCGGTACATGAATGTGATGATATCGCCCACAGCTGTGTCAGTAGCAGGTTAAACACTGTCGTCTCTCTTTATGCTTTTTCTTTCTCTTTTAACATTTGCAGTTTCTCCTCTGGACTGTGAGCGATGTCCTTTAACGCGCTTAACACCCTGCATCTATTTGGACGACATCGCTGCCTACCAATGACACCGCCGCTGTGGAAACTGTCAAGGTGACTTTTGCACATCCGACCCGATTGGCCAGTGGCGCTGCTTAAGCCAATGTTGACTGTGGGGCTTTTCCACAGTTTAATTTCCAAGAGGCGCTTTGGACCGACACCAGCGCAGCAAAACACACCAGGATGCCCTCAAACCCGAAGTTTGCAAACCATAAAAGAGTGGCAGAGGTGGGTTGTGTGTCGCTCAATGAGTGCGTGCAGCTTGAAGGTTTAGTTTTAGGATGTAATCACTTTAAAGGTGATAACGCCATCACAGTGTATTTGTACACTTTGAAAGATCTGCTTAACATGGTGGTTCATTCAGAAGGTGGTTAACACTCTAAATCACAAGCAGCAGAGAATCACATCCAACGTCATTTCCCCTGATGGTAAATTGTCCACCAACAGGAAGTGATCACGGCTTTAGCTGCCACTGATGACACTGACTTGTGGGATTTGTAGGTTTTACTCATGTCTCACTGTTTGTTTTTCATTCATCTTTTAAGTCCCATTTAAACCTGCTAAATATTCGTCAAATGTTGAGATGTGAGCCGAGACACTGACTCTCTCAGGGTGATAAGAGAGATGGCACGATATGGATACAGGGCTCGGGGGCCAGTGATTGGCTGTATACACAAAGTGTGAGAGATTTCTTCAAGTGCAGTGCACAGAGAGAAGAGGGGACATGTATGAAAGGTCTCAATACCAGAGAGTGACGGATTTGGAAAAGCTGAACTTCCTCACTCTCACATGAGAACACGTTGCCTCTTTTACTGCGTCTAACTAAACTTTATGCAAATACACACACTTCATATATCCTCTAACTGTTGAGTATTTTGTTGAAATCCCACATTCAAAGTGTCGCAGTATCAATGCCTGCAACTGCCACAAAGTTCAATAGACCAAGTCACTGAACACCCCCACCCCCCCCACCTCCACACTGATCACCCTTTGTAAGTCACTCAGGATGAGAGCATCGGCTAAATACCTCGAATTCAAATGTGAAATGTGTTTTATATTCATGTGCAATCGTGTTTTAACACCTGGAAATAAGAGTCTAACACTGGCTTGAAAAAACTTCCAAATGAGCACCAGCAGAGTTGCTATGTGTGATAGACAGAGACGAGAGAAAATATTCAAAAAGAGAAAAACATAGAAATAAAAGAGGTAAAAAAAAAGCCTTGAAAGGCTAAATTTCTCTCAGATTTGAGAAAACTAATTGTAAATCTGTGTAAGTGAGCATAGTTAATTCATACACCTGACAGTTGTGACATGTCATGATGCTATACAAGATGTCAGACTAAGTCAAACATCACAATTTCCATTTCTCTTCAGTCAACCCAACCAATCTAGGCAGATGCCCCCCCGTTAACCTAAGTACTGGTTCTACAGCTTTCTTACCAGGTCTTGACCTTAGTAAAAATGAAAGTTGTTTGCCATGAGACAGTGTGCTTGCAGGAATGTCAACCAGAGCAGTGTCTGTAGAAGTGAATGTCCGTTGTTGAACCATCAGCTGCCTGAGAGGTTGGTTTCCAGGGTTTGGCAGAACTGTGAACCATCCGCACGCCTGCCGACCATGTGTCACCACGGCAGCCTCAAGATCCATACCAGATACTGAGTCGTGAAATCGGACCACTGACCCCCATGTTGTTCCATTGTCCGTACATGTGCTGCAGATGAAAAGTTCAGGGACACGTTGTGTCAGTGGCTCTGTTTATTAAATGCTGTACGTACGTGTCCAATTGTTGATTGCCTGTGTTATTTCTAATCCTTATAAAAGGTTAAATGTTCGTCACACTCATGGGGGCGGCTGTGGCTGAGGGGTAGAGTGGTCGTCCTCCAACCTGAAGGTCGGTGGTTCGATTCCCAGTCTGAACCATCTGTATGCCGAAGTGTCCTTGGGCAAGATGCTGAACCCCGAATGGCCCCCCCTTAGAATAACAAAAGTGCTGGGATAGATGCACTGTATGAATGTGTGTGTGAATGGGTGAATGTGAAACTGTAATGTAAAGCGCTTTGAGTGGTCATCAAGACTAGAAAAGCGCTATATAAATGCAAATCCATTTACCATTTACCATTTACCATGTGTTGCTTGGCTTGCAGTCACATGCCGTAGATCTGCACTTGGCTGAGACAAGTGGATGGAGAGAATGAGAGCGGAAGCGGTTGAAGGGGGGGGGGAGTAAACGGCGAGAGGCAGGCTGGAGTTGAAGGGGGGGTGGAGGTGATGCGGAGGGACCCTGGTTAAAGAGCAGGCGTGAAAAATGAAAAGCACACCTGTTGGTGACGGAGCGAGCACTAAAGAGGATAGGGCTGACGTCTGCACACCTAATGAGTTCCCTCCAAAGACCAAGAGACTGTCCTTCAGAGTACATTCCTGCAGCCGGTGTAAATGCAGTCCTGCACCGTGAAGGTATGCAAACACTGGAGACGTGAAGGACAACACTCTGCGGACAGTTTTTAGGATTCCTGTGCAAAAGCCTTTTACAGTAGAACTTGTATCATCACTGGAATCCCCATGTGTCCTGTGCACATTCAGGACATCAGTGAGGAGCAAATGCAGCAGAATGAATTTTTCAGTTAGCAGTCAGAGGCTTGTTTTTTTTTACAATCAACCAAAAACCAATTACGACACATTGCCTGCAAATTGGGTGTCGGCCAAGTATCCTCTGAGCGGCACACAAGAGAGACGGAGAGGGAGACGGAGCGAAGGGGTGAAAGGAGGGAAAGCCAGTAAGTAACAGAGGACAAAGAGAAACAGATGGAGGAGAAGAAGAAGAATAAAGGAGGGGGGGATGCGAGTGAAGGTGGGAGGCAGAGAGAGGGAGGAAGATGGACAACGAGAAAAATCCTTAAATCATGTCAGGTAACGAGCTCCTCGCTCCACAGGGAAACGATTCTGTGAAATCTCACTGTAGATCATTTCACAGACGTGAGACAACGGAGTCGATCTCCAGCACTGAGGCAAACGCAATTACACATTTAACTGCTCGACACCTCGGCACGGAGTACTGTGCTTTCCCTGCTCCGCCACTGTGATGAATACTCCATTCAGGTGTTCAATTTGAAGGCTTGGTTGCAGGGCTGAAATACAATAACTCTTGTAGATAGTTAGTCCACTACTGTCGCCTCCACAACAACGACAACAACAACAACAACAATGCAAGCTGGCCCGAATTAATCCTCATTTTCAAACGCAAAGAAATTGTCTCCCGCTCTCTAATTATCTGAGGCAACAACAAGAGGAAGAGAAAGTTAGACGATAACTGTGAGAAAGACTCGGGGTCGTTAAAAAGAGTGCACTGGAGCCTGGTGAGAGATTATGCTCTTTGCTGCTTACAAGGCGGTGTGTAGGAATCCATTTAAAAATAGGCTAGCATTTAAAATGGGCCAGATAGTAGATAAAGCAGCCTCTCTGTGGCAGAGTAATGAGCTAGGACCCACTCGCTCTATTAGTGGAGACACACAAACACACACACACACAGACACACACACATCCGTGACAATTATATGTTGACATCCATCAGATTATTATTAAAAATACGATAACTTTACATAAAGCATAAATACTTGGCTGCATGCAAATGGGATACGCCAGGAAGAGTTTGTGCATGTGAGCGTGCGTGTCTGTTCCCACCTGCATGTTACAGTGTGTGACTTTTGATACTATTGTGTCTGTGTGGACTTGCAATTATAAATCTGTGGTCAGTCCATCCTCTGTAGCTGTGGTGAAGATGTGAGCAGATGGGCACACAGCTCTTCCTTCCTTTGTCGCCCACAGTGGTGCGGTCCACTCTGAGCTGGTGGGCATACTGTCAATTCCTGTGTACCCAGACTGCCACCCCCACTTCAGTCCGCCACACAGGTTTTTGTACTTGTGTGTGTGTGTGTGTGTGTGTGTACACATGCAAACACACACACAGCTGAATAAACTGGCCGCAAGATAATTAATATGCATACACCATATAGTGGGTTCACATTGAAATAGATTAACCTGACTTCAAGGACTTTAAATATTTGTGCTTATGCTTTCTGTGTTTCAATACTTTGAATAAACATAAGTTGAATGTATAATTTATTTATAATTTATATATTAATTCAAACCTCCACAGTGGATGACTCCACACCTGGGAGGCAGAGTTGATCCTGTAATGTAGAGAAGTGGCTATAAGGGCGTGAGGGACCGGGCACGTACCATCTTCATTTATTCACTTTTCACCAGCAAAGGTGTTCCATTGTATGTCTTAAACCATTCAGTGCCCAGACCAAGCAACATGTTTGACTTGCATGAATGACTTTTGCCAAGTGTTTTGGTGGATGAACCCAAACCACGTCATGACTGGTTTGTATGCCAGGATTTTTCCATCACTATAACCACGTTGGCGCTGCCACTGTGGTTTGTCCTGGAAAGTAGGAATCAGAAAACTTGCACTGAACTGAAAGAACATGACGCAGTGTTCATATGATGAATAATGTGGCCCAAACCAGTGGCTGGTGGTAACATAAGGGCAGACGCAAGATGGCTGATGGGACCAATGGGTCCCCAGCTACATTAGAATTTTCCACTCGCCAATAAACGTTATTCTCTGAGCAAAACACTGTTATCACTACAGTATCAACAGTACATTACGTTTAACAGTAGCCATGTGACCACAGTTGCACAGACACCACAGGGATAATGTTGCTCCATCATGTTAAAGAAATTATTCGCTGGTATAAACTTTCAACGTTGATGTGAAGATGCTTTGTAAGTTCACTGTGTATTCTTAAACACCAAAAAGTTGCTAATTCATATGTCATGAACTTTAACTATTGTGAACATCGTGGGGACTTCTGAGGTGATTACACAACTACAGCCAGTCGGTTCATAATGAATGCCTCTGTATCTGTTATCACTGAGCCTCTCTGCCCAGCTGGAACATATTGTCCACCCCAGAGAAATGTGCTGCGAGATGTTTAGGCGCCGCTATGCACAGCTGACCCCGCACTTAACACATGAAGCAAAGCGTCACAAACATGCTGATGTATACCTCGCCTCAGGCCAAACAGTTTCTCTTGCATGAAGGTCTGTAAACAACAGCCAGCATCCTGCCAATGGCTTTATGTCACCCAGTCCATGGGGCACATCACTCCATTGGGCATGTGTACTCTCCGGGTCGAGCCAAACGTCAAGAGTCTCCTCTTTTTTTTCCTTTTTTGTACCCCCTCAACGTTTAACGCTTCTGTGTTGGAGCCACTATTATCTCTGGGAAACAGAGATCCATTGAATAACTCTCTCTCCCCTTTGTGTTGTTTATTCAGAGCGCATGGCTGATGTATTTGCCCTGCAGCTCAAACGGGGTCAGAGGAATGGTGTATTCTCAGTAGCATTCAGCTTAATGCACTTACATGCACACTTAGACATTGTCTCTCTTAGACGCTCAAGCACTGAGCAAGTTTACAGGGTCCAATGCAAATAGGGTATCTGTTGTCCATCAAGTCCTCTCCTGGGATCTGGAAAAAGTCTGCGTTCTCATGGATTATTTATTTTATTTCAACGTAAGGGGGGTGAAGTGGTTTATACGAGGGCAGCTGGATTTCCTGAGGATAGGATGTGTTATAAAATAATGACAAAATGAATTAATACAAATTATGGATGAATTTAAAGGACAGAAATAATATATATTTTTCGATTAACAGCTCAATTCATCAATACAAATTTTTAATAAGTTATATAACTATGATGCAAGCCGTCATTGTATTGTAAAAGAAAGGTTGTGGGTCTGTCGTATCAGCTTTGGGAGGCTGCTGGCTGCACACTCCTGAGATACGGCTTCTCTCTGTTCTGTATCCACATATTTTAGTTGCAGTAGCGCAGCAGTAAATTGGACTGACAGTGATATCTATTACTCAGCCACCAAGGCCCATTGTGCAAGTGAGGGCACATAAATCACATATCATTCATTACCTGCTGCATGTTGCTGCCCGTCTGTCCCTGCACCAAGTCCCTGTTACACTCGATCAAAGTATGTTCTATTTATGACGCGCTGGCAGAGGCCATAGATGAGCCTGAAGTTGTTTTTTGGTACAGCTCCGGAAGCGATGTGAAGAAGCAGGAGGATGTGGAGCAGAGGAAGAGCAGGGCGGCGGGAACGTGAGGTCATGGCTCCCCCTATAGGGAAACGAGGGCAAAGCAAACTATACAGTCTTGAGGAAAAAAACCTCCTGTATGATTTTTTGCTCCACTCGTCTGGATGTCTGTGAAGCCTCATCCTGTACTGGTGAGCCCAGACAGCCATTTGCACATGACACACTCAAGGCTTAACAAGCAGGAAAAATACACAAGTAAGTACTTTGAGCTTGTATTTCCCAATGTTTCCAGCATGGACAGGAAGGTTGCTCAGGACAGGAGTAAATGGAGAGTGTCATTCTAGTGGAGCAAAGGTTTGTTTGATCCGCCGTCTGCAGGAGCCTTGCTGCAGATGGAAAGTTCCATAAAGACGCAGAGTGTGTGGGATGGAGATCATAAAGTGTTTTTATGCTGCCGGCCTCAGATGTGAGCTCGACCATGAGTAATGATCTCAGACCCCCACTTGACCCGACCGCCATGGATTAGTAACCGTGTGCATCAAACTCATAAATGCAGACTACGGCTGCCAGACGCTCAGGAATGACCAGAACTAAAAGAGAAGGCATTAGCACTCTGTTTGGGATATGCAGAGCCCGACTGATTTATCGATTGGCTGATTAAAGACATATAATATGTGTCTTTAATGAATCCGTGTCTGTGTTTATGTTTGCCAATTTGCACAGACAGTGCAATTCTTCTATTTTACAGAATAAACAATGTGCATTAATGTTTACGTCTCATATAAGATATATGTTACAAGTTCACAAGTTAAAAAATAATTAAACTGTAAAATACCTGACCTCAATTTATTTTCTTAGTAATAGGGTTTTTTATACCTTCTTAGGAATATATATTATATATTATATTGGTATCGGCATTGGCAATGTAATCCACATTCTGTATATTTGGTTAAATTTGTTTTTTCTTTTTTGACTATAGTTATTTATAATAATAAATATGGTCAAAATGTAAAAGATAAAGCCTTTTTGTCATAATCCTCTTTTAACGTCATAAGCTATCATTGCCACTTGTTTATATGCATAATTGTTTTAAAGTCACGCTCTAGTAATATGGTTATTTCCGGTCTTGGAGTATTCTAGTGAGCAACCAGTGGGGAGATCTCTTAGTAAGGAGATTAAAAATTGTTTCACTAAGCAGAAGAAAATCTATCTTCTTTGTAAACCTCCACCGAGTCCTTGTAAAGATCGTAAGAATTTGAACCGCATGTTGAATAGCTTTGTGCTGTTATCGTTCCTGAATGGAGCCTTGGTCCAGGATCCGTAGTTCCTCTCTTCCAACAAAGTAGGGTCAAGAGGTTAGGCAGGTTGCCATTAAGCCACCTCCCCCTTTTATCCTCTGACCCATCCAACCCCATTCACCATTCAGGAGAAGGAGATCCAGGCTTTGTTCTTGCTTCATCACCTCCCTGCCTTTAAGACTCTGGAGACTTTATCATGTCTCAAGTAACAGGCCTGGGGAACTGAGAGGCTTTTTCCAGCCCCGGTGGGGAGCGAGCTGCCTCCACACAATCGGAGCAGACTCTCACAAGGAGCTGAAGGGTCTGTGAGTGCCATCGGTACCTGGCAGGCATCGGATTTCACCAAAGTCGAGTTATGATGACTCAGCTGGGGAAACTGGCTCAATGAGTATCAGTCTGACTGCGGAATGAGGTCAGACTCCGGTGTGCTGAACCAGTCGAATCCATAAGAGTGGGAGTGCCATGTTCTCTCGCTTCTGAGATCGGATTTCTCTGTCACGTTGGCAGTAGCAAGAGTCAAGAGTCATAATTAATAACCAGAGAAGAAAAAAAAAGAACATCCAGAATCCACACTATTAAAAGTTATTAAGAAAACTTAAGAGGGGACTGACAGGAAGAAGAATCCGAAAACAAAAATAGCCCTTCCTGCCATTGAAAGCAGTGATGGGCATAAAATATTCGCAATTGTAAAAATTCAGAGAAGCTCCTCAGACGGAGTCCAACTGTGCTCCTGACAGATCGGCACTGACATTAAGAGATATAAATGAGAAGCTGTGTAGTTTCTGGGAAGAATTAGATGCTGCAAACGTTTGAAAGAAAAAACAGTTATATGAACAGAAGCACAGAGAGGAACCAGTTTTAGCTGATTAAGATCCGCCACTCGCCGACTATTCCACCGCATCGAGAGAGGGACGATTCCAAGGGTGTTACATCAACACATGGGAGAGAAAGAGAGGTTTCTATGAGGGGAGCAGAATTTACTTCTCTTATGCTTCATCAGTGTGCTGCAGTGGTTGTGCGGAATCTGCAGATTGATCAAACTGCAGGGGCAAAGGGATCCGAAGCCTTATCTCAGAGTAAGGGCTCAGCAAAGTCAAAGACGCACCGTTGGCGTGAAGGATGGCAGCGGCCGTTTGGCTTCTACCTTCCACCGCTCTGCTTATAAACACAAACACACACATACACAAACACACACACACACACACACACCAGTGCAATCCCTCTCTTCCAAGTGCACCTATGGATATATACACCTTCACATTAACCTGAGGTAGACGAGACCGATAAGGTGGAGAGAGATGGTTGGTGCTCCCAGGGGAGAGCCACAGTCTTCCTCGCACCACATCCTCTTCTTCCTCTCAGAGCTCTGCCCTGCAGCACAGCACTGCTTCATTACAACCTCTGCAGGTAAAGACTGACCTCATCCAGGTCCAATCCATACCCTCCTGTCAGCCGACCGTCCTCGGCTGCCAAAAGACACTAAGCCAGCCACTCAACCGTGTGTGTTGTTGAGGGAGGATTACCTTTATTGGACGTCTGAGGCCTGAAGGCTGGGGAGACAGACGGACCCGGAGTGCCTGCTGGGCCCGGGGAGGGCGGCTCTCCTGGTAATACCGCAGCAGCCTTTGCCTTCAGTAACACATAAAGGTACTGATCCCCACGCAGCAGATGCTGGGGGAGGGACAAGGGGAACATGCTCGGAGAAAGGAAAAAGACTGAAGGTGTTGCATTTGAAGCGTTACCCTGCTCAGCTGGCAGGGACCCCCCCAAAAATAGCTCACAAGGATACTTGTAGAAGTTAGAAACACTTTCTATTTTTAGGGTTAGTGTGTGTGTGTGTGTGTGTGTGTGGAGGAAAGGGCATGAACATGGAAGAAAAAGGAGTGTGAAGAGTAAGTACTTTCAATTCCACCTTACGTTTTACCTTTCTAGCTTTTTTCATAAAATGTAGTTGATGTGATAAATGATAAATGACCCCCCCCCAAAAAACTCCTTCTTGAATTTGTTTCCTTGAGCACAGGAGGCCCAGATGCTTCCAATCTTTGTGATATATGGTCTTCATCAGCTTTTTCAATTAATGCTCAACTAATCCAGTAATCGTTTTGCTGGATCTTAATTAATTTTGTACTGTAATCTCTCTTCTCTTATCGTGCAGCCTGGATCTCTCTGAAGATGGCCTCCCTGTGGAAAAGGAGAATTCCTGCAGCCTACCTTTGGCTTTATTACTGCATACCTACAGTTCAGACTTACTTTAGAAACGCATCACACTGTCACATTGTTCTTAGTGTTTCATGAGCACAGAAAGAGATACTCTAAACCCATATAACTTTACTAATGGTTCTGGTTGACTGGGTTTTGGGAGACGGGCGCTGATAACTTAAATCAGCAACATCTGGAGATATACTAAGATTTGATATGTTGATTAAACTGAGTGATATCAGGCAAATAATTACCACGTAGTATTGGGTCTTTATAATCAAATATTGCAATACATTCTTGATTGAAAAGGAAGTGAAGGTTTTACAAGAATAAATGAGAGAAAAGTCTCAATATTACAAGACTAATAAAACAAACACTTTTTTAAGGAAATAGGCAAATGGAATATCCCTTGTTTGCTGGACTTCCACTCGTGACCCAATTCGATTTTTTATGGAGAAACTACGAAACCCCTCTGAGTAAAACGCACGCTGATGCCAACGATAACTTTGCAGTCGACCACACCGAACATTTCCTGTTCGTCAAAAGAGCCAATTTCTTCAGAGTCTGTGTAGTTATTTTTTCAGAACAGATGCAGTTTCTCCCTCTCTTGTTTAAACAAAGGCAACAGGCTAATCTCCAAAAATCACCCCTCGAAAATGACAGCCTAAAATTAAGACTTTATTCTTAATATAGATGATTTTCTTCCCTTTATGTGGCCCCAATAGGAACAACACTTAAAAGTAATTATTAAAAAAAGCAGAACATGGGTCGAGGAACACACATTTCAACTTCCCCTAATTCCCTGACCATGCTGTCACGACCTAAATATATCTCAGCATTTAGCAGTTTATCTACATGAACAGTTTCTAATGGACACCCACTGTGGTCCTCGTTCGCAGCATCGTCTCCGAACCAACATGGTCCTGAGGGCCAGACGCCTGCCTTTCTTGTGGGCGAGCAGTGACCATAAGTCTTTCCAGATGCCTCGCTGGAGGACGTGGAGAAGCGGCTGCGCAGGGCGAGAGAAAGTGAGAAAGGAGGGAGAAGCCGAGGGAGAGAGAGAGAGAGAGAGAGCAGAGGATGAGCTCACTTTTCATTTGTGTCTGCAGTAAATAAAAAACACATGCAGTCTCCATGTTTGATTCTCTCCCTGTGTCCGCAGAGCCATAAATCAGAGCGAGGCGAGGTCTGCTGCAGCTCAGACACATGTACGTCCTTAGCAGACATGGGAAATGGACGAAGAGAGTGTGACTGGAAATCATGAGGAGAAAGCGCAGGCCTGGATTTTCGGATTGGATAAGATATTGCACCATCCACGCTGCTCCTCCATTCCATCCCTCTAAAAGGTGAACGCTGGGAGGCTGCACACTCCCACACTCCACCGTTTCTTGCCAGATACTTTGTGCTGACTCTAGAGCATATTTTTGCGGGACTGAGAAGGAGGAAAAACATGTCAGAGTTGGACTTCTGCTTGGCTCTTGTGTGCCGGGCCGTGCGATGGTCAGTTAGATAAATTTCAGCATCATCTGCAAAAAGAGAGAACTTTTATTACAAATTGCAACTTTCTCAAGACCTTCAAGCCCCGTGGCCGTGAAGCAGGCGAGAGCAAACTCAGAACGTGGTCTCCAAAAAAGACGCCCGGGCCATCTGTTGGGGAAAAAAGGAGCCATGTCAAAATGAAGCATGAAAAAGTCCAGAAAACGCCAAGAGATGGAGGAAAAAAAAACGAATTAGGACTGGATCGGGTGAAAATCTGTGGGCGGATTTTCACTGTTTGTTGAGGTTGACGTGTTCCCTGTGATCTCTGGTGAAGCGAGAAGCCAGCGTCCGATAAACTGAACATTCATCACTGTAACTTTCCTTTCTTTTGTGTCGTCCTCTTTTTCAAAGGAGCGTCTCAGTGAACCATTCGTCAAATTAGACACTGTGTTACCAGCGAGCGCTCGCTGGCAGGACATGTGAGGGGGAAGCGAAGGGAAAAGGGAAAGAAAAAAATAAACGGAGGACAAGTTAAAGGGTAAATATTATGACTGATGGCTTGCCGGGGGTGTGTGCCTGCGTCAATTGGCGCCCTGTATTACCGTTAGGGTTTCAGGCATCTCCAGGACCTGTTATTTGGTCCCACCACACCGCGCGGATCTCCTATTTTAGTTTCTGACAGCATTTGTGTCTGCTAGAGTTTGTGTGAAAACGTGTGTTGGATTAGTGGAGTTTTAGAGACTTTCTACTGTTCTGCCACGAGGAGAGAGGACGTGCCTCGCAGTTTGGTGCCGCGCCTCAGATGAATGGACAGAAACATGCAAGCATGAGAGACAAGACGATTTGAAGACAGTCAAAAGGGAGAGAAGTCATCTTTGAGGCTGCAGCTTTATAATGAACACAGTCTCACCGGCTTCTACTGTTCCACACGTTCCTATTCAAAACGAGAATTGCCTTCAGTGAGAACAACAGAGGTGTGCAGGGCAGACTTTCCCTCATTCAGAGACAGTGCGAGCACACTATGCTGTTGTAATTGTGCTGTGGGAAAGATGCTCTCACGCGCTATTTATGTTGAGAAGCAGCAGCTCTGTAAATATCACAAAGTAGAACTGCACATTTATCTGCTGCTTTGTTGCAGGTGACTGTTTATGTTGAGTCTTTACATTGTTGAAAGTGGACTGACCTAAGCAGCATTCTGCCCAACCAAAAAAATGTCCTAGCTGTATATGTATTTTTCAGGGTTTTAGAAAAGATCAAGATGAAGGATTCAGGTGTTGATTGTTCTGAGTTTGAACTGAACAGCTGGCTGGAGCCTCCCTCTGTGCAGTTCGCCCCCCTGATGCCTCCGTGCATCTTCTGCAGTTTCTCCAGCTTCGACCCACAGTCCAAAAACTCTGAAGGTGAAGTTAATCCGAGAGTCTAAACTTTCTAAAGTAACCCATGGGTGTGAATGGTTATTTGTCTTTATATGTTGACCATACGATGGAGATATGTCCAGGTTGGACCCCAGCTCTCTCTTAGTGCCGTCTGGGATTGGCTCCAGCCTCCTGTCAATCTGAAAAGATGAGAATGATGATAATAATAATGATAATAATGATAATAAAAATAATGTTTTTTTAGTTTGACTTATATCTGTACAAATTAACTACCATACAACATAAACATATGCTGCAAGAGACAGTGTCACACATGAGTAATGTGAGTTCATACCAGTTTAAAGACCGTTTCACGTGTTAAAGCTTATTTCCTGTCATGTGATGTTAATTTTAAATATGGCCGGAGTTTCGATTATGAGGTTGAGGTATGTAATATGTATTCCTGTGAGCGAGGCGCTCAGGACTCAGACTCCTAGAAACTCTAGATTCCCACTTTTTCTACATTTCTAGTTCACTGACATTTGTTTGTCACAGATTTCTTTATACGGCCATTTGCACCAAGCACAGCTCATTCTTCAATACTGTACTTAGTATTATGACATTTAATGTACTCCAGCATACAAATAACTTCCAACGGGGGTAATGAACAGTCATTTGACAACAGCAGAGGAAAATATACATTTTACTAGCAGCATCAGCTTTTGTATTTCTGGTGTTCCACTTCAGTTAGTCAGTAGGAAGGGGAGTTTGAGATAAACAAGGACTTTTATAAAACTGTGACTAACACAAGGAGTCTCTGAATAAAAATGAGTTTAATAGGTCCCCTTAAACTATGTTTCAGTTGGATTGGATTAGTGATAAGGTCACGTGTGAAAATAAAGCAAAAGCTGTCATTCCAATTCTTTGCTGAAACAAAAGGGAAACCGCAGCCCACACACAGTCCAAATTAGGCCTGTCACGCTCGTCTAGGTGTTAAATAGGAGATGGATGTCAGCGAGAGCTTATTGGAATATGTCTTTGAAAAACTATGGATGGTGAGTGACAGGCAAAGATGTTTTGGCAGATTGAGCAACTACAGAGTAGCCCGAGGAAATGCTAGCAATGTTCTTTCACTGAGATACAGCAAGACACAATAATAACGACCTCAGTATTAACCTCCCTCTCCGGCCTCGACCCGAATTCATCAAGAGTTTGCACAAGAGGTGTGATTATGCATATGGGAATGTAAAGTATTCCCAGAGACCTACATGGATTTCAGTAGTCGTTCAGACAAACAGTGACCTCCTTTAACGGGGAGTGGAAACAAAAAATAAATGACGTTTGTTCCCTAATGAAATAATACATGTTTCTTTTTTTCATGTGTCCAAGTTGAAGGTATTTGTATGATTTCCTGAGAAAAAAAATCCAATGAAATCCATCTCCTCCAGCCAGATGGCCGTGTGGCTGCTCCCTCACTCCCAGCAACTCCCTTCATATGCCCACTCTCTCTCTCTGCTCTCTTTCAAATGTCACTCTGTTGGAAGCGCAGGGGCGAGGGCCACGGGGAGGAACAGGCAGACAGACACACATTTTGCTTTATCATAGATTTGTTTAATCCAAAAACCGCTCCTCACCGAAACCGTGCCAGACTCCCCCGGATCTATTCTCTACGGAGGCGTCCTGCCAGTCCATTCCGACGAGCAGTTCGCCGGGGCCTGCAGCCAGTGGGAGAACATTTGCACAGCACACGTTTTACAGGAAGGAGCTTAAGTGTTGCAGTAAAAAAGAAAAGCAGAATTCATGGTATTTGATAACAGTTATCTCAGTCCACAGTTTAAGCAGAGCTGACGTGAGCTGTGTTCAGCTTCGACGTGGTGTTCGACTCCTTCCACATCTCTCTGGAAAGCAATTAATCATTCATCTAATTGAGTCACGGACCAGTAATTAGCTGTGATCGGGAGCATGATGGTTGGAGTGGTTCTCTTTGATTTCATACCCTTTCGCTGTGGCACGCCAACTTTCTGGGAGAACATCCACAGCGGCCCCTGTTCGGGCTGACAGCTCCCCCGCTACATTCATCTTCCGTAGTGATCACAGCCCGGAGCCTGAGCCTTTGACATACCTGATTTCATTTGTTCTTCTGAGGCAAACCGCCACACATCTGCCCGTGTGATCCCCATGTGACCACACTGGAGGCCGGCAGACACAAATATTGACGTACTTACTCCATTTCCTATTTTGCACAATGTCTTTTGAATGAAGCTCAATTAACAGACATTAATCAATGTTAATGAAGTAAAGAGGATATTCTGGCAAATAGGAAACACTTCGCTCTCCTCTAATTAAAATGATAACAACTTATGAGATTAGTGTCCTCCCTCAGTGGTCACACAATTAACTTAAGACTTATTCCCCCTTTGCAATTAATCAGAGCACCGAGGGAGAAACACAGAATGGTCAAATAGAGCAAGACGGAATAAAACTCGTCCGATGTCCGTAGGTATATCTTGCTGTGCGCATTTAAAAAAATGTGTTTGGAAAGATTGTCCAGCTAATCTTTAAGCAGTTTTAAAATTTGCTTTGATTTGAGCGCATATTAGAAAGGGGTTTTGATCTGTTTCTCACTGATCGTCCCTCCTGTATGACAAACCTGCAAAAGTACCTCGGTCTGCAATTTTTTATTTCATTTCATTCTCTTTCAGGTTTGTGGAATAATCGATGCTCTGTTTCAGGTGTCATAAAAAATGTCACTATTTTGCAGAAAAATGGAAAACACGGGATGTGAGTTACAGTGTCTCTGTGTTGTCCAGACTGCTGAGCTGTCCACAGCGTATCCCACCACTCAGCCAACGCAGGACGCCAGCAGCAGGACCAGCCTTTATGATTAATCATAAATCCTCCTGGTTGAAAGAAATGGGATGGAAATCGTTGTCGTGCAGATACTGAAGGTGAATACGGGTTGTGTGACATCTTAAAGACGGTTTAAATAACGGTTTAAAGAGCATTAAGCCTTTAGGTTCTGTGCTTGAGCTTTCAGAACAGTCTCCATTTGGGGATGAAGTGGGTCAAATGAATGAGAGAAACAGAATGAGAGAAACAGAATGAGAGAAACAGTTGTGTTGTAGTGAATCAAAAAATCATAATATGACAGGGAAATCTTTAGATGGCAATTTTCTACTGAATGCAGATATGCAAGACTGCATTCAGTGTACTGAATATGAGCAATTCTGGGCGCAGCAGTGCATTGTTTGCAAACACAAATTCAGACAACACTCACACTCACACAAGCACACACACACAAGTGGTAATCTGGGAGTTGACCTGGTGAGCACTGCTCGGCTAGATAAAGGAGATTATCCACACTGTGTTGAGCTGGAGCCTTGGTTTAGTGCATGTGTGCGTGTGTGTGCGTGTGTGCGTGTGGTTTACTGCTTGAATGTACACATGAGCTTGCTGTGTGCTTACTGCTGATGCATCTGCGCAGTGCATGTGTTGTGGTGTTTGTGTACCAAGTTGTGTATACAGCATTCTAAGCAACAGAGATAAGGGATTATCTGTATATTCCAAGTGGGGATTTTCAGCATGGACGCTGGGAAATTCCACTAAATCCCCTTCACCCTCTGACCTCATGGGTGATAGGGTGGCCTGCTGGGCTTTTGACGACTGGTTTACTGGTTCCACCTGCGGTCTTCACTGACAGCCGGCCCCAGTATGTCTTTTTCATTGATTAACAAGAGTAATTCATCGAACTTAATGCAAAAAATTCAGGCAGGTTTGGGGTATGGATATTTATGAGTGAGTGCCATTTGGTGTAGATCCAAATAATAACTAGATCTAGAAACCCTACTGAGAACCATTCTAGTTCTAATGAATAGAATTACCTGGAAACAGAAAAACTAAGGCCTAATCCTGCTACTTAACAGAAATGTGCAAACCGAGGATGAGTTTGACCATCTGTGAACAATCTGCATTTCGTTTGAATCTCACTCCAACACTTTCTCCCTCCGAGCAGCAGCTGGGTCAGTGGAGCCTCTCACGCTCGTCCAGATACACGCTCGCCGACCTGGAGGAGCGGCGAGACAACCGCATAGTCCGAAGCATAATCTGTGGAGCGTAGAGGAGGAGCTGAAATGAGTCTGGAGCTTTATTAAGTAGACTCTCCGATTGATTTCCTGTCAGCGAGCCTCCGTGCTGATGAGATCAATGCACGCGGGGATGGGAGGTAGAGGCGGAGGAAGCAGGAGAACAGAGTGAAAGATCTCTCCATCCCTTGGAGTTGCTTCTCATTGCCTACAGGCCCAGACAGGCCGTTCAGCAAACTGTCTTCTTCTTAAGTAATTAAGACATTACTGGGAGGTCTCTCTATCCATATTTGATGAAGACCCAGGCTTCAATTAAGATGAGCCCTTCTTCTTGGCCTGATTGATAGTTCCCACACCACGAGGCTGATGGGTGGTGGGTCAGCGAGCTGGCATCTTCCCTCTGCAGAAGACCCTGTAACCCCTTCCTGGGTTGGTGAGTCCCCATCGGGAGCCGAATATGGATGGTCTACATCTGCTTGTTAATGAATTAAAAGAGCAATTTAGGTCTCCGCGGCTCCCGGAGGAGTTGATTTCATCTCCTTAACGATTGGCCCCTGTGAACCCGCCTCGGCAGCGCTGCATTTCATCATAAGTCCTACCATCAGGGAGGCTTATTAACAGTGGCTGGGAGTGAAAGGTGTTAGTAGGTGCGGAGAGGAAAATGCCTGAGGTTGGAATTAGCCTAATTGTTCACATTGAAACTCCTGAGTTATCGTGTGAAGGAAATTGCTGCGTTGTCATTGACCTCTGCCTCCTTTTTTTCCCCCTGCTTCTGTTATTATATACTTAAGAAATTGATTGTATCCGCACACACGTGGTTAGAAACCGATGTGTACATACTGGGTTTCACTGTATAAAGTGTTTAAATCACAGCGTTTGAGTGCAAATGTTTGCTTTTGTTCATGCAGTCATGTCCTAAATGATCTCACGCATCCAACTTTTATCGAGTGAAATAAAAGTTACTGACACTTGGTTTCAAATCTGTTCTTCATCTGTGCGCAGTATTTCACTGATTAACTTCCTGATCCACTGTATTTCAAAAGCAGAAGGCAGAACCATTTCAGGAACTTCAAAAAAGAAAAATCATCTTTAATAGAGATGAGAACACAAAGCTTTGGAGCGGGTAATTGGATAAAACTTTGCTGCACGTAGAGCTTCTCAGGCCTCACTTCATTTTACGATAATGATAATTGAAAGATGGGGGAGGAAAGACTAAATTACAGAGCTGGATTAACAAAATGCCCACGCCGGGTGCTAAATTCACTCTTGTTACACTCGTGCAATAGCTGTTCGCAGCACCAGGCCTCTGGTTATACCACGCTGACTCGATTACCGCCCTCTTAATCAAATTCTTCCTCCTCAATTGCATTTGCAGTGGTTTAAAATGTGTTTCTCTTCTCGCACTATTAAAAACTCTCCCCTTAGGTCAGGATACGCTTCGGCTCTAGAACAAAGTACCTTAAGTTGTCGGGGCCAAAGGAAATTCCTAAATATCCTCAAGTTTATGACTTCAAAAATGATTTTTTTTTCTATATTATACCACATAAAGTATTTTCATGCACTTGCAGCAGTGGTATGCATCCCCTCCTGTGACTGCACTGGGTGACTTTAATGTGGTAACTGGCACTGGTCTCGACATTGCAGGGGTGGGGTGGAGTCTGGAAAGGTCACACGTTTAGCTCAGCTGAGAAATATTCCCTCTTATTCTAAAGCTGCTATTATGTTACACTGGAGTGAGACATTATTATAACAATATGAGCTATCGCGGTAAAGGTGATACATCATGTATAACATTCTGTGGCTGCCTTAGTCGAGCTCTTGAGAAATCGATGTTGTAAACAAGCGGTTGCAGTACACCAATTAGTTAGCGCAACATAATCTTATATAACAGGGTTAAAACTATTATATGTGGGATCGCTCATATGTGATCCATTTATTGTTATTAAATATTTCTGTTAAAGATAGATCCATTTGGTTTTCTGTCAACCAGTAACCTCAAATCCATCTGATCACAAAACTCTTAATGTTGGTTGTACAATCACACTAAGTAAAATCATTCATTTTTATTTCACCTTTGTTTTTCCAGACTGGTTGTGGTGATGCACATTGTGTACTTATTCTACCAGCAGTTGTGTGATGTGGTACAAATTGAGATATACAGTATATATATATATATATATCAGTCTACCTTCTTCCATTCAAACTTGCCATAGTATCATTATGCTAGTACGAGATACAGATTTATTTTGTATGTTCAATCCCCAGTGTCATTATTAAAGACTATTTTATGAAAACTATATATTATGAGACCTTTAGTCTTTAAGATGATGCATCTGTGGACATGTGGCTTCTCCCGTGTGTAGACAAGAGCGGATCTGAAAACGATTCTGTTAAAATGTACAGTGTGTTCAGCGGCCCAACCAAGGATGAGCAAATGTAAATGAGAAGAAATGCCTGCAGCTGCACAAACGCTGTATTATGGCTGCTGACACTGACCAGTGTTTCACTCTCAGCCCTCATCTGCAGAGCAGAGGCTGTGTGTGCGTATCAGTTCTGTATGGCTGCCATGTCATGCATGTGACAACATTAAGGGGACCCACAGAGAGTTGCTCTTGTTAAGTGTCGCAGCTTTGTTGTGCAGCTTGTCTGCTCGCTGACCTGAACCAAAAGGGTCTCGCTCAGAAGACAGCGAACCAGGCGTCAACCCCCATGTCTGACGCCCACGGGGCTCCAGCAATCATAGAAAGAACACATGCAAAAACAAACCTGTCAAACGGGCCTTTTTAAACCAAACTCAAAACAGAAATATGACAGGAGGGTTTACAATTGGCATAGTGAGAGGTGGAAAAATGAAAACTTGGAACTATGAAGCTTAAATATATGCATATAAGTGGATGAACCTCAGCAATGAACTGACAGGAAGAAATAATCTCTTTATGTAAAAACACTGTTATATATTTTTGTAGCTTGGCCATGCATTATTCATTTTTAGAGTTTAATTGTGAAAGGGGCAGAAAGAACGAGGAGAATACCGGCAGCAAAAGGCTGAAAGCCAGAGTCAGATCTGGCTTAAGACTGTGGTCGTTATTTGTCTGTGTTTGTCTGTTGTGCTTGTTTGTCCTCCTGCTGCAAGATGACCTGCCTGTGTGTGAGTCATGTGTGTAAGCAGGTCTGTGTCAGGACAGGATGGAGATTGGTGGACTGCGAGGAGTCCCTTGCTGCTGATTGGTCCACCTCCTCTTCCAACCTGCCACACCAACAGAATGTTGAGTTTGTTGTCTTGCTAGCTCACGCTTTGATTTAATCTTGATTCAAATGTAGGAGTGGGCTGCAAATTTATGTTCACAATGTTTTCTCCTGGTTTGGATGGAGATATTTCTTTGATAATGAAGCTGTGCTTACCTGAAACACGACAGATCTGAAAACAACATTGCTAGAAAAAAGTTCAAATGTGCTAGAATTATTTTGGGAGTTGAGAGAATTAAAGCTAGCAGCTGATAATTAATCATCCAAACCTTTTGTTAATAACATTCATCACGGTTTAAAAAATCAATCTCGTTAATCTCGTATAAGTGAATCTTCCACTTGAATAGACAAATTTCCTGTTTAACAACAGGGAGTTTTTCCTCCAATAAAATCTTCTTACATAATTTAGTTAATCTGTCAGCACATTAAAAAACTGATCTGCAGTACTAATACAGTGCTGCAACATGTTAAAACAGCCAATTAGGGGGAAAAAATACTTCCCCGACACAGAAGGAAGCTCTCTGAGCGTTTTGCTCACACGGACTCATACATTTATTCATCAATAACAGAAAAGAAGAGTTGCCAATTAGAAGAATTGTAAGCAGAAATGTTTTTTGTTATTTATTAATAAGCACAACACACCTACTGTTAAAAACCATTGAAATCTACTGTCAATCCAATGAAACATATTTTATTTAAAGGAATGATGACATGTCACTCAAAACTCCAGGGAATCTTGACTGCATATAGGAAACTGGTAGAAAGTCTACCTCCTCTTTCTGACAGAATTTCATTGGGACAAATTCATCCATATTGTGACACACACACATACACACACCTATGGGCATGCACACGGTCAGCCTCAGAGCTCTCTGCAGCAGCCTTCTGCAAAATTAATAACACAGGTCCTTGGTCTAGATAGCGTGCATTGTGTGTCCTGCTCTCTATGTGTGTTTTTGTGCCACAAGAAGAGAGGCTTTGATTTATCAACAGCTCAGTCAGGAGTCTGCTGAGGACAAGCACACTGATCAGGCTCTTTCAGTCTAAGAGGGTCTCAGCGAAAAGATCAAGAGAGAGAGAGAGTGGGACACCGGGGCTGACGGGGAGAGTTTGGCAGCTATAAGGTTTAAGAGCCCAATGATTTAGAGGTCTAATATCAGCCGTTATTGCTACTCCTATTCTTGAGTTTCCTAATTTCCCCCTAATGGAATCCTCACCCATCACTGAGCATACTTATCGCCTGTTAAACAGTGCCTCTCTCGACCAATCATTAGGAGGCTCGTGGCTGTCAACCGCCTATCAGATATGGGGAAAATGGGAATTTCTGAGCATGACAAATCAGATATGGATGTTTGAGTGAAGTTCATAAGTTGAGAAATGTCCTCTGGGGCACCGAAGATTAAGAACTCGGGGTAGCAGCTCACTTGTTTTAAGCTGTTCCAGCTCTTATCTGGAGACAAGAAAAACTTAGATTGTTGATATAGTTTTAGTGTCAAACACTATTAGAAGTATTAAAAGTATTAGTGCTGTGTACCTCTTTAGCAGCTTGATATTATGCGACAGATTTAGTTCCCGGTTTCTTAGGTAGACCCGGTGCAACTCAACCCCGTAGAGGCCTTCAATTAACTCAACACATTTAGCTCGTGCAGAGCCTTGTTGAATCAGCTTTCAGACTCTGGAGTGGTGGCATTAATGCAAAATCATACATTTCACACCAAAGTCATCATCTATCACGAGAGAACATGTTTTTGCGCTTCTGTAATACTCTTGATAAAGGCATCAACTCGACGGCTCTCATCTAGTGACACACGAAACAGCTCCGGGCCGAGCTGAACACACACAAACGTGTAAACACTGACATGTGATACACGACTAAGTATATCACCGTCTTCATTATTCATTCATTAAACCGCAGATATTTAATCAACTCCCAGGACGAGGCCCACGCATTAAAAGATGAGCCAACGCAAGGTGCTTGTTTACACAAAGGCTCCGCCTCTTTACTCGTCGTGACGGATCAACCCAGCGAAGCTCTTAACACGATTATAAATCCATACTTAATGAGCACATAAAACACAGCTGGGATTATCAACATGTAGCCGTGGCTCCCTTTGTCGGCTGCTGAGAAACACAGAGCCACTTGTCTCCGAGTGGGTTGAGAGGTTTGGGCCGTGGCCACCTCACTTTCTGTCATTTTTCCTCATCCCCCCCCCTCCCCTCAGTTTTGGAGGCAGCAGACCAGCATCTGTGGTGTAATGTAATGTTAAATGAATCTGCCATGCTGTAAACCTGTTATGAAGTTTTAAAAGGCCCTTGTGGGAGCAGCAAGGGTTGAAAGAAAGAGAGGAACACAGCACTGAAGGAGAGGTACCTGCCAATGAGACTGAAAGAGGCTCTTTCTCTTCTCCTCCTTTTCCTCCTCAGTCCAGATCCATTCCGTGCAGTTGAGATTCAAAACCAACTGGGATGGCATTCTGCTTCACTGCTGTCAACTTTACCTGGCAAGGGTCAGTGGCATTCACAAGGTCTTGGAAACGGACGAACTGCACGAGGAAAAGAGTAGAATGGAAAAATGGAAGGTATACAAATGTAACAGAAGAGGGGTAATGAAACAGGAAACATGGCCAGACATTTACGCAAAGCAGCGCAGGACCTGGAGGCATTGTGCTGTCCCAGCTTGACCAAATGGCCCCTTTGTAGCCTGGTCACAGACTGTCTCTCTCCGGCTTTATTCAGGTGTTTAGTTTCAGGTATATGAATGTAGGGAAAGCCTAGTAGTCATAGTTACTGAGCACAAAGGTTTTCAGCAGAGGGTTGGTTACACTTAAATATCCAAAGCATCTGTTGTGGCTCAAAACTGTGATCAAAGCCAAAGTGTAGTGAATTTATACATCTTCCTCGGGACAGAAGGAACCAGGTTGAGGAAGAAGTTCGAGACACACTTTAATTACCCCTTCTGCAAATAGACTGCAAGTGTGGCAACCTGCTCTGTGTGTAGCGCTTTCCTGCAAGTGTTTGGACTCCTGCGGCAAATTTATCTTCACTTCTTAATTGAGCTATTGTTTGCCGGAGACTTATCTCCGAGCCTTGTGTACACAACAGTCCTGAAAGATGTTGCAAATTACAGACTTATCTTAATCCTCTACTTCCCAAAACATTATCCTTTTAGATCGGAACAATCCAAGCCAAATAGTGTTGTGTCTGTGTGGAGGGGGAGTAAAAGGTACTTTTAAGCATACTGGAATTAGATAGTCTTAATATATGCATGTTATACAAAATTAAACAGAAGTGAGCACGCTGTCAGGATGCAAGTTGATACGTGTGTGAGGACGCTTTTGACCGTACAAGATTGCCTCTAAGTCAAGCCGTGGACGCTAATTGAAAAACACAATAGCGCCTGAAGTAGCAATTTTATGCTACGATGTAACGCCCATCAATACCAGGGTCTCAGGTGAACCTTTCCCCCTCCGACAAACCATGAACACCTGTCTCTCTAATCCTACCAATTAACCTGGCGACCAGCAACCAGGTTGGGTTACATCCAACATGGCCTGTCCATCCTTTATTCTGGCGCGTCAGCCTGAACAATCTTCTAATCAGGGTAACCCAATCCTCAACTTCAAATCCCCCTGCCTGAGCTCGGAAGGGGGACAGGCAAGACTGGGAAGGAGACAGATCCGGCCTTCATGTCTGCCAACACTATGTTTGGCCTCAAAGCTGCTGCCCCTCCACCACCTTTCCTCTTTCACTTTATTTTCCCTGAGATGTCTGGTTCACCTCTCGTGCAAAGTTTGTATTCCAGTCACAGATGTAGTTGAAGGAATTATATGGGACAGGTATTA
The DNA here is from genome assembly GCA_038501795.1 of Pseudopleuronectes americanus. Lineage (NCBI taxonomy): Eukaryota > Metazoa > Chordata > Actinopteri > Pleuronectiformes > Pleuronectidae > Pseudopleuronectes > Pseudopleuronectes americanus. The sequence continues at coordinate 16,431,779 of CM076724.1, forward strand.
AGCTGTGATTTATTTTATCTGAGATTGAAACCAGACCAGTGCCCGGAGCCTGTCATGTGATTTTACTGCCCATGGTTCAGCCAACAGTCTTACACAGCAGCGCACTTGTTCCAAATAGGGCCATGTCCCCAATGACCACACTCATTCCTATCCAACACTGGAATATCATCTCTGGAAGAGTATATAGCCGAGCGATATGGAAATTGATATTGGCACATACAAGACGAGCAGCTACATGTTAAAGTGTCAGCCGTTTTTTTTATGAACAAAACGGTAACTGTCCCTAACTTGATTCCACAGATGCCACAGTTACAACCATGAGATGTGTTGAAAGACAATGAGGAACAGATGAAGAGGGACGCGGGTGAAAAGGTCTCGTGTGACTTGGCATGATGTGGCAGGGCGGCTTTTACTGCTGGGAAGGCTGTTCCCTTATTTCTTTAAAATTTTGAAAGTATAATGGGAGGCAAAGCACCAGAGGAAGTAAAACTCTTTATATTTTCTTGGCTTTGTTTCTCAATGCATTATACAAATTAAGAAGCTGAAGTAAACAGGAAGGAACTTTGACTACTGCAGGTTCTCCTGGTGGTAAAATGGTAACCCCCTTCTTCAGTGGCCAGCTCCTGCACATAAAAGCACCACGCTGGGAGGAGCTTCCGGGGCCATGACGATATGGTCAATCAGTTTAAAAGCTTATAAAAGCCTCTCTGGATTAGGCTTTTCAACATATCAGGATGCTGGTAAAAAAAAAGAAAAAGATTTTCCTTCCTTGGTAATGTTGGCTGGGAGAGAGGAGGCCATAAGTCTAGAGTGATTCAACTTTTTTGAAGATAAGTGTAATGGTAAATGCAGCTTCTCTCCTGCCACAGGAGCTAAAGCAGTTGTGCCTTGTTGAAATGACTCTGCCCATAAATGCTCAGAATCCAGAGGGGAGAGTTTTCCTGTTTTATGTGCGTAATATGCCAGTTTTAAAGCTGGAGCCGCCCCAGCCCATGCAGTATTGTTTGAGACTACATGCCTGCTGCGTCATTCCAGGACGATGATGAAAAAGGGGAAGAAGCATCCAGAAGGGTTACTGTCCCCCTGTGTACTGTGAAGGTCTGGAGACAGAGAGGAGCTTGATGAGAGGTTCAGGGTTTTTGGAAGGGTGTAAGACGAGCTGGACAGTTGGAGGCTTATGCTGCAGAGATCATTTGATATATCAGGGGTTAGGTGTCCTGTATAAATGTTTAATCACTGTCTGGGCTCCTAGTCGTTAACCTCCTTGACAGTGGCCCGGAGAGAAGGGACCAGTGATACTTCTGTCCAAACACGGGCCAATTACCTTATCGCATCCTAAATCCTCAGCCGATTGGCTTGCCCTCCTCAAAGAGGTTTCATGGGCATTGCACACACAGCCCTACTCTGACAAACAGAGCAGCTGTTGGGGTCAATGACACACTTGAGTTCCCATCACTTATCAGTCAACGTGGATTGATTTCCTCTGCTTCATATAGTGCCTGTTAGTGTGCAGTGCATGTGTTGCAGAGTCAACTTAAGAGCTTTCAAGAAGCCACATGAGATAATATCAAGTTTTGCAGAATTCTGTTTGGATGAAAAACAGCGTTGATCTCTGACCTTCAAATTGGCCAGCCAGCAAATGCAACAAAAGTGCCCATTTCGCATCTGCTTGATGACAGAGATAATGCTGACGCCAGGAGCTTTAGACAACATCTGAGAGACGGGGATCAAGTCAAATCAAATCAAAGCAACTGAACTCATGGGAAGAGATCGTTTTCTGAAAGGAATTCGCATAGGATTGTCAGGCGTCTTTGGATTAAAACAAAATAGGCCATGGATGAGAGTGACACTTACCCACTGTGATGAACAACCATGAACACGCACACACAACTTGATCGAGTGATCGTTTTTTTTTGCGTGATCATTTTTGGTGGCCTCGGCACAATCTTTACTTCTTGCATGTTCTGGCTAAGTCAATCAAGATGGACTCCCCAGTTAGGTCTGGTACCAGCTGTATAAATATACAGAGGTAATTTGATTACTTGGACCATGCACGACAGATTGACTCCTCACCCAGATACAATGCAGTCTGCTATTTGCTTCTTTATCCATGTTGTTTGCAGAAAGTATAGAAATTGTTTCCCCGAGCAACACTTCCTTAATCTTGTCTGAGAAAGTGGTTGAATCTACATTTTCAAACACCAGATGTAGGGGTTGGGACATGGTAAAAGTGCGGTGGGTTTGGATGTAAATTTCTCTGCAAATCCATCTATATATGTGTGTATGTTGAGATGTTTTGTGGGGCATAAAAACTGTTGAAATTCCTAACTCTGACACTGTGTAACCCCTAACTCGCCCATGTAGTCCCCACCACCATATTATTTATCACACACACACACACCAGAGGCATGAGTCACCCCGTTTCCCACCAAGCTGCTACGCTATTCGGGCAGTGAGATCCTAAATCTACAAAACGGTCCCAATGCTCTGGTAGAGAACAATAAAACACCACAGACAACACCCATCCACCCACCACCAGGAGCAGTGGAGGAACCATTACCAAGCAGTAATACAGGGGTGCAAATATTGTCCGTCCACAGAGGACAAAAAGGAGGGAGTCAAGACACCTTGGGTGATTGACTGAGGCGGATTTGATGTGATATCCCAGAGGACCTTCTCGCCTACACAGTCATAGATGAACTGTGCGTGTGTGTGTATGTTGGTTGGGTGAGGGGGGGAATACAAGTCTCGGGGAGGATGCTCTGGAATTTGACCCTTTCATATTCTCACGACATGGAACAGGAATATGTACACTAGGTAACTTTGGCGTGATGTGGTGCAGCATGCGTGCTTTCACTTATGCACAGAACATGTTCCCACTCACACACCCACATTAACGCATGTGCGAGCATCGGTGCCAGATCAGCCTCTTCCTCCTCATTGTGCATGGAACCGCATGTAAAGCCCCATTCGGTTCCCCTGCACAGCATGCATACAATTTCCATTTTATTAGATGACATCAGTGCGTGTAGCCTGCAGCGGCTGGCTGGAGTGAAAGTTTATTTCTTGGTGAGTGCGAGAGGTAATCTCCCCCACCTCTCCCATGGGTGAGGTTCTCCAAAGTGGACTCGCTAAGGCGTAGCAAACAAGAGTGAATGCCCAGGCTGGACTGTGGGGAGAGGCAGATCAATGAGACAGCTCACCAGCTCATGCGTGGCAGCTTTGTGGAGATAGTCCTCTGTGGACAGTTCTGCTTTGGAGACCAGAAATCAGTTTGGTGGTGGTGGTGGTGGTGGTGGTGGTGGGTTCTGGGGGTGTGCTTATCTGTAGTGGATCCCTCTGCAGCATGAAGCATGTTACACAGGGTGCATTTGAACGCCCTAGAGAGGGAGGGACATGGAATTAAAGTAAATCTCTGCAGGCAAAGAGGGGGCATGCCACAAAGGTTTGGGTAGGAGGAATTAAACAAGCCTGGCTCATGACCAGCCCCCCTCCCCCGCTTATCTGGAAACAATCTCAACCCATATCATTTAGAATTGGCCTGATCGAAAGAAAACAATACCTACACCGCTCTATCTGATCTTTCCCTGTTATTGTGCCTGTTGTCCACCTCATTTGCAGTTCAATTCCATAGTCAACAAATGTATGTTAACATCACATGTTTCACAGAACATTACCTTTAAGAATTCTGTTTATTAGGAGATCCAGAAATCCGCCAAGGTTTAAAAAATTGAGAGCAGATGGGGACACAGGTATTGCCAAAGAAACAGAAGATCCTTGGGAAAACAGGCTTTTCTGAGGCCGCGTAGATGTAATAGAACAAAACAAGAGAAAGGTTATTACCGTGATAAATGGATATCAAACACTCTGCAAGAGTCCTTCATCCCCCAAGAAGTGTTGTTATTCCTTCATTAAAACCGAAGGCAAATACAAACAGAGGTTAGCGTCAGAAATGCGTTTCTCAACAGTTACGACCCTGTTCCACCGCGCACCCGGGGCATTTAATTCAAATTATACTGAATGGAAGAAGAAAAAAAAGTCTGAATACCCTAAAAAGAGTAGTCAATAAAAAAGTTCTACTCACAAAAGATAACAATTACCTGAGTCAATTTACATTTAGACTGGCATTTTGCTGCAATTTTCACGCATGTCTACAGGTACCAGACGGCTCGATGGAGTTTCGCAGTTAGCGATAATGGTAATACATCTGAGTCAGGGCTTGAAAATGTAAAATTGAACTGAAATAAAAAAAGCAAGCCAATGGCGCCTAATCAACCGAGAAGAAATGGTGAGCAGGCTGACACAAAGCAGTTCTAAACCCAGTCGGCTCCAGAAGTCTCTCGCTCACACCTGCCTCTGTCTCATCAAGTTCACAGTTGGGTTTCCTTCATAATTAAGTATTTTGGTAAACAACTGTAGAAAAAAGGTCCATTCAGGTCTCCCAGTCCCAGAATTTATATGTTTAATGAAAAAATATGGACAACCACAAGGAGAGACATGTTTCTGCCTTTCAAACTAATAAGGAACCAACTAAAACCCTGCATAAGTCGAACAGTGGAAGTAAGTTTGTAAGGTTACGAGATGAGATGAAAGGAAATATTTACCTTCGACCGTCCTCCCCTCCCAATTTACTATAACTACTCTGTGAAGTTTTATTCTCTTGCCTTAACTCTAATTAAATTGCTGCCCTTTGTAAGTGTGGTGAGGTGAAGGTCTTTCCTCTTCATTCACCAAGTAGCAGTCTGCATTTCACAAAACTATTTCACAGTATTTAGAGAAGGTGTATGATAGTTCCCCACAGTATCCGTGCTACACCTGGCAAACTATTCACTTTCCTAAAAATAGATAGAGATAGAGATATTGCTTTCACAAGAACCTACAGCTGCATATCTACCTTGCTCTTTCTCATTTGCCTCCTCGGAAGTGTAAATGGTCACGTGAGCGCGCCTTTCTCCAATGCAGCAGAATGATGTCTGTATAGCTGCTTTCAGTCTTTCTCTGAAGTCCAGATATGATCCGGAGCCTTTAATACCAGGTTCCCGTATTCACAAATCAAAGTTTGCCTTGTGGAGCTTAATAGTGCGACCTACTCCCTACCCCTAACCCTGTTCTTAACCTCAGAGAGTCGCACGTGAGGGATCCGTCCCTCAGGACAGACAGAAGTGCAAGAGATGCCGCAAGCAGCTCAGCACATCAATAAAATAACAATATTTACAACATTGATGAGGAGATACATAAATTAAGGTGTATATCAATGTTTAAAGCAGTTTGAGAAAATGTGAGACGGAGATGAAGGGAGCAATCTAGTTGTATTCATGATCCATGATCAGCTGCATACCACGATCCACGATCCCCCACCACAATGTACTATCAGCTCCCACCACGATCCACATGCATGATAACGATCCTACATCATGGTCGGGATCCACCATCTATTTGAAGGTTACGGTGATGTTCTTCTCTGTGACCTGGATGATCTCCTGCTGTGTTCATCATACTGGACGATGACAACCTCCAGTGTTTCATCTTTACCCTCTGTTCAAAACAAAACCTCCTGCTATTGTTTACAATGTCTCCCATATACAGGCAATAACAGCCAGGTCCCTGTTTGACAGTGGGTATCGCAGCCCACTCCTCTTTTCTGGTATGTTTTATAGTCACAAGTGAGAAAGTCCGGGTTACACACACACACACACACACACACACACACACACACACACACACACACACACACACACACACACACACACACACACACACACACACACACACACACACACACACACACACACACACACACACACACACACTATCTCTCCATGTGCCTTTATCTCCCGAGCCCTCTCATAATGAAACAAACAGGCCGGCACTCAGTGAAATACATTCCTTCTGTGCTTATCTCAGTGCATTACACTGAATCACGTTTAACATTTATTCAGGGCAACGTTGTGACACGTGGCCATTTTGCAAATGAAACCAAGTCAGCTGTTTGTATGCAGGATGCACTCGGTGATGATCTACAGAAGAAGATAACTGGATGTGTCTTCATTTACAGATGTATGTGGTAACAGATTTTTCTTCAATTCTTCATTGTTGCCATTTGGCCCTGTTCCCTCTTCCCGGTTGTTCACTGAATGGAGATGTGAAATCAAACATTTAGAAGGAGCTGATTCTATATCGGGGAAATGCTTGTAAAGACCTTTCCTACCTGTGTTGCCCTAGTGGAACTGCTGTTGTTTCCCAGTTTACAGATGGAGGGATGTCCACTCCAACACCATTGTCCTCATCCTACCACACAGACCTTTGTCCAACACCATTCCCAGTATCCAGCATCCTTTTGCATCCCATTTGAACCCGTCACTCCTCTCATCCTCCTCCTCGTATACTGACCAGGATGGGATTATATGATAATTCGCCCTTTATTCCCCTTTGGAACACTTAAGGGCCCAATTCCACTCTTGCATGTCTGATCCTCTTATATCAGCGTACTTACTGACATGTTTTCAGAATTCCTCCCTTTTATTTTCCATGCTGCCGCTGAAGCCAACATCGCTTTCGGGGGGAGCCAACAAGTTGTAAACATGGTAATAAGGGGAGAGGAAGCATAACCAAGTCGGGAAGGAGAAGAAGGGAAAAAAGGGGATTCAGCATCTTATTGGACTTAAATATTTGGCGGTGTACTGTGGAAATCAGGCTTGGAAATGAAAATACTTTTAGTTCTTTCTCTGCCTCTCCCCCTCTTTCTGTTAGTGTACAGCAGAGATTAAGCAAAATGCACACACACACACACACACACACACACACACACATCACACACACACACACACACACACACACACACACACATTGTCTATCGGTGAATCAAACCAAATACTGTATCAGATAGAAGGGGTCTGTCAATATCTGAAAAAATGTGACAAGGACAGTCCATCTACATTCCAAAGTCAACACTCTAATCTCAGCTGCAAAAACAATGTCAAACTTAGAATTCATAAGCTTTCCTATGTGGTGTTTTGTTTCCTATACCTTATTCCAATTATAATGTTATTTCTGAAGCACTGAACGAATAGAGGAAGCTTTCAGCCGTTGGACTCACACCAAACTGAACACTCACATAAATATCAGCTCACTAATTACACCAAATGTTTTAAAATCAAAATCATTCCATGAAAAATGGATTAAAATGTTAAATGTTATGATAAAAATCCTGAATCCGTCCATAATCCAGTCCATACCACATCCATTCAGTTTGGTGGAATGCAGTTCAGTAAATTTCGCGTAATCCTGCTAACAAATAAACCAGCAAGACACAGGAGAAAAAAGTTATGGGTTTCTAGTTTCTAGTAAAGTTTGGAGTCATGTTCAGACTTCACATCATCACATTACATTTATAAAAATAATAATAAAAATCCCTTCTCAAAAATGTCAAGCTGTATTTTCTTTGTCATCACTGTAAAACTTGGACTTTGTCCTTTATTTCCTTCACAGACTCAATCTTTTTGTCCTGTTAAAACCTCAGGACGTCGAAATAACAAGCGATGTTGGCACTTTGAAGGTTTTTAGTTTTTATAAAGACGACACCGAGACTCTGACTGCCAGCAAGTAGTAAACTGCTGTCTGATACAATCACCTTGAGAAGAAAAGCATAATGGAGGGATTCTCTTCTGGGCTTCATATCTTTTACAGGCGTCTTTTCTGAGTACATGCTTCCTTTCACATTTAAACCCCTATGGCCATGGCAGAACAAGTAGCTTAATGTAGTAGAAATTGATTTCTGGCCCAATCATAATTTTCCTTGTCTCCGTATGGCCTGGCTGTTTTTGGAGGAAGGGGGACGGTTGGGGGGGGCGGGGGGGGGGATATTACAAATCATGTGAGCACATTGGAGCAGCGATCAATAGGGAGAGCTGCAGTCAATCTTCTTTATTACTTCTTTTGCAATTTTAGAATTCAGATTTTCTGGCAGGGATGGGAGATGAATGAGTGGGTGCAGCAGAGCGAGCGCCACAGATTACATACAGAGAGAGAGCGAGAGAGGAGCCGCGAGAAGGGACAGAGGAGAGGAAGCAAAAAGAACGGGAGATGGAGGAGGCAGTCGCCATGGAGATGATGATAATCCTGGACATGCTCAGATGGTGTTTTGTTCTCCCCCCCAACGTGGAGGCTACAGAGAAACATACACAAACACAAGCAGAACAATATGTGGTTAATCTTCACCCTATGCCTGGCTGACTCCAGACAAACGCGTAGACACGGGGGCTTAAAGATCAAGAAGAAGCAGCGAATGCTCGCCTCAGAAGACAGAGCGAGGACGAGAAACACTGTCAGCACTGTCGGGAAAAAAAGAAATGCAAATGAACGCGACTGGGTCTAGTGTCATCAGTCCTTTCTCACTCCGAACGCTGGGAAACGTTAACGCAGCCACAGACAAAGGTGCACAGAGGCAACCTGCAGTCCATTTAATCCCACTTCATTCTTTGGCCACTGGTTGGTGACTCTGGTGTTGGGTAAACCTGTCAGTGAAACGTGCAATCAAAAGACAGGCCAGAGTGATATTAAGCTTTAAGGGCAAGAAAGCAGCCAGGCAGCCAGTGGCAGAGCGTTGTGATAGGAGAAGAGAGGTGCTCTGAGGGATGAGGCCAGTTTCAAGTGTCTGAGGTTCTACGAATGGATAAAAGATCCCAGTGTGTTATTGATTGGATTTCCTCGTGGAGTCGTTCCTCTGTTGTCACCACGGTCATGATTCTTGCTTCAATACCAAGGTTAACTTTAATACTTAAACAATTCCTTGTCACTGAGCTTTAGTACAAGAGGAACAACGGAAATGAATCAAATACAATAAGCATCAAGGAGCGATACAGGAAAAATATTCTTTCATGAATGACACACATTTTGTTTGTTTAGAATCTTTGGCATTGAAACATACAAACAAACAAACACAAACATGACAAAGAACCATAAAATCTGCAAAAATAGATTTTTTGTCTTTATTCTCAGTGGCAGAGAATAGTCTCAAGGTCTATATGCTCATAAATATATATACATATTTGTCAAGGGAGACATGTTCGTCTCTTCTGGTTTTATAGTTTTGTTTGGGTTCGTAAAAGTACCAATCGGAGCAGGCAGGGCTTTATTAGGAGGTGGGGCATTGAAGAGACAGGGGCTGAAAAGAGGTGCTGCAGCAACGGTCAGTTTGAGGAATGTGTTTTCTAAACATTCAAGCATGTAAAGACTTTCCAAGTAATAACCCAAATTAAATGATGAACCTGAATATGAGCATAATAGTTTCGCTACAACTTGCCATCAATGTGGATCGTCTTTTTCTTTTTGCACCATTATTTTTGTTGGATTCAAACCAGGGCTCCCTGTTTATTACTAAAACCATCTATAGCTGCATTTACCTGATGTGAAGTCTTGGTGTTACACATTGGAAAGTAGACCAGGATCTTTTAACTGATCTTCTATTATCATGAGTTATCATTAAAGAAACTAGATTAGGTCTGGACGGGGATATATTTTTTGAACCACCTAAAGACATTTATCTCTGTGTGTCTGGTTCATTGTAGTTGATGATAAATTTATGATTTCCCTCACAGATGTCTTTTGTCCTCCAATAATAGTAAAGGGCAAACACATAACACATAATAATACATGTTCAATAAATCTTCATTTTCATTGACTGTGTTATCACCTTCACCTTTTCTGATCGGATTCACCTCAGACGTTCATTCATCTTTCGTGTTTGGAACTGGCCTTGGATGTGGTGGATGAAGTTTAACACTGATGTCATGATATCATTCTGTGTCCATCGGTTTGTCTGTCAGCAGGATTACACAAAAACTACTAGACAGAATTTCCATGAAACTTGGTGGAAGGATGAGAAAAGGGCCAAATAAAACCTTTTAGATATTGGGGTTGGATTCAGGTATTTCTTCTTATTGTTGTTTTTAACAGTGCAGGATTTTTTTGTGATTCATTTTCACCAGTTTAACAGGGGAATTTTCCTGGACCTACAAAGTCATATTAAGAGGACTGATATCTATGAGTGTGTGTAATTTGGTGCAGCTTGATTGAATTCCAGGGGACCGTTGGGCCTTGGTGGTGATGCACGCTCCACTGAGCCCATTCTAGTTCCAGACTGCAGCTCTCATCTCTGAAAGACTTTCCTCCTCTTCCTCCTTCTCCTTCCGCTCCTCCTTCTACTCGTTGGCTACCGTCTACAATCCGAAGGGTGGCGCTGGAAAGAAATTTCAGTTTTCAGTTAAAATGTTGGTAAAAAATGTAACATTAAACATGGAATAAAATCTTTGCCAATCTTAAGCCAGTTCTCTGCAATCCACAAAGGTGAGTGAGTGATTGAGTGTTCATTTCGGCCTCTGTCTTTCATCAGAGTTTGTGTCGCAGGCCGAGCAGAACAAGAGACCCGGGGAGAGAGAAAGAGAGAGAGAGAGAGAGGGAGAGGGAGAAACCCCGCTGCATCCCAATCAGCCCGGCTCACTGAGGCAGAACTGTGCCTAAAATACTGGGACTGAGGTGGTCTCGGCTTCGCCCTCCCATTTCCAATTCACAGGCATCACAGTTCGATGCAATTCAAATAATAATAACAAATGGGATAAAATTGGATGGATATGAGCGGCACGCTGAGCTTTTTCAATACACGGCACGACTCCTGCACTTTAAGTAGAGAAGTCAGGCGTTGTGAAGGGGAATGAAAGCAGGTTAAGATGAACCAGTACAGCAGTTTTATGTAATAAAACAGTTTTCTTATCAGTATAATCATGAAGACACCAGACACATTAACTAGATGTGTTTTCTTCCTCACAGGTGGGTCTGACCCCCCAGATTTCCATCCGCCTTAAAACTGGTCGGGGTCAATCACAACCATTTCTCAGAAACAGAGTGGGTGTTATTGTCACCAAAAAAGATGGCCGCTGAGCTCTGTTGAATCCACTAACACGATTAAACACACCGAGCTCCCGATTTATTCACTTTATACAAACGCACAATTGCACTACTGTCAGGATCTGGTGCGAGTATCATTCATCAACCAGCCCTGTTGATTGCGTCACACATTTCATTGCTCTGATTGGTTTTTGTTTATTTTACTTGCATTCAGAGGAATTCTGGTCCACCGAGACCAGCCTTGAAATCATAAACAAAGCATTTTCCAGACTAATTAGAAAATGTGAATTGGGATAAGACTCGAATCTCTAACCAGGCTAGAGAGGGAAGTCTTATCTTTCCTCAGGGATCTGCTCTCGATTAGACAAAACAAAATTCGTTAACAGTGAAAGCTGCTGGACCGGCGAACCATAACTAGTAGGTCACAGAGCCGAATTGATAATAAACGATTCTACCAGAACATTTTAAAACCTTAAGTAAGCCCACCAATGTTTATAAAAGAATTCAAACAATGTGAGTGCAGTTCATCAAACTTAGCAGGCTGAATGGTGTCTTAAGGTCAAATGCATACATCAATGATTTTCAGCAGGATGGTCTTAAGATAAGGCAAAGAACTTGAAAACATATTTAAAAGCTTTTGCTCATGATAACAATAAAAAATCTATAATTTCCTTCATGAAAGTCAGCAGTACTGCAGGTCTACTTACTGCCCCCTTGGGTTGTAGCCATCCTTCACTGTGCTGCATGAACATTAACACATCACTTATTATCATTTCTGGGTTTTAAAGTGCAACATATTCAGACTTTTATTGCAAGTTTCATCTAAACAGGCCATAATTTGTACTTACGTGCTCTAACTGTTGTAGATGAAAGTGGCAGTAAATGAAATCTGCTGCAGTGACCTGGTTTCAGTGTGTGCTCAGTTGACTCAGGCAGCGTCATGTGTTTAGTGTTACAGCTCCGTCTCACGTCGCTCATTTAGATTCGCACACACTGAGGTCGTCGCCCTTCGCAAGCCTCACTCTTTCATGACAGGCATTCAAATGGATACAGCTGCTTTAGTGTCACTGGTGACACAATTATCTCAGGGAAACTGGCTAATCCTGTGAAATTGTGTGGTGCACGGAACGGTTACGTTTCTCCTTTGAACATCGCGTCTGTGTCACACACACACACACATACAGACACACAGAAACAGGCATGCCCAAATGCAATTCAAGCGGGTGGCAAAATGAAAACAAATTTCTGTCCAATTTCCACACAATGAAACGGTGGCGGTGGTAATCTGGCCAAACGGCAGCACACAAAGCCAGGATCAATCTCCCCTCTAATCCTATTGTGTTCCGTGTACCTGCTTACAGTGGCTCTGGCTTGTATCCCCATTTACACTGCATTCCCCCTCTATTATTAAGCACCTGTTAGAACAAGCGCATTCACCTGAAAGGAAAGCACTCCAGGCTATTAGACCTTTGCCTACAGGAAAAGTCGGCTCCATGAATGTCTTCATTGAAGTGTAAAAGCCTGCCTTTGGTTTCCATCTCAACCCGATACAGTATGAGTGACTCTGCACTGTGGGGATTTCTCAGGATAGTGCTTGTTTCTCGACTCTTTATCGCTATTCCAAAGTTGTTTTTCAGAAAAATGACTCTACAGTTATAGAGGCAGATCGGTTTCACACAGTCTAAATATATAGCTTTGACTGGGAATACGAGCTCAGTGTGGGTCCTGCAAGCATCTTACTTTCCTTGTGATTTTGTCTGAGTGTATCTAACCTTCAGGGAATGAAGAATAGAACCATGCGGAGCCCAAGGATAAACACACGGCTTAGAGAAGTATCTCAAGTGTTGGCTGTGATTTAACTAAAAAAAACTATTCTTTTCAATATAACTTTACTTGTTTACCTTCTTTCTCTCTGATAAGGGGGTAGATGAGGACTGTTCAGTTATATAAAAATGATGCTTAGAAGAAGTGTTTAAGCACAGGGAGGCTTTCTGCCATCTTTTGTTTGAAATCCTCTTGAGAGACCCAGTAGAGTTTCTTTGGATTCCCTACTACTTTCATTTTTTTAACCTGTTGTCCGTGACAAAACTGTAGAAACCTAAATAAAAAGCAAAAGAACATCATCTAAACGTCTTTCTCATTTCTCCTTAATGCGATTACCTGAGCGTCAGATCAGCATTAACCTTCATCTTAAAGTGTTTCTCAGTCAAATCAACATTCACCTTCATAATTCCCACTGTAGCTCAGGGGGCTCATTAGTGTCTAAGGATTTTCTTCTTTAATCATGTGGAAAAGATTAAATAGTGCCATTCTTACCCAGACAGAAGAATTTGTGATTTGCCTCACAAACAACAGGCATCACAATTAAAGTGTTTGAAGCAAACCTCATCCAGGGGGAGTGGGCAAATTAAATTCGGGGCATGTGTAGCGTGTCTGCTGCTGCGGCTCCTCCTCATTGATCTGTCTGGCAGGCCTTTTGCCAATGACACGCTCCACGCTTTGAACAGAAGTCATAAACAAACAAGTATTCACCGCCCCCTAAGTCGCTGAACAGTAAGTAGCACCCCGGCAAACTCCTGCCTCCTCACCGATACCCGTCGCCTCTCCTCGCCGGTGGTATCGAACCTATTTCTCAGTGCGCGGCTCTGTCTGCTGGAGTGGCACAGGAGCTTCACCAGGTGCCGCAGTCACCTGGCGGAGGTGAGGGCCCCCGTGCTGCTGCAGCTGGGAGCAGCGGGTGCAGTGCCCAGCCAATGTGTCGGCCCTGATAATGCTGCATCAGGCAGAGCTGAGGCATGTTCAGTGAGGCTGCCAGTGCCCTGACTGGCTGGCCTGCTTCAGCTTGTTGTTGGGTCCTCTGTGCCAGACTGATTTCTTCCTGCTGAGGAGGAAAGAGGGTCCAGATTCTGTTGATTAAAAAGAAATATATTTGCACTGAATGAGTTGCATTGTTTTCCATCGAGCTCTGTATTACCAGAGCAGATTGTCACGGGAAAAAATTAACTGGTTTTTCGAAAATTGGATTTTTGATTGTTTCATTGATTCATTCATGCCTCATGCAAATAGCTCAAATTTAAACATTTTCCAGCACAATGTAAATAACTGGATTCAAGAGACAATGTTTACAATTTGTTTTTGTCTCTCAAATTTGCCTGGATGGAAAACAAACACTCAGATCTCATCAGTGTTTCTCATTGTTGCCGTTCCCCAGTGAACCGAGATCATTTGCCAGGCGTGGTGGCAACGTGGATCCCAGTTATTACAGCACCAACCTGCTCATATGAAACATCCACTCTACAGTGCATTGTCTAAGAGGTCACATAGATTACAGCATTTCAAAAATATATTTGAAAGATCGCAACGAACAAATAGGAAATACTTGGTCAGATATTAAATCAAAGATGTTTTTACATTCCTCAGCTCTTACATTCCGATTCAGACACTTTCTCCGTCTGTTCGACTCCGACAGCTTCACTTTCAAATCTTTCTTTTTTTATTTTCTTGAAGGACAAATCTTTTACATTCCGGTAAGCTTTTATATTTATCAGATTTTCACACAGTGATGGTCAACACATCAGAAGGGGATTTCTTTTTTTTTATGACTTCACAGAGAGGAAGCCAGGTGGTCTTTTTAGCTGATAAGATATCCAGGAACCAGTATGTGAACTGGGGATTGTGTTCGTGTGGCCAGAAAGCTTCCATGTTGTCTACATCGAGCACCTGGTTGACTCTAGACTGATGCTCTTCCACTGTGAAGCCTGCTACTGAGTTACTGGTATGTAGCAGTGGACCCAGTTCTTGTCGGCAGTGATGATCGTTGTCATGATGGCCGGGTCGTCCAGGACCTGCTGGACCGAGATCCTTGGAGTGAGGCTGCTGGTGAACTGCCGGATTATATTTCCATGACTAATCTACTACACATGTGGATTGTTTTGGTAGAGCAAGATATGTTCTGAGCAGTTTATCATATGAAGAAATCTGTAATGAGCTAACATCAGCTTGTTGAATGAAATGTTAGGCATGATAAGTCCAGTTAAATATCAATTTCAATTACATTGGCTTGATGCAGTGGTTAAGTCCTCACAGTGCATTATATGTGAAAGAGAAGCATGTTCATCCCCTCAGTCCCTGAATCAGAGCCCAACTTGAAAGCAAACATCAGAATAATCCACCGGGTGTTGAAACAGCAGTGTCAGACTGAAGTGCCCCCGTAGACTCAGACAGATAAAGTGTTTATGTAAAAACATGGAAACCAGGCCAGAGTCTATCCTCGTCTGGTGGATTTATTCCAAGATGACTGTTTTTAGAATTAGTGAGACAAATCAGGGATATTATTAACATGTATTTTGCATTTTTGTCAGCCTCGTGTTTGCAACATTAGCACCCCCTCTTCCATATTTGTCATATTTGACGGTATAATAATGACAAACGGCTGCACCATCCAAATATCAGCCTGTCTGTCTTAAAGCCAATGATTGTTTAAGCCTAAATGGACATAGAGAAATGTCTCTGTCTCCCCTGGTTGTGTATATACTGTATTTGAATGTGACTGCACAGGATAATCGTCCCTCTCTTGATACCAACTGTGTCTGTGGGAGCTATTTCCAGCATCCACTCCAGGAATTTACATTTTAGGTATCGAGCAGAGGCTTTTATCCCGTGGAACATATTATGAGGGAGCAGAGACGGGTTCAGAGAATGGCCGGGGGTTACATGACTGTTACAGAGGGGAATGATTATGAGGTTTACTGCCACCAGGCACAAAACAATCTTAATCTGTGTGTGTCAAGGCTTAAGGTGGTCGCGGAGGTCAGAGGGTTGCTAGCAATGGAGGATTCTGAAACGATTCTCCTACAGGACAGATTCTTTAAACACTTTGTCTCCGCACTTCTATCGGTTCAAATTATGGTGAAATAACAAATAATATCAGAGTTTGGAAACTGTTCGAGAACAGTATTTTTCAATGTGAAGAAAAGATTAATATTTGTCCAACAGAAATCAAGGCTTTTGTGAAGTTTAACACAAATAGCAAAAAACTTTGTAAAAGTTATATAAAAGCAACTCTAACTTTGTCTTAACCACTCAATTTGATTTTATAATCGGAGGTCGATGTTTTTAAATGGGTAGCCCATTGAATGTTATTATTAATGTTGTCAATAGCGATAGCTTTTTATGCCAGCTTCAGGTTTAAAAACATGGTCACAATTTGTAAATCTGAAGGTTTATACAGTTTTCTGCTTCGAATCACAGATGTTCCCAAAAGTATTTGATTCTTCAGTGTCACAGTCACAAAGTTGAAATGCTCACATACAATTATGCTGCTGGTTAATTTACAACAGCAAACTGTAGAGCAATTTGAGATCATCCACTTTACAAGCTCTGAATCATACTGACCCTGATCTGATGCTGCAAAGACTAAACTATTACTTTCATGGACACAAGACTCCATTGAAGAAGGATCCTTGCTGAGGAAGAAAGGCTGGAGGTGCTTCTCTTCAGGAGGGAGAGAATCAGTGGAGGACAAAGGGGATTTGGTCTGCACATGAATGTACTGTAACATTTGAATTCTCCACAATCCTCCTATTCACGACTGCACACACACTCAGCGGTGGTGTAAGAGGAGAGCACTCCAGGATGTGGGTAAAGGTCCATGTTTGGACGGCGTGCGTTGCAGAGCGTGGGATGCTGCAGCGTGTGGTGATACAGCCGCGCTTTGCCAGATTTTAGCCATGACTCCCATCGGTGAAGCACATGAAAGACTTCACTGATGGCTGATAACTTGAGTGAATGCATGCCCACGTGCTTTTTAGAGTTGATTCAAGTATAAGATTGTGTCCCTGTGTGTGTGTGTGTGCGTGTGTGTTTTCAATTGGCATCAGGTTTCCACTAATGGCAGCCTGACACTGAGGTAATTGTGTGGTGATGGGAACTCTTCAGCTGTGGCTATCTGCCAGCTTTAAGTGCCAGCTTTAAATCGTAAGCATACTTTACACTTATTTTCTCCCAATTTACTGACTGTTGTTTGCCCTCTGCTCCGGGATATAATTTTAGATCAGAGGCCTCCCAGGAAAAGTCTTACTGCGCACACGGATGCAATTTTTATCGCCCGCAATCATCACAAAAGGGAAGTTTGCATTAGTTATTTCATCAACTCACCCTTGAGAATATTCCAATCCATCACTCCGTTTTGATTCATTCCAGTTTTCAGCTAAAAGAGCCCTAAAGATTTTATAGCTTAAACAATAAAGAATGAAGAGACTGTCCTCTTGTAAAAACAATAAAAAATAAAAAACAGGCTCATAGCTCATCTGTGCAAAAAGTTTATTACGACCCATGGTTTTATTATTGAGGCGACCTCTAGTGGCTGCAGGATTTATGACGTGAGCTGAGAAGGAGGCAAGGTGACGTAAACGACAAAGTACGTGTTGGGTGGAGGAGGCTGTCGTTGAAACACAAGTCAACTAAACACAGCATTCACACATTCCACCCGATGTTTGTATCCCATGTGAAACCAATAGTTAGAGCTGTTCACCACAACTGTTGCCAAACCTGAACTATGTTTTTGTGGTAACCACGATGACGAAGGTCCCCAAACCTTATTTTATTAGGTATGTTGTACTTATCCTAACCCAAACCATGATCTTGTGCTTTTTGTGCCTAAACACAACCAAACCATGACATTCCATAATCTTAACCATGTGTTTTAGAAATGTTACCACGACAGCAATGGTCTGGTCCGCCTCCTGCCAGTACGCTGGGTCACATCCAAGAGCAAGCACGCAATATGGTCGTTGGAGGAGACGTTGAGAATTAATGATAGAGAGTAGTTACAAAAGATAAAGTCAAATTTATATCATCTCTATGATTGTTGTATTTTTATCTTTCATACCCACCTTTCTCACCCTAGTGATCAAGGTTTTTGAGGTTTTTGTGTCCATCGCTGCTTCAGTTTGTGTTACAATTTAAGTCAGAGCCAGTGAGTGAAGGTAGGCCGGTCACAGTTTGAGATTTCAACCCTCGCTCAGAGAAAAGCAGCAGGTCCCCTCTGTGCGGTAAACGTGGTCATTTCAGAGACGGTGTTTGTGCTTCTCTTTCTCGCCCTCTCCCTCCTTTCCTCATTCCCTGGGCCAGTAAAAGCCATCAGGTAATTTACTGTACCAGTGGAATTGATTTCTGTGCTCACAAAAAAAAACATATGTTCAAGCATCGATGCTGGCGGTTAAATGCTGGTGCGTTTTGTGTTTGCTCTCAGTCCTTTTACATATAATGGGTTTAGAAGATAATAATCAATCAAACTTTTTTATGATCTCTGCTTTGTGTTTTCGTGTGTGTGGGTGTAATCCTCTAATATCTGATCTCATTCCTGACCTTGTTTTGCAGCTGCGTGCCCCTGCAGCCGTGTGATGTCCCGTGAACACTTCACAGAGGTGGTGTTGGAAACCAAATGGCTCCCGAGTCGACGTGTGCCACTGCTTCAAAGACAGAGTGTTGCTTGGTTGGATGAAACGCACCGGGGGTGGCCGTTCCCCCGCTCCATCCCTTATTTTGTGATGGAATCGATCGAGGCCGGCTGATCTGAGCGGACCCTGACACTGCCAAGCGACGCCTGCCATCATTTACTCCCAACACTTTGGCTAATGGAGTCACAGCAATGTCAGGTGGAAGGAGGTCTAAACTGTCAGATATTAGCCGGCCCGAATGATCATTAAAGGACCTGTAACCAAGCCCTGATTCCTATTTAATAAACCGGGGACAGTGTAAAGTCGTGTTGTAAGGGGCAGAGATTGGATCCGGGGCCAGGTCAGGGAATGTTGGATAATAAGCCTGTTACACAAGAACCTGCTGAATGCTTTTTTTCCACCAGGTTTTCATTGAATTTCACTTTGTCTTGGACAATGTGTAGTGGCGTCTTTAATGTGACCTCATTTAGAGGTGCTGAAATGGCCTCTGGCCCGAGGGAAATGGAGGAGGGAAGATGGCCATACAGGGAGTTGCATGTCTGATCATTACAGGATGGAGCTCAGATGAGGCCTTCGACAATCACTGACCTTGGAGGTGAGGAAAAGGAGTGGGTGGGGGTGGTGTGCATCCGGATTTATCTACTTTTGATTATTACCAACTTTTCCCTGATTCAATGTTAATCACATTTCAATTCGGCTCAGGGATATTCTCATTAGGTCAGTCTCCTCTCTTGGGTCAATTCAATTGCTGAAGACTGCAAATGGGCCATTTTTCATTTCACAATTCCAGCACCGCTCTGTTTTTTGGATTAAGCCGGTGTTAAAGGGCGCTAAATGGGATATAATTGTTTAAGCCTCATATCATAAGAAAACCCTTGAGACGTGGCCTTGCAGACAAGGAAAAAAAGTAAGTGTTCTACGTCGTTGCCCTTTAGGTCGATCGCACAACATCTAATTTTATCCTTTAAACATTACAAAGCGGGAAAAACGCTAACATTCATTTAAATTTAAAAAAATCCTTATTTTCTATGAGAAGAGGATTTAATTTATGGGAAGTTCCTTATCAACTGTCCCAGATGAAAGCAGGATAATGAAACCGTGGACATTATTCACCCACTTACTTCACAGTATCAAGACTGGGAATCAGTACAAGCAAGGTCAAAAGACACAGGGTCCAACCAACTCCCTGATTGGACGATACAAGGGGAAGTCCTCGTGGTCCAGGTCCTACAGAAAGTTGGGGACAGGGAGTTTATGGCCTGTGTGAGTGGGGTGACATTGGCTCTTTTTTTTTACTGCCCGATCCTAAAAGGTGAGATTGAACTGTGCAGTAAAAGGGACTGATAAAAAAAGGCTCACGGGCGACATGTTTACCATCAAGTGATGACATCACCTGGAGTCAGCTGTGAGAGCCTAAACCTAATTCAATGTAGGATTATCGTGACAAAATCGAATTTGTAATACACTCAAATTGTGATACTATACATAAATGTGTGTACTCTACTGAGCCGAGGGCTAAAACATACGTGTCAGAGGTGTGAATTACCGTTACTTCTCACTTTCTTCCACTGTTTGACTTCCTTATAGATGAGTGTTTGTTTGCAGACAGAAGTGAATGGCTCCCCTCTCTCACATCTCTCTCAGCATCAACCCATCGACTTGACACTGAGCGAGGTCGTGATTTACATCGCACAGCCCCGTTTAAAAACTTGTCATCCCAACCCGGAGCTCAGTATAAATCAGAGGCCGTAGATTGAGATATACCCAGCTGATTATGAGCACAGGGTCTGGGGCCAGTGATGAATGCTGCCATAATCTGTTGATGCATGAAGAGGGAAGTACATCATCAACGCTCCACATCAAGGCACGACAATCATTCTCAGTTTTAGTCACTGCCCTGGCTTGCACCTGGTGGATGGGGTGGGGGTTTGGTATTTATCAGCTTTTATTAGTTAAGTTAAGAGTGTGTTCTGGTCAGTTTCTGGTCTGAATAGTTGGTACATCGGTAGGAATAGGCCACATCAAGCGTGGCAAGTTACTGCCATGTTTCTACAGAAGCCCAGAATGGACAAACCAAACACTGGGCCAGTTGGTAGCAATTTGCAACTTCACCACTAGGTGTATCTTTATCCTACACACTGAAACTTTAACCCACAGAGCTGCAATAACATCCGCAATCTATCATATTTGTGTATTGTTCCTCTTTTACTTCGTTTTTTTAAGTGGGTCAACATCATATTACTGCCAAGAGGAGTAATACGAGTTGAAAACAAGCTGGGAAGCAATTTCAAATGAGTTGTGTCTGAGTTGAGTCTGTATTATGATTGGAGAAAGTGGTATTTTTGCCTTTTCTATGAAGGGATTTTTTTATTTAGATTGTGTCCAGAAAGAAAGATAAAGGTAAAACATAATGTTTTGTATAACTGCAAAATATTCTTTGATTAAACTCCCCTCAACAAGAAAATAGAAAGATTAGATTATACCAATATGTGTTTTTGTGTAAACAGATGTAAATTTATTCTTCCAAGTATAATAGTTTGTATCAAAATATACATGTTTGTTAATATGTAACATGTGGTTTGTATTTCTCTTCCAAGAACTAAGACAGTTTTCCCCTGTTTCCAGACCCTAGACTGTGCAATACTACTGGTGCTCATTTTAGTGATGCTCTATTTTTATCTTTTTCAGAGAAGAAAGGAGATAACAACTTGATAACAGCTACAGGATATCCCTCCCACCTGATGATCGGGTCCTTCCATTTGCTTTGTTGAAGTGCCTCAGGATTCAACCAACTTTTTGTTATCCGTTTAAGTGCTGCTACTCTAAATATCCGAAATAGATACTTATCCAGTGTTTTTGCTGGTAGAGTAGCTGCAGTTTTTTACCAAGTAATAATAGCTCAGGCTCCGAAAGAACTTTGAAATAAAGTCCATAACTTTATATATTTCAGTCCAATATTGCTGAAAAATCAGGGAGTAAATACATGAATGTGGTTGAAACCTAAATCCCCACATTTCTCCCAGAAACTTCTTGTTGCCTCGCTTTTTTCAAATATATAAACTTTGCATAATACTTGTTTCCTTCTATATTTGTGTTGATATGATTAAATCACTTAGCTGCATGATTTTCTTTATTTGTTTTACTGGCACAGCGAGATATACTAAGCCCATGCAGTCAAGTGATTTTGGATACAGCGTTCCTTTCGGTTTCCATTCATCTAAAGTTGCACTGCTTGTTTTTTTTAGTTGTGTGAAACGTATGATCGCAAAAGATAACAACTTTTAGACGACACAAGAGGCAGCCGCTATTCCGCTAGAGTAAAAGCATGAAAATCCTTAAAAAAAAGTGAGCTGCCAAGGCATGAAGCCGCCCTCTTTTAACTGATGTTTTCTCCCATCTGTGGAGCAGAAGTGAAAGTGAGATGGAGTGCTGGGCTCACAAGGAGGAGAGCGAAAAAAAGGGGGAGGGAGCGGGGTCAATTACCTGAACACAATTACTGCGTCTAACAACCGCCATCCATCACTTGCATCCTCGCTCAGCAGTGTGGCAACCATCCCATCCCCACATTTGGGTTGGCTTTCCCGCCACATCGGCCAGACACTCTGTCATCCCGGAGAGGCCCGTCCTTGCACCAATTGTAAACCTGAGCGGCATTCTTAAACAACCTTAAAGTCCCCTCCTCTTCATCCTCCTCTCTCCCTCGTGTTCCTCACTTCAGCCACCTCTGGCTGGACGTAAACTGCCCTTGACAGTAACGCCTCAGAAGGGGTGGAAAGGCCCGACCTGCCGGGGCGGGGTGCTATCTAAATAGCGAGGAATGGGAGCCCTTAGACCAACTTACTGCCAGCGTATCAGGTTTGGACTCCCGCCAAGGCATATATTGTCCAATAGGATGACAGACCTAATACCTCACAATGATAAAATAACCAGTTGGAGATTTCACTTGGATGCTTGCCCACCTGAAGATGTAATACTTGGATTGTTACACATTACCCGTTTTTGTCAAATGCTGAGCATTCTGCATCGGCCCTTTTCCTTCGTTCCACACAAATAGTACACGCAAACATTTCAGAGACCCATAATCACTTTGACACATTTTAATATTCTATATTAATGATATATTCAAAGGGGTTTGCAATTGGACCTTTTGAATGAATGCAAATAAAAACAAGGGCGGGCTGTTACAGGAGCAAGAGGAGAGGAACCCGTTTGCCTGATCTGTAATAAAACAATGCGAGTTCCCTTTGGGCCACATGGGCACTGCAGCTCTGCAAGATTATGTGGGCTGGTGGCCACCGCAGCAATATTAGATGGCAATCAGATTGGAGGCGAAACTCCTTTTTGAAAACAAGCCCGAGGAAAGTTGTAAACATACTTAGTCTTCTTTTTTTGTTCCCCTTCTCTGCAGCATACATATATTCATACAAACTCACACAAGCACATACTACAGGAGGTTGTGGGAATGTTTGGGGGAAGAGCGAGAGAGAGGGGGGGGATGCATGATCAGAATAGCGATGAATGCCTAGAATGGCAGAACAGGTGCTGCTGGAAGACAGGTGAGAGGGAAAAGTGGGAGCATTGCTGAAGTGCAAGGTTTTGTTGCTGAATGCCTAATACGGGGCTCTGCAGCTGCAGCCTTGGGGATACTAAGGTTAGACCTTGGGTGCTCCGATTAATCATTACACCCCAGTGTGCTTGTGTGTGTCTGTGCGCTTGCTTGCGTGTCTTCTAATATTTATTTTATCAGTCGTATTTCCTCGTGATTGCCCTTGAGAATAGGTCCAACTGAAATATTGATAGCGTACACTGCACTTACCGGACACATTGGCTCAACTGTGGTGCAGCGGGTACTTTGTCCAACTTTAAACTCAGGCAATCTCTCGGTCTTCCCTTCCCACTCACACACACATGAATGGACTTACTCCTCACTCTCACGTACGCTGAGGCACACACATGGTTTCACTGGTCACAACCACGACATGCTTTGTGCAGGATCCTCACCTGACTCAAATCCATGCACTCTCAGAGACGAAGATGAACCTGTAACCAAACAACCCGCCTGTGTCCAGTGTTTGTCTCTTGTCTTCTGGCCTTTCAGCATCTTTTTACAACCTCCCCCCTATTCTTCTGTTCCTTACCTCTGTCTGTAGCCCTGCAGCCCAATTACCCACTAAGAACACAGAGATCCTATCACAAAGCCGGGTCACACTCCACTGTGCACCTGCTCACATCACGGGCCTGCAACATTCCCAACATACCTAACACCGCCTCGGGCGTAGAATTGACAAAGTTGTGGCCAACCCACATTTTATCTGCCGTCAAGTCCAAATTCGTCGACCGGTTGGGTTTCAAAGCCATTTGCTTGAAGGGTTTTTTTTGCTAATCGCGTCTCATATCTCCTCTACTGAAGCCCAGCAGCTTTCTGCTTGTTAGACGAATTTCACTCGCCACTGGAACAGATGGGAGTGTGGAGAACACTACTTTGCTAAACATTTGCACAGTTGCCTTTATTCCAGTAATTTTCTGAGGAGGTAGCCCCAGGGCCACCGGTTCTCCTAAAGTTCAGTGACCAGAGGCACACAAGAGAATGAGAGTTATGTAAGGTGAGGTTAATGATCACACAAGTGCCCGAAGCACTCAATTGTCAGGTAGCATTTTTAAAAACAGCTTCCCTCGCTTGTTCCTTCCTGAGACCGAAACACGACAAATTCATTTGAATTCTTCTCTGTGGCCGGATATCTTCATTGGGATGATTTGGCTGTAAAGGTCAGTGTTGAAGACCTCTAATGGCACCGGGGCCGGGGGTGTCTGCCAGAAGATCTCACAATCAACACATTCAGGAGTGTGTAGTACGATGATGCAGGACCACTAAAACGTAACCAGACTTGACACTTCACTGCCTGCCACAAAGGTCAAGCCCCAAGGCTATTCCGCATCAGCCCAGAAGCCGGACAGAAAGCCAATTCTGTGAGTTGAACCGCAGTTCACTTGTCCAAAGTGTGAAGTATAATGAAAGCAACAGGAGCCGGCGGTGGGAGATAGCAGAGAATCCCAAGAACCCCAAAGTAGCAGCTTGCTCTCGCAGATGGAGGCTGCTCACTCACAGCTTATTGTATATAGGTCGACTGCATCTGTTCCGGGTCAGTGCGCTACAGTAGAGTTTGACAGAGCAAAAAGTCACAGTGCAGGCAGTGGCACGGGGTGGTGCAGCATGCCTCCGCCCATCTGACTGGCTGTTAAGAGGAGAAAACCGACTGAGAGAAGGAACAATGATTTACAAAGGGATGTTGGGGGGATGGAGGAGGGAAAGAAACGGGGGGAATGTGAGTCCAAGAGGCAATAATGAAAGTGTGAACAAACTGGTGTCAGGATTCTAGAAACGAATGAGGCCAAGAGTGGAAATGAAGGAAAAGAGATAGGTCAGATATGTGGAGACAGAGTGCGAAGTGATTTTCTGACAATTTGTGAAGACTGTTTTATTTTATTCACAAGTCAAATCATGGCAGTATTTTTAAAGCTACTCCTCAGATGCACCCCCACTGTTTAAAGCTTAACCCATGTCACCATGTTTCAAAAAGCACTAGTGTGATTAAAATAGGTCAAAGGCAATGATCTTAAAAAAATACGCGATAGAATGAGTCTATTCTTTTTGATATATTGTCATTTGTATCTATGGTATAAAAGGTTCAGAACTTTACATGCTATAAATAAAACACATGATTAAATTACCCTGCAACACAGAAGAGGACAAGTGGGTTTTAAAACAAATAGATAATAAAAATACACACTAGAATCAAATACATACAGAAAACCCCATGAGGTAATGGAAGGGCAAAGTTGCTTTAATGTTCTTCACCACTTTGCTTTCACCTTTACTGTCCGCCTTCTTTCTCCCAGCGCTTCACTGATGAAATCACACGCGCAATGCGACTCTGCAAGATCAATCGTTTGTTTTTCAAGGCATAAACCACAAACTCTGGTGACACTTCACTGCAGCAGGGGAGGCATGAATTTACAGTCCAAGCCAAGAGGAAAACTGGCTTCGGACTGCTGGTTGAGGATGGGACACAGCTGTGCACTTTATATAGATCAGGGATCAGATTATTACAGCCTTTTTTCTTTTTTTCTCCTCCAGCACTTCCCCCAAGGATGAAGGACTCCTGGGCTCTGATATAAAGCCTAAATGAATTGTGATGTTGTCAGGGAGGAATAATTGCATCAAATACATTACCCAGAAGCTATTAAAACGGCTGAGGAGTAATTAAGTGTTGTGCCGTTGGGAAAGGGAAGGGGAGGTGGTATGATTGGTGCCACCCAAACACTGCAGCGATGATGGCTTCTAACAGAAAGGGCCAGAAGTGGAGCCGGCAGAACAGCATCTACTTTTAATTGAATCTTTTATGCTGTTTTGAAGTTAAATGCTCCAGTTTCAATGTGGTGCCTGTGAGTTCCTAATAGTGAGCTAGTATTGTTTGTTAAACTGTGACACTCTGCTTCCAGCCGTGTTTCCCTTTGATTTATAACGCTATGCCGTGGTCATAATCTCAGTGTGCCCTCACACCAATTTAAACCCCCGTTTCACTTTCCCCCAGCCGCTGGTGTCCATATTTTGGGGCTATCTTCCATCCTCTGCTGGGTGGACCAGGACATTTATCATTATTACTGCAGCGACAGGTCTATTACCTCCAGTGAGTAAGAAAACAAGAGAAGAAACTTTGCAAAGCAGCCATTGTGGAAAACTCATTCAAAGGCTGTGCCAATGTCCACTTTCTTCTCTTTCACTGTGATATAGCTGGTGTAATGCCTTGCTCAACGTCGTGAGCGTTTTGAGGAATCTTCTGAGCTTTGCCCCTCTGCTGACGTAGTCCACTGAAATTTGGAATTGCTCTTCTGAGAAGAGTAACATTTAAGCTATTTTTAAGATCATCCTTTCATATGTGTGAACGACCGAAGAATGATGGTAACCCAAATGTTGGAGGAAACGGGTTTTCAATTTAAAACCGCAGAACTGCTGGGAAACTGCGCGCTGGGGAACCGAGTGAGTGAATGAGTCATGCTTTCTTTTCCTTGTACAAATAATTGAGGTGCCCTTGAGCAAGTCATTTATCCCTCTATTGCCCCAGTGGAAATGTCCAGCATACAGAACTGTGGCTTTCCTGGGAAGAACAGAGGTACAGAGCGAGTGTCTGCATTACCGTGATAAAGATATATATATATTAAAAAAACAACGGCATAAGGAAACTGAGGAAGAGATAGTGTTGTAAGAATGATATACTGGGTATAACTATTAAAACAACCGAGAGCCAGAAATGAACTGGTTATCAAACTAGATACCACTTCATTTTAATGTTATCATGGTCTGAAAACCATGGAGCAATATCTCAGGGAGGACCATCCAAGATATTTTGATCTTCAACAGCAAGCCCCCTCCCCTCCCTTTTTCAATTTCCTTTTCTCTATCCTTTGTTGCCCTATGAATGTCATCACTTCCTTATCTTCTGGAATTGCTGTTGAGGAAGCAACCATGTACCACCCTGATATATCCCTTTCCCATCCTCTACCAGATAAGACATTGCCACTACTC
Source organism: Pseudopleuronectes americanus (assembly GCA_038501795.1). Lineage (NCBI taxonomy): Eukaryota > Metazoa > Chordata > Actinopteri > Pleuronectiformes > Pleuronectidae > Pseudopleuronectes > Pseudopleuronectes americanus. The sequence goes on from CM076724.1 coordinate 16,458,725, forward strand.
CAAAGGGCTGCTTCCCCTGGACTGTAAGATCAGATTCTACTCTGCTGTTTTCATATTATTTGGATTTCAAGTTGCTGTGAGGTCTGCTCGCACCATTTATTTCCTGTGGTAACTTAGACGATGGTTTTATGGTTATTTTCACAACTGGGAGTCGGAACCACGATCCAAAACAAGGGTCATGTCTTTGTTTACAGTTAATTCAGTTAAATAAGAGAACTCGCTAAACACTTTTGTATAACATACATACATCCTGTTGTCATGTCTAGGCTGCGTCTACCTCTACACAAAACTAATGTCTGACGTCAGCATATTGTCAAGTTGGCCGGTAGTAGTTTTCATTATTATGCTGTTACTACCAGCATCACCAACTTGAGGCACAAGTTTAAGAAAGTTAAGTTCAGGTAATTTCTGGTTGGCCCCTTCACAATGAGAGATGTATGGTTAATAAAGGTTAGACAATTAGCTGTTTGTGATATATCAATTGACATATACCTATTTTTCTTCATTTGTGTTTTCACAATCTTTTAAGTAAAGCTTTCTTCAAAAAGTTTCCAAAGTTTCTAAGGAGCATTGGAGCAATCACCCTTTGGTTTCTCATCAAACAATATCGACTCTGTAATCTCTGACTCTGTTGTCGTTGTCTTTACATCTGGCTGCCTTGCTTGGAATGCTACAGCGTGCTGCCATATCAGTCCCAGCAGAGAGGTGATAGGCAGCACGCGGCTGCTCAAACAAACCTTGCGTAAATGCACCGCCGGGATGGGATTGAGCGGCTTGTCTAGGAAGGCGACCAAACACCTTGACGCAAAGATGGCTGCCCACGGGAATCATCCGTGTGTGAGCTCTTGAGTAAACAGGGGAATCTTGCTGTGTAATGTCCTATCTTCAGCGGTGCTAGGGATGCGTGACGCAAACTGGCGCAGGAGATAAGTGCTGGAGATGGGAGACAGGTGTGAGTGTAGATAAAAACTGGGCAGAGAGGCAAAGGGACGGGAACCAGTGTAGGGAGGAAGTGGGGCTGTGGATGAAGTGATAGTCCAGACTCCACCAGATAGGAGAGTTACTGTGTCCTAAATTGTGCTGCATAGTTTGTTGTGATTTCAAGATATTAAATTTGCTATCTGTGTTTGACAATAATTTATCCTCACAGTCCCAAGCGACTGTAACAGACTCTGTGTGGCTTTAAATCAGTCCACATTGTCTGGGTCTTCATAACCTTTCTAAAGATTTCTCCCAAAGAAAAATTCTTCTGTGATATTAATTTATCTGACAATTAATCTTGGGATAATTCCTCAGCCGCAGCGTTTGACGTAGATTAACCAAAACTCCAGCGTTGTAGCACGACTATGAAGTCACTATGAAGACTTTATCATTTGCAGGCTGATTACAGCAGACCAGCGTTCTTGGAACCAGGACTACAGTATGATACCTTGAGGCCCTGATCTGAGAGCCATCTGTGCTTTCTCCACTCACAAGGCAGTTGTGTGTGTTTCATAAGCTTCCCACAACCCTAATGGCTTTGTTTGTATCCATGTGAACGCTGAAAGAGGCAGCATTAAAAAAAGAAAACAGTGCACACCAGCTGAACTTAGTTATCGCTCTTTAGAGGCCAAACTACAGACAAAAGTAAATGTGGTAAAATACGTCACAGTGAAGACTTTGTGTGGATCATTTAAATCTAACCATGAGTTTCTCATCAGGAAACTTGATGAGGTTTAAGGCCTAATAAGAATATCTACTAATATCTTCAGGCCAGTTGATGAAATATAGATCAAGATAGTAATTTTCCAAATGAACGCTTGCCATCTGATACGAGCGAATTCACAGTAGCTATTAGGCTATGATGGGGCGGCTGCTGATAACTGTGCGAGAGAGCTCCTCTCCGACAAATAGAATTTGACAAGCAGCAATTTGGTGAATTTACTATTTGTGGTTCCTGTCGAAGCTTTGTCAAGTTTGCGTTGAGAAGGCAAACAGGCGTTGACTCGAGATGAGTCAGGGTTCTTTCCATCGGCTCACAAACTGGCTCGCTATACAGCCGAGTTGCTTGTATGGCTTGTTTATCTTTGCTCTAATTGGGACTGTACTCCGGAAAGCTGCGTTCAGCCAGACCGTCTATTTCTTCAGTGCATCACACTAATGAAATTCAGTACCACGATCTATTAGAGAAACCTCATCATCATATTTTATATTTAAATGTAGTGTTAAGAAATGGCTTGTTGAGAACCAACAATTTCATCTCTAATATTACTTTTACCAGGACTGTACTCATACAAACAGACCTGTATCCGCTGCAAATGACTGCTGTCTACTCATATGCTCTTTAATGAGTGTTCCTATTGTATTATTGTGTTATCAGTGCACTCTCTTATTACTGCAGGGCGCTTTTCAATATCTGACAAAGGGACTGCTGACAGTCAAACAGTCCTTCAGCCAACTCGAATGCATTTACATTTCAGTGACTTTTGAATATTGTACATTGTCCTTATTCAAATAAGTTTTTATGTCAAGAGAAGTATTCAGTGGTACAAATAATCTATTTGTTTGATAAACAATATTAATTAATTATACCAGAAGTAATACTACGACAATTTAATAACACTCAATCACATTAAGTATCACCCAAAACATTTTACGGCTGCAAAAAGATTCTTGGTGATGCGGTTAATTTGATTAATTTATTGTTATTACTCAAACATCAGTGTGTAGTGAGTTACTATATCGTCGGTTTGTTGAGTTCATGAAGTGGCGTTTTGTTTGATATTTGCTTATGTATGAAATTTTTGATGTTTTTATTCTAGTTTAATGCAGTGGTCCTACATCAAACTGAATTTATGAAAATTTCGTTTGATGAATTGTTTCTTTGTCAGAAACGCTTGTGACGTCTAAAATGGGAAAAGTGTCTTGTAGGGTTAGAGGTATGTTTTGAAAATGCAATGTTTTTTTACTTTATACTACAAAATAAGAAATAAAATAGGTTCCTAAGTCACCTGCCTCAGCTGACAGTATTGTATAAATGCACATGCTGCGTGAGTCTGTGCGTGATTGTATTCATATTCCTCAAATTATGTAATCACACTTCGTCTGCAGAACATTTAGATTAGTTCAGCCTTAATAAACCACAGTCACTGGAACTGCTGATTTCAAGGAGCAGTAAATCAACACAGCTACATATTTAAACAGACAAGCTAACATGGATACCACAGACACGGCTGCGTGGTATCCAGGTCAGATGCTGTCAGTGGAGAATTTTGTACAGATGTCTTCCAAAGCCCAGGGGGTTTTAGGGTGTAATGGATCGGTGAATGTGTGTGTGTGTGTGTGTGTGTGTGTGTGTGAGCATAAGTGTGCCTCTACAAAATGAACAAGCACATATCTGCTATTACACCTTTTTAATCTGATAGGCTCACTTTACTTCAATATGAAATGTCAACAATGAGGGTTAGAGTCTGAGTATTTTTTATCTCCTCATCCCTGCTCCTGCATGTGGGAGGTGGCGGCCATGGTGGTGGCCTGTCATAGGCTTCCACCTGACTGTGGCTTTAATCAGTGCTGAGTGCAGCAACGTAGGAGAACCTCTGGAGGGACGGCATCGGCCAACATTCAGGCTGCAGCTTATGTGTTAAACGGAAAAAAACATCCATGCATGTGGGTGGAATCAGAGATCAGCCGAGCAGGACCACACAGGAGGAGACGCTCCCAAGTTAAGAGGAAAGTGTACGAGATTCAAAGCACACAGTGTTTAAGTCCATTTAAGGAACTTGGAAAAGGTTGAGAACAAAAAGGAATGTGAATGAAGGGAGTTTAATGGATTATTATGACTGCTACTGATTACATCACTTAATACTATTTGAATAAGTGTTCACAGAAGGAAGAACATAGTGCAAGAATCACTGCAGGAGGAAAAAATATGTTTTAAAATAATTACAGATGAATGAACTGTATATTTTTACCCAAGTTTCAGTCAGAAAAAACAAAATTATAGCTTCACTATCAACTCTCAGGGCAGAACCGGCTGCTGTGAGATAGAGACACAGGGAGGAAAGGGAGTGTTGGAGTGATGAATTGTTGGGCACCTGAATGTATCTGTTCCCTGTTTCTCCAACAGCTATCGCTGGTCATGACAGATCGTACAAATTACTTTCCTTCCACAAATGTGCTCTATTTGCACGTCACACCCCGGAGTTATGTCCACGTCTTGTATTTCTCTATTTTTTGTTGTTGTTCTTGTTATACTCTATTTTTCGCTGTCACCTTTTGCAGCCAATTATCGATACGGGCCGTGTTGTTGTCTGTGTCTCTGCCAGGGTCCTCACATGTTGTTGCAGTCGCACAAGAGAAGTCATTAATTAATCACAACTGAACGCAGGAGGGATTTGCTAACACTGATGAATCTGCGCTTGACCTGTGAAGATTAGCTGATTCCAATCCATCAAACATCTGTGAGAAAAGACATAACCTCATTCATAAAACATTAATGCTGTGAAATCACACAGCAATTGCATAATCATGCACCTCAACAGAATGGTCTGCCAATGGTCTGAAACAACTAATCTATCTACTTAGAGATGTTTTGCCAAAGTCTATTGTTTCCCAGTTGCTGTGCCTCCGTTTTCTCTTCTGTCTGAAGCAATGACAATGGTTAGTGTTGTCCCTTCTGTGGGGATGATCAAGATAATGGTGAAGTAACAACTACTTCTGATATGTGCTAAATCTCAAGGTAAATTACTGCCTAGAATATCAGCATTTTTCTAGACACGAGGTCAACAGATCGTTGTCTAGCCATTGAAAAATAACATCACTGGAAAGAATGAAGAGACAAATCGGAGTAGAAAGAGTGAAAATGAAAAACATCGGGGTCACAGCAAGGTGGTAAAGGGAAAGATGGAAAACAGCGAGGAAAATTGCAATGCAGGAAGGGAGAGTGGAAAGCACCAAGCCAATGAAAGGTGAAGCATATTGAATAAATAGAGCAGGACAAAAAGAGGAGAGGAGGCTGGAACACAGTAAGTTGATGTGAAAGTAAACGGAAAAGTAGTAAATAGAGCATTAACAAAAGAACGGAAAAGTAAAGTAAGAGACGGCGCATAGACGCCAAGAAATGGATGAAGGCAGTGCACCTGTGACAGGTGGCAAAGTCACAGGGACAAGAAGAAGAGATTATAGCGAATGTAGACTGGACAAAAAAAAAGGGCAGATTAGATGCGATGAAAGAGAGAGATGGAAGTATTGTAGGATAAGTAGCAAAGGATAAAAAATGACAGCAGATAAGAAGCAACGAGAGACAGAGTAAGAGAAGGAGAAAGATGGAGGGGGTTGGTTCTGTTTGTCCTGATTCTGAGCCGCCTGCTAAGCAGATGATGATAAATGAGGCGGGGGGGAGGCCCGGCTCCCCGCTCTGTTCGCCGGATGGTGAGACGCACACAAGTCTTTTCTCTCTAATTACCCCTCACTTACCATTAGTGCTGCCACAGCCACTCAGGCCCACCATCAGTTCCCAGCCCCGCCCGGCACGCCAACTCCCATTGGTCCTCATCGTTAGTTGACTCCGCTGAGAGGTTGTCACCGAATGGTCCGCTCGTGTAGAGGGAGGCAGATTCATGAGGCTTTGTGGAGCTTCCAAAGGGTAGTGAGTGTAACAGAAAAGCAATTAATAGAAAAAGTCTGGAGATATTGTAGACTGGCTATACAAATATATATTTATGTGGATTAGCATTCGGCTCTGGACACATTTTTCTGGCAGAGCCCAATACGAAATTTTGAGGGATTTGTATCCAAACCCATCACAAGCCGGATGTAGTTATATAAGCTGCTCTAAGCTCACTTTGTCCACAACATGCATGGTCATTGCTGGTTTTCCCTGAGGTGGGATATTTGCAGTGAATAAAACTTTAACGATCCGACCCAAGCCCGAAAAACTAATCAAATATTTGTTTCAAACGTGACGCAGCTTTCTCAGGTTCCGATGTGCTTGGGTTGGGTTTCCAATGTGGAGATAACGGAGTCGGGTAAACTCTCATTTTGTCGCACTAGACTCGTAAAGTCTCTGTTTGTCGCAATGCTTTGAAAACATTGAATCAAAATGCTACTTTTGCGGTGATTTGTGAATCTCGTGTCAAATGTTATTCAGTTGCTCTGTTGACAGCTGAGGCACCGGTCAAATCAATCAAAGTGCGAAATGAAATATGATATTTTGGTGGATAAAGTAAGTAACACACAACTAGCAAGTTTTTAATCAACCCAAGTTTGCTGTGTCTTGAAATCAGTTTAGGTTTCTGTATATTTGGGATTTTCTACTGATTCAACAGAGAGCAAAACAAATATCCTCACAAATAATATGCTCTACATCTCAATGAGTAACCTGTCTGTCTGCATGACATCATGTCTGCACTTTGTTCATTTCTAATAAGTTACCCTGAGCGCTCTACTACTAATTAAACTAATAGCCCGCCGTTATCAAACATTCTAAACAGAGGCTTATTTGCATGTCCAGCAAGTGAAATCATCTCAGTCTCCCGACAGACCTTCAATGATTTAAAGTCATTCTACACTGTCAAAGTTTATCAATGTCACCGAGTTAAACCTTGAAGCACAATGAGGCTTGGTGAAGTGTGATGTGGGTGATACAGTGCGTCAGTGACATTGCACAAATCCTCCCTGATGACCAATTACCTGCCTGCTATTTGCTCCCTGCTAACTCTCCTTGTGCCATGACAAGAAGAATCGTCTGTCCTCTTCCAAGTGAAGTGCCCAGTGGACGTTTTATTTTTGCCATGGCTTCTCTAAATCTCAGTGCGTTTTTTTTATTGATTGAGCCAGAGGAGTCTGGACAGTCAGTAATTAAACGGAACGACTGGTGGGTGTAAAATTAGCCTTTGTGTCATTAGACAGGAACGACAGAGCGGGTAAGAGAACGGGTGCGAATGAGATGACTGATGACAGAGGGCCAGTTGAAAGGCAGAGGGAAGAAGGGATGAGAGGAATGAGAGGAATGGCTGAAGATGTGGCAGAGACGCATATGGATTTGTCTTGGATAATGAACTCTTCAACCGCCATTGATCTGCCGGGAAAGAGACGGTGGATCAAGGATCCACTTTGAAGGATCTCAGGGGAGTCGGTGAATGGTTGGCTCTGGATCTCCAGAGGAACTAGTTAACATTAAATTGGTTGGACACTACTTTGTGATGGGGTTGTCATTCTCCAATCTGATTCAGGTGTGAAGACGCAGATGTAAACAAAGGCCCTTCTTGTTCCACAGTATCTCAGAGTCCTCACCGCTCATACCTTGTTCACAGATTTTATTCACAGGCGTCTTTACACATGGATAAACTCGATTCCCATTCAGATTTATTTGACAGGAATATGAAGGTTGAATCACAACTGCAAACTCATTCTACAAGCTCAGAATATGATTGACCCTAATTTGATCCCATATACTATTCCCATAGCCATTCAATGCAGCAATGTGCGACTGAATGCAACGGCCAATATTTTGCTATCTTACTGTCCAGGTTTACGGTGATAAAGTGTTTATCACATCAAATTGTATTCACCACTACCATTGTAAAGCTTTTAGAATGGGGGTCTTTCCCCCAAACAACTTAAAGGTAAGTCCACTTGGGCCGAGTATGAAAGCAGTTATTTATTTTTTTCCATATTAGGATTTGTCAATTTGTTTTTTTATTTCCAGGTTGCGTCTGTCAGGTCACGTTCCTCCTTCCAGTGTGAACACGCAGCACTGTGTATCCATGCAGGTGGAACAGTGGGGTCGCCCTGCTGTGTGAGGAGCAGCTGTGATGTCTTCCAGGGATAAAAACACAATGCTTACCTTCGGTTTGACCTCCATGTGATTGCTTTTCGAGGCTGAACTTCTCCAACCCAATTTGTCCGTCAATTTTCAGTAGAGTAAAGCTTTTTCCCCAGAGGGTTAGAGCTACAGTTAATAGACAGCTGGGGCTGGATCAGGAGAGAGTGTGGGTTGTCCGCTAACCAGGAGGGTCGGTGGTTCGATTCCTGGCTTCTCTAGTCCACATGTCATAGTGTCTTTGGACAAGATACTGTGTTAATGATCCATGATAGAAAAAACATGGTTTACATAGTGGCTGTGTGTGACTTCAGTCAATATACATAATTTTGGCAAAAGTATGACAGATACACCAAGGTTGGAGATGACCAGAATATTTCATTAGCTTATAAAACATGTAGAATATATATTTAAAACAGTTCTCTAGGGTAGAATATAGTACATTTTGTCTTGATTCAGTAATATTGTTAAAAGTGCTGTTACCATGACACATAATCATAATAATAATGTTATTGCTGCCACAATGTCAATGGGTCAATTTAATATTAAAGCCAGCATTAATTTAAGAAACTAAATCCTGTCCAGAATTCCTTTTCCTCCCTGAACCAGCAACACGAGGTGCATTCCTGTAATACCCACGATTAGGAACGTGTAACATTTCGTAGAAGTCCCTTGTAAGCCTCTGGCCAACAAAAGGAGCTCTCTGAATGAAAAGGCCATGACATCAGCTCTGTTCACCGGCTAATCTCTGGAGCCAATACTCCTCCCCGGCGCGGCTGTTAACCTTGGCAAGTTTGAATTAAATCGAGATTTGGGGGTAAAGAGAAAGAAAAACAGCTTAGAATGAAAATTCCAACTCTGTTCAATACATGCTCTCGCACTGATTTCCCCAAGTAATGGATTTTGATCGTTTACTTTCATTTGTTGGACTTGTCGCATCATCTTGAGATTTACGGGCTGTGATTTCTTTGAAAAGTGGAGAAAAATTTGCTCTTTTGATGCGTCTTACACGGCAGATTCCAAATCCCGATCTCAGAGCTTGACAGCGCAGTTAAGGGAGTCGAGGACGTCCTCCGAGGACACGACCCTTTGATTAATAATACCGACTTCTCACAGCTAAATTATCACATTTGGACAAACACGTTGGGCCAGTACGAGTCTGAAATGTAAGTTTATCCTTGGTGGACTGCCTGTTTGGATTTGTGCAACATCTGAAGTTCCGCTTGATCAAAGTGAGTGAGAAAAAAAAATCAGGCTCTGGAATTTTTTTGAAGTGCAGACTCTGCCTTCCTCCTTGGATTCAAACCGACTGAATTATTAAATTCCAGTGTAGAGTTTACCATCAAAGGCATCATGTCCTACGTTGAGATGGTACATATGCAGAATAAGGTGAAATCTTGTTCAAAGCGCTGTCGCATCGAGAAGAACCTGCAGACTGTGGCCAAAGGCGTGCATGTGTAATGTTGATTGGCAGCTAATTTTCTGATATATACTAATCACCTGTCCTTTTTCTAAACCAGTCTTCTTTACACTCTCTTAACACTCCCTTGAGATTAAGTCGCACATAAATACAAATATGACTGGGTCGTATGGGCCGCCTTGCCTCCACACATCGGCAGCAATTGAATGCACTTTCCCAAACTCTAAACTGTCTTGTTGCTCTCACAGCCCCTTATCTCGTATGATTTATCAGCAATGCACCACATGTGGCCGGGAAATGACTGTATCCCCCTTATAGCTGGGAGGCAGAAAATGTGTTCTGATCAGTCCTTTCAAGTCGTGAGTTGACTGACATTCTCGAGAACAACCGATGGACTTGTGTGCCGCCCCAACTTTGCCGTCACTCAATCACAAAAGCGGCTCAGACAGCAATATCATGTTGGGGGAGGTTGTAGATTGTGGCCCCAACATGTCGTGAGATGCCTTTTCTTGAGTCTGCAAGCGCTTTAAATGTTACCATAGAAACAAGTAAAGTAGTGTTCTCCGTGTCGTTGGAAGTTTTCAGTGGTTGTTTCCACTTTCTTTCATCCAGGAATTTCTTATCAAACAGTTATTTATCCTCGTAGCTCTAAGGTCCCAAATGCTTCTGCGGGTCTTAAATATTTCTTCTTCCCAGTTGGTGAATGGAGAGGCAGTTATTTGTTATCTTGCCCAAGGCCAGTCCGCAGAACCATGGTAGCTCCAAGTATGAAACTTGTGACATTTTCCTTGTATTATGAAAAATAAATGTGAATGAAAACACAACAATATACACACACACACACACACACACAGGCACACACATTTATACACAGCAGGATCCTGTCCACTCTGTTGTCCTCTTAATCTGAGGCCTTAAATAAACCCAGCACCCAAGGCTGTGAGGCTTATTAATATTGCAGCTCCTCTGGTATTCATTATGAATGAGAACAAGTGTGAAGACTCGGAATGGACTGCAAAACAGTACAAGGCTGTGGCCGTAACAATGCAGGTCACACTGATAATCAGCATGGCCCACCAGCCTCGGCTCGGATGACAGGCTCGCCCTCGGAGCTTCTCGGCAAAACCTGGACCAATTTCTGTATAATGTGTAATCTGAATAATGTGCGAGGAAAATATCTGTTGTTATTGCAGATAGAATCAGTGTGGATTGTGTTATCGCATTTGTTGTATCACCCTCCACAATATTGTGCAAAATGTTAATGAAATCCAGTGACATTTGCAGGAGATATCACGTAGGTATGAACATTTCAGCGTCTGATAGATTGTTCTGCTGCGATGTTTAATGAGGAACATTAGTCACTCGATTAGGAGCTTGCTAAACAGGATTAAATGTCAATGTGTCTCTATCGACTCTGTCTTCAGCTCTGCCAGGTTTGTACGGTCGCGTTGGCCATTCAGATTTGCAGAGCAGATGAGGAGGCTCTCAGTGCTTCAGGATTGTCTCTTTATGAATGATTTACCTGTTTCCATTAAAGTGTCATGTGACATCTGTGACGCCTGACCTGGTGCTGGAACTGGTGGCAGCGGAGTGCCACAAGGTGATGAACTCGGTCCTCTCGCACTTGTCCCACATCGATGTCAACAGTGAGTATGACAACGATGGTTAAGTGCTTCCTGATTTAGATCCGAGGTGGAGGAGGAGGAGGGTGGGAGAGAAGAGAAAGATGATGATGCATCAAAAAAAGAGGGGAAAATGGCCTGAGGCAAAGAGTAAATCACAATTGCTTAAAGAAAGAAAAATGTCATGTAGCTTGTGAGTTTTTTCCGGTTTCTTCATCTGCCTGCCTGCCTGTCTGTCTAACAATTGTTCAAAATCTCTTATAATATAAATAAAATATAAACATATAGTTATTTAATGCAAAGTACCATTTCACAGTTTGAATTGTTTCTCCTTTGTTGTCAACCCCACTTTCTGAGCCACAACTTGTGTACATTTAAATACTCGAAAAAGGAGTGTGTACACACAAACCCACACACACACACACACAAAACCACCTCAACTCTTTCGTCTTTCCTCTCACCTTCTCCTAACACTGACACATAGATAACTTCCTCTGTCTTTCAGCCACACACACACACACACACACACACACAGACATCCTGTGCTGGAGGGATTGCTGTATCTGTGCTGCCAGGTGTGCTCTCAGCAGTGGCTGTGACCCCAGACAGAGAGCTGCTCTCTGCTGCGCCACAGGGGATACAACGACAAAGCTACTCCAAACATTTATTTTCTCAATCGTCCTCTCCACTGCAACTGTTCTACCCTTTGTCAAAGTTCATGCACAGGAACACTACTGTACCCTTGACAGGCATTTTAGTACATTAGATTTACATATGCATGCATGTTCTCTTCCTATCTTGCAAACCTCGAACACTGCTTAAGGCAGACACAATCAATGTGTTGTTATATGAAAGCAACGTAATAATAATATGAAATAAATATAAAAATGTGAGACAGATCACTTACAGAGAATTATCATCTGAATGTACAGTTTCTGCTGATTTGTTCGGTTGTGTGGCCTTCACCTCTTTTTGTTCACTGAGTCTTTCATTCCATTCGAGTTTTTTTGGTATCAGCAGTCGCCTGTTTTCAGCAGAAAAGAGCAGCAAACAACAGAGAGACACAGTCAACCCACAAGCTGCATTTACCAACTAAAGAACCAAGAATTTCCCTTAGAATTCTGAGAAAAAAGCTTACTTGTTAAAAAGAGAAGGAATATTGGACATTCAAATGACTTCCGTTTTTACTGCACAACTACTGGAAGTGTAAAACGTCAACTGCTTTTCTGACAACTTCACAACATGACATGGATGGATGGATTGACATGTAAATATTGAGATCATAACTTTTTTCTTTTGTTTAAGCAATAGGTGTAATAATAGCAACTTCAACACTGTGTCAAAGCAAATTATCAGATGTTCCCTAAAATGTATATAGAAGTTTTCATGTCATGTTTTCAAAATATTCTTCATGCTCTACATTGAAGAATATATCATTGCTTTCGACCTGATTAGTGTGGTTTAGAGCAGAAAAGGTGAATATTATTGTCTTTAAAATCCCCTTAAGATTTTCTCGCTTGCAGAAAATACACAGCCTCTATTTCATGGCAAAAATGAATTGCACAACTTGAATGGCAGAATTCTCACAGGTATAAAAAGTGGTCTTTGGTAAATATATTTTAAATGGCGCGCACTTGTAACTTGTTGTTACTGCAGGTGTTTACTTTGCAGGATTTACAAAGATGGACATACAAACAGCATTAAATACATTTGAAAATGTTTATATTATATAATAAAGGGTTGGGAAAGTTTTTCATCACTGTCAATCATGCAATGTTGCTCTTTGTATGCATATTTCCTTTTCACCTTTCACTCATCTGGAGCCTGAATGTTTCCCCAAGTGGAAACTGTCAAAGGAAAGTCTCCACTCGAGTGTCCCTGCAGAGTCCTGGTGCATCAATAAACAGCGGTTTGGCTCCAGGAAATCTCTCTCTGTGCAACAGGTGTCATTTACTACAGATTTGCCTCCTGAATTATTCACAGGGCTCTTCCACCTTTAAAAGACGCCTTATCTTATTCATTATTTAGCTGCTTTTTCACAGTGGTGGGAGGCACCTTCAATTATTCAACAACAATATAGAGCCTAGCGAGGGGTTAATAGGCCTTTTGCTGGCGCTGAGCGGGGGGGGGAGGTAAAATGGGCGACGGAGGTGGGAGATGGGGAGAGAGGGTGGGAAAGATTTATGATACAGGTCTGATGGCGTGGTGGTAGATTGTGGCACCGGGGGAATAGAGCTGTGAGAGGGAGAGAGAGATCGAGGCGGGAAATGGTTTGTGGTGATGGGAAAGATCAGGAGCCCCGCTGCTGCTACCAACATGAGACGTAGGTGGGAAAGTGTGTGTGTGTGTGTGTGTATGTGTGTGTTAGGTACAGAAAGAAAAACCACAATATCCAAAAGTCATTATATTAGGGCGTGTGACTAGAAGTTTAATGTTGCGGGACATACTGCAAGCACAGGGATTTTCACTTGCTTTGACTTAATGCTTAAAGGTGATTTATGTAAGTATTTGCTATCGCTACACAGCCAACATTAGCATTAACAGCTGTTTGGTTACCAGCACAGCAGAAGAGAAACATTCAGTATTAGACGTAAAGTGCAGTTTCTGACTCACCATCACCTCTTAAGGTACAACATGGTATTACGAGTAGAGCCTGAATGACAATCAGTTGACTGCTTTGAGCCTTTCACAGAAATACTGCTTTGATGTTTGCAGATATGCACAGATATGACAACTTTTTCTGTATTATTCAAATTTGTACATATTTGGTTGTATTTGTGTATTTTCCTTACTCTGACAATGATGTAGCACCTTGTTTAAGCCCTATGAGACAAATGTGATTTGTGAATATGGGTTATACAAATCTCATCTGATTGATTGTAAAAAAAAATCCAACATTGGTATTGACATCAGCCTCCAGAAATCAATAGCAGTCAGGCTAACAGGCCTAGCATCAAAAGATTGACTGTTTTACATTCAAATCTAAAAGATTGGACAGATTTTAAATTAAAGCTCCACTCATAAATAAATAAATAGTATTATGTCTGCGCTATAAAAAATTATGATATGCCGTTGCTCTGTTAAACACTAGCTGGTAATCAAATCACATTACTTCCCATACTAACAGTTGGTCTCTATGTGCACAGTTACCACTTCACAACCACTCTTCAGTCACTTAATTTATTCTTTTCATGTTGTTCTCACAAAACTCCGGATGTTACTGCAAATTGTTTTACATAAAACTTAAAATGAGCGAAGTATCTCTCAAGGCATAATTGCAAATTAGCTAAAGAACTTGTGCAATTTGCTGCAAATGTAATGTATCAGTTAAAAGGGCTAAAACAGAAAATAAATTTACCAAGAGTTAAAAGAATTCAGAGATGCAAAAATCTTGATTTGTGTTGATTTATGTTAAAATATTGTCCCATGTTACAGCACTTTTCTGCAACAAGCAGCACAGTATTAAAAAGATGGTGTTAATCTAAAATTAACCGAATGAAACAGATCTTACGGTTCATTTGAATTTGCTTGTCCACAAACTTGATCAATTAGTTGCTTTTACAACCCACAAGCTCGTCTGGTTGTTCGGGAACATAAAATACTTGTTATAGTGTCGTTGAAGAAGTTCTCTCAAGACATCCCACCCCCATAGGTTTAAAATAACTTGGCTCCCAATAAGAAAATGTTGTGGGTTCAAACAATTTCTCTGTCATCTGCCCTTCAGCTCTGGTTTACTCTGCTGTCTCTGTTATCTCCTCCTTCTTGGCGCCTCTCACCTGCTTCTTTCCTTCACAGCCAGGAAGTGAGAAAGGTGCTGCTGCCCGAGGCCGAGGCTCCGCGGTTACCTGACAATATCGACAGGCCTAGGTTGTGTGTGTGTGTGTGTGTGTGTACACAACTGTGTGTTACACTAAAACATTAATAACATTGTATTAATTAAATTGTAATAATACAACCACTGAAATTGGTTGAATATAATACAATAGATATGAATTTGATGTAATTTTGCTTAGCTCAAACAGAAACTACCTCACTGTGGAAGAAATAAACTTTTGAGTGAAGAAAAAACAATAACGTTGTATAAGTTACTAACAGTGAGTAAACAGGGAGTTTCAGTGTTTTTTGACGTTCACTATTTTCATCATTGAACTCATAACTATTCTGTAACTTCAACTTAAACAATACAGCCCATTGACCCGCTCTGTTATATTCGATATGGAAGCAGCTATACCATCCTGCTCCTCTGTCCAGCCACTCGTGACATTAATCTGCGCAGAGCCGCCCTGCAATCGATCAAAAGCCATCATTTTGCAATGTTATCGTTATCATCACTAATTGATTTGATGATCCATGCGTCCCATTAATAATGTAATAGACGGGAGATTAAGAATCTAACCGTCCGTGGCCATTAATGTGATCAAGATTTAATAAATGAATGAGCTACATTTCATTTAATTTAATCATACTCAATTTTATGCAGTCCAGTTTCAGCCCATATATCCTGCCCCGCACGGAGACATTAAAGGCTCGAAGTTGAATATGCGGAAAGTTTTTGAATATATTTTTGATAGACTTCAGGTTCAGACGGCATGTGATCCCTCCCTGATAAATATTAATTCATCTGAGTGGCTTTTAAATAAGTTAACTCCTCGTAAAAACGCAGAGGTTGAGCAGCAGGATCCTTTTACTTGGACAAATGTATTCACTCTAATATAATTGTGTTTCAGAAAAAGAGCAAAAGCAGTGATCACATATTGTCATTTTACTACTTTCGCAAATACAATAAAAGCTCAGTTTCGAGTCTACATGTAAACTTGCTGAAGGGCTTCAATTGTTCCGTATGCAATTAGAAATACTGCAGCTCCCCCTACTGACACGCATCAGGTTGGAGCTTTTTTCAGGGATCAAAGTTTCCAGCTTTATCAAACCCAGCTCTGTCATGTAATGGATACCACAGCCAGGAAACCAGTCCTGACCAGCATCTGACACGTATGAGGCGGTAATCTTCATCCCTCATCTGTGCTCTGTGCTTCGCCCTCAACGTTCCAGTCAACAGAGCAGCGCCGGACATGTGATTAAGGCATTTCGTGACTGTAATTAAGCACAGCCAATCTCACATGTCATCAATAACTGCCTCTTTCAACCACAGTGAATCGGACCTCATTCATTCTTTCCTTCTTTTTTTTTCTACACAGGGAAATTATATCAATTTTGCCTGAGCCCACACAGCAGATCGGAAATCCTTCAGTGTCGAGGGTAATTACTGGTTCGTGGAGTACAGTTGAATCGTGAGTGCTCCGCTCTTCAGTTCCCTTTGTCCGGCAATGTCTATGACACGCATTCACGAAGTTTGGCGTGTTTCTTTTTTCTCCCTGTGAAAACCCGAGAGGCTGATGCCTTTCGCTGGACAGCCGGAGTGCGGTGGAAGGAGGGTGAGTGGCTCTCTGGGTTTCTGGGCCTTCCTCCTGGTTTTTGAAAAGCCCCCAGATGAGGACCACCCTTCAATTGCAGCCGCATTCACAGTGAAGCTCCCGACTGTCCTCAGTTTCCTCTCACTCGTGTCCAACAGCCAATGTTTTCCTGATCAGTTTGAACAAGAAAAAACAAAGTGCAGAGATTCACTTTCTTGTCCAGTTCACATCTGCACTGCATGGATGAGTGATATAAAATAATATAAAGCTAGTGTACCTTCGTCAAGGCCCAACAGTCCCTGTAAGAAGCACATTTGAAATTGACTAGATCTGGATTTTTATTTGGATCTGCACTAAAAAAAAACCTCAAGATCCATAAATTATTCTCAGAGAAATCAAGCAAAATGTGGTGAAGCGATTTGAAAGAGAGTGAAAACATAATCCCTGATCTGCCTCCTGTATCCAGATACCCACACTAAGAGGGTTCCTCTTTGGGTCAAAGCCCATCCCCTCACAAAATGTAGAGCAATCACTTGAGTAGTTTCTGCATGATCCTGATAACAAACAAACTATCCAGACCAATTAAATTGTATTTTTATAGGTCATATTCATAATCACATTTGCCTAATTGGTCTTAAAAAGATGCGACACCCTCCCTCTGCCCTCCATCTCGACTTGTGTGTATTAAAACTACCAGAAAGAAAAACAAGAAAGAAAATACGAGAGTCGCAAGAAAAAGAATAGAAATATAACATCCTTGGTGGAGTTTAATGATGAGACACAGAGACTTATGACATGAAGGTGAGTTTGAAATGTCACCGTGTGTAAAAACAAATACTGTGAATAGTTTGTTCCTAATAATTGGATGTCTTACAGAATGCTTTTGCAAAACAGCAGCATGGCTGAGCAGCGTTAGCATGAAGGACAGTGAGGTGGAAAAAAGAAAAAAGCCAACAGGATCTATACTGGGCCCGGCGACGCCCCAGTTCAGCCGACACATACTGTAACCAGAACGATCTGGACACAAGTGTTGGTACAAAAGCAGATGTGGTGCTTCTCTGTTACTGCTCATCTGCACATGTGTGTCCTCATAGCATCTCTTTGTTTTCTCATTGGCAGTGGATAAGGGTCACGTCTTTGCGCAGATGAGAAAGTAGCGGTCTGGAGTTGTGCATGAAGGCCTGCGGTGAATGAGCGCAGCCTAAAACAATCAAAACTCCGAATTGATTTCCTCCTTTTTCGCCTTCCCCTTTGTTTCTCTGCGATGCTGAAGAAAGCAGATTGAAGCCTTTGATACGGCCGTGCATGTGTCTGTCTGAGCGTATATCTGTCAGCCAGGAGAAAGAGGGGGAATTGGAAATATGTCCGTGTGGATGAGGAGGAGAGTCGTGACGTGAGTAAAAGTTTGCCCCAGGTGACAGTTTGAACAAACTCCCATGAAGCCCTCTGCTGTGAGAGTTTCATGCTGGGCCGCGCTGAAACAATGGACTAATTAAGGCGAGGCCCTCCGCACTGGCCTCATTGGATCTTGGCTGGACAGAGGAATGAGTGGGAAAGAAGGGGGGGGGGCTGTTTTTCTTCTGATTAAATTCAGATCAAGGCAGCTGACACAGGCTGGCTTTGGTTCTGGCTTAATGAACGGCTCCAATTATTTTAGCTGCAAGTTCTATCTGGTTTGACTGCAGCATAAACACACACAAACACACACATACAAAAACACACACACACACACACACTCGAGTCTCTGGCTTCAGAAGACATTACATTAACTTACACTGATTTCCTGGAGACTTATTCAAACTATAACCGTGTTACTATTTGCAGAACTTTAACCCTAACTTAACATAAACCTAATTTATAAGCTAAACCTAAACTTAACCTCAACCTTAACCTAAACCAAACCTTACCATCACCTTAAGGTTTTATGATTTACGATTTACAGGCACTTTATTATTGTCTCCATAAGAAAGACAAGTTCCCATGATTTGAGTGTGTACACACACACACACACACACACACACACACACACACACACACACACACACACACACACACACACACTTGGTTCGACATTTAATCATATACAAGCCTGTATTATTTTTATCATTACACAAACTAAGCTACACTATTATACATGAAATAGAGAAAACAACAACCAAACCAAAAAATGACATCTTGCAACGTGACATGATTTTAGTCCCTCGTCTTATTTGCTAAAACTGTCACATGCACATTGGTTCAATTCAGCAAGTAAAACCCCAGATCCAGTCTGTGCCAGAGGACAGATGGATTGGGAGAATAAACGAGGGCATATGGTAAGACTTTACAAAGATTAAGCTTTCTTTTGTGAGGTACAGGGACGAGAGAAAATCCATTTAACCGGAGTCTGAACTTACAAAAAAGGGGGAAAACATTAACGTGCAGTTTTACCAATGAAGTCGTACCGTGTAATTTGTGAGCCTGTTTTAACGCCGAATTCATACTGACAGTCACAAAAATTGATGTACCGTAACTCTGCATGATATTCTACAAATTGAGTGAAACAAGAGACAGGGCTAACGTAATTCAAACAGGCAGTTTGGCATAGAACAATGAATTGGTCCGGGAGGAAGGAAAGCACACACACACACACACACACACACCAAGTGACATTGTATTTAAAAAAGCAACAACCAGTCCTTCGAGTAAAGTTTTACTTCTCTGAAATTGCATTCATTTTTTTTTCGAAAGTATTTTTATTCTGACAAAATTAACTAAGTTGATGATTTACAAAGTTGTTCAACCAAAAAGTTAAATGTCAAGTTCATGCTTTAATTCTTCTTTGGCATTGGGATCTCACCCACAGGGACACGTGAAGCTCTTAATAGCTCGGTACAATTCAGAGTAAAATAACCAGGGTGAGAACCAGAAACCAGATTAAAAACACAGAATTAATTCATTCACTCTCACTTTAAAAGTATTGTATCATAAGAACTCTTCTTGTGGAGTTTCTCACGGCTCATTCAGTCGAGTAAACTGAAAGCTAATGTAAAAAAACAACAAAGAGAAGTTTGCATTCCAAGGATTTCACACAGATCTGTCTTTGGTTTTGGATTTTTAATATCTGACCTTTATAGTTGGGAGCAGTGTGAATCATGCTTCCATGGTTTCCAAGCTAAGAAACAGATTCGGTCTCTATTCAGTGAAGTGGAAGCATGTGTAACCACCATGTCTGACGTCAGCTCAGTTTGAATAAGAGGAAATGTTTTGTGCTCAATATTTTCACTTAGGAGAAAATAGGAAAAAAATACCCTTTGACACTTCATCATTCGGTATCTTAAAACCTGTACAGGTGTGTGGACATTCAATGGTTTACTATTATACTTTCAATCCTATTATTTCTCACACCCACACACACACACACACAGGGTTAGTTTCAAACATCTTCTAAGAAATTGTATTAACACAACACCACCAGTCATAGACTCTGCCGGGTAATTACGTTTATATACATATAAATGTGTACATAAAACCAATTAAATTAGAGCGGAATGGGTGTATTAATATAAAATACTTATTTGTACTTAATTAAAAGACACTTATTTGTGTGTATTTGTTGCTTACAATATCATGATTTATTACAAACATTATACTGTGTAAATATATAATACTGTATATAAGCTCATTGTTCTTCTCACAGCTGAATGGTCATATTCAGAACAAGAGAGCAAGAAATTCAGAGAGAGATTTATAATGGGAACAGGGAAAAACTTAATTCAACTTGATTCAACTTTACCACTATGCTGAATGGTTTTGTCTCGGTTATATATTAACTCATCACTTTATTTAACGTTTACTTCACCTGGTTAGATGGGGATATTTCTACTGGATACTGGTCGGCTGTGGTTTGACCAAATTGAATGGTTCTAGTTCATTGGAGATTAAGGTTTTTGCAATGGTTAGTACGCAAATGCCAGATAAAAGTGTAGTTAAAACATAAAAGTGAAAAAATGGCTTATGACATTTCCCTTCTTTAAATTACTTAAATAAACGCTACCATAAAATATTTCTTTGTAAAACCATCTTTTCAGCTGAGTGCACAAAAGGCTGGAGCTTCCCATGAACTCTAATCAACTCCGCTTTTTTAGCTTAGCTCC
This sequence comes from Pseudopleuronectes americanus, assembly GCA_038501795.1. Taxonomy (NCBI): domain Eukaryota; kingdom Metazoa; phylum Chordata; class Actinopteri; order Pleuronectiformes; family Pleuronectidae; genus Pseudopleuronectes; species Pseudopleuronectes americanus. The sequence continues at coordinate 16,479,118 of CM076724.1, forward strand.
TCTTTGCTTTAGCTCCTCTTTGCTCAAATCAAATTCTTGTGTGTGATCAAAGATGTGAAATTGAAAAAATATATATTCTGTGAACAGTGACGCTTCACACAAAGAAACCTGGACTCAGAGTGTTTTGTTTGTGACTTTTTACCAGAGTTAACTCACTCAGAGTCTTTGTTAGCCTGATGTTTTTCCACTTTAATAACATGGAGCTACCACAAACTAAATTAAATGTTAGAAGAGTTATTTTTATTTAACACTTTTGTTGATTAGGGTATTTAGGGTTGTTTGGTGCCATTCTATCAATGACATTTGTTTATCTCTCGTTTCTCAAGCGATGGTTGATATTTTCTGAACAGTTCCCAAACTCCAAACAGACACACATTTGTTTCATTCTCTAAAACTCCATCCATCACTTGTGTTTACTGACAGTTCAATCTTGGGGCTTTAAGATCGTTTGTTCCAACTTGGCAGTGACGAGCTAAACGGTTTGGCTCGTTGAAGATCGGGAAACACACATGTTGTCGTCCGTCTGTCTCTCTGTCTGTGTGTGTGTCTGTCCGTCTGGACCGGGACGCTCCTCACAAGTGTCTCGGTTCCCATCCCAGCAGTCTGCCTCGTCTGCTGATTTGAATCAGGCTTTTGTTTTGCGCGTGTGACCGAATGTGCAAGCGCTGCAGGATTCGTGTGTGCATGCATGTGCCTGGCAGTTTGTGCATATATGTTATGTGTGACGTGTGTGTGTGCGTATGTCCAGCAGATTGAGCGATAGCTAAGCATTTTCAGATGCAGGCCTGTAGCCGGCGATGGAAATAAGAATGTGGTTTTTATGGCCAAAAATAACAAACACACATACACACACAAAATTTGATTAATTTGAGTGGCAGAGTAGAAACTTTATTTTATGGGCAGAAAAAGGAGACGTGTCCCCCTCGATTAAGTCAATCAAATGTCCAGGACAAACTCGCCTCTACTCTAGTGCATGAAAGAGAAAGGGATCTGAGGGACACTGAAGTCTGTGGTTAACATCCTGTTTATTCACACTTTTGACAAACAGTGGACACAACTGCACCACAGACCATTCCCCTCATTATGCAAAAACATCTTACCCAGATGCGGTGGACAGCCGAACGTCAAGATGCATTGTGACTTAAACCGGCTCATATTATCTTTTCATTATCCTGCAAATATGCGGATGTTTTAGTCGCCGAGCAGCTCGAAGTTAATTCTCCATTAATTAGATTTAGCTACAATGGGACGGATGAATTCCTAAAAGGGAAGTTTCAAGGATGTCATTTTAAAGCCAAGTGGTTACGTACTGAATACGCAGCTTCAAATAGCAGCCGGCAGATTCCATTAATAATGAGCCATAATAGTTTGTCACTGAAAGCAAAATAACTAGTGGGGATAGAAAAACAAAGCTTAATGATTTACTGGCAAAACTACTGAAAATAGAGAACACGGTTTTCTGCTGGGGAGCAAAATAAAGTCTTTGATTGTGGTAGATTCAAGATTCAAGATTCAAGATTTTTATTGTCAAATACACAACAATAGCATTAAGCAGTTGCTGGCAATGAAAAGCTTGAGTCACAGGCTCTCTTTTAACAATGCTCAAGTAATACAACCTAACAAATAAAATAGAAATAGTATAAAATAGAATAAAATAGAATATCAAAATATAAAAAAGAGAATAAGGAATATATATCTAAATATATTTAAAAAACAACTGAAGAGAAATAAAGCAACAAAAGTGCAGTTTTGTAACCACTCTTCATTTGTAATTAAGCTAAGGGCAATGAATAATCCTGATTCATTACAGGGGACCAATACAAACAGTGGAAGGAAAAACAGCTGATTGGAAAATATGTGAACATTCTAAACAATTTTGATAATGTAAGCTCAGAAGCCAAAACAACATACAATAGCTTAGTAATTTTAGACATTTTGATGAAGAATCTTTAGACATTATATCTTCTATTGAACATGTCCAGCGTGCGTGTCTCCTGGTGAGAAATGTAAAGTCCGAGGTAACAACAGTTAAGGAGCTTTGATATAGACATCTGCTAAAGAAGTCAGCTAACCAGAAAATCTGTGGTTCTGTGGCTCCGTCTGCTGAGGTTTGACTCAACCCGGGAGATCATTGTTTATACTCTGCCTTCAGAAACTGTGCGAGGGTGTGTGTGTCTTTGTGTGTGTGTGTGTGTGTGTCCGCAGGTGTTAGGAGTCGTCTGCAGGAAGCGAAGATGCTGAATAATGATCAGAGCTCGGAGATGACAACCGCTGCAGAGAGACATCCGTGACCTTTCCGACTTTTTCTGTATCTGCATCTTTGGGAGGAGAACAGCTGTCTCTTCCAATCTTAAGACCCGGCATGAATAACAAACATTATCGTTCCCGGGTGTCACCAGATAGCTTTGTTGGGAGTGCTGTGTTACTTGGTGTGGCAGCTTGGCGGCTGTATATACAGTATATGTGTGTGTGTGTGTGTAGTCCTGTATGCTTTTGAGTTTTCTTGTTTTCCTTCCTCCCCAGACAAAACAATTGAAAGATACTTTTCATCGGCACATATTTGTTGCATTACTGGTTAGTTACACTGCTCGAAACCAGGCGGTGCTGCGTGGCCGGGCCCTGTCATCCGAAGCTAAATGAAACTTTTAGCCGAGGGACATAGATTCCTTTAAGACAGCAAAAGCAGCGAGGGGGAGAAGCGGCACTCAAACATTTTATATTTTAAGTGGTGCCATCTTCTATGGCCAAACAACTCAATCAGAAATCCTTTGGGACATTTAGAAAATGGGATTCTCCTTCAGTGATGACTGCAGGCTTTCACTTATGGAATGAGGGAACGTTATCAACCAATCCTTTTATGTAATGTCGACACGCCATTTTAAATTTAATATGATAGCATGTATTTCCCCATTTGGCGTGGCCAGTCTCTATCGGGGGTCATAATGTTTCCAAAGGTTCAGGTTGCCGTCCTCGGAGGTTATATCATGGAGGAAGCGTTAAATGAAACCATCTTGGCTCTGCTGTGTCACTGTCGGTGTTCCAGCCTCTGCTAGCGAGGAGCCCGTGGACTGCAAATGGGGTGCGGTGCATTGTGGGGGCTGCTGCCATACAGACAGATTATGCTTGTCACTGCTGATCTACGTGGAATGGCCGGCCATTACGGAAATGATCTCAGGCCGCATACAAATGCACATTATATAAGCAAAGCACAGGTGGACAATCGGGACAGGATAGATATTTGATGGAGACAAGTGGTGTGTATTGTAGGCTCCATGGTGAAAGATGGATCGCAGCATGGACTACAGCAAAGTGCTCACACACAAACACACACACACATACACTGACAAACCTGAGCGACACACCCATGCATGTGCATCCACTCCCACACAAGGTACACACATGGAGTCCCAAAGCAGATAAAGCCGTCAGTAGAATTAATATCTGTGTGCTGTAGTGCTCTGGGCCAAAGCCCTCACCGTAAACACATCACTCACAGCGGAGCCACTCGGCCAAGGGATCAAGCCAAGGGTTGAGAAGCAGGGGAAACGATTTAAGCATGTGGGTATGTTGCAGCCGAGTAGCACTAAAACACTAAGGCACTAATCTTGGAGAAGCAGAGGTATGGTGGACGACCTGTTCCTCGGTTGTGACAACTGCATTTAATAACTGTGATTTCCATTTAATCTGCAACAAAGAATTGGACAATGACTCACAACAGCTGCAGGGCTCCTTCATCGCAGTGAACATGGGTACAGCAGTTTGTCCTGACTTGTTCATGCATAAACATTCCTGCATCTGGAAATTAATCACCAGCATTCCAAAGGTTGATTAATTCTTGGATAAAAACGGTCCACCCAAAAATGCACTATTGAGACTACTTTAATTAATGCTTGATACGAAACTGCCTTCAAAATGTTTGCTCATCTTTTGCAAGGTTTGCGTTTATACATGTGCATAAGATATGAAGATTATATATATTTGTTACCATTTTTTAAAGATTTACATGAAATGGAGGAGACACTGAAAGACACTAAATGGCTGGAGAATCTCTTTTAAGATTTGTTGACAATGAAAAAAAGCCCTTTTCTTTCCTTATCCACACTTAAATGGGGGGAAAAAAACACATTCTTGCTCCTACATCGTACAACAAAGATTCCTGGCTCTTGCTTCTTTCACTCTGCTTCAAACATTTAATCTACTCGGGGAAAGATTAAACCAACTTGATTGTTTGCTTGGGTAGAAATCTGCAAAAACAGAAGAGTTATCATGTAGTGAGTTAATAAGAAGGCAGACATGTTTGATGGCACATGAAGGAGGATAGGACTATAATCCCTATTGATGCTTTTTGAACAAAGAGACAGTATTTATCTCCGTCAACATTAAATTAATTTGTTTGTTGGTTGGTTTGTTTGCAAGATTACACCAAAAATTATGTCGTATTTTCACCAGAATTTGAAGTGTGATATGGGCCAGGAGAGAACCCATTAAATTTGATGTGCAAATCCGAATCAGGTGTCGGATCCAGGATTTCTTCAGACTTTTTTTTACATTGCGTTTTCCAACATTTTCATGGTTTTCCGAGACAATAAAAAATCTGGCACATTTTGTGAACTGATATCTATAAGCAGTCTTCCGACATGTCCTGCGGGTAAAATCCGGAGAATTGGTTTAACCAGAGTTTTCCTTTTACATATGCGCAACACAGCAGGAGGTTTTCTGCTTTTTTCTCCCTGTGATCTCACATTGAATTCTCCTCAATTTCTACTTTTCTACAGTCATTCCACTCGGGGGGGGCAGGCGGAGTTCAGTGCATGTCTGAAAGCAGCTTATGAGTGTGTGAAATTAGGTGCAGTTTGAGTGAATGCTGGTTCTTGGCAGCGGTGTGTGCTCTACTCGGTGCCATTCTAGCTCCAACAGCGACTTTTGTGTACTTCCAATAAGAGATAAGTTTTTATTGAGTCATTATGTATTAATCTTATCCAAGTCCTGCTGGTGATGGACAACTGTTAATGGATGGAAGGAGGCCATGGGCCTTGTGGGATTGTGGGAAGCAAGGTAGGCACAGAGGACACGGGTGGGACCGAGACAGGGGGGGCCGGGGGAGCGTTTGGGAAGTTTGAGCGGCCGCGTCAATCACAGCGGCTTGGGCCGTGGCTGAGTGAGAGGTGGTGATAGACCAGGGCAGGTTCCCGCTATCAGGAAAAAGGCCACGGAGGGGACAGGCTCAGACGAGGCAGGCGATGAGTGAATCTGGGCGAGACCTTAATAAATAAATAAAGCGGGTGAATTTTTAAGGGCGAATAAAGACGACGACGTAAAAAGGCGGAGAGGAGGTTTGGCTGTTCAGAGCTCCGACATCAAACAGGAATCCGGGCTGAGGAGAACTATTGTGTGTAAGAACGAGTAAGATTGAAAGAGAGGCTGCAGCGAACGTGAGGGAGATTGCGGCTTTGGTGCACAGAGCAAGAGAGATGTAGGATATCACAAGCGTTTTAGGGGATCCATTGAGACGGGTCGGGGGCGAGAGATAATTGAATAGAACAGGGAGAGTCTTTGTTGTCTCGTTCTTCACGGCTTCTTCGCGGGACCAATTACTCAAGCCTTGCAACAGACGTGGAATGAGTTTGCTCGGCCCTCTGTCGAAGCTAAGTACACACAGGTCTACCATATGTCTTAAAGGTAATATAGAGAGCCTGGATCAAAGCACAATATAACTGAGACAGAAGATACATTTTCCGGCTAATGCGTGGATCGAATCTAAGTCTCGCGGAGAAAGAGATCAATGAAGTGATTTGAGGCTGAGCTGCAGCTCAATCTCATCCAACTTTTATTAGAAAGGAGGAGGAAAGAAAATCCGGTGCGACATTTCATCCCTCTAAGCATTAAGGGCTCTGAGGCGCACGGTGAGTCGGTGGGGAGGTGTCCTCGCTGTGGACTCTGCTGGCAGCCATTTTGAAACTAGAGGAGGGAAAGGTGAGAAGAGAGTTGGGATTTGAGGGCACGCCAGAGGTGAAGGCTGCTGCCCAATAGTCTCATACGATGACAGGTAGCATGTGACTGTACATTCAAAATAATAAATACAGCTTTCTTCAGAAAAGGTCTTTGTTAGCCCAAATCTGAATTTCTTTCTGTTACCTCTAAGATGAACCCAGAGCACATCAGTTTATCATCTGGCGATGAATTAGCCTCTCGGGGCAACGGCCAATATTTGGGACATCCCATTCAGACAGTAGGTATTCCTTTCTCATACTTTTTTTAAATCACACAAGTTCACACAAAACAAACAAAAACAATACAAACAAAAAAACGAACGAAAAACAAGTCCATTTGACATTTTGGTTAATCTCTCTTAACAGCCATCTGTGTATGAATACAGAAACATTAAAGCAGCTGATATCTGATGCATTTCCGTCAATGTGTTGTTCATCTTTAGCTCTTGATCTAAACCAAAGCCTGCTCACACATGATTGGTCAATCTAGAAATGGACACCAGAAGGTTTCAAGTCCCTAAATCTTGTTTGTTTAGAAAGATTTCCTCAGAAAAAGCCATACACTAACAATGTGTTGGTGCAAGACTATATGCAATGTGAATTTGACAGGGAAAATTGCAATTGCTACGGTCCCCAATTAACAGAGACACTTGTGTTGTGCTGCTACTTTGACGCCTGTTTGGAAACCTGCTCTGGCGTTTTGGGAGATGTGAGGACCCACATGCTGGGAGAGTCTGACACTCTGTCTCAGAGGCCCAACCGAACATCTCTGGAGATGACTGGCCAGACAATGTGCTGTGTCGTGTCCAAAGACAAGCTCAGCATGGGACAACATTCCTTTCGGAGGATGATAGTTATATTACAATATGTGTTGCTGCTAGTTTGTCTGATAGGATTAAACTGATTTCATGTGAATTGTTGGAGAGTTCAACCGGAGTGCCTGTGAACCCGATAAACAATCACATTTCGATAAAAATGAGGCAGTGTGGTTAATTTTAAATCATATTACATTTTTGATATACTTAACATTAACTGTATATTTTACTGCTCTCATTGTCAAAAGTATTTTTCCCTTGAAAATGTCTCTCTAGACGCTGCCTGTAAAAGTATCCGTACAATGCCTGCTTACCAACTGCAGGGCAGCTCCTTCGTGTCAAACAGTAAAAGTTGTTCAACATGCTCAAACATGACACATTTCTGGCACCGGCCACCCAATTTCTCGCCTCCTGAAAAATGTGTGAACTGGAATAAATCACGGAGAGAACCGAAGGCGAGGTCTAAATCACGCTCCGTGCATTTCACACAACCTGCCGAGGAAGCCAAAGTCAAGTGGAAACGCAGTTGTTGTGCGGCGCGTACATGCGTCCAGAAATATCAAAAGTGACACATTTTATTGTCTTTCGTATCTAATCTGGAAAATGTTCTACAGAGACCGGCTATCACTTACACGTTTCCTGGCAGCCTGCGGGTGAAAGCTGACGACAGCAGGTCTGCTTAGTGTTTCAACTCCTGCCTCCCAAGATTCATCTGTAAACACAGTGATTGCACAACGCACACCTCCTCATACTTACAAAAAAAAACTCCATGTGCACGATCCAGAAACCAAGATCTTCTCATTGAAATGCATGCAGATCTGAAGAACCCTGCACTCAACACACACTCCCTCTCCATCCCTCTCTCTCTTTCTCTTTCTCATGCATCACCCAGGACATCCGGATGAGCCTCTTTAAGTCCTCAATGCCCTTTCCCTTCTTTTCATCTCTCTGTTTGCCTGCTGTAGTGGACTGGGAGCTGACAGCTGATAAACGAGCAGCCTGTTTCTGGTTCCCAAAAAATGGGAAAAAAGCGGGGGAACCGGTCCATTCTGCATGGAGTGGTTTGTTTTTCTGCCTTTTTTCCTGTGTACTTTGCTCCAGATTTTGGCCTCTTCTAATGTGGTCGTATTAAAAGAGAGGGGATGATTTAATAGAATTCATTAACCCGAGGACGCAGGTTGCATCTCCAACGTCCGGCCAAAACCTTTTTTTTTCTGCGCACACAGCAGCGGGATGTTTAAGTCTATAAAAAGTCTATAAAAGCCTAAACAGAGATATAGGGCTGGGGAGGGTTTTAATGACTACAGTCATATCAACATGTTCACTCAGTTAGAGAGATTAATATTCTCGTGCACACAGTTGACAGCCTTGATTTACAGCCGGGATTTAAACAAACACACTGCAGAGATAGCGGCGGCCCGAGATGGGAAAGCTGCACGGCTCGAGAACGCAGTTACTCCCCTAACATATCTATGGGAAAGAAAAATAGATGTTCTTTTCTAAAAAGGACACTGAAGGAAAAAAAATAAACTGTGATAATGTTTTGGCGCCTGTACATAGAAAATACTTTCAATGTATGCATTGGAAAAACAGGCCTTTATGCATGAGTTCTTGGACTCACAATGCTTTAATATACACTCTGGGACAAGTCCACCTCCGTATCTGCATGTTGCTGTACAAGAGGTGCAGCCAATATCAAACTTCTGAAACTTCTGTGAATATCCGATAGGCACAAGAGGCCTTTTCAGCATCACACGCACGTCATTCCATTGTTAAATCGCTCAATATCGTCCATACATACATATTTACTTTCACTGTATTGGGCTGATGAATAATTCATGTAGGATAGAGAACAGCTCTCAGGGGCGACATTTAGGTTTTGTTCCAGGACAAGTGGGAACAACCTAAATAACACAGGGGAAAAGAATCATGGGGAACATATGAATGAACAAAAAGTAATTTATTAACAATGAATAGAAAACAACTTCCAAATAAAAAATAATGACACCAGCAGCAGTAACAATTGAATTCAAAACCACAATTTAAAAACAAACTAAATGGTTGAGATACCAACACCAGCACACACAATTTAAGATCATCGAATCCAACACACACACAAACAGCTTGAATGCTGCCACATGGCCCAGTGGGTCTGCTTCTCTCTGCCTCTTAACCGCCAGGGCCCTGATCGGTGATTGAGCCCCGCCGTGCACACTCACACAAACACACACACTCACACACACACTCACACGACAGCTGCAGGGAAAAGGGAGGTACCTGAATAGACACTGGGGAGAGAGAGAGAGAGAGAGAGAGAAAACACACAACAAGGCACGTAACATAGTCATTTATCACTCTTTTAATTATCATTATTATATGTCAGAATCATGATCTATGATTAATCTATACAGCTCAGACTGAAACCGACTTTACAAAGTGCTTTACGATTCAGGAGAGTAATGACTCAAATGTTAATAAAATTATGAATTTTCATGAATCATTTTAAATGGTATAGTGTGAGCGACGTTTGATAGAATGCTGGGAGGAAATTGGCAAACAAACTAATCAATGTTTAACTTTGGTTTAATAGAATTCATGAACTGAATCATTTCATGTATGCTGCGTATGGTTATATATAAAGGTGTGTGTGTGTGTGTGTGTTTTTGTTTGTGTGTGCAGGTTGAAGAGATGAGAGCTATTAAATTCCGAGTTTTAAGGGGCCAATTGGTGTATATCGAGGTTCATGAGGTGACTGATGTGTGTTTTTGCTAGTTCTGAACAGTTTGAACTAAATCCATCAATTGAGTGAAAAATCCTCGCACAGCAGCATCCCAGAGCGCCTGCACATCCCCGAGGTGAAAAGTTCTAAATAAGCCATTTTAAATTCATTACACTCTGCTGATCACAGGTTTCTATTTGCATTTCAGGCAGCGCTCATGAGTTTGACCCGTCAACCTTCCATTACATCCATGAGGGCTCAAACTTTTTGCCAGATAAGCAGTGAAACAATTACACAATAACAGTAAGGAGCCGTCTACAGAAAACCTCAATCAGATTAAGGTTAATACATCAGATTCCTCCCGGCCCGCCGTCCTTGGCCTCTCACGGTTGTGATGCAGGTGGTGGAGAGACAGCCGGGCTGCTGGGTCAGCAATCAGCACTCGGCTGGTAAACAAACACAGGAAGGGAAGAGCTGACGGTGAGAGGAGAGGAGTGAGGCCAGCAAAGGTGCATGCTGGAAATTCAAGAGTGAGCGGTGTGGAGCAGGAGAAGGACAGGAGGGTGGGGAACACAGCAGGAGAGTGGAGAGAGGGAGAAGGTGAAGTAGAGGAGGAAAGAGATGAGGAAAAAGGAGTTGAGTCAGTGTTTTGTCAGCTACGGCTAATGTCTCGTCAAGTTGGTACATTAACTGTCTTGGCAAAAAAAATGAACTGGGAAGTTTGACACACAGAAAGTCTGCATTCTGTCTGCTGTTTGATGAAGTCCAGGAGGCAAGTTTTGGAATGTTCCAAAGAAAATAATAAAGAAAACTAACGGAACAAAAAGAGGAACTTAAAAACCTAAAAAGGTTCTCATGACAGCAGTTTTTTGGCAGATAAAATAAAATAACACATGAGGCTGCTCTGTCAATAACAAGCATCATTTCAGCTGGAAACTGGATGAGTTGCAAAGACAGATGTGCTCGGATAAATTTAACGCTCTTCGCTGGAGTCAACCATCAGAGACAACATGCAGGCATGTTTTGTGGTGAGCAGGGTAAAAGTTAAGGAGCAAAACGTTCAGACTCATGGACTTAGGAATTATGGACTTGTTTCTGCTGTAGAGCTTCTAGAACCAAACAGTTCAGTGTCAGTTTGTCTTGAAGAACCCCAGCGGAGCAGATTATTGCTGTGGCACAAGATGTTGAAAAAACGCCGAAGGACAGCACAAGACCCTTTCTACGTTTTCTCTCTGGCTTGTGATGACACATCAGACGTAGCAAATATCACCCAACTGGACTTGTTCCTGTGTGTGATCATGATGCGACTCTAATTGTGCAACCAAAGGTGAGGATTTGTTTTGGCTATAGGAAACTGCTGGTAGTTTGTTCTTCTCGTTGGAGAAGTGTCGGCTGCTGGTTGGCTCCTCCTCAACATCCAGCTGTTTGAATTCCCCGGGTTATATTCCTGTGCTCCGGCGACAGAAAGTTGGCAGCGGCATTCCGGGTTCTGTCCCTGGTCTCCAACTCATTTTGGAATCTTCTCGAAATTACATTACATTACATTACATGTCATTTAGCTGACGCTTTTATCCAAAGCGACTTACATTTTTTTTAGAACACTCAGCATTTATGAGGGGCCATTTTGGGGTTCAGTATCTTGCCAAGGACACTTAGGCATGCAGATGGGATAGAGTGGGATTCGAAGCGGCAACCTTCTTGTTGCAGAGCACCTGCTCTATCCCCGCGCTCTCCCAAATTGCGTTTGGGAGTTTGTTGTTGTCAATAGGATTCTACACTAAAGTTGTACAGAGCACAGAAACTGAAGGGGTGAACTGCCATTTTCTTTTGAATCATTTTCTCTTGACTAGTTTTCGGGCGTCAGGGTTGAATGAATGTGTTGTGGTGTGTTCTATTTCACGTAGGTCTAGATAGGACATAAGTTGTTTTTGTTTACTGTTTTGGCCTTTGTTCACCATGAATTGTGTTTGTGGTCACATTATATAATCACCCGTGTTAGTAGTAAATTGTTAATTTAATACTCACACATTGCTAATCCGATGTCGTGACCTTGCTTTTGGGGCCCGGGAGAGTAAAGTCCTTAGGTGTTCTTGTGTCGCGACCCTACCCCTGCTAGACGGGAGCGTATCACTGAATATAGCAGCCCCTTGCTATTCTGGAGCTGTCTGTCTTAAGACTTCCACCCGACATTAAACGCCTCATCCTATCACTGCCTCCTGTCCTCTGTCGGCCCCTCTGTCTGCACCATAAAGACCCCTGGGGTAGGAAGGTGTTGTGTTCACCTGTCAGTCAACATCAGAACTGTAGATCTTCACGTCTTAAATTCCCCCGAAGCACAGGCAAACATGTTCAGTCAGTCATTGCTCAAATGTCTTCCGTGTCAGTGAACCCAAACAACTTTAGTTTCGTTAGCTTCATTGCTCACAGGCCTGTATCCTCCTACTTCCTCACCTGCTACAGAGGAGGAATCTACTCTGAGATCAAAATGGATTCATCAACATCAGAACTTGTTACCTCGCCTCTAAAAAGGGATATAACCTTCATATAGATATACATGCATCAGGGTAATATGCTGCACTTGTCTAGTGGCTATGTTTAAGAATCAGTCATCCTAAGGAGAATTTCGTATTTTGTATTGTAGACTTGTTTATCTGAAATTTGCACAGTTCCCTGCTTGGACTGCTTATTTCAACGGAGGAAGGCCGTCTGTGAGGTCTGTGAAGCCAGACCACCTACAACTGACCCACACTGGGTGCAGACAACTTTAATCTTTTACTACCGCCAACACATAAAGATAAATAATCTATCTGCACTCTGAAACGGAGTGTTCAGGATGGAAGATTTAAGGTGTTTTACCCTCCCTGCTGAGCCTCGGAGTCAAATGTCTGCTTCCTTGATCTCCCCCAACTGCTTTATAGGCCCTTTTTTATTGCTTCCGCGAATTGTTTCCTACAGGTTATCTGGTCAAAGATGTTAATGCATAAAACTGGGCTCTCTTCATCTTTATTCATTGGCTGTTTCACTATTTGGTTGCCTTGAGGAGGCAGTAAATGCCTCCTAAAAGAAGCCATTTTCTTTAGAGAAGATGCTGGTGGCGGATGGATTGGGGGGGAGCAGCAATTTAAGGCTCAAAGAAACAAGCTTTTCACTAAAAGAAAGTCAGATCATGTCTCAAGGAACATTTGGAAAGGGATGTGACGATTCTTTGACCTGAAGAACTACCCCTGCAGCATATTTAAGGAAGACATATAATCCTGCAAACAGGTTTGTCTGCCGACCTTTGGAAATGTGCTATGACTTTATAAAGTGGATCTTCCCTGGGTAAATACAAGTGAAAGAAAATTAATATATTCATATCCCTTTTGTTCTGCCATTCTGCCTCGCTGGCGTGACCCCTCTGCCCCAGTGGTGGACACCAAAGAGATAATATCAAATGGATTCATCAGAATATCCTCGAAACACTAAAAGGAATTTGGTGTCAGAAAAATCAAACAGGTCAAACTACCTTGATCAAATCTCCCTCTCTCTGGCTCGGTGTTCAGAGGTTGGGCGAAAAAGGCTAAAACTATGTTACCAAAGATATTGCGAGAACTTGTCAGTTATTGAACTCAAACCCACTTTAACTTGATCATGACATACATGAATAAAATATAATCCACCCTTAATGTTACTCCTGAGTTGAGGTGCAAAGACCAATGGAACCTTATATGCATGCATCCGCCCTCACGGAGTTTCACTGCTCAACCCATGCAAGGAAAACAGAAACATCAGTCAGCTGACGTTGCTTCTTTCATAACTAAGGGTCACAGTAAAAGCACATATCACGCTTTCAGCTTTTAGACTCACACCTAAACTCACTTAAACAGTCTCTGTAGAGTCTCTCTTCCAAGTCCCCGCCTGCCCCTGGAGGTCACCGTCCAATCAAGCCGCCAGGTTGTGGAATTAAAGGTCAGAGGCCAGTACGACCTTTAAAGACGGCCACATAAAAGCTGTGGTCCTTTCTTTGGAGGAATATTTTTCGATCTTATGTGTTTTTTTTACAACCCACCAGAGACGCACACAGGAATACTCTCCACATAGATCCCATAGATCTCATTCAACCGTCAAACTGCTGTCTCCTGGCTGCTGTATTTACGCTTGTGTAATTACTAAAGCCAGATGACAAGTCGCTGACAGATGGCAGATAGATGGGCCGTGCCCTTGAGTTTGGACTGTGCGGCCTGTTCATCACAAATACAATGCTGTACGTGGATGGCACAGGGGAGTCACACACACACACACACGCACACACACACACACACACAAGGACACAGAAGTGCTAGAGGTCTCTTCAGAAGCTAGATGACTGTTATAACACAGCACCGAAGAAAAATGCAAGTTTGAATGCTCAGACAATTTTTCCCCAGGAGAAATATAGGACCATAAATGCCATAAATATATTGGCACATAAGTATCTTTGACAGCAAGTTCCCCCTTCGGGGAGCAGTTCAGTTAATGCTTGTTGGGTGAGGAAAATGGAGGATTTTTCAGATGTTGCTGCCATCAATCCACAGCATAGTTTTCATCTGAGAGAGGGGCTGGGGGCAGCCATAACGTTATGTCATCTGTCGATAAAATACTTTCCTTGCTCCCACAGCAACCATGCAGCACCATCCGGTTTTGAACAGATTGCAATGTGTATCATCTTACCCATAATGCACGCGGTGATAAATATGGCCGTTCAGCTCTTTTGAGTGAGTCAAATGATTTTTTTATTATTATTATTTCACAGGGAAATAGTTCATTTTGAGACACACGTTGCATTTGTGTAGTCAGGTTTTGACTACCGCGGTATCCAGCCTCATTTCACTGCAGGAACTAGGTCATAAACCCTTCATAATTCTGTCAGTGTAATATTATTACAGCTGCTATGGCCACTCGCAGCCGAGCCAGGAAGATAGTTGACGTTGGCGTTCAGGAACAACAAAAGAGCTCATCAAAAAATCGCAAAAGTGCCGTGCCAGAAAACTTCACTATCTCATCACCATCTGTTTGCCTGCGCATAACTCTCACTCTCAAGGCTGGAGACTGCAGCTCTCGCTCTCGCGGTCGCCTGGCTGATGCCATTTTGTGATGTGACAAGCAAAAACAAAGTATGCTCTAAAATATGCCTGTAACTCATGTGCAGCTGCCGGCACTTTGTCAACAGCCAGCGGAGTGAACGCTGCACAAATCAAACAGCGCAGCAACTGGGCGATTTCAAGTATTCGGCTGCAGGAAATCACCTGACGCTACCACTACCACTTTCGCTCATCACTTTCACGCTTCGGAATAGTCTCCCCCCATGTTGGCATTATGCAGTTTAATAGCTTGGGAAGATATATAGAGAGAAATTGATTTCTCTGTTCGTCAATATATCATGGACTGGGAAATAGACGGGGGCTTTCAAGCATGGAGACACAACACCGAGCCTCTAATTTGCGATTTGCTATATTAAATGGATACGTTTTAAATCAGCCATTTGGTTATATTAGGTCTGGAGGCAAAAGCACTAAAATGTTTACAAGCGCACATTAGTTTGTCTCTCATTATTTGCGAGTCAGTCACAGCTAAATATTTACTGGTGGCTTTTTTAATTTCCGATGCGGTTTCAGTAACGGTCGACCAGAGGTTTAAAGATTCTGGCTGGTTTGATTCTTGTTTGCCGATCGAGGAAATTAATCAGGCGTGGGAAATGGTTGACGCACTGATCAGGGAGTGTAGGAACAGGAATGCTTGGTAATTCACTTTCTGAGGGAAAAGTCGTGTCTTCTTGCAAATCTGTCAGAGGATCTCCACAAAGAGCGCTGAGTTTCATCATGTAGCGATAGTTAGCAGAGGACATGCCGTCATTCACTGTGTGTGTGTGTGTGTGTGTGTGTGTGTGTGTGTGTGTGTGTGTGTGTGTGTGTGTGTGTGTTCAGCACAGGCCTCTGTACCCCGTCATCCTGTCTCCAGAAGGATTTAATCTAGTCCCTCAGGCCTTGTGCTCAAAGGCAGTGACTGACAACTGGCAGCAAGTGTGAGAGATATGCATAACTGGGTGTACTGTAAGTGTGTTGGTATGTGTGTGTGTGTGTGTGTGTGTGTCTGCGCGCACACAAGTGTCGCTCCCTACATATACCTACTCCAACACTGTGTATGTGTGCGCCTAGTGTGTGTATTTGCCACACTGTTGGTGTATTTGTACTGTTAATGAGACGATATATACGTGTGTGTTTAACTTCCAGCAGCAGTGTGTGCTCGCTTAACTTGTTTGTACAGTCTTACTTTTTTTTTCTCGCGGGATTCCCCTCTTGTGAAAACCATGTGTGTGTTTTACAGCCGTGAAGAGACACGTGGTCATTCTGCTCGTTTAGAAAGGGTTAAGTCAAATATATTTTTATCTTTTGGAAGAGTTAGAAGAACATAATTTAAACGGTCTAATATAATATAATACTTTTTTAAATTCTTATCTACAGTCCTTGGAGAAGATATTGATACGACATTTATTGTATCATAGTGTTTGTAAATTTGGTGAGAGTATAATTTGATTTTGACGTTGGGAACAGTGGTTTGACAGTCAAGGAACTGGAACTTTTACAGCCATACTGACACACAGAAAACACACAAAGAAAACAATATGTGACTTTCCATGTGACCCAAATTCGAAATTTACCATCATACGTTACCTTAGCTATCATTTATATTTGTTATAATAACTATGTAATAACTGGGTCACACTGTCTGCTAATGAAAACCTAAATATTTGTTTAAAGTTCTTTGGAAGGGAAAGTAAGTGCACCTCGGGTTGACTCTGGTTTGTGAAATCTGCATAATCCACCGTCCACTGTGCCGCATTAAAGTTTATATTAGCTGGCCATGCTTGTCGCTAAAAGCCTGAATTAAGATTGACATTTCACGTAAAGGCCTCGCTGTTAATTAAAGCCGTGCACAGCTGCAGGTTGGTGTCGGCTAAAACAGATTTATCAAGCCCACCGCTGGGAGGCTGGGAGTGTGTGATTGCATGTGTGTGTGTTGTGTGTGTGTGTGCAAGCGCATTGTACGGTGTGCACAGTACACATGTCTCAGCACAAGCACGTGGACACAAGCACGTCCCTTTACCTCGTGCATGTGTCGGTATCTGCCCCGTGTGTTTTGGCAGAAGATCAGATCCTGGACCGACAACAACAGGACCCCCAGTTTGAGTGCCAAGTCCTACAGTGCCCCCTAATTCCCCATAATCCACCCTGTCTCCAGTCAGGTGATCCTTGTGTGTCTTTTGTGTGTCTGGGTGTGTGTGTGTGTATTTGTGCCGGGCCCTGCACTGGTGACATCAGCAAACTGTGGCTACTCTCACAGTGGTTTAGAAACTCATTTTCCCATCAGCCTGTCACTCCACGCAATAACCAGTAGGCTAAGCCTGTCACAGCTCTGTTTAAGCCTCATCATGTGTCTCTCACAGGGGGGTACTCGGGCTATTAAATATCAAAACAAGTCCACTTTGGTACAGCCATCAGTCAATGTGTCAAGCTGTAGTGTAAAACTAGTGTAGTGTTGCTGTCCAGAGGCTTAACAGTTCATATCTCTTCCTACACGTTACTGCCTAATTCCAACATTTAGAATACTGTCTAAATTTCAAATTTACAAAACAAGCAGTTGTTGCTGCCATTTAGTTGGATCTTTGCTCAGTTAACTTATACTTTGTTTATTTAACAAAAATACATACAAACTGACATGTAATCAATAACAACAACTGTTAGCTGCCTCGTTATTCATGTCAATGTTTCTATTGTGAGTGAAACACGAAGAGGAAAGAGGATAAACTGCAGTAATATCATCTACAAAAGTCCACATTCCTGGTTAATTACCCTGTTACCTCTGTATTTTGTATATATTGTATAGAAAAGTAGGACATATTAAGTCTGTGTACCTATCACTCAGAATCTGTTGAAAAATGAGGGCGACTTTCGTTCCATCCCCACAGATTTAATTAAGTCTTTGGTAAAAAAATATATAAATCTAGATTTGCCCATTCAATTCTGCTTTAATATTTCATAGGTTCTTCCTTGGCCAACGTATTTATTGTGTGATCCTGCTGAAAAACAAACACAGACGAAAACCTATTGTCCTTTGCGGAGGTAATAAATAGATTTGCAGTGTACCTGTGTGGACAGTGGGATCTGTTTTCTCATCCAACGTTCCAAAATGTCAAACTGTTGCTTGGGTTTAAAGCTACAGAAAACCCTTCTCTATTCTGCACTCCAAAAATAATTATAACTTTATCTATTTCAATTACAAATTCCATTTCCATGTCACTTGATTGAGTTCGATGTGATTTAACAAAATGTCTTTATCGTGAATTAGAGTAAATAAATAAAATTACTTGGGTGATTTGTTTAAATAAAGTTAAACTTTTTAACATAAATATTCACATGCAATACACTATTTTGTAAATGTATCCCTTTACAAAGACCTTATGTAATGAAGAAATTTAACAAGAAATTGTTCATGGTCAATACAATAAGTCACCATTTTTTTTTATTATTATTTTGAGTGTGTTGAGACAGAAATCAAATAATCTGAGTTAGTGTGATGCTGAGCAGAACTCCAGTATGGCTGCTGGAGGATGTGTTGCATTACCTCAAACTTCTTTCTTAAAAAAAAAGTCCAGATGTGTTCGGGGACAAGCTGACGATACAAATTCATGAATGTATCCAGACAAATAGATGTGGTTACAGACATATGCTCATACCACAGGAAGCTCACACACACACACACACACACACACATCTGTTAAGCTATATAATCTTGCATTCACACGTCATCATCGGCCTCGTTCCGCCCGCAGACTCTTACATGCCCACTGCGCGTGTCAATCATCCAGTCAGTTACACCAGGTGTCAGTCATCTCTCTCGCTGACCGACCGTCACAGCGCCCAGCCGGAGCGAACGTCCCCCCCCCCGCTGCACTCCGGCGTGAACTCCTCACCCCCGACCATTATACACTTGGCCTCCGTCCAGCCTTCCTTCAGCATCCCAGCTTTTACGTTTCTCTCTCTATTCACAACACCAGCATTTATGGACTCCAGCAGATCCATCACTCAGAGGACTCCGTGTACCCTTGCCCTCCTTTGTGCTTGTTTAGGCTCTTATCCAACTATTCCTGGTATTTAGCCTGAGTGACAGTGTTTAATAATGTGTTCCAGAATAAAAGAGCATTATTAAAAGGGGGGCGGGGGTGGGGGGTGGGCTGGGACGGTATGCTAAAAGAGCAGCTTTTAGGGGCGAGCAGGTGATTCGTATGACGGGCACTGGTTGGCGAGTCGTAAATGGCTGCGCGGGCACGGATGCGTGGCTGTGTAATTAAAAAAGTGCGCTCGCACAGGAAGGAGCAACAGCTTGTTCAATCATCAGACGATAATTAGCTCAACAAATGCCCCCCCCAGTGTGCTCCGTCTGATTACACTTCTAGTGCACAGGGTACTGCGCACGCTCCGACGCTAATCTGATGTGTGACTCTACGTGAAGTTAGCATTAACTGAACATCAAAAAAAACACGGCATTACCGCCATGTCTAGGAATGTGCGCTGCGCGGCCGATCCTGGCCAATGATAAGGCGCCATCTGTTACCCATGAGTGGAAGTGGAGGGCCGTCCACGCACACTGACACACACACACACACACACCAGTCTTGTCACTTGCTCCAAAAAGGGCCTCCCTCCGTCGCCTAGATTATGGAAGGGTTTTTGTCGTTTCAGGCTGGTCGGTTTTCGTTCTGTTATTGTAACGTCTCCGGGCACCAGCCGCTGCCCTTTCTTCCTCTCTTCGGTTTCTACCCAGGATTACGAGAAGTCAAGAGGATGAAGGGGCGGCTATAAACTCCTGTCTCCGGTCTCTCTCTCTCCCCAATGAATTTAAAGACACACGGCCCTATAGCGCCAGTTCCCCTCCTTTCCATTCCAGTTTTAATTTGATTGGATGTGCTAGCAGGGGTGAGGCCGGGACTTGCGATGCGACGTTCTCACCTCCTGCTGTGTACAGGCCCTGGTTGTTGTGTTTGGAAGAGGTTCAGAGTGTGAGAGGTCTGCCACGGAGCCCAGAGGGGGGATAAGGTGACTCCTGCCCAGTCGAAATGGTCACAGGATTGTGTTTCCACGAAAAGCTTTTAAAAGAGTGGCACTGCAAATCTTTCTGACCTCACTTTAGTTTAATTAAAGAGCAGGCAAGATGAACGACAGTCAAAAGAACGAGTCAGAGCGATACTTTTTAAACGTCACCTCCCCCCTCTCTCTCCCATGGGTTGCACTGTCACATGAAAAGTGCAGCAGTGAAATTGTCCCATCCAATCAACGTTCCCCCAATTTGTATTGTTCCGTTATCTGATGGAGGGCTGGAACAGAAAGCTGTCTACAAGTAGCTGCCCAATACCCGTCTGCGGTGAGTTGGCGCTGGAAGTAACCAAATGCTTCATATCTGTACTCGCTGGTGCCATTTGATGCGGCTTGCCTGCCAAAATATGAGGATGGAAACGAGTTATGAAAACCAATTAAGATGCTTATTTTTGTCTCAAAGATTTTTCCATTCTGGTGTTTTCTCAAAGTGCAGGACGTGGTCCACTGAGGGGCCTTGGAGGTTCTGCTGGTGGGTCTCAAATGGGATTTTCATTTAGCAAATTGATTTTTTTTCTGGGATAAAAGAAATACAGTTAAATATATCTAATAAAATATAAATAGTAATATTCTTATTTTGGTTTTTGGGAAATCAATTATTTGTGAACAGAAAGTTTGGCTGGACGATCATGGCCAAATTGGCAAACTCATATTTAAAAAACACTGCACTGCCGTTAGTTCAGTGTTGTGCTACATTCCTGTTAATGTACAAATCTGGGTGTGGGCCTCTGAGGTTTTGCTGAATTTCTCGGGGGCCTCAAGCCTCTGAAGTTCTGGAAGCTCCACTCTACAGGATCTCTTGCACAAAGTGAATGAGCTGTAGCACTGCGCAGACTAAAGATTAAACATGTGAAAACCAACTTTAATGTTTGTGCAACAGCAAACAAGTCACATCTTTTGCCTGATTTCTGCTTTTATTTTGATTTTCATACAAAGCTTTTTCGCTCTCTAATCTGTTCTTACAAAAAGTTTTCCACTCACCAGATTTTAAATATCTCTACAAGCATAATTCAGTCATGTCCTACACTCAGCTGATAGTCACTTTCCACTCTTCTCCCTTCCCATCCAACTTCCCAACTTCTGCTCCCCAAGGTGGAGGCTGCCATCACTTACTGACGGAGGAACAAAGGGTAAATAGGTGAGACAGGGAGCTGGCGGGAAAAAAATAATCGTGTCAGGAGGTTGGGTGAGAAGCAGCAGGAGGGCGACACAGACAATACCCGTAGGATACAGCAGGGATGTGGGAGAGACGCAGTGAGAGGTCCTCAGACCGGCGGGAAGCTTCCAGAAGGCCACCAGCAGGGGGTGTAACAAAAGAAATGTGAGATGAGTTTGAGACGGTGTCTTTGTAGCTGCTAAGTTGTCATTTATACTCAACCAGCCGACTCCAAAGATCTGCAGAATGAATTAGTGATGTTCGTCTGCTCTCATGAAGGAATATTAACTTACTTATGACCATTGTCAGCTATCGTGAGATGCAACATGGTGGAATCTGCCATGAAGTTCATCAGTGGCTGACTTCTGCCATTAAGTAACAGAGTTCGATATGGTCTAAATCTCTAGTATCAAGTCTTCTTCAATGAAGCATGATGTTTATTTAGTGAATTATTTTCCCATGTAGAGTCAAATAGATGATAAAGTCCAGTATGCATTTGGACATAGATAACGTGTGATTGACGGCCAGGACTGTCCAGTGGGTGTTAGTCGAAGCGAAATTTTAAATCTCAAGGGTTTCATAACGGCTAATCACAAACCAATGGGTGACGCTGAGGTTCTAATTGGTTAAAATCTTTTCATAAAAGCACTAGGTGTGGTTAGAGCTTAAAGCACAGTGAGCCTCACAGGTAGGAGAAGCCAGTTGTGTCTTCAGCTGTCGCCCTTTTGGTAAACAGACATGTTTTCTTTGAATTTGTCATGGGTTAAATAACTAAAAGATAAAAGGGGGGGGTGCTGAACCTGCCAAGCCTTTGACGTCAGGGCGCTGTTAGACTATTGGCAGGAAACCCCTCTTTGTGGCTGCGGTCTGGTATCCAATGGCAGCCTCCCAAGTGTTTGCTGCTGGTAAAGTCCGTGTTCTGTGGTGGGCAAGCTATCTCTTCTCTAATGGGCACGGACCGTTCTTTGGCCAAACAGGTGCTTGTTTGCTGGGTCACAGATGTCCCCTGGGGATGGAGGTCACATTGTAAGAGCATGTGTTCTTGTCCTTGTTCCTTTTTTTCCAATTCTCTTTGCCTTGTAACCTCCATCATGTCTTCTGGGCAATGTGATATCCCACCACCCACTTCCCCCATAGTCTGCCAGCTCATGTCACTGCGATTAAAATCGAAACAAACTGGGTTTTTTAGCCAAAACAAATTCGGTGGCGAGGGTGAACGTAGAATTCCTCATTTGTTGACTGAGAAACATGGGAAACATGGAACTAACTGACAGAGCGCATCAGCTGTGACAAGCGCAAGTGTGTGTCTGCATTTTTATGTTCATATTTTTTCCTGTGAGTCGGCATATGTGGGTTTTCCGAGTCTGGGGGCGAAGGGGAGACAGAAAATACAGCAGGCAGACTCCTAATCCGCACGCCGGCCCCACCTCCCTTAACCTCAGTTGTCTGCTGTGAAGAGCCGTGTCTGCTCTTCCCGTCACACTGCAGACGTCCCAGCTGTCCCGCTTCCTCACTGTCAAGGTGCTAACAAACCATGAAAGGTGTCAATACGGAGGTCCTCTGATCAGAGCTTTGGCGTGCACATGAAAGCTGTCGAACATGCGTGTGCTCCGGGCTCGTCTGGCCCCCGGGGCACTGCGCGTGATGTCAGGGCCTATGATTCTGTGTGGGGGGTGGTGAGGTGGAGTGGGGGGTGGAGGGAACTGATGGTGGGCCAAAACAGCTCGACACACTCAGGTTCTCAGCGACCCACTCCCTGCAGATGTGAGCAAGACTTTGGCTCCGGCCGGCCGGCGCTGTGCTGGTCCAAACCGGAGAATCTGATACCAATTAGCGGCGGCCTAATCATGTGCCTCCCGGTACTGGCTTTTGTTGGGAAACGATCGACAGAGCTGGAGAAAAGACAGGGACAGAGCCAAAAAGAGGAGGTAGAAAAAAAGTCCAGGGAGTTAAGTGAGAAAAGAGGGGCCACGACATTGTTTAGAGAAGTGATCTGGCAGCAAAAAGCCTCAAATAATCTTAATTTCATTTGCATGGGAAACATTAGCCGGGGTTACGTCTGTACGAATGAGTAAAAGTCGACAAACCTGAAAACTGTGGGACGTTTTAATAAGACGTTGTGTCCGTTGTGCTGCCGGCCACATGTTAGCTTGATTAACCACACCCAGGAACTCACTCAGTGTTCCTGAAGGCACTGACAGACAGACGCAAACACAAACACATGTACCGGGAAGTCACAGCCGCCCGCACGAAATACAGATGCATCATTGTCACTGCTCGGCTCTCGCAGGTGGAGTGTTGGCATTCAACCAGTCAGCAATGCCCCGCTGAGCAGATTTGCGGTTCATCAGAGGGTCATATCTCTCCCACTCTCTCTCTCTCTCTCTCTCTCTCTCTCTATTCATTCATTTACTTTGCCCCTAAACAGCAGCATAGACCAAAACAAGGTAATACACTGCCCCCTAATGGAGCGTATCTGTCACATAACAAATAACCTGTGTGGGCCCAGATCTCTCAGCTAATTTGAACCACTAACCTCGGCGTGAACCCGGTGTCATTCAAAGTTCACGGTGTCTGAGTTAACAGCTAAGCTTCTTTTTATTTTCTAATAATAAAGCTTAGACACATGTCTGATACACCACAGCAGTGGAAGCTTTTGTTCGTTCTGAGCATCCTATGCATGTCTGTGGCGCTTTCAAGGCTCCCAGTGTTAGCTGCGACTGAGGGTCCACTCGCTTTATGGAAAACATGCACAATACTCACAGAGAATAGAAAAACACGTTCTGTATATTTAGAATATCTCTTCTTGTTCATTTTTTTTAATCTGTTTTTCGCACATCAGATTTTTCTGATTTATTCATGAGCATAAACAATCTTGTTTTTGATGAGATCTAGTTTTTGTTTCTTAAATATGAACAGTTTTTACCGCCTGGTTGATAAATAAGTTAGTAATACTAATAATGTTAATAATGGCGAATACCATTTACATTTTACGTTGGTACAAGGGTTTCATCTTCTTTAGCAGCTAGTATTGTCAAGGTAGGAAAATTAAGCCTCTGAGTTACTTTATTCTTAAAAGATTTACATCTATAGTTTGCCTGGGTCATTTTAGGTGTTTTAAAATTTCATTAGCAACAAAAAAAAGGAGAAGGACCAATATAGCAGGTCTGAATATTAATACTGCTGGTTATATAAGAAGCATATTTCTGTGCAGAAGATTTGGTAAATCTAGCTGTCAGCTTACAACGTACCGGAAAGAAGATTGAACACAGTCTTAGGAAAAGTATATCTCAACATTCATTTTTTCAGATGACACATTTCCTACATAAAAGGTATAAAAGTTGTAAACATGCACTACTTTTTTGAGCGTTTGTAGAAAACAAAAAAAAATTGAAAAAAATTGAGCTAAAGTGAAAACCTTATTTATCCTTATACATCTTTAAATAACCTGGTATAGCTGCTTTTATCTATTGCTCTTTGAATCGAATTCAATTTTAATTATTTTTTAAATTAATAAAATTGTCGATTTCTTTTTTTCGTATCACGTGAATAATGTGCAAACATTACATCCCATTGTAATCAAATGTGCTCTATAAGACAAGAGTGTGTTTTAGAGATTTAAAATTTAGGTCACCTTAACTATACCCAGAGTATCTTTGCCCTCAGTAACTTAAAGGTGTAGAAAAATGCTACTTCATTCGATTTTAATTCATTCATAATTCATTAAGGGATTAAACTGCACAAATATATAAGTGAAAAAGTAACTTTTGTAAACTTAAATTATATAAAATGTGTCTTAATTTATAGGGTTTCTAATGCTTTGTCATCTAGTGACCTTAAACTATTTTCTGAATATAAAACTGACAAAAAATGACTCTATATGACTATTATTTGTAAAAGCAGAAATTTACTATAATTATAGTTTAAACAGTCAAAACAGTCAAATAAAAAGCAAACTAATTTGGAATAGTGGATGTCACATTGTTCTCCAGAAGTTTTTTTTCTAATAATGTTGACATAAGTGAGCTGACCTCTGCTGTGTGGCCCTCGGCAAAACAGCCCGGCCTGTTAGTCGATCTCTTCCACATATAAACACGAGCGGCAGCAACATGGCTGTGATGGAGGGGGATGGAGGGAACACACTGATGAGCATGCTCAGTGGGAGCGTAAACGGGATGCACTGGAAAGACGAGAGAGAGAGAGAGAGAGAGAGAGAGAGAGAGAGAGAGAGAGAGAGAGAGAGAGGGAGAATATATGGGCCATAGCCTCTGAGTGGCCTCCCTGAAAGCATGTTCACATAACAACTGGTCTGCTTTCGTGGACACTCTTATCTTAATGAGGCCCAATCTTTTGTTTAGCCCACAGCGGATCCACAGATAGGATTGTATCTAAATAAGCCCCCCCCACCGATGTTCCTCTTGCACCTCCGTTGGCTCGCTGCCTGCGCGGCATCGAGCCCAGCGAGGCCGGCCTCTGCGTCTCGACTCCTGAGACATGATACATCAGTGTCAAGGTTGTCGTCTACTCTGGGACCAAAAGCCTGTTAGGAAAGATCACTCCGGTCCTCTTGAGGGATTGACGCAGAGGATTGTCATAACCGTCCCCCTCAGCCACCCGGATGCATATTCAGTAAAAAAAGAGGACAAGACAGTGCTCTGAATATGCTGTGAAAACCCATCGAGCCGCCTCTCCGGGTCGTTTGTGATGTTATGCATAGAGAGGAAGTTGTCAGTTGTTATGTCTGTCTGTTTCCTGGGCTGGAGAAAGTCAGGGACAAGAGGGCTGGAGATCAAGAGCCCAGTAAACGCGGTACAGAATGGCAAAGGTCAATAAAAGGTTAGGGCTGCTCCGCTGACTTATATTGTGACTCCAAAGGCCTGGAGGAGTTCCTCTCTGAGCGCATGAAAGATGTAACTGGGGCACAGAGTCATCCATTATATGTACGGCAAATCCAGTGTCTGCTCATATACTTACTCTATACGGGAAGACTTCCACCTTTACCCCGCTACCCAGTGATCTCCGACCACCGCAGTCCACCTCGGTCCCTGTTCTCATCTGGGGACTTTACAGAAAAATGACCCTACGGCAAGAGCATTTAGTGAAGAGTCCATTTCTGTTCGGCATCTCAGACCTTTTCTCCCTGGGTGTTCAACACTTGATGCTCGGCAGCACTGGTGCCGAAAAGTACCTAAAAAGTTAACCGAAGGACATCATGTGCAGAAAGAGAGCAAAGAAGAAGAAACCCTATAAGCCCTCAACCGAAGCTTTTTATTTTGAAGTAAAGGGGGAAGCTACAGTGAGAGATATTAAAGATTCAGATTCAGATGTGTCTCGACCGTACTTAACATTTTTCCAATGCCCAGACAGTTTATACTGGTGACTCTCCTGTTCCGCGTCGTTAGACTCAGGGTGCCTGGGAACACTTGACTCTGCGAGACTCCGTTTTCACAACTTCACAGTTAAATGGTCAGACGCTACATATCGTCTCAGTCGAAGCATCACGTTACATTACAGTCGGCATGTATTCATTGAGACATCACAGATTACTGTGCTGATGAATGGATCTGAAATTTTAATATACTGTTAAAATAATGTCATATATCATTAAAAGGAATTAGTTTGTCAAAAGCATTGGGAAAAGACTGTGGTAATACTACTTACTAAGTTCTTATATATTGACTCCCACTATAGGAATATTGAACTATATAAGGCTGAGTATGTATAAAAAACCAAAATCAAGTGTATGTAGTAGTTAAGAAACAATGGAAAAATTCTCATGGTAACAACTGTTAACCTGATTTCTGTGAAGCAAGTAAATTAGACTTTAAATAAAATGTATTATGGTACAAAACACTTTTGCCACATATATTAAGTCAATGACTCTCAGCTATTGTGAGACGTAATACTTTGTGTTAGATTAGAATATTTAAAATCTACTTGTAACTTTATTAATTTATTGTTTTACGTAAGTATTTATTTATTCATTATTACAACTACTTAGGTCCCAAAAGATATGACAGAAATGACATCTGATTTGCAAATGTGACCAGTTGTAAGACAAAATGTTTTAATTATTTATAGGCACTTGTTTTTTGTTTTTTTTCAAATACTGGTATTACTAGAGCAATATATCCCACACACAGCCAGAGACGAACATGCTGCTTTTCAGCATCTTTATTATTTAGTTAAACAGGTGAAAACATAAACCCAACACAACTTAATTTGTCAGCATTTTCTGCCGGTGTTCGACTGTTCAGCTCGTCCCAGTTCAGTCTCTGTCCCTGTCTCTGTCCCTGTCTCTGTCTCTGTCCCTGTCTCTGTCCCTGTCTCTGTCTCTGTCTCTGTCCCTGTCTCTGTCCCTGTCTCTGTCTCTGTCTCTGTCTCTGTCTCTGTCTCTGTCTCTGTCTCTGTCTGTCCTTTACGAGCTTCTCTCAAATGCGTCTCAGCCTTTATTTTGTCTCAGCTGTGCCCTGGTTCACCTGGAGCTGCTTTCTGAGCCACCTCCACAATTGTATTATATTATAGTAGCATATTGTACCATATCTTTTTAATATTTATAAGTTGTAAGGGTTGTGTAAGAGACATGGATGTTAATCTCTGTAAATTATGTGTTTGTAATTCATACATTATGTATAAATATAGATTTCTCATTATGAGCTTTCCACTTCCAGAGTAATATGTACTGAGTAAAACAAAAGGACAGAACAAAACCAAATATACAGCAAATTACATTTACTCCACATTATTTTTGTTGAATAAAAATAAACATTTACATTGCATACATATAATCCTAATATATGACATTTATAATAATATGTATTTGCCAAAAGCTACTTTTGTATAAACTCAATACTAGTTGATAAGTATTAGTTATTTGTTATTTTCAATGGCATTTCCAATTTACAAATAATGAGACATTTCATTATTTCTGTGGAATAAAGTCGGAGGTTCTGTGATTTTCACTGCTTCTGAATCAATTTCTTTAAATCAAGAGATGAAAAATAACGAATCTAACTTTAGGGATAAAGTCCCTAAAGTTAGATTCTTATCCTGTAACCTGTCGTGAAATATAAGAATGGATTGGTTCATTTTAGCTGTTCATTTATTGCTTTGAAGTGAATATAATTTCCTATGAAACACTCTGTTATCCAGATTTGTGTTTGAAATAAGTTGCATATAACAATAACAGTCCTCGAGTTCTCTTTATTATTGTTTTATTTCGATTGATTTCAATTACAAATTCACAATCATGTAAAGCAGAAAGGTATTAAACATAACATTTTAAATATAAATTAAATTATAAATACTGTTTAATTACACTCAAACTTATCAATAGCATGTGAACAATATATGTTAATAAATATATTTAATTAAAAAGCATCTTTAACTGTCCGTTCAAATTCATCACTATACAGGGGGACTTCAAATCACTGCTGTGGCTCCTCTATGAGGAAAGAGACCCTAAAAGTATTTCTGTTAGGAGGAACTCACTCTGACCTGAGGAACCGAACCAATGCGGCTCTTAAGGACATTAAAAGTCATTTCAACCGAGGGTCTTAAAGATATAAGAACCCCTATAATCTGCATACAGACCCAGAAGCAAACCAGTAAATGTCTAGATAACAAAAAAAATTGTAAGGACAAGAAGATAAATGAGAACTTGGGGCAAAACCAAGAGTGAGTACTTTACGGTCAGTGATAAATGCACTTGGAGATAAACGTGTAAAGCTCAGACATTATAAAGGCTAAGATCGGAATGCAGATTCTATGAAATTAAGCACAGCACATGAGAGCAAATGAGTCTGTTTAATGAAAACCAGACTCAACAAGGTCGACTCTCAAAGTTTATAATATGTAGCTTCATTTATTAATTTATCATTTTAGACCTAATTGTGTCAAAACTGATCTGTGTCTGAGTGAGAAAAATATCATTATTAATTCAGCTAAATGGATAAAATAAACATGATCAAGTTATAAAGCAAATAAACCTTGAGTTAAGCTTTAGTTTGTGTTTCTCCCTGGTTCCTCTTCATTTAGTTGATTTGAAAATCAGACATTAATATTTTAATAAAATGCTCAAGTGCTACATGAGATGCTCTCAGACAGAAATGGCCCTGAGTGGATCAGGATTATTATAAATGTAGTTTAAAAAACAAAGAGTGGGGGTTCCTCAGGGCTCTACTTCATGTGTAACCCTCAACACTACATGTGATGTAGTTGATTCATAAATCTGTTATTTAAAGATTGTAAATGATCGATACTAAGATAATTACACACTTTTCATTAACTGTATTGGGGAATATTTACAAGGAAATACAAATAGTAGAAATATTTTGTTAAAATTACAATACATGGGAAATCAACATTTAGAACTTCAGTTAGAGAAACTGTGGGACATACAACTGCTTTTAAATGAACAAAAACGTATATCCAAATGATCTTTTGTAGAACTGTTGAATTAATTGGATTCATTTGAATAAAAAAATGCCAAGATTACTTTACGATATTACAATTTTTAGGCCTTTTCAAAATATCTTCCAGACTTTCAGTATAGCCTGTGAAGTCCTGACTGTATTTGTAATGTCTGGATAAGACAGACGTTACAATACAGTAAACTACATAAATAAAGTGTCCAGTCCATTGTCCGTTACTATTTATAAAACATATTTAAATAAGCACATGCAGTTGCCCGGTGACTTTTTAAAGAGGACAGATTCAATGTCAAGTACTTTCTACGTTCTAGTGTGCAGCTGTATCCCCTCGTCACATGACTACAAAATGACCAGTTGTTCAAGGCCCTTTCATTTATTTTGAATATCCATTGTTAAGTCAGATCTAGAAGAACTTGTTTTTCAAAGTTGAGGTTTTACGAAGAGGCGAAAATACCTTGAAAAAAAGTGTAGAGGACTTGGACTACAGAGGAAAGAGACTTGATGCATGAATCACGGATAAGGGACAGACAGTGGAACAAGGGTTGGAAAAACAAAGAGCATTAGAGCAGCAGTGTTGTGACAAGTCTGCGAAGTAAACAAGAATGAAGTCACGGATCACCAAACCAAAGGAGACTTCATGAGGAGAATGACTAAATAGTGAGAGTCTCTTATAATCCCTTCTTGTTTGTTTGTGCCCAAAACCATCGCAGTCAGTTTCTGACACAACAACATTATAGAGCATGAAAACTGGAGAAAAACGATTAAGTTGAAGTGAAATTGGAAAAACTGTGGCTGGATTATTGAATCCAGGAGGGTTAGAGGAATTTGTCTGTGGTTAATTTTTTCATTTGTGAAAGTTTAGAGCGAGGTTATTGAGAGGCCACAGCGGGGTGGTGTTATGAGGGGTGGTGTTATGCTGTGTTATTGTGTGGTATTTGTCTTGGCACCGCTCCGGTGTGATTGCACTGGTGTTATCTCAGCACCGCATGAGAGCAACACTCTGCCGCAGCATTCTTTAATTTGACCGGACGTTAATTGGCCTGTTTTGCATAGCGAATGCTCTGCGCCGTGACGGCCGTGACGGCCATGACGCGAATGTCCGGCACCCTCGCACCTCGCTGGAGGCAGACGAAAACGGCGAGGTCGCAGGTGACAGCTGTGGGCGTGAGGCGAGACGGGAGAGGAGTGAGAGAAAGCAGAGGAGTGGGGGAGTCTCACGGCCGGGTCAGGGGGCCAGAGCTGGAGTTTGTCACCTGCTCGGCTCGGGCACGCAATCTTGGTCAGGAGCAGTAGGACTAAAGCCCCATCGCCCTTACACCCTCCCCCCCCTGCTATGTCTCCCTCCACCTCCCCCTAATTGGATTTAATGAGCGATTTAACAACACAGCACTGCCCGATCAAATCAAACTGCTACTGTCTGCCACGCTTAATCCCGGGTCACTGCTTTGTAAAGCCAGCGTGTCGCAGGACGCTCCTCACACCCTCTCCCCCCTCCTCCCTCACCCCCCTGTCTGTTTCTCTTACCGCCCACCCTGACGAAACCAGGGCAGGCTTGAGAAAGCCCCATATCCATAAACTGCACTAAGTAAGTCTTTTCACCAGGCCACTTGTATTTGGAGAAGGACGTCCTTGACTGGTTGTTGCTGAGCAGAGGGTGTGATCACGCCTATGGGTCAAAAGGGATGTGATCTCCGACACCTCAATGTCATCTCCAGACGTTGGAGTGGGTGGCGACGTGATAGACGAATGGTGACCTTGAGCAAAACGTTCCATTTACATCTATATAATGAGTCTATGAGCTTTTACAAAAAAATTTTAATTGATGAATAGTTTTACGACCTTTGGTTTTCCTTTGTTGATTATTTCTATTCCATAATAGGCAATAAAAGGGTGACCAAACAAACTTTGCTGTAGTTAAAAGTAAAATTTATATAAATTTGTAAGGGATTGCAACAAATAATTCACCTTAATGCTCTTTTGGTATTTCAGCCATTTAATAAAAACCCTGTCAAACTCATCATAACGTTAACTTTTAGCTTGAAGGGCTAATAGTTCCTCCACTTGCAAACCAATGGCTGCCTGTAGAGTACCGAACGTGAACTTAGAAAAAATCTGTAAGACTACAGTCATTGGTCGTTGGTTGTTATGAGTAGCACATATACGATCTGAAGTAAAAGGGATAAAAAGGCCAATTGAAGACACATTTATTCGCACATTGATGTTGTTTGAACTCCAGCACGAAGCATCTAAACACTCTGTGCTCCACATGTTTCCCGTCTTTTCTACTTTCCTCGGACTTTCCTCCAGTCTTAATAAGTTCCAGTAGATCCAGGCTTCTGATTACAGCCCAACCGTGACTCAAACATGACTCCAAAGCTGCAGGTTTTTTCCCTCCTCGTTAAAATTTCTCACATTTATGACGTTAAATCCGAAACGGTCGAGCTCATGAAACCCGCTCAGCACTTGACTGTCTGTGATATTTTCCCACTCCCACTCTCACAGATGTAGGATTACTTTCTCGGTGGGATGATAAAAGATTTTGGAGTTAAAGCGGTGGAGCCGGGAAGCATCCATGCATTGCGAGGGTCGAGGATGGTGGCAGCCTCACGGTGAAGTCGTGCTTCAGCTGTGAGAGATTTGTCATCGCAGATTGGCAAAGCTGCTTCTCAACTTATAATGCCAGAAGCAGCTTAATTATTAGGTCAAAGGAGAAAGGCCCAGGAGATCGGAGAGGGAGGGACTTGTTGGGGTTGTCGCGAGGTTCAACATGTCATTATCCCTGCATTTGTTTGGGGGTGTCAATGCAAACGCACCAAGGTATTATTTTCTGAAAGCGTCCTAATCCGTAACAACTCCTCCACCAAAACACACAGACAGCCTTGTTATAAATGCAATCGTCTAAAACCTTTCATTTTACACTGTAAAACAAAATAAGTAGTTTTTTGAAGGATACATTAGGTTGGTCCTCTTTCCTCATGTTATTGAAAAAATGTTCATGAAAATTCTAATGTATTTGAAGTAAAACCTTTCTGTATTAAAGAAACCCTGCTAAAGCAACAGTGTTATGTTTTTAATTTCATTTTATTAAACAAGGATAATGCTAAAAAACATTAATCTGCAGTCTTTGGGCAGGTTAAACAACAAATACTAAAACATTCATTCGCATGCAACACCATCAAAGTCTCTATCACACAAACAGTTATACAGACAAATCTACGAGTTTACATCAACATATTCTAGCACATTCGTTCAATATATCAGGAAAATTGCAATTCAACACTTTTAACACTTTTCTGAATCTCGATCAGATTAATGTTGACACATGTTCCATTTAAGATTCTGCACCTGGTCCTGTGGGGGTCCTAACCGGTAAAGCTTTGTCATAATTAAAATGTAAAGATAAATAGGAATGAACTTACAAAGTAATGATTATTTCATCTGCCAATCCAATTTATCGCAGGATTAAATCCAAGTGAAATTTCATCCACTGCTTAAATTCCCATATAGCAGGGTAAAGTGTATGTGAGTGCTTCAATTTGTAAAGTAGGTGACATTTTATGGGGATGCTTGTACACGTAATCATTTTCTATAAATACACCCCCACCCCCCGCACCTCAATTTACTTTATTATCAGTTTCTGTGGAAAACCCTCCCTTCTGCAAATGTAGTAGATATTTCTAACGATGGAGAAAGACAGAGTAAAGAGAAGCTGCAGTTTGTAGTCACTGTCTTTCACAGGTCAAGGCCATTCGCACCTCAGACAATCACAGCCACACAGATGATCAGTGGTCAGTCACGAGAGAAAACGTCACTTGGCATTTTTCTTTTTATTACAAAGTTCAATGTGTCAAATTTTCTAGTTATAGTCCATATTCACAAATCACACTTTGACTCATAGGGCTAAAGTCATGTTGAGCTAAAAACGTTGTCTACTTGTTTTACTAGAGTGGAATGGGAAGTACGCAGTATTTTGAAATTTGCACAGGCCTATATTTCATAAATCGGCTTGTTACACCTATATTGTAGAAATTAAATATAAAATGTCACTGAACTATTTCTTCATTCAGGCGCATCAGAGCTTATAGATTATAAAAGTAAAACCACAGTGGCCCATATTCTATTTCTGGCATTTCTACATTGTAAGCTAGATTGTGAACACACAGATGCTGAAATCCTGCCCGACAACTACAATATGTCACAAGCAAAATACCAAAGCTGGCATTACTGTTGTCACGTAACTCGAGTTGACCTTTCCAACCGAGCCATCGGCTGTGACACATAGAACTAGATTTTCAAATGCATCGCGACAAACTGTTTGTCTGTGAGAGAGGAACATTATCTGTGGCTCAGAACCGATATATAAAAGAACATGTTATATCGAGTTAATAGAAGAAGTTCAAATGTTATCTGACGAGGAATTTTATTGTATTTAATTATTCAGAGCTATTATATGTGAACGTGTCAGAATAAATGTGTGCATATATGTAGATGCTAATATTTAAAGGGACAGGCATCATTTTCATTTTTTATCAAGTTTGTAATTCAAGCAAAAGAAGAGCAGAGTCTGTTGGGTATGGGAGAGTAAACATAGATGAAATCTTCTCACGTAATGAACATTGTTTGCATTATACATTCCCGTCTTTAAGCTCCGCTCCAGTTCATACTGTGCAGCAACCATCTGCACGCTTTTCTCTGTGTGATTATAATCGTACTATAGTCGTTATACCTCAATCTTTCATGTTCTCTGTTGTGCACTGGAGATCCGAGGAAGCCACTAAAAGTCAGAGCAATTTATGTTTGATGGTGGGAGCCCGTATCGCAAAAACCGACGCCCTGTTATTCACTGCAGTAGAACAGAGAAAAATATTCATGTGCATATATTAACTGCTCCTGTGCAATCTACTGCAGAAGCCTCAAGCCGCCTTCATCTCCCTGCCAGTGCCCTGTCTCTCTTTTTTATTCTCTTTGCATTCCTCTCTCTCTCTCTTTTTCCTGGATGCCGTTCTCATCCACCCTCCCCGAGTTTGCCCAATTACCCCCTCGGTTCAGCGGCAGGGCACTGGGTCACGGCACTGGCTTGATTTTCACACTGTTCCTTCTACTGAACGCCACATCAAGTTAATCAGGGTTAACAATTGCGGCAGTGCCTTGCTGAGCAGGGCTCCCATCGGCTTAGCGTGGCCTGGCTCTGGTGATACAGATGGGCGAGTAATCTGTTCTGGGAGCAGAGGGGACAGATGAGGGGCGGAGGTACATCGTGGTTTGCTGGGTGGGTGCGGGTGTGTGGGATAGTCGCGGTCAGGATGCAATTAAAACAGAGACACTGGACTGAGGAAAGTTTGTGATGAAAAGTGGAGATGAAAATTTAGGATCTGGAGGCAGGACTGCACACAGAGAGGAATGACGTTGAACGGGAGTGGCTGGCAACCCCTAGTTTTTGAGAAATACTGTGAGTTAGCTTTGTAAAGTTAAGTGACAATGAGATGCAACTGTGCATAATGTACAACAATGATATTTTACAAGTTCTCACCTTTAAATAGCTCCTGCCTCCCACAACATCGGCTTTTTGGTTCCAGTTAACAACATTCACCTTAAAGAATGAGCTACTGTAGATGCCTCAATAACAGACAACTTTCATGTGACCAACTGTTGGGGTAGAAGTGTGGGTATGTATCCGTCTGTCTGTCTGTCTGTCTGTCTGTCTGTCTATCTATCTATCTATCTCATCAGAGAAATGTAGTAATACTGCAGTAATGAAAAGCAGAAATCAGTATTCTCGTCCTAGAGTTTCAAACTAATTAACCAGTATTGAAGGTGTAAAAAAAAAGAGAAGAAGAGACATAAGCACTTCAGATCTCATCCCATGGACCACACAGGGCAGGGACTTGAAACGGAACAAGTGCGATGTCAAAAGGTCAAAGTGGCCATCAGAATTACAAATGCACACTAAGTGTATGATGTTGCGGGATCAAAGTGTTGGGGGGGAGGGAAGAACGCAATTAGAAGTAGTAGAAAACTTCCTGGGCTGAAGATGGCTGAAGCGTGACCCATCTGGCCAAACAGAAACTGTTAGAGCAATAGCAGCTGCCTAGCTTGCACAACACGGCCCAGGGTGCACCCGGCTATAGGCCACGCAGAGTTAATTATTCATTCAGTCAGAAGAGGCATAACACCCTGCTTTCCAGACAGGACCAATGAAGAAGAAA
Organism: Pseudopleuronectes americanus; assembly: GCA_038501795.1. Classification (NCBI taxonomy): domain Eukaryota; kingdom Metazoa; phylum Chordata; class Actinopteri; order Pleuronectiformes; family Pleuronectidae; genus Pseudopleuronectes; species Pseudopleuronectes americanus. The sequence goes on from CM076724.1 coordinate 16,514,605, forward strand.
AACTTTGCTTTTCACCCAACCCTGGGTGAAAGAAATGGAGCCGAAATGGCCGTAGGACTTCCGTGTTTTCCAGGAACCAAACAAAACTCCCGCTCGTCACTTGACCTTTTCAACTGCGAGGAAGACGGCCTGTAAAGTATAACTTTGGAGTGTGAGCGTCGGGTGTTTTAGTTGCGGCAGGTTTTCTGTACCAGTGCACACTTTCACTCCCCCATTATACCACAGCTCCAGCACTCTGCTTCTCCCATCTCTTCCACGAGCGCCTCGCTTTGGCGTTGTCGCACCTCTTCGGAGTGACGCATGTATTATTAAAGCAGGGCTCGAGTGCGATCCATGGCAGGGACACTCACAGACTTTCACGGGTTTCTGTCGCTGCCACCATTTTGATTTGAGCGTGGCTGCGGCAGTTTTTTGCACAAACATTAAGAGTTTGTGACACCGGAGCACGAGTTAATATTTCATACGCCCGGCAGTTCAAAAGCTCAGGAGTTCTAACTTGAGAGCACTTCTTACCATTTGTTACCCATCTCCTCTCGCTTCATGAAAGTCTTATTATGACCACGTTGATGGTATTATTCTTGAACTGCTAAGTTGTCCCATGAACTGGGGAAGGGTCTTGTAAAGTGCACGGGAAAGGGCAAGAAAAAAGGGAAGGAAATGTGGGAAAGGTTGTGCCTGGTGCTACGGTGTGGCCCTGTCCACACTCCTGATTATAAAATATGTATGCAAGGCTGAGCCGCAAATGTCTCAGCGCATCATCCAAATTCATTATTTCGCTATATCCCAGCCCAGACTGTGAGGGTCAATCTGTGATCAGGATCCAGATTGAAGGGAAAACAAAAACCAACCAAAAAACCTCAAAGTCCCACTGAACTCCACTTGCCCTCGTTGGCCCTCAGAGTGGCACGAAAAATACAGTTCACCGAAAGTTCACGTCTGTTATCGTTGCCGATTTTTTGGGGCTGTATGTGCCTCGTAACCATATCCCTGTGATTGGCAGTGGAGGAGGAGGAGCGAGCTCGCCGAACTAACCCTGACAACTACTGTTAATATGACACACGGCGGGTTCTCTACATCTGACCCTGATATGCAGGGTCGCTGATCGGTCAGACCGCCGCTGCAGGCAAAGTACGGTGTGTGTGTGTGTGTGGGTGGGGGTGTGATGAGGGATGAGTGGGCAATCCAGTTGAGAATTAACTAAACCCCAAAATATCTCTGCTACTGGCTGTGTCATAACGTTTCGGAGTCGTCCCCACCCAACATCAAAACAGGTTCAACAAGAGTTCACTTGGAAGGCTCCGCCCCCTCGCCACTACGTCACCGGTGAGATGGCGTGTTGTCATGGGCAAGAAATACCTTGGTAACGCTCCCTGCTGGTTCCGTCAGCGAGGCCACAGCGACCCACCGTGGTGCCACCGCCCTCTGCTTGAAGAGGCCTGTGACGTTCAAAATTCTGATGCTTCGAGTAACACTATTTTTTTTTATTACAAGTTATTTTTAAAAGTATATCAACTATAAAAGTATTGCATTTCTTGTCGGCTATAATTTTTTTCTATATTTAAATAATTATTAAATTCAGTTATTTTATCAGCAACTGAAAACATCATATACACAGTGTAAGAATGAGCTTTGTATGAATGAACCAGTTTTTGCCTATTTAATAAATGTATGTGAATATGACAATAAGATTAGTGTTTTTGAAAATGATGCTTTTGGAATACGATGTTGCAAACACTGATTTTTTAATTATTAATTTAAGTCAAACGTATTCGGTTACAAGCAGACAATATTTTAGGGAATTATTTAAACTTGCTTATTAAACATTTATACAGTTAATAGAAAGACTGTCATAAGAATTGTTTTTGTATTATTTACTTTAAAATTATTTAACTTGTGTTACATTTAAATAATTTAGCTAAATAATAATAAATAAAATAAGTTTACAGCATCTCTGGTCAAAACAACCGTTGGACCCGGTCATGTTGAAGGACAACAACAAGGCCAGTGTTTGATTACTTGACTTAAGTACTTTTTAAATTTGTATTTAAATACAAAAGAAAGGACCCCTACAATATTCCAAATATCATTTTGTTTTGAAAAAACAAAAAATATAAAACTGTGCTCAATTCAAAATGCAGTATAAACTCTGAACTATCCTTGACATGATTTATAGAAAAATATATATATATATATATATAAATGTTATGCATTGTTACTTGGAAATTAAATCATCAAATATGAACAAATATCAATCACAATAAATAAAATATAATTAAAAAAATTCGAAAATTAATTGGAGGAACTTCATATATAAAATTTGTTTGGATGACTAAAACAGGCAACACTTTATTTAATCTATTTAGAGCTTTTATTTAGAAATATCAAAAACACCTAGCATATATGAATATCAAGTTTTTTATTTAATAGAGAAATCAGCACAATAAAGTTTTAATGAAATATTCTTTGACCCTTTTATAAAAAATGTTTGACACATATTTCACAAAAAATATATAAAAATGGAAAGAGGTAGTGTGAACATTTCACGATGGCAACATATCTGATGCCAAATAAACACCCACATAATTGTATCAAAGTTTAACTTTTATTATTGATTTTATTATACTACAATTATATACAGGTATCGTTATAAATAGTATTTTTTGCTTAGATCTTGTAATAACTGCACACAAACTCAGTTTCCACAGAGAAAAACTAAACGCAAAAGACAGTGAAATATGATGAAAGTTTGTTTTTGTACAGACAAAAGGAAAAGAAAACTTTATGTATATGTTAGGTGGCCATAAACAAACTTAATAAAGAAATGTGACAAATAAAGAAATAAATATTCACATTGTTGTGAATATAAAAATCTAAAAAGAATTATCAAGGTGTACAAAACAAAGTAAAAATACAGTGATTGACACATTTGTTTTCCGCTTCAAAAACTAAAAGGCTATTTTTATTGCAGATAAAGATTTTTTTCCCCCCCCAAGTGTGTTTTTGGTAAAAGTGCAAACTAAATAACAGAATCTTCATTCATCTTATTGGACTCATTTGTTATGGGAAACACATACAGTAGATTGAAACCATAGACTGTTACAAAGACTAAGAGCGCCCACCAGTGTTAACAATATGTACTACACCGCCAACAATAAATCACAATTTTGTATTTGCACTGCTCAGCTCTTTTCAAAGCAGAAAACTTGTTTTATTACTTAACAACCTTTATCATTTTAAGAGCCACTTTCTATTAAGTTTGAATGAATATTTGCATATGGTTTGTATATAGATGGTACAAGGTCCCATTATTTTTAGATTTAATTTACTAATAGATATTAAGTGTAACATCCAGGTGTGTATTAAAGCTTTTCATCACCATTAAACTGGTACAAAGTATATTAATTGAATTATGTTTTGTTAGTGTTAATCATTCTTGTTACTGAAATTGCTTCAATAATAGGTCACTCAGAAAAATAAATAAATAAATACAACCTGCAAAGTTTTTGTAAATATTTAGGTGTTTTCAAGCATATAAACATATCGCACGTAGATGAAATGGATGTAGATTAAAATGTTACATCAAGGTTGAATTCATTTTATTGTCTCTGTTAAAGTAATAATCTAGTCAAACCTTTAAATATTTCACTTTACAGTCATCTTTACAGAAACTCAAAAAACTTACTATAGAAACACAGCTTATTTTATTTAAAATGTCTGTTTTTCCATAGTATAAAGCAATGATTAAATTAATAAAGTAATAATATTATATATTGCAACAGGAGGTCAGTTCAACTAAATCTAGAAACATTTAGCATGTGAATTAATTTAACAGTTAAACATAATTTGTGATTCTGCAGAGTCCTCAGGGACTGCCGAGGCTTGCACACGTGGTGCTACTGTGACGCTATATTTCCATGGGAAATATATAAATGTATATAAATATAAAACAGTACTTTCATCTGCCTCCACACACAAAGTCCAAGGTGGTGACAAGTGCTATTGGGTGTGTGCCAAGAAAATACAGGTTAAGCTGCAGGAAGACGGGATATAATACTAGTGGTATTTACCTGTCTCGTACAAATTCATATTTTACATTTATGAAAAACCAAATATTATAGATTTTTACGAACTGTGATACCATGTTCTTCAGCACTGCATCCGTTCTCATTCTGCAAACAGCTACCTTCCATGTTGATGGTTCCTGTTAGATTAAGCATGGCCGTCTGGGCCGTCAGGTTCCTCCTCAGCAGCAGGTTCAACCATACGGTCGAATGAGAACGCCAGCATAATCTGTGTTTCAAGTATTAGATCAGAATTAATACAATGCAAAATGTGATGAGCTGGTTTTTTAATACCCTCCCCCAAAGTTTTTTTTACAGATTGAATCAAAGGTTTATTTTCCTCTTTGACTTTGAGGTTTTAATGAAGAAACACAGAGAGGAGAAACTGAGAAAAAATTCATAACATAAATTGTCAAACAACAATTTTTGCACAGGCATTCACACAGTCAGCTACGACAGTCTCAGCCTCTTTTTATATTTAATACACAAATTCAATGCTACTTAAAAATACAGAAAAACAGGACAAAGGTCCTTCTCTATCAATTTGTGAAGTGAATCCTCAAAATGAAATACTTTGTGAACACAGATGTTCACAGAGTTCCTGTTGGACTCAATTTAGCAGAAAGAAACTGGGAGGTGAACTTCTTTTAGCAGTCCAGCTTCTCTCCTCTTATTTCTCAGGGACAGTGGAAGCATTTGCTTGTCGGGCTGTGGTTTCGTCCTCACGCTTCATTACCAGCTTTACAAGCATTTTAGTTATGCTTGTTCGTTCCCTAATCCGAGAGGAGCTGCTGGCTATAAAATGTCAACCTTCATCTCCTGATCCTAACTTTAGGCCCCTTTGAGGGTTTGTTTGTTTCTTATTTGTTCCAATTAGTGTCTCAGTCATCGCTGTTCAGAAGAGGAACAAGATGCACGTTTAGACAGATTATGGTGCTCGGCCGACATCGTGCACATGGGCAATGGGGGCAAATCATGGGGGCAAATCATGAGGGTTTACAATTTGTGTTCATATGAGCCCATAAACAAAAGAGTAGGGTGAAAAAAGGGTAGATGAAGAATCATTATCTGCTCAGCGAGTAATATCACTTGTACCTATTAAATGAAAATTATTTAGGCAAATTATGAACCTATGTATGTTAAATTTGTGGAGATAATCAGAGTTTTCCTGCATCCAATAATCCAGAAAATGTACCATACGAGTAACTCTGTAGTTTATCTGTTTTTGAATAATTGATTTAGCAGGGTATCAGTTACAAATTTTACGATATTGGTGTCATAACAATACCTAACTTTTTTATCAATACTTTATTATAAGGACTAAAACATTTTTGCCTTCATAAAGTAAACAAAATCGAACAATCCGAACATGTATTTGATTTGGTCAAATTTGTGCACAAACAAAATACCAAAACTGCAAGAAACTGAGTGGAGATTAATTCCTTTCAACTTTTACATGGTTTAACTATTGGAAATTCCCCCAAAACAGTCACAACCATGATTCTTCACACACACACACACTGACTCTCTCCATCTCATCTTCGTTCACTCACCGTCAGCAGCACCAGAAGTCCCATCATCACCCCCAACATGATATAAATGTTATCAGTGAGGCCCCCAGCCCACAGAGGGCCCAGGATGGTGGCTAGACCTCCTACTGAGCGGCGCACTCCCTGACAGAAACCTGCAATCGCCACACAAGACACAAACACTCACTAGCTGTACACAGATTAAGGACACGCACACTAAGAACACAATGTAAGGGTATTTTTACAGTTACATGTTGAAATGCCAGTGTCCAGGGACACCAGATTTAAACATACTAATTTTAAAACCTTCGAACAAGCTGGAAATAAAAATGGACAAAAAAAGAAAATTAATGTTGCATTGCTTCTTCTAGATGGCGCTGTTCCTCACCTTGTGTTTTCTCACAGGTGATTTTGGAGAAGAGGGAAACCTGGGCCACAGCTACAAATGGCAAACCCAGAACCTGCAGAAACACCCCGATGATGAACTCAGTCAGCGGCCAAGGATAACCCCCTACAGAACACAAGAGAAATGGTGAGTTAAGTAAAAAACCTGCTCAACTTGGGGTTATTTTGATCCACTCAGTCTATGGCGTGGCCAGATTTACAGTTTTTTTTTCATTCAAGGCTGTAAATGTGACTAATGGGAAGGTCAGGGAGTCATTTGGCAGCTGGCAGCATCATTTACTGCGGCTAAAGATTTGGATGCGCAACAAATATGCTGGGTTTGTGCAGATTCTGTGCCGTCTGACCTAGTGGGGTCGCCAGGAAGATGAGGCACCAGACGCTGGAGATGTTGCAGATGGCCAAACCCACGGCCAGGACCACCCGCTCCCCAACCCGCCGGCTCAGCCAGCGCACGAAGAAGAAGCCAGCGATCACCTCCACACCACAGAGACAGTACATCACGCTGTTCTCCAGCTCCCCGTAGCCAAAGTACTTCTGAGTCAGTGGAGTCACCATCGTCTGCAGAGGGAATGGTGAACATGTCACTGTCAATTGTTAACTCGTGGTCCAGGCACCTGTTCTACTGCTTTATTTCAATGAGTCGATATCTCAAAAAATGGGACATTGCTGCAGGAGATTAAAAAAGGTGAAACCTGTCCACGGAAATATAAAGGGAACATGAAATGAGTTTTATCTGTGTGTGTCTGTGTGTGTGTGTGTGTGTGTGTGTGTGTGTGTGTGTGTGTGTGTGTGTGTCTTTGCTGCACCTCCAGCGCTGTCTGATTGAAGAGGGTGATGAACTGAGCAGCCAACAGCACAACCACCTCTTCTCTCAGGAACTCTGCAGAGACACCAGGAGAAATTCAGAGAGAGATTGAGAGAAGAGTTAGAGACCAACCACAGGGTCAGAGCTGGGAGAGAGAACATGGAGCTGAACAAGTGATAAATTATGTTTTGTGCAGGGTACAAGGTAAATTATACTGTAGAGCCTGAACGATATGGATTTTTGGAGGGCTGATGCGGATAATGGTATTAGGGAGTAAAAGACTCCCAATACCAATAAATCATCTGCTTTATTTTTATTAAAAAATGTCTAATGGCAAAGAAATATTGATATTTTACAGATGAACATAAAATTTATTATACATAATTATAAATATAGAAGGAAAAACACCACACAAACAAATGTATAGAATTTGAATCAAAAAATATTTTCCTTCTATGGACTTCAAATATAAATGCATATCTGTTTATTCTGTGTATAAATTTGAATGTTAGTAAACCTAAATGCTAGTTATATCATGCGTGTGACAGGCTCAAATCAGATGGGCTCAATCTACTGGTAGACTCACATACTTACACACCATATAAATTCACCCAGAAACCTAAAACTGTACAGGAAGTATTTTGAAAGTGGTTAAATTGCAAACACATTGTAAACGATATGGTCTGCAGTAAGGAGTTAAAGCTTGTGAACAAATTGGTTTGATCCTTTTAGAGGAAAATGTTGTGTAATTTATCGATTTGACGTTCTATAAACTGACAGGATACTCCAAATCCAAATCTCACACAGATACAGTCCCACCGTCACTCACCTCGAGAGATGCTGAATTCCTTGATGGGGCTGGAGGACTCTCGGGTCTCTGATGGCGGGGGTGAAGGAGGAGGAGAGACATGACTCAGCGTGGAGTTAGAGGCAGCAGGGATGTTGTTTCTCCTGTGGTTGGGAGGCACCACTGAGCCGTAGGACCCCACCAGCTCCTGGGACGTCATTAAGGGCTTCTCCTCATCGTTGTCCTCTTCCTCGTCTTCTAAGAGCCCTGGCTCGCTCTCCTGGTCCCCGCTCTTGATTGCTGTGGAACCTTCCTGTACTTTCTTTCTCTCCAGAGGGGGCAGGTCCGAGTACATGAAGACCACCGCCAGCTGGAGGAGGATCCACATCAAGCACATGAACAGCTGCAGGAGACAGAACGTGAGTGTTAGCTCTTCTTTGGTTGGGGGAAAAGAAAATGCCACGAAGGTCAAACTATTATATTTTGGTCCTTACCCCAGGTGCAGTATATTTATTAACTACAAAAGGTCCCAGTTGGAAATTGCACAGCCTCAGGAAGATGTTAAATGCTGGACCTGCGTCAACGACAGAGAGAAATGGAGAGGCTATTAGGATGCTTGGGACATTTAATGCGTTAAGAATGCAAATACAATCCGTTGAACATCATAACCATCAGAAATTAACAGCAGGAAGCAGAGGAGAACTGACCAATCAGAAGGCCGGCCTGTCGACACGCCATCACAGCAGCAAACACTGTGGCCCGGTCGTCTGGAGCTGTGCTCCTGGTCAGGAAGCCGAAGATAGATGAGCCAGCACCTGTGCCGATGCCTGAAGAAAAGAAGATCATTATAATCTGGAGCTCTGCACACTAGTGAGAGGGAAATACACATCCTGATTATATATTTTATAGCAGCTAAAGGTTAACTCCAGGCTCCAGATAATAAGGCCCTTTTTAAACATGGTTTTATTTACCTATGATGTTGGGTGTAAATGATTAATGGTGGGTGTCAGTGTGGTGCAGCGGTTGGTACTGTCGCCTCAGCAAGAAGGAGTTTGCATGGAGTTCTCTACCTCCCACAGTCCAACCAGATGCAGTAAGGAGTAAATTAGAAAATAATTGAATTTAAATTAAGAACACATGTTACACTGAGTGTGAATGGTTGTTCGTCAGCCCTGCAACACGCTGGTGATTTGTGCATCAGCTAGGATCAAGCTAGAGCAGTGTTTATCCAGCCAACACAACATGGCGCTGCAATGTAATCCAAATGCAGAATGACCTCTATTCAAACAATAACGATAATATAAGGGACCATAACTATACCAGTTATACTGTTCCTGCTCAATAGTGGACTGAGCAATAGTTTCATTCAAAAACATCAGACACTTAGGCCCAGTTTACTAAATAATCACTTCTACAATATAGTTGAGAGTTCAGTATTTATCATTTATAAAAACAGGTAAGAAAAAGAATCATACTTGACAAACGCCTAACTAATAAATTTGTCTGGCAGTAGACTCACCTGCTACCAATCTGCTTGCCAGTAAGAGCCACTTGGAGTAGCCCATGAAGTACATGAAATTACCTGAAGAGTGAAAACAAGTGGGAAAATAAGGTCAATGCTCTTACGCAAATAAAGTTTGATATGGGATGTGTCAAGTGCATTCTTTGTTTTGAACTCTGAGGACAACATCAACAGGATGAGCAGAGTGTTAACTATAACTGTGGAGGTGAAAGTAAAGAGGACACGAGTGGAGGAGGAGAAGAAGGACAAACCTATTATCTCAAAGCAGTTGGCGAACAAGATGATCTTCTTGGTGGCTTGTGATCTGTCGGACCAGTGGCCGAACAGCGGCCCCGACAGGAGGCCACTCAGGCTGAATGCCGACAGGGCCTGACCCAGGAAGTAGGGCGCCGCATCTAGAGTCTGCAGGTACCTCCATATCGTGGGCAGGATGACAGCTGAGGAGACAGAAGACAGGGACACTTTGCTTGGAAATCAAATAAAGGCTAAAGTCAGTCAATTATTTTGTTAAATACATTTAACATTATAGTCTGTAAGCATAATAAGAATCATCTTATCTGCTGGTGAAAAGATAAGCTGTCACGTGCAGTAGCTATCTCTTATTGAAAGAGATTCCATGGTTGCATTACAATGTTCATATAATTCACATTACTACTCCCTGCGGTGCAGTGTTGTCCTGATGCAGTAACAGTAAGTTCCAACTCTGCAGGAGAGATGTTACCCAACTAATTGTTTTAATCCCTGAGAAGGCAGGTGTTCTATTAAATGAACCAGTTAACTGCAAACCAGTCGAGGCTCCCACAAACTTTTTTCAGTCACAGGAGCCTCTTCCTTTCTTCCTACTTTTGTACTTTATGAGGTTCTTCATCGGAATGGATCAAAATAGAATTATGGAGGTCTTTTAAATCTGTTGTATGTTCACCTACTTAAGTATGAGCGCTTTTGTTGTACAATGTCTTGAATGAAAACCTAAAAATAAGGTGAGATGAGGGTGAAACAAGGCATTAGATGATGTCTTCACCAGCAGGAGAACTGCCAGAACACACTGCAATGTTCAACTCAGGTTGCAGTAGTAGCTTTGCCGATCGAAGATTCCAGCCTTGGCGTCACAGAGACAAAGGCAAGTGCTTAACCAGTACATCCAAATTAAATTTGTGGGTCAGAAGACACACAATGCGGGATTGCTATGCAAAATTTCCAGAGGGGAAATAATTGCACAACTTTTCTTTTCTTTTCTGCACTCTAGCTTCTTTATCACATGTTTCAGGACATTATCTCTACGCTGAGGGAGCAGAGAAACGTAGAAACCTCTGTGTACTGCAATATAATCGAGTAGTTCTGCAAATAATACTGTTTCTCTTAATGGAATGTACTAGGTGCTGACTTAACTCTTTGCAAAAGGGGATGTGATGCTGATTTATGGGACTTCATTTCATCATAAGGCGTCTCCTGTGGATGTGCTTATCCATACAGTCTGTTAGTGAGAAGCTCCTTTCAAAATAAAGCTTCAATATAGATGATGTGTTGTGCTAGAAGCTGCTTCTATAGCCAGATGTTTTAATTTATTCTATAAGATATTACAAACCTCATTGTTGCTAATATCTAAAGGGAAACCCCAATCATGGTTTGGAGGAGGTCTACCAGAGCAGGTTTCAGGTGTGGACCGTGTAACTAGTTTGTTGTGTTTCTAAACTTCAGTCACACAAATTGCACAATAGATGTCTTTCATAAGTTGACTCATGTGTGTGTGTGTGTGTTAAACAGCCTGATCATACAGCCTCACATGTGTCTATTTTCAAACATGATTTCAAAAACAGACGAACAGAGACTTAAACAGTTAAACTACAAAACCTCCCCACAGACTCAAGGTGTGTCAGGGAGACGCACATTAATAAACCACTAATCAAACATCACGTCATGTGTTGTTCTACGTCACCACAGCCACAAAGTGCGTGTTTACGTTGACGGAGGAACAGAGAATCGAGCCCTACCATACTCCACACCGCTCAGCAGGAATATCAATCCTATGCTGCAGAACGTCAGCCTCTTCTTCCGTCGCTCGTCCATCTGCCGCTACCGAGTGTCCGAGCTGCGTCTGAGCTCGGTCATCCTCCTCCGGACACGCGCGTAATGCTCAGTGCGCTGCTTCCAATTAGAGCCCGGGGAGAGGAGCGCTGCTGCGGCCGGGGACATGCTCCGCACAGGGACCCGGGTGGTTCTGCTCCTCCACACCAGCACTGACCCTGAACCGGGCGGAAGTTCGTGTGTGTGACGCGCGCGGCAGGGAGAGGTTTAAAGGTGGGAGAACCGGAGGAACCGACAACCAACCACACGGCCCGGTGGTGTGATCCTGCGCACTGCAAGTACATCACTTCCGGTGGAGTCCAAATGCAACCTGACCCACTGACAGGCACTGAGCCAGGATCAGTTTCCTCTCTTTTCCTTCTTTTAATTTATATGAATATATAGATACATATTTAAATAAACTACATTTTGGTACATTTTGTAATTGATATGTATAATTGCCTCACTCACTGCAAGAAAATCTTTTCTTATTATAATTAGAAATATCTTAGAATAAATATAAATATTATAACAAAAACAGCACTGAGCCCCAATCACTCCTCCATGGATTTGACGCAGTAGATTAATTTGTGCATTCAAAGGCATTACAATAAAAAAAAATAAAAAAAACTTACACCAAACAAAAGCAGCTTTCATGAGTCATTTTGAATATACCGGTATATCATTTGATTTCCACAGCAACATAAATATAAATCATTGAAAGACAGACTGGAAAATAGCCAGTAGTGTTGCAAAGTAATTATCCAGTAAATAGATCAAAAGAAGGACTCAGTTATTCCCCTTAAATTTTTTGTTTTGTCAAAGTCAAAAGAAAGAAATTAAGATTAAAATGTATATGTAAATATATTTTTAAACGATATAACCTGCACATGGAGTTACAGGGAAAAACTTCAACATATGAGATCCAACACTGATGCCTGGAAATCCTTCAGTCACATGTCACAGGAGATCGGACAATCTTGTTTGAATGTGACACAACTAATCAGATTCTGATCCATGTTCTGTTGGATTCGCATCTGTCGTCTGGGGAGACACACACTGAAATACACTTAACTCAGTATCAAGTTCATGAAACCAGTTTGGCTTTTGCTCTTGGACACACTGCATTATCATGTTGGAAGTACCCTTGAGAAGATGGTGAATTGTGGCCCTGAATCGATGCACAATACTAAGAACAACAATACTCTGCAACCTGAGCTGCATTTAATGCTATTGCTAAGTATAAAAATGAACAGCAGAAGCTTATACATATGAAGATGTTAATACAATACAGATGTTAAAAGAATAACATCTTCAAAATTATGATGACTGTCACAAGTTGGGCCTCAGTAACAGTCAATCATAGTTTGAATCTATCCACAGTTTTATCGTGGTGTTAATACGGATGTGAGGGTAATTGAACTTGGTATCAGAGTTTCCTAGACTGTTTTTCAGAGCTTATTCTGCAGAACCACTACATTGGAATGTACTTCTCAGGTACACATCATGCGTCTGCGTGAGTCACTGGCAGTGTGTTCCTCTCCGTCCTGTGACAACCATTACCACTGACACTGAGGAGCCTGTGTCGCACACACAAGCGGCCTCTTCTCCCATAATTCAATTTCAATGTCCTGAGTGTCACAACTTCAGTTTGCTGCCCTCCAAGCATATATAGAACAGTTGACTGTGGCATTCTGGTGAACAATGTCCCAACTGGGAGCTGGAAGCAATTTAATTAGATTTCCCCAAAATAGTCGCCAGAGCTTCAAGTCAACATCTCAAGTTCAATTTGTTTCAGGGCTGAGAGGCCATTTGGTCTGAGGATTGTTCACGAATGTAAAGCAATGCACCCATGGTCCTTCATCTTGTACGTATGGTCAACTGTGCCATTGTAGAAGCATATACTTGCAGTTTTATTTCTCTCTCAAGATTTTCTTAACGCACTCAGATCAAGTTCCCGCATTTCCACATGACATCAAGCTTGTGTTGAATCAGTAAATATCAGATTCCCACATAAAACTCTGGAGCTACTTTCATTTTTACATGTAAATATAATTTCCCTGAATCCCCCACTGCAGCCAGAGGTATCAGGTCAGCAGAGGTCAGATTGGAACACATCTTTAAATTAGCCTGTCAGGGACTTATATGCTCTATTCACATTTTGCTGTCACACAGACCTCTTAAAAAGGCCAGCCCACAACCTTGATTGTTCTACTTGCCTTACTGTTATTTTCTGTCTTCATTATGCAGTGAATAAAACTCATCTGAACCAGCCACAAAACCTGAATTAAATTGTATTTTTCCACACTTTCTTTCTTTAAATATTAATTTTCAAAATGTGACTGTGGACAATCTCAGTTGTTCTGAACTGGAGTGTAGGTTGAACACCTGAGTGAGTGAACCATAAATTGTACATACAGTCTCTGGAGCTGACTTAGAATCACAACTAAACATACTGCATGTGTAGCACAATATAAAATAATTATCTTTTAACTTCATAAAGGTTTTCTGGCTGTCGTGCTCATCAGAACTGTATTTACTATAAATATCCAAATATTAGATACATTTTCTCTGGCTCAGGAGGTAAAGCGGGTCATCCACTAACCACAAGGTCAGTGCTACAATCCCCAGCTCCTCAAGTCTGCATTCTAAAGTGACCTTGGGAAAGACAGATCTGTAATTTGGCCATGACGGCTGTGCTGCTCAGACAGTGTGGTAGAAAAAGCGCAACATATACAAGTGCTATTTCAACTTGTACTTTAAAGTGTTTTGAGTGGCTAAGACCAGAAAGTGTCATATACAAAAAGAGACCTTTTACCACTTATGTTCAGAACACTGTATATTTGAAGTTCAAGTTAGTTCAAGTATCCTAGTGAGTCATGACAGTAAGCCAGCAAGACCCTGAGACTGATCGTAAGAGTCACTTTGTATAAAAGAAATCTTTATTTACATGTTGCCAGCAGATTGAGGTTGCAGAACTTTTTAAGTGTCACAGTCTTTAGTCTGTCGTCCATCTCCTTGGAAAAAACATTTCTTATCTATGAGAATAAAAAAATGAAATATTTTCTCTACAGCCTCCACGTGTTATGTCAGCGAGATCCTCTCGGAGACGACCGTGCTGCAGACTCGGGAATATTAATGTTTTCAGTCTGCAGCTCAGACTGACCGGTTGACTGTGGCCGTCGGAGGACCGGCGGTTAGGTGGATGAGCAGAGTATGGGTTTAGAAGGCCAGTTTCTTCATGAGCAGGTAAACCCTTGCGTCCACCTCAAAGCCGTGAAGGTTGTTGGCATCTCCCTGCAGCCTCATGAGGAGGCCACCGTACGACACATAGGCCGATCTGAAAGAAGGAGCATGTCCATAGATTAAAATGAGTGTCTTTCCCAAAATAAAACCCAGATACGACAAATGTCATTATCCCAAGGTGTTACATGTGTATACATTGGCCTTAACATTCCATTACTAGTTGACAAATAGGGTAATAATTGCTTATACAACACCTGTATATCTTTCTTAAGAAAAAAATAAACAGCATATGAAAATGGAGACTGAAAAGGCAATATTTAAGTTATGCATCTTAAATGTATGGTATTTTAGTGTAGTTAGAGTACTACAATTAACATGTTAATGTAGTTATGTAAATGCAATCAGCATGTAGAGGGTGCCAATCTGCTTGATATCAAATAAGGGCAAGTAACACATCACATAAAAATGACATACCTAATCACATTAATGCTATATTCATTAATCAGTCACTGCTAATTGTTATGTGTAATTATACTAATGGTGTTTTTTGCTACTCTATAAACAGTATAGTATCACTCACAGGCGTGTTGCTGCTTCTGTTGAAGTCTCGTCGCCTTCGATCTTGTAAACCTTCCCGTACATCACATAATCAAACTGGTCCGCTCTGCAAATTTAAACAAAGAGAAAGCTTCATTATAAATCAGCCAACAAAACCTGCATACGTCAGGGGAGTGATTGGATCATGTAAAATAAAATGTACACAAAACATGTGACGTTACTAATATATGAGAAGCAAGTGTCGTACCTGGACGGCCGGTCATCCTGAGGATTATACTCTCCATCATCTGGGGTTCCATCTTCATATAACGTACTGGCAATAACCAGTCGGAACTTATCACCTTAATGAAATCGAAACAAATGACTGGGTTAATGTCATATCATTGTGCACTTGGACACTTTGGTTGTGTGGTGAGTTTGTAATTTATTATTATTTGTTCCCTTATTTAATGGTTCTCTCATAGCTGTAGGTTTTATTAGTTTACTTTGGTTGGAAGAGGAATATTGCACAGCTTGCTTGAAGGAATGCCAGAGTTTAAAAAAAATCAAATGTTGTGGGATCCAGCAAAAATTATCAAAAGACTAATGTGACCAAAAAGCGGCTTTACTTTGAAAACTTTGTAGAAAGTTTATTGTGGCCGTACAGTGTAAACAGGCTAGTTTTACATTATAATCAACAAGATTAAGTTTTTAAATAGCTTCAAGTCCTGGAGTTGTGATTAGAACAAAAGCTTTCCTACTTACCAAGATCAACAGGATAGATCTGAATGTTCACGTCCAAGATGAGGTCCATCTTGAAGGATTCACTTTCACAATGAAGACGAGACACTGTAGAACATCGAAACAACCACGGCAGAGATTACTTCATATGATATTTTAGACTGAAGGAGACCACACTATAATATCTGTAACTAAATAAAAGTGAATACTTTATGAATGGGAAATATATGAACATTATTAAAGAAAGAAGCATGATCAACAGCGAGTAAACAATATCAGTATTAATTTGGAATTGTGTCTTTAGAACCTTATTAGAGTCAGTATTAACTGATGTTGTATCTTTGTATTTGCACTGACAATCAAAACTTTGGGGATTCACCTTGATAGGTGTATGATAATTTATTATCTTCAGATATGTCAAATACATTCCAAGCATACAGAATACAAGCACTGGGACGTTGGCTCTCACATAGTAACACGGCTTCTTCAAACTTGTTTACATACACACATTTCATACACACCTCTGTCAAACTTCATGCCATCTGGGTCGATGTCTTTTACATCAAAGATGTCCTCAAACAGAATTCCAGCCATGTCTGTTGCAGTCTATGAACTGGGAAAGAAAACAGAAAGAAATAAACATTTAAGTATAGAATAGTCTCATTATAGTGCTGTGTATAACATACAATTATTACCTAAATAAAACTAATTATGGACTTAGCCTTGAATATCTATAAGCCACTCTATAAAATGCATGCTACTGAATAGTCAAACAGCAAAGCAATTATGACAACTACTAATGATTACATTCTTCCACAATCCTTGCACAGTTTACAGTGATTTCCTAGACCAGACGTGGATCATTTCCTAACACTCGAACAATTTGTATATACCGGTAAACCAAAGAACTGAATGAGATGAAGCTACTTTAAAAACAGAGGCTGTTCCCTCCCACTGACCAACAACACGAGCATAAACACGTAAACAACTGAGGGTTTACACAAACAAACACACGCTGCACCAATCACACAAAGTTACTGCTTCTGCTTCATAGAGTTTAGTACAAGGAGGTGTCTGCAGCTCAGGCTAGCTGTTAGCATTAGCATGTTGTTCCCCACACTTCCTGAAACTTACCTGGGAAAAGACGCAGCTCTGGTTTTACGCCTCACACACTCCAACTCGTCACAGTCAGTCGGTCACTCTTTGTTGTTGCGATGCTAGAAAACCTACTAGACTTGATTTTCATTCATTACAACGTGAACCGCGCTGTGCCGCGCAGGAACAATGTGCGCGACCTGTGACGTCAGGGAACTGCTTCCGGGTCAACATGACGCTCGTGCGAGTATTGCTGATTATATTATTGAATTGGTTATATAGTGAATTGCGGTCATATAAACCAGAACTCTTCCAATTTAGTGAACATGGTTAATTTTACTTTTACCACCGCTATGTCGATTTAATTGCAGAGCGCTGGAAACACATCGCCACGTTTGTACTAAGCCAATAAATAATGAGGGGACGATTTACCTGAAGGCCCGTGGGACTTTTAAACAAATATCATAACTCCATCTTGTTGGTGTATCGGAGAAACACGTGGGTCCCATAGACTGTATATAACGTGGGACCACACGCGAAGGAGTGGGCGGCGTTGACATAAATTACGACACTCGCCTCCACGTTCCGGCAGCCATTGTCCCGCTCGTTTGGTTGCTAGGTGTCCTGTTTGTGTACGGTTGCTAGCTAAAGGCTAGCGGCTAACCCCGAGAGACAGCGAGCTCACATCGTGGCAGCTCGTGGAGGCACTTCCGGTGGCAACAGACACTGCCACTGACTTGTGAAGGCAGATGCCACGATATGAGGCAGCAGTCAGTTGTCACAGCTGTTTGGGGGAAACTACCGCTGTGTTACATGTTTATCAGCGTGTAACTGTTCTGAGACCCATGTAAAACCTGCTGTTTGTGTCTGTTATTGCAGCTCTGTAGCCCTTTTTAAGGTCCCATTATTTACATTTACCTTAACATGTCATTACAAGAGACAACGCTATAATTTAATGATTTAATTTTGTTATTATGATCTACATTTGCACTAATTACTCAAACATAAACAAATAAAAGCCATTCCTTACACATTTTGAACGTCTATCTGTCATCAAAAGAAAAAAAATATATTTTGCAAGTTGTACTTGGTAACCTTGGTGACGATGTACTTGAAATTAATGGTTCGCCAGGAAAGTATAAACACCAGTCCTTCAAACATCCAAACACTTTTTGCACCAGTGGCAGCTACCTTTAACCAGTGTGGCATCAAAGTCAGCTGCCTTAACTTGAGTCAGTGGCAGTTTCTGCTGACACCGGAAGTGCCTCCAGGAACTACCGCTGCCATGAATCGAGCTTGTCTTCACTGAGCCTGTGAACCTGGACGAAAATGGAGTGTGTGTGTGTCTCAGTTAGGAATTAACGGGATATAAGTCTTTATGAAGAAGTAATAGACGAGCGACAGAGGTGAGGATGAGATTTATATACAATGTTAACGTAAGGTAACGTATCTGTGTGATTAGCTGGTACGTATGTAGCTACTAGCTTGCCGTGTCCCCATAGGTCGATATTATTACTGAAGTTGACTGTTAGAGAGGATGAGACCATTCAAAGAGCCGCAGCTGTGTTTTGTGTGAGCGTCCTGCTGAGCCTATGGGGCGGACGGGACAGGACAGGACAGCACAGCACAGCACAGTTAGAGAGAGTGTAACAAACAGTGGGCTTTATTACAAATTGGATTGTTCGACTTCTCCCCTCTGTCAACAGGTGAACCCTCAAAACCATGAGCCCTGTAGTTCCAAATCTCCCTGATCACTCCTGCAATAACTGTGATTTCATTTTTCTGCACAGCTTATATTCATGTTTATTTATTTTAGTCATGTTCCTAACTGTACCGTTTCAAACAACTGTGAGGCAGTTGAAAAAGCAGTTGTTTTGCATGCTGGTCTCTTTTCTCGTCTTTTGTATTCACAATTTGGCATCAATAAAGTCTATCTATCTATCTATCTATCTATCTATCTATCTATCTATCTATCTATCTATCTATCTATCTATCTATCTGTCCATCTGTCCATCTGTCTATTTATCTATCTATCTATCCATCTATCCATCCATCTATCCATCTATCCATCTATCCATCTGTCCATCTATCTATCCATCTATCCATCTGTCCATCTATCTATCCATCTATACATCTATCCATTTATCCACCTGTCTATCTGTCTATCTATCTATCAAAGAGCCTTTGTTTAAACTAATCATTAGACTTTGTGTTTCACGTACTAAAACTCAGGTAAAGCTAAAACACAATGTCTTAATTAATCTTCTTAATGATACAAAACACACATTTCATATTTCGATTATTGTTTTGAAGGTTTCAAGCTCACACATGAGTTCCCGGGAGGCAGCCAAGATGGGGGACACCTTGAAAACCGAAACAGATCTTCTTGGGATGATTAAGGAGGTAAATCAAATCCAAAAGTATTAATACAACAGTAGTAATGTATAGCGCAGAGAGAGCATCAACAGACATCAGATTCAACAAGTTGCACACATTGGAGAGGTTTCATGTTGCGGCTGAATACCCCTCACCTCAACCTCCCCTTTCAAACAGGAAAGAGAACCTGTGGTAGAGTTTGGTCGTCATATAAACTCAAGAGGTGTTTAGTTTGTCCTTCTGTAAAAAAAAACATGGGCAGACTTCGTAGAGAGGACCTTCTCCTGATGTAAAGATACAGTATTTAAGAATAAATGGCCCAAACTAGGCTACAGAAAACAACAACATATACAATTTAGAGAACCACACACCAGTGAAAACATCACTAGGATTATTTTATATTAAATTTCTGCCAATAGATCCCTTTCACCTTAATCGTACACACTGGACCTTTACGCAGGATATAGAGATTGTTTCATTTTTAAGATTTGAAACAGCGATCCATTCTGCACTGGTTAAGGTTGAGTTAATGCAACTTGGGCTTGTTATGTGTCTTTTTTTCTTTTTCTAGTACCTTAAGTTTGAGGAATTTGAAGAGACTATTGAAAGTTTCGACAAGGACTGCAAAAGCAAAGGAAAGCTCGTCTCCGAGTCTCAAGGAGCCAATCAGACAGACTCAAAGATCAGAGCCATTCAGGTAAATGATTCAATTCTCAGAACCTGTTGTTTTCGTCTGGTTGGTTGATTATTTGTGGAGGTTTTGGAGCAGGAAGCTGGTGAAAATGTGTCCCCAAACTGCTAATAATTAATAGGCAGGAAATGAAACATATTATACTATGTTTTTAATCAGTTTTATGAAGCTCAGCAGTTCCTTATTTTCTGAAGTTTTTCTTTCAGTAATTTTGTTTTATCTGTAAATATTGGGCTTTTTTTAGTCTTCAACTATTATTGTATCATTTGTAAATAAAATAATAACAAAACAAAGCAACATTTTCCAGCTGATCTCCAGCTTTGTGGTTTTCCTTTTCTTCACTGTGGCTTTTCTAGAAGGACCTTCTTAGCTCTTTTGATGATGGAGATCACCAAGTGTTCTTCGAACTGTGGACAGAGAACATTCCCTCTGAGGTAAAAGACATAGATGCTGAGGCCCTGAGGCTGGAGTTCTACCTTAACATCCATTTCTCCATCTACCCTCTGAGGAGGCACCCTCTTCAACATGTATGTAAATCCAATCTTTTTGTCGAAATTATATTATAACAACCTTAAATTATTTTGGATTACATTATCTGCAGATAAAATCGTACTTCCCTGTAGCCACATGTGCAGTGTTTCACCCTGTCCACTAAGCTGTGCTGCAGGCTACTCTGTATGTTCTATCTAATGTTGTTGCACTAGTAATGATCTGTACCACTGTGGCATGCCTTTCCTTGTGTAGTCAGCAGCTTCTTTGCTTTTTGTTGGTGGCAGAGAAAGTGAGATAATCATTGCTTAAGAGAAGCATTACTGACATTTTATTGGGCAAAATAAGATAAATCCATTAACTTGAGTTCTTAAATCTGTCTCCAGGACAGAGCCGAGTTCGAGAAGAGGATTTCCCTCTTCAGAAAGTACCTGGACACTCGAGGAGCATCGCTGAGTCAGTCTGCAGAGTTTCTGCCTTACTATGCCTTGCCTTACGTTCCCAACCCCACCGTCCACTCCTCCTTCAAATATCTTTTCCATGTGAGCAGTTGATTATTAAACATTATCCAGCTAGTTATTGACAATTAGTTTTCACATTTGCAACATTACTGCTCAGTGAATGATCCTAACTGAATTTGTATTTAGGATTCCTGGATACCACAGTTGAAGAATAAGCTGGAGGAATTTCTGACGGCGACACTGAAGCCGACCTTTGTCCCCAGGCTGCTGGATTTATATGTATCCTTTAATACTGACAAGTCACTGCTGAGAAAATCATCCCAGTGGATGACTTTATATTTCTAGACAAAGTAACACCATCATTTTGCTTTAGTGTCTTTGCTGCCTAAAGTGACTTGATATTAATTGCAGTCACGTAAATGTAACAGTGTCAAAACCTTTCTTCTTTACTAGTGACTTAAACTTTCACCAGAGCATAATAGTTAGTATAAAAAAAAAGCTCAGTTAACTAGGCGCTCAATTCAACTTCTCACACAGTCATTGATTTGGTTCCTTGGCAGTTGGGTCCTGCTAAATCACCCGTTTCGTAACTCCCCGGAACACCTGACAGCCCTCACAGAGGTGGCTTACAAAACAGCACAACATTAAGTCAAAGTTGTATCGACTCTTCAAAAGGACAAAAAAAGGTCTTTCAAATAATAAATCAGCCGGTGGGGATAAACACAACAGAATAACTCAGGGATTTAACACAGGCCAAGAACGGAGTGTTTTCCATCCCTTCTCATGACTGAAATCTCAAATAAACAGCCTTTTAGTAGGGGACAAAATAATTCATCCAAATTCACAGTTGCCCAGATCTGGTTGAGGTATCCTGCACTCAACTCCTGCCTGATTTGCAGTTATAAATGGCTGTATCTGAGCATGGCAGGACCCAATCTGGCACTAACTCAGCCTAACCCCTTCACAGTAGAAGGGCAAGAACTGCTGCTTTTACTGGACACTCATCAGATCAAACTTCCACCTGGCACAATTAGGAAACTAATTAGGGTGTGAACCACTTTCCGTGACGAAGTGTCCCCCTTCAAACAGGACATATCATGTACCAATCTTTGTCTTAGGTCAATCTTAGTCTTGACTCATGCACTTAAATTGTTTGTATAGCTCTTGATGGGAGAGGTGAGGAAAGATACACATTAGAAATGTTTGATCAATGTTCAGTTGAGGTTTAATGTGTATTCTTTAACATCACCATCCATCAGGAGGGCGGAAAGAGTATAAAAGGTAAATATCCATCCAATTTTTCATTTTACAGTGTATTGCAAATACCAGCTCTGATCCTCCACTATGTTGAACTTGAGAGACACCAAAAGCAGAATGCCTATACATTAAAAACATTATTAATTGAGTCAATGATTTCTTGAGCAAGAGCCGTAACTGTTGCCTTTCAGTTCACTCTCTAATCAAATCAAATCAAATCAAATCAAATCAAATCAAATCAAAGTTTATTGTCACATGCACCAATGACAGCGTCATCGGAGCAGTGAAATTCTTAAGACATGGCAGGCAACTTCTAAGCCATATTCTGGAAAGGACCCAAAGTGCTCACCTCTCGGAAATCTGAACACCACACATAAAATGTATAGATTAATATTCCAGGGTAAAGAGAACTCTCCCTAACGAAAAACACAAAAGACAAAGATGTATTTCATGGCTTTCGTACATCTCCCAATACCGATAAGAGCCGAAGCTGATTAAAATCAGTGGGTACTGCAGAGTCATTTGACCTGGGAATGAATGTTGATAGAATCCATTCCATTTCAGACAAAAGCCGGATGTCAGGGGGAGTCCTTGGGTGTTTTGATCCGTTGGAAAAGGGGCTCTAGTTGATTTAAATAATGCACATTTACAATTATTTGTTTTGGGTAATTGGTTTTCCTGCGATGAAACTGTGATTAAAGATTAAAGATAATTCGGTCGGTTTTACAGTTGGTTGCAGACAAAGTGGATACACGTTGATAATTAGACAGCTGCACAAAGACGTATCACTTGAATGTATTTTATTTCTGTGTTTGTTTTTCCTGCAATCGTTTGTCTCCCTGTGTGTTTGTGAAGAGAGCACGCAGCAGTTACAGCTCCAGCTCAGTGAATCCGAACGGCGTGTCGCCAGCTGTGTGCGGAAGTTCAACAAGATGCAGTCCGACTACCGCAACCTGGTTGGAATCACTGCTGAGCTGGTCGACTCCCTGGTGGCCACTGTCAGCGGAAAATTGGTAGTTCAGCTCGACTGTGGGCCAACAAACACACATTCTAGCACACGAGCTACAGGCACAAACTATTAGAGACACAAACACTAACACTAATGAGCCAATGACTGGCGTACACACACAATCACCAGACAGCAACTTTAATTAGACTTTTTCTCATATATGCCCTGCGCATACATACATGTTTTTAGTTTACATGACAACTGTTTCTACACACATTATTTATGTATGGACACATGTGTTAGAAAAAACAAGCTTGCGCTTCCTTGCTCTTCCCAAAAAGCTCAAGGGGTGCTCTGTGTGTTTTCAGATCTCCCCCGAGTACTTGCAGAGTGTGTGTGTTCGTCTGCTCAACAACCAGATGAGGCAAGGCGTGGTGCAGAGCACGGACTTCACCAGGCCCGGCACAGTGAGTGAGAGCATACAGCATACAGCATACAGCATACAGCATACAGCATACAGTTAACAGCATACAGCATACAGCATACAGCCTACAGTTAACAGCATACAGCATACAGCATACAGCATACAGCATACAGCATACAGCATACAGCATACAGTTAACAGCATACAGCATACAGCCTCCTTCTCCCTCACACCTCACTGGTAGAAACCAAACAATGTCAATAAAAAAGGGCGACGAGACTCTCCACTTATCTATTATTATATTTGCTGATCACATCATATTCTGCTCAGTAGCCGTCAGTGGATGGAGCAGCGTGTCGAGGTCCAGCCAATGCACGCCTTCAACCAACCGACATGAGCTGTCAAGCATGACATTTCACCCTGTTAAATTTAAAACCAATCTTACTGTAAATATGAACAAACGAATATTCTCAAATAATGAGAGATGTCATCCGTCTTTATCTACTGTCTATGGGTAGAGCTAGGCCCCGAAGGTAGAACAGTAGCATTTAAAGCTGCTCCCAGGGGCCGTACATCACAGATACATACGTTTTGTTTGAAGAGGAATTTAAAAGATGTTTGAAAAAAGGAGTGTATCGCTGACATACAGTTTCCCTTCGCCCTATGTACATTGTGCTGCTGTGTAGTAATCCCTCCACGTAGTAATCCTGCAGTTTAATTCCTGGAGGAAGATGACTGGATCCTGGTTTAGTTGGAGGACCTGCTGCACATTTTTTTTGAAGTCTTTTGAAGGTCAACCATTTTTAACACGTTACTTTAATTCTAATGGTTAGAATTAAAATTAACCTTTTGGTTGATTTTAGTCCGAAACCAATTGGTGGAGCAGAAATATTTAAAGTAAATAGTAATATAGCAAATTAAATATAGCATATTTCCGTTGCTGTTTTTCAATTCTGTTAAAACTGTGGCTGTATGACACAGATGCACAAAAAGCGGTCCCCCAATTGAAACAAAAGTTTCCACTCTGACACCTCAACAATCCCACTTCCTGTCAGTGGCCGTCATCGTGCTGTTGATCTCTGGCTTGTGAAATTCTCTCTGTTTTTAACTGAACAACTTCTTTCTGTGTGTTTGTGTGTGTGTGATGCTTTTTGTCCACAAAGGGATATTACTCTATGAGTCCCTATGATGATGGCTATGTAAGTTTCATATGTTTTCATCTTTACTCCCTGTCATCGCTCGGGTCCCCACCTCTCGTCCTGCTTGTGCCTCGAAGTGTCTCCTCCACCTCCTCCTGTCTGCCTCCCTCATCCCGTACTTATACATTTCCTTGCCTGCCTTTCTAATCAGTCTATATCCCTCACCATCTTCCTCTGGTCCTTACTACATATGTTGACCTTGTTTAACGGGATGTATGCCTTTGTTGGAAAAATGACAGCTGTTGTCTGGTCACCAGTTCAGCCTGAACGAGGTGTGTCACTTTAACAAGGTGCCTCGTCATTACATTCACTTGTCACCAAGGGTCATTGTTAAGGCACCTTATCGGTGACCAGTCGTCCTCTTTAAGCCAAATATTCTCAGGTTCAGTTTTCTCCCCTCACTGTTTATTTAAAGGTTCAGTTTTTGTGACAACTTAGAAATTGTTATAGAGAACCATAAGGGCCAACACAAGGTGAAACAACTTCTCTCAGGCTCAGGTTGACAGACAGGGTGGATTAAATTACAGTCATTTGAAAAGACAACAAGAACACTTTATAATTGTGGTGGTTTATATCAGGCTATTGGGTTCAACATAAGATAATGTTAAGTACGGTAGTATATTAATGATTTATGGTCCTTTTTACTGTCTTATAACCTAGAGGATGAAGTGCGGCCACCAGGTGGGGATTTTAGACGCTTTCCTGGAAGTGTTATATGTGAACAAAAAGAGCTTTTGCAAAACATATTAAAGTTGATATTAATTAGCTCTTGATTGCTGAGAGCCAGTTGGACATGTTGAATGAACATTTCTGGTAACCTGAATATAATATGTGTGTCCCAGTTGTGTCCTTACCGCATTTATTCTCAAATAGACAAGCAACCGTTCCTCTTATCACATCGTAAAACCATAACTGACCATAATTATCAGATTCTATTATGTATAATGAAGTTTCACAAATCTTTTTCGGCACTCGTGCCAGAGTTTATCAGGCTGAGGAGCATAAAGCTGCATGAGAGCAGGGAGCCGAGCTGTCTACTTAGACAATTACACTAACAATAGGTGGCCTCCCGTGGTCCCCATGGTCATAAAGGAGTAAATAGTGAGAGGACGTGCTTAAGAACTAAGCGGGGTAAAGTCACTTCTTGTGTAAATTGTGCTTTGTCACAGAATTCAGGTCAAGCCTTTGCTTTGTGTCAGTGGCTGAAATCTGAGATGTGACCTTAAAAATCAATGTGTTACCAAAAACTTTAAAAAAAAACTCCTGAAGTTGAACTGATTCATGTTGCATATTTAAGGGATTTTCTTGTTTAAAAAAGCACATATAAAAGATAATAATTCTCTTTCTGCAGTATTTATCTGTGATAAACTTAATTTGGAGACCATGCTGCTGCAGTGTCAGAGATTCCAGGGAAACTCAAACCTTTGTCCCAAGGCATTCTTCAGGGCAGCTACATTTATTTGTAGAGGAAAGAATCCAGGTTTCAGTGTTCTCCTCTTCTTCCATATTACCTGATGCACAGCAAAGAAAAAATGTGTCTAGACCACCCGAGACCTCAACAGACATAGATCGCTGCCCTGACCTTTCACTGCTTCAGGTTGGGTTTCAGTTCTCAAAATTCCTCTTTTAATCCTAAAAAAAAGAGGTAATTAATCGTCTTTCCAGGCGCACACACACACAAACCACTCACCCACCACAATAATATACTCGCCAGCGTTGACTTTTCTCATGAAATAACTACACACAGCTTTGCAGTACGAGTGAACTGAGATGTTACAAAAGAAGGGATCACTGTTTTCCACTAACCCGTCCTATGTGGTAGTTTTAATCTATCAAGTTATCACCTTCTTGTCACTGACTGCATGGGCGATGTTGCCAAACAGTACATAACTGTATACTTGGGGATCCAGCATGTACCAAGAGCATGAACGCATGAAAAAACATAAACACAAATTAATTATTTGACAGAAGCTAACTTGATTGTTTTACATGGAAAACACGACTGGGTGAGTTGAGCTAGCAAAGGGACGTCATGATATAACATGGGTTTTATTTCCCTTTTTTTTTAAGTTCAAAGTGTTAAATGTAGTTTGAAATAATGAAATACTACAATACATTCTGCTCCTCATTGTCCTTCTTATCCATTTCCCACTCTACCTCGCAGGCCTCCTCAATGCTCCGAGCATCCATTGCTCCACAGTAAGTGTGAAAAATTATGTTTTTTTTCTTCTGTATCCAGTTTCCTGATAAAACATGAATGACATGGTTTTTTTTCATGAATGTCCAGGAGACCCAAGGAGGGCCAGATATTCCCCTCCCTTGACTACGAGAGGCTGAAGAAAGACCTGGTTGAAGGTGCAGACAGACTCCAGTCTCTGCTGCTTCAGGCCCTGCGCTGGGTGAGGAGTCAGAATCCGATTTGTCTTACTGCATGTGTCACACATTCACACTCTTTTATCTGTAATATCTTCAACACCTGCTCCTGGTGAAACACTGATGGACAAAATACCGTGCAACCTAGTGGGCGAATGGGGTATGTGTCAGGGAAGACCCCATTAAGGCCTGAATCAGGGGGTTGATCTAGGAAATTTTTCCTCACTTTTTCTTAAAGCAGTGTGAGATAGGGTGCTTTAACATTTTCAAAAGTTTCCTAGGGAATAATTAATGGATCTTAATGGAAAACATTGGCCATGTTTAGTGGAGTGACGTCTCTAAGTGTTTGAAATTTGGTGCAACTTGTTTGAATTGAAAGCCAAAAGTTATTCAGGGTGGATTTAAAAAAAGGGACTTTCAACATGTTTGGGTAGGGGCCCTCTGCAATTAGGGTGACAGGATCACAATCGGCTAGGTTGGCCAAGTATGTCCACACACAAGCAATTTGACTCCAGTTAGACTCGGGGAAGACTTAATGAATGATCCTTGGTCTTTCAAGATAAACAGTATATTATCCACTGAACTACTGGTAGTAACACAAATGCTAGTGTGTTACAGCAGGTGTAGGTGTGATATTGTCCTACTATTATAAAAGGTAGATTCATTAGAGAGTTGTGAGGAGAAGAATGGAATAAGTTAAGGAGAGGAGAGTCACATTCAGTCAGTTTGCGAGTCCAGACTTGATTGTTGTGTTCGTTTCTCCCGTTTGTTTCAGAGGCTGACTCGCTCGCTACATAATGAACAGAGAGAATCCGTGCTTCAGGCCTATATCAGCAATGATCTGCTGGAATGCTACAGCACTAAACAGGTGGGACCTAAAGCTTTTATTCTAATGACATTGCGTGGTGTTTGTCCTATTCTTTATAGTCATATATGTTTTTATGACTACAAATCTCTTTCTTTTAGCAAATTTCTCCTAAATGACTTCGGATCTAAGATGAAGGTTTTCTTGCTATTTAGATGTTTCCTTCACATCTCCAGGTCCAAACTTTATTTCATAACAACTATTATACAACAACAAACTATATTTATGTAGAACTTTTCTTTACATGTTACAAAGTGCTTAAAAGAAAAAGGATGGAAATAACAATTAAAACAAAAGGAAGATATTCTGGTCATAGGGGCATAAAATGAAGTTACATACAAGAAAACACAAAATAAATATTCTTTTAAAAAAGGTCTTAAGAGATTTAAAACAAGTTAAGGATGTTGCCTCTCTGATTTCAATAGGTGAACTGTTCCATAGTTAGGGTGCAACCATCAGAGCCAAAGTAAAAAAATAACTTCTCGTCCACTGACCACATTGTCTAATTAATCCCATGGCTCTAATTTCATGCCGATCTGATCTGGTGAATTGGCACATTTTGTTGTTGCACACAACGAAACGCCACAACGTGTGGGTGACGAGCGAACTGCATATAGCATCTCAGATAGTCACCCATATCCTTCTGGGATACTGTACAAGGGATACTGTATTTTATTACTTTAAACTTTACCCTATGATTTAAAATAACTTAAAAAGGAAAAATGGTATAAACTTGTAAAAACACCGACCATTGGTTATTGTGTGATCCACCAAAGATGCAAGATCAAGCTCTTTCAAATTCAGAAATTAACATTTCCTAGAAAATAAAATGTATTTGCTGAAAATGATTATTAACAGAGCACTGAACTCATAGGACATAAAATTGCTTTGACAGTAGTTTACTGCCATGTAAAATATTACAACAATCAATGGTTTGATACATTTCTGAAACAAGTGTTTGCACAGATTTACAGACAGTGACTTTCCTACTCAATGTTTTGACAACTGGTTTACCAAAATATCATTGATCTTAGAATTTAATAAAACATTTTCCAAACCTCAATGGATATTTAAGTCAAAGGTTCCCAGCCACAGATTGAGTCGCATTCTATAGCAAATTGTCCATTTTACTTAAAAAAGGCCAGAATACGAAACATAATACACAAATTTTCACCCTCTCAAAAGGTTTTAAGTAGACTTAGAATCACATGTTCTTTTTCTTACACACTTATTGTTTTTTCCCCTTCACGTTCCCCTCACCTGGCCTTTAGCCCCAGGGCCTGATGTTCAAGATAATCCCTGTAACACAGAGTAACTGATCCTCACCTCACAGATGGGTTTTTGGCCCTCGTCCTTGCCACGTTGCTCCAAGCCACCTCTGAATGATGCTAGAATCATTCACTGCAGAGAGACACAATAACAGTGTTCGACTGTCACTGTCTTGTAATCAAATCACAACCAACCACACAACTTATGTATAAATGTGATCACAGCTTTGCATTAGTTTCAGTAATTTTCCACTTTCCAAATCTCCCTCTATCTGTCATATCAATCAATCAATCAATTAATCAAATTGTATTTGTATAGCCCATATTCACAAATTACATTCATCTCATAGGGCTTTAACAGGGTGTGGCATCCTCTGTCCTTAACCCTCAGCAATAGTGAGGGTATGTCTGCTATAATGTCCTTATGTGGAAAAGGAAGAGTGATTGGCATTTGGCAGAAGATGTGACATTATTGTCTTCAATATATGAATACATTTTTGCTATGTCTTTAAACATTAGACGTCACCTTAAACAACCCCACATTCTGTGTCTCCATAGAAAACCGTGGTCCATCTATTGAGGTCAAAGAACGAGATTGTCCGGCAATACATGGCTCGTCTCATCAATGCATTCGCCTCCCTTGCAGAGGGTAAGTGCTCCGCTGCCATCACATTTGGTCAAGCATCTTTTTTTCTTTTGTAAGATGAGTCATTGTCTGAAATGGATTCATTGGAAGACGTACAGATTCATGGTCTGACCTGGCCGACCTGGCTTCTATCACAAAGCCATTAATGATTCTCTGCAACACAATGTCAGTGGCTGTGGAGGAAATATTGTAAAGAGGCAATGTTGCAAAGACAATTATCATTTGTGCTGAGACACAACTTTAGTTTCTACAGCCAGAAGTTATAATTCAACAACTGTCAACAACAAGGACAAGTTGAATTGGTTGCTCAGGAAACATTTTACACTGTTAAATCCTGGACTCCTTAGAGCTTTATTCCTTCTCAGTAACTAATGGAGGTTGGAATGGGAGAAATATCTGCTTTTGGTTTCGTTCAGGTGATAATTCTAGTGTGTTGTCGAGAGTGCAACCGATTTATCAGTCGGGAAATAAAGATCGTCCGATATGGGCCTTACACAGACATTGGTATAATAAGGAAACTTTTAAATTAGAGAAATAATATTAATCTTAATTCAAAATTAGACATATCTGGTTGTATTTGTAGTTATTTAGGATAAGTTTATAGTTTAACTGAGAAATGTCAAGCTTCAGCTACATGTTTTTATTACGAGGGTTTTTTATGTCTTCTTAACAATTTTTACCTGAATCATTTTACTCCCTAATATTACCACTAGCTTTTCAGTGTTGAGTCATGCTGTTTACTTATATAATATATATAGATATATGTGGTTTTTTTATATTGTGTACTGAAGCGTTAAAATAAACAAGTCTTTGTCCTTCCTTTGGATTATAATCTCATTTTGATGTTTCCAGGTCGGGTCTACCTCTCCCAAATCCCCACTCTTCTGAAACTTCTGATAGAGATTTTCAAGCGGGAGGAGAAAGACTCCCTAGTGAGAGAGATCGTGCTCATTGCCCTGGAGAAACTCACCCTCAGGTAAATTTTTAAATGACCAGTGTTTGTATTGCAGTTTCCTTACATGGTAACCAGTCATCACCTCATCTCAGACTAAGGTAAAAAACCAGTGAGGAAGAAGTCTTAATGAGAAGTTGATATAAATTTAATTTAGTTCACTTAGGGTCCTTTGAAATCCTCTTTTAATTGAATTGCATGTTTGGCTTTTCCTCCAATAAATGGTAAATGTTAATTATGCCATTAGGAACCTTACAGTTTTATCCTGAAATCAAATGCTTTTAAAATCTCTCATGTTAAATTTAAACAGCAAAATGGGTTCATTAAATACTTCGTCTCTCAAAACAAGATGAGACAGAAAATCACACATTTAAAAGAATTAACCTAAATTCTTATTCCGTTAAGGAATGTATCCTTGTTTTAATTCATTTTACGAATATAGGAGAAGATGGTGAATATATTGTGCATAATCATGTCTTTTGTAGGAGGAGTCTGCAGATGGCCATGATTGCAGACAATCTGATTGGCTGGCTGGTGGATGAGCTGCAGGACCCAGACTGCCTGAATGACATTAACCTGGAGTTCAGTGCAGCTTTGCTTATGAACCTGTGTCTACACACAAAAGGTATCTCACTTTAAACTGTATCTCATTTTATGCACACAAGGGAAAGTGCAGGCCAATTAAAGGGGTAGTTAATTATTTGGGGACTGTTGCTTGCATCTGAGTATTTTCCAATCAACCATATTAGACTCCAAGAAATAGAATTAGCTATAAAATGTTCATTTGTGAGATTTAGAGATACTGGACATTTTGTATAGCCTTTTGACAGAGCCAGACTCCTGTTTCCCTTTGTTTCCAGTCGATAGGCTAAGGTAAACTAAGCTAATCAACTTCTGGCTGTAGCCTAACATTAACAATGCCTGAGAGCGGTATCAACAGAAGAGTAAATATGTGTACGATTGGCACAACCTTAATCCAACATCCTATTCTTTATACAGTACTGCAATAGGCCATTACGTCATATAAATCAATTTTATGTCTTTTAAAGCACCATAATAGTCTCTCTATCTAACTCTGATCCTTTTGGAAGATTTTATTACGGGCAGAGAAAAAAGGCCATTATCGTTTAATGCTTGAATGCAAAGCAGAATTTTAGTGTTGTTTTCTCTTAGTTCATATCTACATCTTAGTTCCATTCTTCCCCTTTACTACACATATGCAGTGAACTAAGATATACTCTATTTTTCAGTACTTCCTTTATTTTATCTCTGTTGCCCTGGGCTCTGCTTTCTATAAAATACACAGTGAGATAGTGCATTTCAGGTTTGAGTGGTTTTACTATTTTTACTCACGGAAAGAAAACACTACTCGGCTGGAGGGATTCATTAATTATTAATCTGAGTGAAAGGAGATCATATCTTAAATCAGATTTTCTTGGACGAGCAGGAAAGACATCTGGGTTATTAAATCGAATCGTGTGTGTGTCTGTGTGTGTGTATGTGTGTTGGATGGCTGTGTTTTAACAGGAAAAAAGAAGTGTGCAGAGAACGCCAAGCATGTGCTGAAGGTTCTAACTGACCTCCTCGGACATGAGAACCAAAGGGTGACGCACACATCTCTCATTGTTTGCACATAGATGTGGTGCAACCACCATGTACACAACAGGCACACACATTCACAGAGGGTGTAAAACATGGATATAACAAACAAACACAAGCCTAAAAACCCATTTGCTCACACATGTTGAGACAACAACAGAATTAATGTTTCTACAGGATTCACAGAATACACACAAAAACATCAACTGTTTCCCCTGTAGCATTGTGGAATGCATATGTCTATAACACTCTCTAGACCATAAAGATAGATGTCGCTTTGCCTTCCTCAGATTCAACAATATGTGAACGGAGCCCTGTACAGCATCCTGTCCATTCCCTCCTTGAGACAGGCAGCCAGAGAGATGGTGAGATAACACAGGAACAGACGCAGATTGTGTTTGTCTTCCCGCATGTCATCACACAGCCGGTGTTTGGGGGGGAAACAACAGGTGTTCACAGTCATACAGTCAACGTACCCTGACACCGCTTGGTTTTTACTTGTGGTCAATCAAAATGGACTCACTCGCATGATTTACAGTGATCACGTTTGCCCAGAGGTCAATGTAATCAGAGTGTGTGTTATCTGAACATTCAGTCACTGATCTTTAATTTGGAAGTGAAGTAGAAAACCAGCCCTTGCATTTTGTCTTTTTGACGTGTTTCCCCAACGTGAGCAGAGTGTCGAGGAGATTCTTCGCTGCTACAGCAAAGGGGAGAACCCAGTCCTAAACAGACAGATTGAATACATCATCAAACAACTGAACTCAAGTGAGAGAAGTATACTATTGTATATAAATAAATATATATTTAATGTATTATAATTTACAGTATATGTGCCTTTTTGAATTGTATTGCTATGAAAGGCAGTGAATACAAATTACTGTTTTGGAGAATTCTACTTACTGGTCTCTGTTTATGTTCCAACCAGCTGAGGAAGAGGGGCCAGAATCAGACGACGAAGAGGAAGAGGACGAAAATGATGTAAGTCCACCTCTCAACCCATTAGACACTGATAAGCTGGGGCTTTACACCATCATGTCATACGTCTATTAGTATGTTATTCAGCAGAACCATAGGAAATGTGTTTCCACTGAAAAATCAAAAGATGAGAAAGAGGGACAATTACGGTAAGAGGAATCGCAACAACAAAAGAACACCTCGTATTTGAAACCTGTAGATGGCAATCTCAGCGTGACACAGATATTGGGTGTCACCCACTTGTGTGTGTGTGTCAGTGTTGGGGGTGATGATCCTGGCAGATTAAGTGAGAATGTGGGTTATCAAGATAAGGTACATGGTAGTAAGTTGAAAGAAATGGCTCTCAAGTTGTCCCAGTGGCATAGACCACAATGTTCTCTTGTTGGTACCTTGAGTCGGTGCCAAGCATTGTTTTTGTGTTTAAACAGGTTTGTAGCCTCAATGTAACCTTGTTGGTCAAAGCACCTCAGGGGCTTTAGCGTTTTGGTGTCTAACAATAGGTTTAGAAACAAGCCAGAGGCCGTTGTATTGGCTGGGCTGATTTCTGTGTTAGATTTTATACTGTCAACAAATCTAGATATAAAAAAAATCTAAATAATTGACACTGCTCAAATAAAGATTTATTTTGAGACCTTTTATGTTTCTTATGTTCCCAAAAACACTGAATGTCCCCTGAAAATCACCTCATTTTAACAGCTTTTGATTTTGATTTTATCCTGTGACAGGAGGATATATTGGAGACCTATTGCGACATAGAGGAAGTTCTCCAACCGCAGCCCAGGGAACTGTCTGGAGAGAGTCTGCTCACCACCGAGTACCTGGGAGTAAGTGATCATATATACATATATCCATATATGTGTGTATATGAACTGTATGTACAACTCAACTAAAGATGTCAATGGTAGCTCCACACAGATAATGTTGAACCCTCAATTAACATCAGGAACTCGTAACAGTTTCTGACTAAAGGCTGACGGTCTGCTGACAAACCCGCTGCTCAATACCTGTAAATCAGACAAGGGGAACTGAAAGGGTTTGTACTGGGTTTCATAACACTGCTGCTAAATACTAGCGTGGACGATATCATCAGCATATAAAATGTCTTATATTTCCATCAACCTGAGGAATATTTTGGAATGGTTGTTCTTCGGGGAGTAAATGCATAAATTTTGCATTTGCATTTAATTTTCTCCATTGAACTTTTAGAAAACTGCAAAAAAAGGTAAAGGTACAAAACTGTGTACATAATTATTTTACAGTGAGAAAACCTGGCATCACATAAACCATTCGGTGATTTTCAGACTCTCTTTTCCTCATCTGTAAAAAAAAAGCAGGATGTTCTATTACACCTCAGGATTGTGGGTAATGTAGTACTTCTCCTTGACATCATAAATAAAACATATTAAGTACTTGTGTCCAGCCCATGTCATAGTGCTTTCTCACATCATGATACCGCAGGGTCAAACCTACGCTGCTGCTACGTTACTAATCCTGTGTTTGTTTTGTGTAGATCATGACCAACATGGCTAAAGTGAAGAGGAAATCCATCCCTATGACGCAGCCAAGTGCTGACGAACCACTACAGCGCCCAGTCACACCGAGTTCTCATCGTAATGTCAACGCCGCGTAAGTGAAACACACGCAGAGTTCAACTTAGGCTGCAGCCACTCTAATGCCGCAGACCTTGTTGTCTTTGTTAACAGCGGTTGTGCAGTTAAATTCCACATTTCAGGGTTAGGGTTAGCTTGTATTTGAGTAAATGTGGAGCTCAAACGTTTTTTGCGGATAGAGATCGGGTTAGTTTGAAAATTGTGCTTTCAAACAAAGACCTAGTAGTTAACTGTACAAATTATATTTTGCGTACTCATATCCATAGCGTAATGGATATGACAGCAATGAGGGATCAGTGTCCTACACTTGACCTCGCCAACGAGATAAGACATCAACTCACAGCAGGTTATTGATACACTGGTTTTATAACCTGCTGGCAATATTTATCTTTATTGATTTTTATATTTAAAACATTGAGCTGTTTTCAGACATGCAGATATCACATATAACATACTTAATGATTACGCAAGACTTTGCACGAAAAGTGCAGCATCACAGCACCACAAATTGAGCCAAGTTATTGCACAGGGGAAATGAAAGATCTCACAGGACCTGAGTCATGTTGTTTGTGTGTTTGTGTGTCATGTGTAGTGACTATCGAGTAGGTAGTCCGTGGTGTGGGGTCAGTGGGGACAGTGAAAACTCTCTGAGTCGACAGAAGAGCGAGGATGGAAGCCTTGTGCCCTCCAGGTTCAACTCCAGACCTCCTACGCGCTCCGGCAGTCGCCCCAGCACCTCTGACTCCCTACGTCACAGCATCGGTGGGTAGATCTGGTTCCGCCTTTGCCTCTTGTCCTTCCTCATTTGCTTTTGAGCATAAACCAAATAATGCAGCTATGACCATGTCTAAAAGTGTGGTTGTGGCTGTTCATCAGATGTTTTCAGTCAGATACCTCGCGCTTCCTACACCATGCAGTTAAAATCAGCGGCCTACCGTATTTACTTTACCTTCCACCTGTTGCTTTTTATTTAGTTTGTTTTGGATTTTTTGATGTAATGCCAAGTGTCTATGAGGAACAGAGGGAAACTTCCTCAGAGAGCACAAGGGATAAGGACTCAGCGAAATGGCTTTCCATAAAAACAAATGTCAGCCTGGCATAAAGTTTGTTTTGAGCTGAGGTTAAATTTGAAATCCAACCGATTTGGTATCAATCCAAAATGATGTTCTTATATCTCCCCCCCCTCTCGTTTTCAAAAACACATAACCCTCAGACTCACAGTGTGGCCGGTTGTCCCAGGATTCAGAGCTGGACGGCCCTTACGAAGGACAGGCCACAAAGGGACGCTCCCTGGAGGAACACAATGGAGACTTCTCCAGGTAAAGTGACACACAAACGTTAACCGAGCACACACATACATAATGAGACTGTTTGTGTGGTAATGGCTGAAACCGGTCTAGTCTGCAAGAAGCTACATTTGATTGTAATGTCTTCGAATAGTTTGACAGTGTCGTCCAATGGTTCCCCATCACAGAAGTTGGAAACGGAGGCCTCCTGCTTCACTGTTCAGCAAACACCCACAACTTTGAATATTAAGAGCGAGAAACATCGTAACGGACATCAGCTCAGGGACTGATGCAAATATAAACAAACAACCTATCTCAGCCGAGGCTCCCTTAAAACCCTGAGTGTGTGTGTTAGTGTGTTAGTGTGTTATTGTGAGTGTGTGTGTGTGTGTGTGTGTGTGTGTAGACTTGGCAAGAGTGTTGTTTGACACCGATCGGTGACTCAGCACTGCCAAGCTGCTCTGTGAGGCTGTGACATGCGTTTAAACGAGGACCCACAAAGAGACCTATTCAGCAGAACCTACCCCTGTTTCTCCTCTCCTTAAAATCCCAGGAGAACTTGACTACTGAATCCCACCCAGCAGTAATGAGTCCCAGGAAACCACTTCAGTGCCCCCCCCCACCCCTTCCCCCAGGAACGTAAAACACCTCTACAATACAGCCTTGCTGAGTCCGACTCCAGTCGCCTCATTTCACCCCAGTTTGGAGAGATTTGTATAGTGGGAAGACAGGGATTTCAGCATAGTCAGTGATGTTTAGGGGAAGAGAATCTTGGCAACACAGCGAGTTGGCAATGATTGAAGGGGCAGATGTCTATGTTGGCCTTTTGTTTTGAGGTTAATGAACATATTTTGTTCTTTTCTAGCACATTCACTTCCACAGAGTAACACGTTGGGTGTCCAGGCTGGTTTCCATCCAGACGTCACATTTAGAAACCGGAGTCTTGTCACCATGTTGCTCTTGTGGTGTCTGGATTTATGGGACGGAATTGAGTGGTTCAAAGCGATATTTACCTCCACCGAGGAGGATTTGTTTCCCCCCCGTCCATTGGTTTGTTTGTCAGCAGAACAACAGAACGGATTTCCACGAAACTCTGGGGAAGGAGGAAATAGGCCAGGAGAGACCCTATTCAATCTTGGTATTTGTCTTGAAAGGAAAGAATTTGTTTTCTTTTTCTTTACTATTAGGAAATAAAAAGATTTTTGTGACATTTTCATGAATGCTTGATTGAATTTAAGGGAACTGATGAACCATGGCGGAGGTATTTGCTCATTCTAGTGATGGCAATTTAGTTTTGTTTAACACCAAATCTATGGTGGTAACAAGGCTCACTCACACTCAACAGATTCAGAGTGACAGGTACCAAAATGTTTTGTCTCATGGTTATTACCAATTCTCAGTCTCTGTTCATTCATCTCAAGATATGTTGGATTTGACAGTTGTTACTGTTTTACTGTAACAATAAAGGTTTAGCACACACTGTAGGTTGATCACTGATTAAAAAGGAAAATTTTTCTTCTATTTTTTTTTGCCAAACTTAAGTACAAAGAGCACTCAGGCGCACCTTAGTAAATATTATTTATAGGGAATCGCAAAAGAACAAACATCGGACTCTTGAAAGTTGGACCTTTGTTAATCTGTTTTGATTTGAGGTTATGTATTCAGCCATGTCAGTTTCCTGGTTGGTTGGTATTTAAGCAAGATTACACAGATGGATTACCACTAACTAACCAGCTCCCACCAACTTGGTGGAAGGATAGGCATCATTACGAGATGTGTCTTTTTGCGATTTCTCCGGGAATAATTCCGGACCTTGATGAAAATCATTTTGGTATATTTAGGGAACTGTTTGATTTCTGTAAGTGTGTCCAAATCGGTGCAGCCTGTTTGAATTTAAGGGAACTATCGGTCATAGGTGGAGGTCTGCGATCTACTTATTTGAAAACTTAAACACATCATATGAATTTACAATATTATAGAAATGCCACATATATGAATGCCGCACCTACAGAATGTTGACGACTCTGCTAGTAGCTGCCCCTACTTGGTATTACAGGTCCATCGATATCATAGTCCGGCTCTGGGGCTATTGAGTGAAACAAGAGAAACTGATTGTGTCAAGTGTCAAAAGCAAGAAGCTTGTGCAAGAGCTGTGTTGTACCCAGGGCGTCAATGACCTCTGTGCTGTGACACCGTCTGTGGAATCAGATCTGCAGAAATGTGAGCTGTAAAAGTTATAAAGCCTAAATCCTAATTTATCTCCTCTCTATCTTACTCCTCTTTATCTGTCAACAGTGAAAGTTTTAACACCGGGTTTACAAGCAGGCACGAAATTCCCCGGTCAAGCACGGAGGGCGGCCTGAAGAGCGCTCAGCGGCATCCAGACCTGGCCCCTCAGTTTCCCCAGCCAGGAACCACCAGCTCAGCAGAAGGAGGCGGACCGCACAGTGGAAGTAAGTGAGGCCTGCCCTGGCGAATATCGGCTCCAGTTGATTTCTTTGTCTGACGCTCACACTTCTTTTTTGCAGAAGTCAAGTTAGCTAAGAAACTCCCAGTTGTAATCGAAGATGAGCTAGGCAGAGTCGGCATGAGAAGGTTTTCTGTAACTGCCCATCAGGTCCCCTGTCACATTTTAAAGCATGAAACTTGAACTCATCCACCATCAGGTAGACAATGTGAAGCGGATGTGTCTCACCACCTATTTTGCATCCCTGTAATATCCTGATAGTCCTGCTTCCTCGCTACAGTTCTGAATTCAGAAGCAGATCCTCAATAGAACTGACAGAGGATGAATGATGACAGATCCCTTCAGTTTCTGCCCTCCTCACTACTTTGACTTTCTCCTTTACAATCCCAGAAGAATATGATACACGCAGCATGATGAGTCACAGAAATGGAGCAGAGACGGACTGTAGATGCAGGAATGGGCATTTTTATGTAGGGTGAGCAGATACGTTGATTGTTCAGCCGGCAGTTTCTTTGTCAGACATCTATGAATCCTGATGGCTCTAAGAAGACCAGGACAAGTTTAAGCTTCAGATATTTGTGGTGGTTATATTCATACGACGTTAGAAAAAGTATCAAAAAAGTTAACGAGAATTCATTTTTAGTCTGTTAAAATCAATTCAAGACACATGGCAACTTCAACCATCACTTGATGCTTGCATTTAGCAAAAAAAATCCTCTTTTGCAAAATATGAAAAGCTAATTTGTTTAGTTTTTTTATCAACAAAGGCACGAGTCAGACCAACATGACCGCGTCTCACATTTATTAGCTGTCAGCTTCCCGTCCTAGACACAGAAGTTGAGCCACTGCAGGGAGGACTGCCTGGTCGGCTGCTCTGGAGCTCTGAGTCGGGTGATAACATCTCCCGATGCTCTCATGCGTCCGAATTGAATTTGATGAGCGATTACCTTCCGGCTCTTTACACTGGCTGCTCTTACCAGAAAGCCTGTAATAGTGGCTAATGGTCACTCCGAGCCACCACATCCTCGTCCTGCGTGCGTTGTACTCTTGAGGTCTGGCAAGTGTCAGGCATCTATTGATTCCTCGGGAAGTCACTTAATTGTTGCTCGGCTCAAAGGGCAATAAGTAGACATGGAAGGCACAACAAACAAAGTCAAATCCACTTTTACTGTGAGCTTCCATAGATTTTATTGGCACGCACCTGTATTTGTTTTTCCTTCGGCTGCTGCATTCTGTGGCCTCTAATTGTGGCCGAGATATAACTTGAAACTGTAAATCAGCCCTTTTTAACCTGTAAAATTAATTTGCATGAGAAATTGAAGTCTCTACATGTGTGGAAAAGAGTTGTATTTATTAAACAAAAAAAAGCTCAGTGGATTCAGTTTTATTTGATGCTGTAGAAAATGTTGGTGAACTCATGCAAACACACTAGTTGGCGGGAAGAGGCCACGCAGTCGCCCATCTGGATAAGCCACTTCATCCTTCAGGCAATGACTGTATTCACACGTACAGCAATGTACCGACTGTTGACATTAGTCTGATTACAATGTTTACATGAGTTTCTAATCTAATATTGTAATCATTTCCCTGTTAACGTGTCACAGAGCGTAGTCTGATTGTGTCTCACATCGACTTAAGAGCCTATTACACTCGAACGGGTTGTCCACTAATGAGAACTACAGTGGTTCAATCCCCAGCTCCTCCATTCCACATGCCGAGGTGTCCTTGGGCAAGACACTGAACCCAAAACTGCACCTGACGACCATGCCGGGATTAGATCAGAGTCGACTCAATCGAGCGCTGTG
The DNA here is from genome assembly GCA_038501795.1 of Pseudopleuronectes americanus. Lineage (NCBI taxonomy): Eukaryota > Metazoa > Chordata > Actinopteri > Pleuronectiformes > Pleuronectidae > Pseudopleuronectes > Pseudopleuronectes americanus. The sequence continues at coordinate 16,555,092 of CM076724.1, forward strand.
TTACACACTGTTTTCTGCTTTTATCTTGTACACAGATATTCACCACAGCACTGATGTAATTAGTAAAGTAAATATGACTTTAAAAGCTAAAAAATCGTTTCTAAGGCACTTGACTGCAGCCTTTGCCGACTGTCAGGCGTCATTATGCGTAATTTGTGTTGCTCGGCGCGGCGTCTCGCTGCAGAGAGGAAACATCTACAGATCATGTTTGGCGAGCACGTCTGCTGTGACTGACAGAGACGCTCCTTTTCCCCGAGGAGAGATAGAGGAGGCGTTTGTGTAGCTGACGGGGGGGGGGCCACCCACGCAGCCAGCACAAACAAGGAGGGGAGCTGCTGCTGCTGCTGCCCTGTCTTGTAGAGAGGATGGAAAGAAAAGGAGAACTGCATTATTTCACCCGAGTCGCGTCAACAACACTGAGCTCACGTGATGACAGCTCCGTGTTGTTTGGAGGTTTAGAAGGTGGAGGACGAGCGGCAGGATCTCTGAGCCCCGTCGCTCTGCTCCTGAGTGATACATGTGATGAGGAAACCAGATTTATATTTTTTCATCAGATATGTAGGGAAGCTTAGAAACTAATTGGAATCAAACCTCCAGGGCACGATTGGGATGTTCAGCAGCTAAACATATAATTTCGAAACAGTTTGCGTATCCATAGACTCCAGAATTCATACTTTTAAGGGCTTTTAACAAAGCAGCAGATCTTTGATGTGGAAAAAAAACAGCATCACATTCGCAAATAATGATTCCAAGATGTGTTTCTTTTAAGATGCCTTAAAAGATATGAGAAAGAAATGATCTTTTCACTGATAAGTTGAAATCTTCACTATCCTGTACCTTCTCTTCTCCTTTAATCCCCACAAATCTCTCCCCCCTGTCCTCCCTCCCTCCCTCCCTCCCCCGCCCCTCTCTTCCTCCAGGCAGCCAGTCAAGCAGGAGGTGAAGAGGGAGCTGTCACCGGGGAGTAGCGCTATCTCCCCGCGAGCATCGGGCTTCCTGTAACACCATACCCCCAGGTCGCGATCAGGGTCAGAGCTACAGAGATGTTCGAGGATCGGGAAACGAGGGTGGAGAAGGAGGAGGAGGAGAAGGAGGAGGAGGAGGAGGGTCTGGAACAATGTGAAGGATTGTGGCTCTGCGTTTTACTCCTCCCTCGTCTTTAGCGCAGACTTCCTTCTGTAACAAAATATGCAGCCGGGCAATAATCACAACCCCCAGCCGTGCAGCACTGTTCACCTTGTAGCCTGAGCTAACCTCCCAGTTCCTGCTCTCCCTCATCCAGCCGGTAGTTGTCACACCTAAATATTCCCACAGTTGGATAACCCTAACCCAATAATGTCACTTGACTGTATAAGAGTTTGGTTTTTGGATGTTTCTAACGACTTATGGATGTTTCAAAATCTTTCTATGACTTTCACAAAGTTGAATTATTTAAGAACAATCTTTTAATCGATTCTACGCCTATGGGGAGGGGGGGAATAAACACCTCATTTGTAAATGTCTCATCTAGATTCTAAAAAGTTATAATCATCTGATGTTCTGTATGAATTGACTGTGATGAAAACATATCCATCCACTTGTATAGATAAATGCAGCAGCTTTACTTCAACTGTAAAACATATCATATCAGGGTAGCTCCTGTTTAATTTATGCTCCGGAAATGTTTACAGAACGAGATCAGGTCCTCACATATCTTGTCAGGCTAGTGCATATTTTTAAATGATAATAGAAACGGCTTGTTATTGTTGATATACAGAAAACTACCATCTATACGACATCTGACGAGAAACTTGAAATAATGTAAATGTCCTAAATCCAGGTTTGCTGGTGTCTTGATGTATATGTATGTGAACTACTGCATGTCTTTGTGCATTTGCATTGAAAGAAACAGATTTTGCTATGTTGTCGGTGGTTTTTAATAAATGTGTCATGTCACCTCAGTTCAGATGTGTGTGTCTATATACATTACATATATGATATCTTATACAAACACTCAGTAACATGTGTAGAAGCAGCCTTTGATCTGTCTCGCAGCTTCCATCTGCAGCTCAGTCATAAATCACCTTCGTCTATATGATCCCTGTCAGAGAGTCGTTGACATGTTTGTCCTCCTCTGCCTGGAGGAACAAACCAACTCCCCTCACCGAGGCGTCTCTCAGCAGGAGGACGTCTGCTCTCGTGTTGTGAGTTGTAAACTGAAAGCTACAGCACCCCGGGCCACCTCACTGAGGCGTTTCTGCCTCATGCTTCCGCTCTGTTTGCTCCTGCACTGTGGTGCGTGGTGGAGTGGCAGCTCTGACAGAGAGTGGACGTGGCACTGGGTTACAACAGGGCGACCTGATACAGGTATATGGGTTTTATTTGGGATGCCACAGCAGAAGAAACAAAGCCCTTCTCTGTTCTAAAATCCTGAATCTGTGACAAGACTTAAGTCATGTAATGTGTGGATGTAGGATGTGGTGTGTGTGTGTGTGTGTGTGTGTGTGTGTGTGTGTGTGCGTGTGTGTGCTCTTGTACAGCTCTCTTTGTGAGGACCAGTTTGGGAAAGTAAGGACTTTTCAGGCAGTCCTCACTTGTGTGACCCCCCCTTTAATGGACTGTTTGGGGGATGAAGACTTGGTTTTAGAGTTAGATAAGTTAGGTTAAGGGTTAGGGTTACGCATTTAGTTTGGATGGTTAGGTTTAGGGGCTAGGGAATGCATAATGCCGATGAGTGTCCCCCACTAAGATAGCTGTACAAATCCCTGTTGTGGATGTCAGAGAGGTCAGACACAGCGAGTGGAAGTGGTGCGTCAGATGTAGTTTGTTTTTGTTGGAAACAGCCAGCGTGGTGAAGAAGCAGGTTGGACTGAACAACAGGATGGAGCAGAATAATGTGGTTCAAAAAAAATGTCGGAACACCCAATTTTGCATTGTTAAAAAACAATCCGCCCCCTTTGTGTGTGATACCTGTCCCAGTGTTTGTTGTAACTTCAGTGCTGACCCTCGTATCAACTCTCTGGTGTAAATAATGACTTACCAGGACACGTGAATAGAACAGAGCCGTTGTTACTGTAAATGTGCTTTTATTCGTCTACTAGAACACGTCTAAATATTCACTTTGAAAAGGGGTAGTTCGCTAAAAGAGTGTTTCACGAGGCCCCCGTCCAGCTCACTTCCTGTGATCATGAAGTTCGCACCAACTTTTTTAACACCAATGACTCCTCCCCCCCCTCCCCTGCAGCGAGGAGCAGCACAATGCGAGGAAACGGGCTGCACATGAAACACTGACGCACATGCAGCCAGGTGGCCGTGTAACCCCTCCGAGCTGGTCCTGTCCAACTAACTCTGTGACAGGGAGGAAAATGCTGCTCGCTATCAAAACACGAGTGTGGATAAAGACTGGGCCACGGAGATATGTGACATTTCTAACTGTTCATGTGGCTTTTATCAGACGGATGATTCAGACTGTATCCGCCCCTCTCTGTCTTTTTAAAAACTCCCTCGAGAGGAGCTGTAAAACGTGACATTCTTCAGAGGCCTTAGAGGTGCATTGTCTAAGATTATTTAGGTTTAAATGGATCTATTGACAGAAATTCAATATTAAATAATTCTAGTGATGTGTTCTAGAATTGTCCCTTTATGTTTAAATTCCTTATATTTACAACAGGGCGGGTCCATATGGAGGCAGCCATGTTTGTTGTAGTAGCACCCTTTGAGTTTTTATGAAAACTGAAGGTTACCACAGGTTCTCTGTCATCATTTGAAGCTCAGGGTGATGTGAGGGGTGTTCAGCTGCAATATGACACTCCACCACTTTATGTCACTATATTCTACAAACAGCAACTTTAAGGTGGGTTTGCCATATCACTTTATTTTGAGAACCCCATCTTGAAAAGGGCTCCTGACAAAAACCCAAACTAGGTGCTAAACTGAACCAACTGCAAAAAGGATTAAGAGCAACAAGGGGTTAAAGGAGGTCCTCTGAAGTTAATTGAACTCTTATTGTTTATCGAAATATACCACATACACTTATTGACATACACCGCATACATTCCTTATACCTTATTATTACACTCAGCAGAACAGTCAACACTTTATATCACACACAGATAATGAGCAGACCTTGGCCAAACCATCTCCCCCACAACACACTAACGCAGCTGCACTGACACAGGAACATTATGACCTCTGGTAACCCACGACAACGGATTGCACGTACGCCATCTTCATCACGCGACATTTCCAAGAGGATGGGGCACTGCCCCATTTAGTTTTGACCAATCCAAGAAGAACCCCTGTCACGCCCAGTATATCGCCCAGTATATCAATATAAAACGTATGTGCGCACTCTGTTTAAGCGCCTTTTCTCCTGTGCAGCCTGCTGCGTAGAATTAGAGGCCCATGCATGTTCAATTGCTGGACACCGCGTTTTCCTGACCTGTGACCTCTGAATAAACTTGCTTAACTTTAACTTGAGAACGACGACTCCTGCCTTTGATTTCCAACCGCAACATGTTCATCAATCCAACCCCAAATCTAATTCTGCTTTTTAAAACCTGGGTCTCATCCATGATTTCACACACATATTTCACAGATAAGATCCCGGGAAATACCTCGGCCTTGTTGGTTGGTTTGTTTGTCAGCAGCATTACACAAAACGTACAGATTTCCTCACAACTTGGTGGCTTGATAGAATTGAAGGTGACTGTTGGGCCTTGATGGAGGTGTTGGCTCTACCCTGCACCACATCTCTACGATTTATCTGCTGAGACAAAAGCGTCCTCCGAGGAGTCCCAAGTGTCAACAGGATCACCCACACGCTCCTCAGATGTGTTTATCTGTAGGCAGCCATGTGGTCAACTGATAAAATTTGACGCCAACCACGAGGAAACAGTGTCTCCGTCTCCGTCTCCTGAACCTCCTGTTTCCTCCCGACCGGTCCTTTTGAACATAGGCACCGAAATGACCCCCACAGTTGACCTTTGGTTGTAAACACTTGAAGTTGTGGGACTTTTCCTTTGCCCTGCTGTTTTGGTTGGTGCCCTAAACTAAGTTAAAGACACTGGTTAAAAATCAACATCATTACATATTGATGGAGGACATTCTTGTCAAAGGTTTGGATGATTTCAAAAAGAGGCCACTCAATAAACAGAGCCAAATCTAAAGCATATTTGCAATTGGCCTTTTACTTTTTTTGACCTTCTCAGGAATTTCCTCGCAAACTGCCCATTAACCTTTGAAGCGAATACGGCTGCACCTTTTCTCTATGTACACCAGTGCAAATAGTGGGTTAATGTTTTGTGGGACATGCTAAATGCCAGTCAGAGGCTGTTTATTCAGATATGACCGATACTAATAATAGTTGATTAATAAATCAGCCTGTCAACGAGCCGCGTAATTCACCGTCCTGTGGCTTATCTGCACGTAGCTCGAGGGACCAACTGTGGACAACACAGGCTTCTCTGGAAATGACAGTTCACTCATTTGCTTGTTCTGGAGCTTTTCACCTCATCTGCTGGATTTGGCTCAAAGCTGTGGATGTTCAAAGGTTCTACATCGCGAGCAATCGGAGGACGTCTCACTGGAAAGCTCTCGCATGAAAACGCCTGCTGCTCTTTAGGTCCGGGAAGCGAACCAGAGGAGCGTCTGACACAACACCTTGTTAGTCGTCATCCTTGAAGTCTTTTCCTGTCTAAAGCCATAAAAGTCTTTTGTAGAAAAAAAACTCCAAAGATAAAGCATAAAACTCACCTCTGTTATCACCTACTGTAACCGGATGTCCCTGACCTCTGAGCGCCGGGGCCAGTAATTAGCCCGTTACAACTTAGTGCGTCATACCGATGCACAGAAAGACACAACAGTCGGGTTACGTTTCGACTTGACAGTTTGGCTTTGGCAACAGAAGTCGACCAAACCAGCCTCAGCTGATGAACGTCATGAATTATGGTTTAAAGCTCTGGATTTCCCAAAATAGCCTCATTTAATCATTGACATCATTCTTGTGACTCTACCTGTGGTCATTTAACGGGTGTGAATCAGTGATGTATTGGAGTCGGCAACAGCATAGCATAAACCAACAAGGGCCTCTGTGTGTTCAGAAAGCTGTTTACCTATAACACAGCTGACCGGGATGTTGATATCACTCCTCCTTTCTTCTTTGGGCCTTCCCGGAGAGGAGCGTCCTCATTTGACGGCTGAGTGAAAAAAAGAAGATCCCCTCGAGCCACTTTTTTCTACACCGCCAGTAAATTCTTTCATGGTGACTGAGGAGCCGGCACTCAGGGGCCCCTCACTTATCCAACCGGAGGAAGGATGAGCTCATTCATTCCAGTCAAGACAGTTCACGTGAGTGGGACGGACCAAAGGTGTAAATCTCCCTTCAGGTGTGTGGAGCACAACAAGGGGATTAGCGCAGACTTCCGCTGAGCCTGAAGTAGCAGCTACGTTTTTTTTTCTCCATTTCTTATCAACACTCCGACTCCAACTGTAGGTGTGAAGGAGTGAACTGTCGCTGATGGCATAACAGAGGAGAGGCAAATGATGTCACTCCACCTGTAAAGGACAAGATTTCCCCACTCCGCTATAGTTTCCCATCAAACAGTTCTCATTAATCAAAAGTCATAATTGAGATAAGAGAGGATCTTTGGACCTTTGTGTTAAAGCTCTATACATGTTGCAACTAACTCGTTAAAACTCTACAGCTTTTCTTTACTGAAAAAACGCTTCTATGGAGATTTCAGCGTTAAGTATGAAGACTTATTTGTTTAGTTTTGTTATAGATGTTGAATATTAAATAACAAAGATCATATCTGGGGGTTTTTTCATCACAAATATCATGAACAGGGTAAAATGCTTTAAACTCAGACTTCGGTCGAGCGAAGGCAAATTTTAAAGATTCAGCAGGTTGATTTGAACGCAGCCTACTTGGGTCAAACCCTAAACATTCATGACTCTGTGTAATGAAAGTCAAACATTCAAGAGAGGCAGCATCGGCCAAAATAGATTTGTGAGAAGGAGAGTTTGAATTTAAGGTTAAGGGGTATATTGATACTATTTTATAGGTCACTTTGGGCGTAGCAGAATCATGTGTTAATACAAGATTGATATATTTTTCCACAGAAAGACAGGGAGCAACATTTAAAATTTAAAAACTAAACTAAAATGGTGAGCTGAAAGATGCCAAATCGCTCTGCAGAGCTGCAGGACAATGAATGGTGGAATGATGATGATCTGTGGGTGCGTAATGATGACTGAGGTCTTTCCCATGGGATCAATTTGAAATGTAGATACATCGATTATCTGCTTTTTTCAGTCGCAAACCCTGCAATTTGTACAGGAACATAAAACATTACAATCGACAACATTGCAGCAACAGAGGTCACATCCTGACACCATCCTGGCTGTTTCCCCCTGTTCCACATCACCGACGAGATGTAGCCTCACAGACATGAGGGAATGTGATGCGTCCATCACCGCTTCTCTCCTCTGCTGCGGCACTCACAGAGCGAGAATCCACAGAGAGAGAGAGTGTGTGTGTTTGGGGGGGAGGGGGGGAGGAAAAAAACGGGAAAAAACACACGGCCAGCAGGCAACAGGATGCACATGGCCCTGAGAAGGACGGAGGGTTGGATCCAGGAAACGGACAGAGAAGGAGAGGAAGGAGAGATTTTGGACCACAGCTGTGTTAGAAACGAGCACAGGGAGACATTTTGTTGTTCTTTGCGCAGACCAGAAAAAGACGGAAGAACCCAGTTTGACACCAGTTGCGAGGGTTGAGTGCGGTCTGACTGGACGTTAATCTGACTTTCTTTTGATTTTCATTACCTGTAAGCACTTGTGCGTCATGTTCTCAGAATCCATTCATAGCACTATTATGGGCCTTCAAACATATGAAATCCTTTGTCAAACATGGGCTGTGAAAGACTTACAAGCTGATAAAGACCTTGAATGTTTGCTCTGTCACAACTTATTACCACCAGGCCGCCTCAGTGACGTCAGAAATCTACCTTGACCGGACTTGACCGAGTGATATTGAGGGTTTAGTCAATCATTATGATACCATTACTTATTTAGGATTAACTCTGAGGGCCAATAATAAAAGCAGACTAAGCTTATGGAAATTATTTATTACACTTCCTGAAGTTTTGCTTGAGCAAATATAGAGAACTGAGTCTTTTTTTCCAATTCAGACACAAAGTGAGATGCGGTATCAGAGAGGCAGCGAGTACAGCCTGACCCTGAAGTGTTTACTTAAAGTTTGAATATCTTAACACAAAATCATGATAGACCTTTATTTATTAATATATTACTATATTATATATAAAGGCCAAGTTCCATATTAAGACATTTTTACAATTTTGATGCACGATTTGACAAATGTAATGGGAAACCGTATTTCCTGCTTCCCTACTGGCAGCAGGACGACTGGTGTTTCTGGTCACCAACTGATTGTCAGTCATCAAGTGTTCACTTTCGTTTCTTCCATAGTCGTTCAGTTCTGTTCCCCCTGAAAAGAAAGAAGAGGGGAAGAAGCCCCGTGGCTGCACCTTGACTGCTGAGTCAGCAACGTGTGACCATGATGGGTCATTTAACCACATTTCTCATTTCACAACTCAAAACCTGTCTCTCTCTGGCTCTTTGTGTCTGTTATTCATTTATTTATTAAATTTGATAATTTGAGTAAGTTTGTTAACAAAAATAAATATATAAGTTGACAATATCCTACTGTGATCTTTATTTTTTTTCTTTTAATTTCATATATAATTTTTGCGATGTGTGCCCTTTTTTCGGGGTTTGAGCCCCTGCCCCTCAAAATGTCTGTGTACGTGCCTGGACGCAGCATTATGGATACCTTGAAATATATAAAAATGCAAGTTACTATTAGTGAAAGTATTATTGGCCTGTAGTAGTGCTGGTTTGTGTCTCTCTTTCTGAAACTGTCATAGTGCCCTGCAGTAACTGAGCCGCAGCGAGTACAGACCTAATGCAGGACTCAGCTCACAGAAGCCTGAAGCGTCTCCACCGCTGCACTGAGGCTGTTCACCGGCTTTATTCAAAGTTCAGTGAGAACTGTGAGTCCTAGTGTGGATCAGGTCTTGTGTGCTTTGATTCTGTCTCCAAGAGGAAGGGAAACAAACGTTTAATAGATGGTGTATCCTGTTTTTTTTCCATAGATGTAGTTTATACCAAATATGGAGTTCCTTGGGTAAAGTAGTTATTTTATTATTATTATTATACCAATTTTGTGAAATTATATAATTATCATTATCAATATTTTTATCTTTGGACTTTTTTTTACAGTTTATATATAAGCATAATAAATATAGCCTTTAAGATCTCTTGATTTTTTTATCTTTGGACTTTTTTTAACATTTTATATATAGGCATAATATATATATAAAAGCAATTTATATGTATATTATAAGGATATAATACTATAGTTCAATGATGATAAGAGCGTTTATGTAGAAAAACATTAGAAGTTGGAGCAGGCATAGAACACGGATGGTCTCCTCCCTGTTCAGTCGCGTGTCCTCGTCCCGTGCGCGTGCGTGCGTGACTGCGCTTGCGTGCGTGTGTGTGTGTGGTCTGCGGAGGTTTTAAAAGAGGATCTGAGTGAGGGAGTGAGCTCAGTGCTGAAAAGCTCACATCTACATCACACACACAAACACACACACACACACACACACGCCGTCAACACCTCGTTTCGATGGAAAGGATTATCTTTATCATTTTGTCCAGAAGCAGAAGAAACAAAAAGTGAAAGCTCTTTTTTCCACTTTGTCACTTTTATCTCGATCCTCTTCAGAAGGCTGCGATATCTACTGATTGATTGATTCGTTGGTTTGTCGCCTGAGAGCGGGATCGTCGGAGGAAAAGAGAAAATGTAAGTAGTATCTTCTTTTTTATTGTAGATACATGACTTTTTCTAAACGACATGTTCCATCCTCCTTCGTTCAGTGGAGTTTCCATCCGGAGGTTGTGGAGGACAACTCCAGAGCTCAACTGGAAGTCAGTCCTCCAAATGCTGTAATAAGCTTGAAATCAAATGCAAACTAAAGTCTTACAAGAACATCAGTGATTCTTACGATTGTTAAAGCAGATTTGAAACCTCTTAAAGAGAGAACAAGAATTGCATGGGGAAGAATATAAGGCACATTAAGATTTTTTGTCCAATTTCAACTTGCTGTTGAAGATTGCTGTATCCCTAAAAACATTTTTAATAATCAGAAAATGTATATGTTGACATTTTTAGGGTTTTAAAAGCTGCTCTAACTTTGTCTCGAGATGTTTAGAGTAACTGTCCCAGATAAAAGTATTAATTTTAATTAAGATAAGTATTTTTAGAGGCGTCTTGGCCCAACCTGATTTTGGACGTGGATTTACCTTGTTTTGGGTTATTGTGTGTGTGTGTTCAAAGGTAGAGGGGGCCCACCCCCTGGGAGAATCTTCTCTCAGGGGTCGTGACTGAAGACGAGCCCTGGCATGACATGATGGAAATGTGAGAGTTTGAGTTGCAGGAGGCTTTACCTCATTTTTTCCGAGTACATTCCGCGCCTCATCCAGAATTTACAGTGACTGAGTAAAAGTGACAAGCGCTGCTTTATCCGAACGTGTTTAAAAACAAACTCAAGGAACCACATGTTTATCCATAAGGGTAAAAGCAGGACAACTCAGAGGAAGCAACATTTACATGATTAGTTCTTATGTTTGCAATACAAAACCTGCTAACAGAGAGAATGCTGTATCATAGACCTATAAGATCTTTATGACTTTCAACACATCATACAGAAAGAATTCAAATTATATGAGCAGAGATTAAACTCTAAGGGATCATTTGGAAAGTTCTGGCTGTTTGCTCCTAAATATAATTCCAATTCAATAAATCATATACTTTTAGTGACTTTTAGGAATGTATTGTGTGGATTTGAATTTCCTCCACAAAGTGCAACATGAAATGAATCATAAAATTACATTGTTCACGCTTTCCGTCTACCCGGAGGCATCTGTGGGAGATATTTGTGCCTAACCCTAACCCTATGTATCCGACTGACCTCTGTGATCCTTGTCTCCCCCCAGGTTCAATAACAGGGATCGCTGGAGGGTCTACAAGAGGGTGAGCCTCGTGTTTTTCCTGGCTGCGGTGGCGCTGACGGTCGTCCAGCGGGGGAGCATCAACATCGGGGCACCCTTCGAACTCCAGAGGCAGGCTCGCATGGAGGGAGTGGAGCCCGACGGTGCAGTGGAGGAGAGGCTGGACTCGTCCCTGGGGAGGAAAAACTTCTGGAAAGCTAATAAACGCCCCCCACAGCCCAAAGCCCGCAGGACCACACGGAACCAACCGACAATCACTGCAAACTGGGATATAACCAGCTCCAACTGCAGCGCTAACCACAACCTCTCCGGCCAGGACTGGTTCAGGGGCCTGGACGACAATTTCAAGCAGTTCATGCTTTATCGACACTGCCGCTACTTTCCAATGGTCCACAACCACCCAGAGAAGTGTGGAGGGGAGACTTATTTGCTCATGGTCATTAAATCAGTGGCCACCCAGCATGACCGCAGGGAGGTCATTCGAAAAACCTGGGGCAAGCAGCAGGTGGTGGACGGCAAGAGGATAAAGACCCTCTTCCTTCTCGGTAAACCCTCCAACGAGGCAGAGCGGGCGAACCATCAGAAGCTGGTGGAGTATGAGAACAAAATCTACGGGGATATCCTCCAATGGGATTTCCTGGATAGCTTCTTCAACCTCACACTGAAAGAGACTCACTTCCTCAAGTGGTTCCACACGTACTGTCCCGGTGTGCGCTACGTCTTCAAAGGGGACGACGACGTGTTCGTCAGCCTGGACAACATCATCGAGTACCTGGAGAGCAGCAACCATGACAGTGACCTGTTTGTGGGGCACGTGATTGTGAATGCGAGGCCCATACGTAATAAAGACAGCAAATACTACATACCCCAGGCTCTGTATAATAAGCCACTATACCCTCCGTATGCAGGCGGAGGAGGTTTTCTGATGGATGGGAACCTGGCGAGGAGGCTGTACCCGGTCGCTGAAACCCTGGAGCTGTACCCCATCGACGATGTCTTTCTGGGCATGTGTCTGGAGGTGCTTCGGGTCACTCCCATAAAACACAGTGCCTTTAAGACGTTTGGATTGGTTAGGAATAAGAACAGTAAGATGAACCGAGAACCCTGTTTCTTTAAGAGCATGATTGTGGTGCACAAGCTGCTCCCATCAGACCTCATGCACATGTGGAAACTGGTGAACGGGGACCTGGTCTGCTCACAGAAGGTGAGGATCCTATAGCTGAACGAGAACACCAGGTGAGGACAGCAGAGGCAATGCTGAGCTGCACCTGGGTGGAAACTGAAGGGAAGTGCGGTGGAGGGCTGGAGGGAAACTTCCCAGTAAACTCTCCTTTGTGTGGAGAGGGACCAGTAAAACAGTAGATTTGACTGTTTCCGGACAGTAATGTCATTTTTAAAAGTCAAGTAAATTATAGATTTTTTTTTAAAAGACTGACCTAGAATTGTGTATTTATATTGGCATTTTAAAAAAAACGCTCACTGTCCGTATGGACATTTTTGGATTTTGGTTCATCTTTGGTTTCCTTTTTTTATTGAAATAACCATTATAGCTTTATCTGCAAATACATGACACGTTCCTCCTGAACATTTTTAATCAGTTTTCATATGGCAGAGGCCCTTCGCTCAATTGTTTGGTATGTGACTGTCTTGATCTGGACAACTTCTACTCCTAAAGGCTTCTACTGGAAATGTGTAAACCTGTTACATGTGTGCTGTCTGTGCATTTGAATGTGCTGATATACTTGACATGGAGTCTTTAGGGGTTTTGCAATGACACTGTGAACTAAAACTACTGCTGGTACGAGCATATGACATGTTAATTTAATCAGCGTCCCCGCCCTCCCCCCAGTTAAAGGGGGCATGCGTGGAGGTTTCTTATGTTTAATTTAAAAGCATATTAATAATTATTGTAGTGGGGATGATCATGTCTGGGTGATGTAAATATGTGTATAAAACAATCTAAATGTATAGAGAATGTCACTTGTAAATAAACAACTTGACAAACTTTTCCATTCGTGATTGGCTGTTTCTGTGTTGAGCCTTATCAGCATTGAACATCTATGTGAAAATCCATAACAGGTCACTCAACAATAGTGGCCAGTGTTGACATAGGGGTATCAGTTACGCAACTTAACAGCAAAGAAAGCAGGTACAAACAACCACGACATTATGGTGCACTCAAAACTGCCCAATATATAAAATTTCAATTTGAACCTTGATTCTGGAACTATGGGAGCTTTTGATTTCACCCGTGGTCTATTTGGTATTTGTCTTCAGAGTGCGTGACATTTCACACTGTTTAAGTAAAGCGTCCCTGCCGAATATTGTGCGTCTTTTCAACCTGGCAGGACTGTTGAGACTAACAACACCAGGTAACAGGGGGGATATTGTTCCGAGCTCCGAGTTGGCCCAAAAAGACAAAGAGGGCAACGCAAAACAAAAACGTTCCTGTTGTTCCTCACAAATCTGTCCCAGGACAGACAAGAAAGCACATAGAGAAACAGGATCTGGTCTGTATTGTGTTTCATGTGCGGTGCACTCGGCAACACAGAAGCACAGCTTAAGAAGGTTTATCTCTTTCAACAGTCCTCTGTGCCCAACACGAAGTACAGTGATATGGAGATTAAACTTATCCAGAACAGGAGCTGAATCATCTCCATTTTGTGCACTGATCAAAGTGGTTTATGCGACTTGATCATCTGAGAAGAACAAAACACAATGGGAGGGAGATCTTTTATTCACAGCTTTCAAACTCATTGGTTCTCATGTAACCTTTTCACGGTAGCCATTTTGACATGAAACAGTTGGTAAACATGTGTTACTGATCACAGTGGAGGACTAACCAGACAAACCTTCACGGAGGATTTCCCGTTTGCATCCCCCGCATGAGGACGATGTACCCGTTGGATCCTTTGTCACTCCAGGGATGGAAGGACGCATTTGCCAGCTGCATTGCTGAGGCCTTTGAAATGAAATGGGACGGCCATGTCGCACCACTGTGACGCCATCAGTCTTCCAATGCAGCCTCTGAAGTGTTCCGCCCACACAGCTAACAACTGGGGTTTAACCTAAATAGAGAGGAAGCTATTGAGGTGATTGGCAACACCTGTTTCATGTCAAAATGGCTGGTGGTGACAAAGGTCTAGTTCCTGTGTTGTCTGGGTTTCAATGGGGTGGGTGCAGTTACTGGCAAAGCAAGGGGAGTAAATTGAGGTGTCAAGTATGTCATGGGAAGATGTGAATTCTTCTACTGGTTCACATTCGAAGAAAAGAATCTAGTCAAAGATGTTACCGCGTGAGAAAGTGTGTTGCAACTTGAATTTAATACATTCACATCAGATATGATGTTGCAAACACAGAGGTTGTAAAATTAGTGTGTTGCCATTGATCTTTGATACACGTTGATGACTATGTATCAATGTGTATCAGAGTACATTCATAGCTGATAAGCCCAATAAGCTGTACTTCCATATTAATAGGTCAAGGGAACCCCATGTCTTTCAGGTTGTCAGTACATTACTCAATGCTTCTTGATGATTTAAGGAGTGACAGACGAAAAAATGAAGAAAACTAAGATCAGCTGGCGAAAAAGCAGTGACGCACATACAGAAGACACAACTGAAGATGTCAAGAGGTCTTGAGATGATAAGACAACGATAGCTGTGTGTTGTAAAGTAAATCTCGCAATCTCAACAAAGGTGAAGTCAAGTAGGGGAGTAGGTTTCCAGTAAATTAAAGTAAGTCAATGTGATATCTCGTGAGTCATCTGTGTGTGTTCCTGTGAGGCTACCCTGGACAAATAAAGATTAAAAAAGGTACATTAGGAGGTAGAAGTTTTATAGTAGGAAGTCATCGGTTTAATGGCCATTGGTACAGTGTGTACTGTATGAGTCTCTGGGATTCAGGGTCGTTAACAGATGAAAGAAAAAGTTTCATCAACCTCCTCAAAGCTCCGGAGACCAAGAAGAGGTGCATAAATTCTCAATGAAGATAACAACTCACAATTCGAGCCCTTCCTTTGTGTAACACATGAGCTTTGAACAGTGGTACTGAATTTTGTGCGAGTACATACTCCGCTTTCCAACTTGCCGAGAAAACCAGGAGCTGTGGATTTGTTGACACCATTGGAAGGAAGCTTTTGATGTCAGTCTGGTCAATGGATCAGCTGGAAGGGACTGTAAGCTTTCACACTAATCTTTGAGTTTCCTCCAAGGTATCAGGAGCTCCATCAATGGGTTGAAGATGAGAACGTTGTTACATGGGTTAAAAAATACATTCCTCAACCTACAGGCTGCTGACGACAGCTTTTTTATAAGCTCAGGCCTCACAGGGCTTCTCATAAAAGCATGTAGTGACAGTTATTACCAATGATTTATAGTTATATCGTAGATTGCGCCTGGCTGCTTTACTTCCATATCACTAGATCTGACACTCAATAAAAACAGCATAGTTTAATGGATGTGCTTCGGAAATACTCCGGCAACTTTGCAGTCAAGCTTAATCTTTTACAGTGTGATAAAGATTTCCTGAAGAGCAAGACATTATCTTCTAAAAGAGCTCACACGCTTGAAAAGGCAATTTACATCCAGAAATCAATTGAAAAACCTGAGACTGAAGAACTTAATATTCATCATAGACATCATGAATAAACAGAGACTGTTTTGCAACTGATACAACAAATGAATTGTGGGGTTGTATCGAGCATACACTAACAGATCTAGAAACCAACTAACTTCCTGTTCCTCTTTTGTCGAACCCTGTTATCTTATTGTGTATGCAAACAGGAAAACCACTGTAAACATAATGTTAGTTTACCAAATGTGATGCATATTTGCTCTAATCAGTTCTAATGTGGCTCTGTAGCTATTTGAAAGACATGTTTGATTTCCCTCATGTGAATTATGAGATGTAAGTGATCAAAATGTTGTTGTCCCAACTTAGCACAGTGTGTTCTGTATTAACTTTCAGGAAATAGATCATTATTTGTTCATCAGCTCAGCAAATAAACACAGCACACAGCACACACCCTGTCTCCCTTCATCACATCGGAAAACAGACCAAGCCAATGTGACTTCACAGTACATCTGTGCTACGGCTCACCGTTTGCTGGACAAATCTGAGCATTTTAGACCAGCCACTACACAAACATGATAAAGTATCTGGCTCTGTCCTCTTCACAAGGCCTACATATATAGCTCTTGAATAACAAGAGTAAACTAGAGAGCAAACAGTGAAACACCCTGGCATTGTTTCTTGTATTGTGCTGAGAAAGCCTGATCCTGATTTAATTATTTTGAATTTACAGATTCTGTCACTGGCTGCATCTGGATTTGCTCAGCTGGATAACACAGCTCTACAGCTCACCCCTGTGGCTGTGCATGTTGAAGCAGAAGACAGAAGAAAAGCCACCACACAAGTGTCGTTGTGGTGCAATGACAAACGACAGCATGACCTCTGTCACTGTTCAAGTCACCAGGCGACTCTAATCTAAACAGAGGTAATCAGTGGTGCCATCATCAGGGCCTCCAGTGCAGTTACCTTCACAGACAAAGGGCCCTGTTGAGAGATAACAGCAGACTGACGCCCACTGTGTGGTGTGGTCCCTGACATGTGCTCCTCTTACCAGTGAGGATTCAAAGTGTTAGTGTGTTGGCAAACAGACCCAGTCAATTCTACAGCATTCAACATACTTTGTTTATTCTGAATCTGACCTTAAAATGTGTTGACAGGGTTGTTGCAATGAGCATAGTCTAATTATATGAGGTGTAGTTTTCTTTTAAAAGGTATCACTGAAGCACAAGTTCTGCATTTGGGGAAATTAACAGCAAAGAGGAACTAGAAAGACACAACAGTGCATATCTCCGCCCAAACCACATTTAAATTCACTAGACCTGGATTTTCACATGGCTTCACAAACCAAAGAGTACACTCACATCAGCCTTTTTTATGTGCCAGACATTCTACCTTTCACCTGTATCCATTAATTATTATTAGAGAAATGTTCAAAGTGGAACAATCTTCCTGGATTGGCACAAAATGAACAGTTCTTCCTTAGATTGTCTCAACTATCTAACCAATTGAATGAAGATCAGTTCTTACTGAAATTGGTCTTCTAAAAAAAACCATGACAAAACCTTAGCTGAAGAAATGAGGTCATGTCTGACCTTTAGGGGCATATTTACATATAGGAGCTGCACATGGACCATCATCCTCTCTACTTCAACATGAGGTTAACATGAGTCAAGTGCAAAATGAAAAAAGCCTTAAAGGCTTGTATTTCCAGTTTAAACATTAACCTGCAACCTATTATTTTGTAGTTTAAAAAATTTCCCATTTTTAACAACAGACCCTCAATTTCAGTTATGTGGATAGCCTCAGAAATGAGAGGTTCTCCTCCAATAAAGTCGAAGACAACCCATATCAGGGTAGCCTGGTTGCAATGACTGGTCCTAGAATGAGGTGGTTAGTGCTGAGCACCCCCTTGTGGGCAAAACCGAAAGTATCTGATTAATTATGAAATCAGAGACTGCCACCTAGTGAACATTGCAAGTTCATCCAATCAGTAGCTTGTATATTTGATAGGCTTAAAGACACGGCCATTCTCGATTAATTCTTTATGGTAGATTTGTTTACAAATGTTAACAGATTTTATAGTTCATCCATTTCCACATAGGTTATTCACAGGTAGAAAAAAAAACCCCTCCAGAAGT
This sequence comes from Pseudopleuronectes americanus, assembly GCA_038501795.1. Classification (NCBI taxonomy): domain Eukaryota; kingdom Metazoa; phylum Chordata; class Actinopteri; order Pleuronectiformes; family Pleuronectidae; genus Pseudopleuronectes; species Pseudopleuronectes americanus. The sequence continues at coordinate 16,572,878 of CM076724.1, forward strand.
GTTGAGGTTGACGCAGATGACAATCTTGACAAAAGCAGAATTGGTTTCAAGGATGTTGTATTGCAGAGGCAGCAAGTAGCTCATTGACGAGTGCAATGACAGACATTTAAAAATCACCACCTACAAGGTTTTATTCAATCACATGAAAATCTTGAGATTCTCTGATGGGAAAAAATTAGTCAATGCACTACAAATATTTTATGTTACATAGATACGGTTCATTCAACCTCTGACTCGGACACGGACTGTGCCCCACCAAACAAACATGACATGAACATCTTTGCCATGTTCTTAAGATCCAACTCTCCAGGCTATCAAAATATGCTTTGCACAATACAGTAAAACGTGGCACCTAACGCAAACTAAAAGACGAAACAAAATAAAAACAAAAACATATGGATACAAGTGTATTTTTTTTACAAAAGGTAAAATGAAATCATACAAACTGTTTAAATTTACACAATGTATCTGACGAAGACTCATCTTTTCACAGCAAACTTGTTTGCCAGACCATTCCGTTTTACTCCTTCGGTAAAGTAAGCTAATAAGGGCGAGAGGTGCAGTTTGCATTTGGGACATTCAGTACTCGCACGTACTACTCGAGTTGAAAAGGTCAAAAGTACCATTCTGGCACACAAGGATGGGGAAAGTTGCAGGATCTAAATAAAGGGCTAAAATGCCCATAAACAGTTAAATATTTATCAATGACGCTTTGTGGAATGTCCAAAAGCTCTGAAAACTGATGAAACCAGAGTCCATTCAAAAAGTAAAATAGACTAATGGCTTAGTCATCAAACTTGATTTTCTTCCCCTGGGGCTTGGCGAATCCACCGCCGCCTCTTCCACCTAAAACAAAAAGAAAACTTAGTTCAACTGCCAGCACAGATATATAACAAGTTATATCAAAGTTTGATGTCATGAAAATTGATTGATTTTAGTAATATTCAGCCCCTTAAACCTATACATGGGTAGTGATCATTGCTCATCAAAATAAGAAATCATACTGCCAACTTATCTACTTTAGTATTAGAGTTCTTTAAAGCAACCATGTCCCTTACCTCCAAATCCACCACGGCCTCCTCTGCCGCCGCCGCCACGGCCGCGATCACCGAATCCACCACGGCCTCCTCTGCCGCCACCACCGCGGCCGCCGAATCCACCACGACCTCCTCTGCCGCCGCCACCGCGACCGCCGAATCCACCTCCTCCGAATCCGCCACCTCCGAATCCACCACCACCTCTGCCTCCACGGAAGCCGCCTTCGCCCTTGGGCCTGGCATAGTCCAGGGTCACACTGCTGCCATCGATCTCACCGCTATCCATTGCCTCCTTGGCAGCCTTGCAGTCGTCTTCATTGTCAAAGTCAACAAAGCCAAAGCTGCAAGTTCAGAAAATTAACACTTGTTAGGGATAAGCTTTTTTTTCCTTTAGCTGCACCAAGGTGTATTGTGTTGATTTTGTTTCACATCAGACATAGGCAACTTCCACTGAGGAAGTTACCGGTTTAACTGTGAGTTTGCTCTACTTCTCAAGCGAATCCACTCTGTCACTCGGGGACAGAGCAGTTTTCACAAGAAGCGTCAACAGTCAGATTAACATGTACGACTCTTCACTTACCATTTAGATGCTCCAGTGTCTCTGTCTGTGACTATCCTGGCTGCGACGGCACCCTCAAACGATTCTTTAAGAGTGTGATCGTTCGTGTCCTCAGAGAGACCCTTGACGAAAAGGGTTTTTGTTGGACCTGGACACAGAAGCAAATCATTTTAATCTACAGATTGTAAAACCTCATTAGACGGCATCAAAAGCAAGCATAGGCATGAATGTCACAGCGATTGAGGATAGAACCGGCAGACGATAACACACACCGGTACCGAAGACATAGCATTGTATTCACTTTTCCTCCGACATTTCACACAGGGGTACTTAACAACCACATGTGTGTCAAGAAATGGAGGGTATGTGGATATATCTACCTAGGTTAAAAACAATCTGTGGTGGTGAAATGGTTTACTCTAATAGGCACACATCACACTATGCTGCAGGTCTTACTATCATCATTTAACATTTTTTTTATCTGATTTGTCCTAGAATTTCAGTATGACACATGTTCAGTTTGACAACTTACCACTGTTTCCTCTGCCACCGTCTCTGCCACCACTGTTCTGGCTGTACTCCAGTCTGATCGACCGGCCTTCGATTTCTGAGTTGTTGAGGTTATCCATTGCGTCCTTGGCTTCTTCTGCGGTTTCAAACTCTACAAAAGCAAAACTAAGAAGAGAGGTCTGCATTAGTTGAAGGTCTACATCTTACAAATAATAATAGACATCTGTTGTTTCAAACAATTTCCCAAATTATATATATATATATATATATATATATATATATATATATATATATATATATATATATATATATATATATATATATATATATCTCTAGTTGTTGGACAGCAGAAATATGCCACACACATATGCAACCAAGGCAAACCCTATATAGTCCCTGAGGTTAATATAATCTGATGCTTACCCTTTGGGTCTGCCATCTTTCTGTGGAATCCTTATGGACACAGCTTTCTCAAATGATGCTTGCAGGACTTCCTCTGTGGCACTGAAGGCAAGATTATTCACGACCAGTGTTTTACTGGAGGCTCCCGTTACTACAGGGAGACAAGGGAGGAGATGACCATTAGCTTCAGTAAGGACAAATCAGTGATCAAGCTAAACAGTACATTTCAGTGCACTTAGGTACCATTAGCATTCATTACCAACTCCCAGAATTATTGATAAATTAATTACATGATTTTTGATTACTCCTGTCTTTGATATACAATGGTATTATTGCTTTATAAAAATGTCCATTTACCTGGTGCCTTGGCTCCTTTCTGGCTCTTGTCTCCAACAAAGTCAACGATGATGGACCTGCCCTGGACGTCAGCTCCCTGGGCCTCTTCCAGCATCTTCTCTGCTTCGGCCTCTGATTTGAACTCGATGTAGGCAATGCTGTTAACAGAAAGTTAAAGATTACTTCTACAAGCAAAAACTAGATTGTGTTTTAATGTAATTTAGTAGTGCAATTTTAAGCAAAAGGTTAATTAGCAGTAGATTGCTTGCTCTTACCCTCTGTTTGAACCATTCTGTCCTGGAGGTAACCTGATATCAACACAATCTGCAAAAACTTCCTTCAGGTCATCAGCTGTTGCCGAGAAGGGAAGGTTCTTCACAAACAGTGTCCGTGAGTCTCTCTCTGTGAGAAATAAGACAATGTCAGAAATGATTTCATAACTTTTATCAACTGCCAAGAATGAATGCCTGAAGTGCACCAGCCCTTAATCAGATGTGCCTAAAACGTTGAAGAGGGTCGCACCTTTCTTTCCTTCCTGTGAGTTCTCTTTGCTGCGGGCCCTGTCCAACTTCAGCTCCTGACCCATGACCTTCTTGCCGTTGAGCTCCAGTGCCTTCTGCATGTCCTCCTCAGTATTAAACTCCACATAGCCAAATTTCCTGGTGAGGCAAGTTATTAACAATTAAGACTCTTACTTGAAAAGGGAAAGAAGATTAATTTCATGCCTTATTAATCTACGCTTCATGGCTGACTTCAGGGATGACAGTGTGAAGCAACCTTACCATAACAGGACAACTATGAACAGTCAGATCAACATAAACTATCAATAGTATTGATCTGTGCATGTATACAACACCCTAGATTAAGTATAAATTACCACCAGAAGTGATTGCTAAACCTTTAGAGGTTTCCTATGCCATTTCTGAATGACTGTAAACATAGATTAAAGCAATGAGAGGCATGAATGTCACAGCGATTGAGGATAGAACCGGCAGACGATAACACACACCGGTACCGAAGACATAGCATTGTAGTCATTTTTCCTCCGTACATTTCACACATGGGTACTTAACCACCACATGTGTGCCAAGAAATGGAGGGTATGTGGATATATCTACCTAGGTTAAAAACAAATAGCAGTGGTAAAATGGTTTACTCTAATAGGCACAGAACACCATGCTGTAGGTCTTACCATCATCAACATTAAAGAAGTTTCCTATGCCATTTCTGACCAACTGTAAACACATTAAAGCTCAAGCATGTTTTATTGGTTGCTTACTTGGATCCACCTAACCGCACATCAGCAACATCAAGTTCGTTCTTTTCGAAGAACTTCCTCAGGGCTGCTTTGATCTCGTCAAAATCTTTGTTGGAGTTTAAGTTTCCGATAAACAGACAGAATTCTGAAAAATGAGAGCGAAGTTCAAGTTATTTTCTTTTTGTGGAAGATTCTTTTGATTAAATCAATTGTCTGATATTCAGAATAATAAGGTGACATCACAATTCAGTATTAAGTCCCTTGTTTGTCATCATAAAATGTTGAAATTTGATTGCGGGGGCAGGTAGCACCCTTACCTTCTCCTTCTGCCTTAGCTTTTTTAGCAGGGGGTGTGTCCTTTTTGCTATCTGCCTTCCTCTTTCCAGACGCCACTGGGGTTTCTGTGGAATTATCATAATTAAAATCATGCACAATGGTTGAAATCATTTGACAAAAGTGATTATCTAAAATATGTGCAGTTGAGTTTTCAAATTAAACCCCCAAAACTTGTCAACGTCGCCATCAAAACATTAAGTAAGGCAATTTCATTTTGGAATAATGATTGACCATCCATCCCGTAGTCTTTCAAATGTAGAATGCCCCGTAGACATTTTTACCCCATCAACAACTCACCCTCTTCATCATCTTCGTCTTCATCGTCATCATCCTCTTCTTCATCATCAGACTCCTCCTTGGCCTTGACCATGCCTGCCTTCTTTCCTTTAGCAGGTGGAGCAGGAGCAGTGTCCATCTCCTCCTCAGAGTCTAAAAACAGACATTTTGACAAAGTCAGACTTCAATCTTTGACATTGCACGTATAACTCCCTCGTTGATATTCATGCGAGGTCCTTACCATCTTCCTCATCATCGTCATCAGATTCCTCCTTAGCAGCAGCCTTTGCTGCGGGTTTGGCAGCTGCTTTGGCTGCCTTCTTGGGAGGTGGGGCCTCCTCTTCCGACTCCTCATCATCGTCATCCTCATCGGACTCTTCAGCCTTTGCTGGGGCCTTGGCAGCAGGTTTAGCCTTTCCTGCCTTTTTGGGTGGTGGGGCCTCTTCTTCTGACTCATCGTCTAAACACAATACACATTGACATTAGTAACTTTAACAAAAAGTACAACATTTCTTCTTTGAGACAAATGTTAAGTGGTAAAGTTTCATTAGGCTACATCAAATCCAAGTGGAGGCATGAATGTCACAGCGATTGAGGATAGAACCGGCAGACGATAACACACACCGGTACCGAAGACATAGCATTGTAGTCACTTTTCCTCCGTACATTTCACACATGGGTACTTAACAACCACATGTGTGCCAAGAAATGGAGGGTATTTAGATACATCTACCTAGGTTTAAAAAAAATCTGGTTTATAATGACATTGCACAAATCACCATGCTGCGGGTCTTACCATCCTCATCAGACTCCTCAGCCTTGGCGGGGGCAGCCTTGGCTTTAGCCGGTGTTGCTTTAGCAGGGGTCTTCTTTGGTGGGGGGGCCTCCTCTTCAGACTCCTCTGTAGAATGAACACAACATTAATCAAAACACTCTGAATGTAATGATTTGCTATTAAAGACATGCAGTTGGACAGTCTACAGTCATAAAACTATCCCCATCCAGAAAACTTAAGCGCCTTTATTTTCACTGACTATGGAAATTGTTGAACGATGCAGGTTAAGTGTTTACAGCACCCCCCTCAGGTCACCTCATTATCACAGGCTACATTTCAGTTAACTCAGGATGCCTTACAAGCAATGAACCAATTCCATACCTGACAAATCTACACTAATGTAGTTCAAGTTAAGTATTTCAACTCTGGTTAAATAAAAAAAATTGCCATGTAATTAATTTAGACATTTGCATGTAATCAATTTCTCACCAGAGTCATCATCATCTTCACTTTCTGCTTTTTTGGCAGTGGTGCCATTTTTCGCTGGTGTGGCTTTAGCTGGAGTTGCTTTCTTCACCACTTTAGCTGGAGCAACCTAATTGAAGAAAGGGGAAAATAGGTCAGGTTACATACATTGAGAAAATCACCCAAAAACCTTTAGCTGGCAAATGTAAATATACCGCACCTCCTCCTCTTCGCTGCTCTCCTCCTCACTTGACTCATCCTCCACATCTTTAGGGGGGTGGAGCGGCCTTCTTCTTCTGGACTCCTTGCTTGGTCGCTGCTGCTGCCTGGAAGGTGAACGAAAAGTCGAAATTAGAATAAGAACAGTCAATGTAACAGCAAAAGCACAAATACGCTTGAGTGTAATCAAGACAATGTAATCCAGGGGGCTAATCAAGCATATTTGCTAACATGGGGGTGGGGAGGGAGGCGACACCATGTGGTACACAGGTAGGAAAAAAGTTTAACTTCAGTTATTTAACACATTTTAATAATTTAAACAATTCTTTATCAAGTATGTTGAGCATGAGCCGAGATGGGCTGGACGCTTGGCGGGTGGATCTGTGGCTGTGATTTGTCCACCGCGTGTGTCACTCGGAGCAGGCGCACAGCCCACGTGGAGCCCAGGAGGTGGGGAAGCTAACGCGTTGTGTAGCTCTGCAGCTGGAAAACGAGCTTTTAAAAAACCCAGAAATGAAGTGAAAAAATGATCTTTGCATTTGTGTATAACGCTTATGTTAAAAACAGATATACGGGACTATATTAAGTGCGCAAACAACTCGACGGAGAGTCGCTTCCGCTCCACGCTGTTGACCACCATGCTAATGCTAACAGTTTACCAACTACGCGTTAGCTAAATTCGTGCCGATCGTGCGTGTTGAGCAGCACCTGGGCCGCGGGATAACAGATCAGATAGTTTGTTTAATTAAAATCCATCAACTGCGTGCGTGGGGGAACTCAACGATTAGGTCCGAGAGCGCGCATGTGTTTGCCATTTTGAGGAGGGCCAGAGAACCGTCTGCTAAAAAGGCACCAACATGGCTGCTCCCCATCGTGAAGAAAACGTCGAGTGCAGAGGGGACATTTCGCCATTTTAAATTTACCCGATCAAAAATACGCACATCTCCCGCATGGGTTAACCGCACATCAAACAACGAGCCGCGCGAGGAGAGGAGACATTTTGTATCTTTCTCACGTTTCGTTTTCCTCTGGCACGCAGCGGCGGAGGAGGCCTCGCGCGAAAACACAGCTTCGTGCATGTCACGGTCCAAACGCCGTTGTGGGTTAAACAGACGGGAAGTGTGTGTGTGCAGTGCGTTCTCTTACCTTTGCCAACTTCACCATGGTGTTGTCGTGTGTTTCTGCCGCACACAATGAACGGGATGTTTGTAGACTGGAAGCGGAGCGTCTATCGCATGCACGTGGTTCGACTGACTCGCTGGGACTTTAGTCAGGAAAGAGAGACGGAGGCGGAGACGCGCTCCTTACTCTCCTGCCCTGCGCGCTCCCGACGTCACCGCCCACTCGACCGCTTCTCGCCCAATCAGCGAGACGGGGGCCGTCTGCGCCGTGCCCGCGCCTCGCCTCCTCAGCTACAGTCGACGAGGGGTTCGAACGCGGCACGAAAACAAAACACGCCTTTGTTAAAGTGCGACGACGAAACGTGTTCGTGAAATAAAAAAAAACACGTTTCACGTGTAAATAACGTCAACGCATCAAAACCACCGACACTCTTAAGATCTTCAAACACACAAAGGAAAGTCTCCATCTTGTCCTGTGTCGTGAAAAATAACAAGACACAGTCTGACTTCATCTCCACGTGGTAGTTAATATCGAACATTATATATTTATTTGAAAAACTACATTTAAAAGCGACTGTGCTTTTATTTGCTGGGTGTTTTCGCAGCACAAAGCGTCTTTATGTCCCGTGCAGCTGTTTGTGTGAACCACGTGGTCTGTGCCATTTGCCGTGAACCACATGTGGCTCTCACCACGTGGAGTAGTACTGCGTTGTAAACTGTGTTGCCCAATAGTAGTGATATAAGTACCTCTTATGAAGTACTTTTCGAATTTTGAATTGCTAGAGTACTTTGACAGAGTAATACAGTGCTGCTGTGTACTTCTATTTATAAAAGGAAAATATTGCACAATATTTAATCAAGATACAATTTTTGATATCAGTCTATGTTAACACATTTTTTCCAAATGAATGACATGTTTCTATTTAGTTTATGTTTTAAGATTATTGCGTGTGAGTGAGAGTCTGTTTTTATGAGCAGAGAATGACAAAACAGTTTACAAATCAGAGGTTGATGTGTTGAACTCACTCACTACAATGCATAAGAATCATAGATATATAGTGAGCCTTTGCTATATAATATAAATAATGTATTGTCAGTGTACGGCAACAAAGAACAAATCAGAGGTGGTACTCCTGAAAAACAAAGCAAATTTATAAAAATAAAAACTTAGAAAAAAACCAATAAGACACAAACAAATACATATGAATACTTTAATCTAAAATGAGGACCCTTTAGTTCCTGCACAGAATGGATATTGCACTTAAAAACAATATGAATTTCATGTAAATATATCATATTACTGAGGTGGTGGAGTTTAGAGTTCTGACGACCCAGTGAAAAAACTGTTTCTTGAGTACATTTGTTTGACTTTTGTTTTACAGCCTTTCTAATTATATCATGGTGCAATCATTAGTGACATTCTTTGATTGCCCAGCCTAAAGGAAAACAATGAAATTGTTCTTTATGTATAGTATTTGGGATAAAGCAGCCGTGTGTGTGTGTGTGAGGTAGAGAGTCCTCCAGCCAGTTTATTCCCAGGGGAAAAGAGCAGCACGTTTGAGTAATTAACCCTCAACACCACACAGAGGCAGCATTGCATTCTACATCCCTCACTTACTTCACAGAGCGCTGGGCAGAGGATTCCATCCCACCTCCACCAGCAGGTCTCTTTGCACATATTACTGGATTCTCCCACAGACATAAGCCCACCAATAGTTTATTATTGTATTGATGTATAATGTTGATAATGATAAAGTGGTGCATATATTAAGTATTTTTCCTGTATTTAAACGTGGTGTTGTTCATTCTTCATCACCCATGCAGGCAGTGTCTGTCTGTATGTCTGTGTTCAATCATAAGTAGACATGTCTGCTGTGAAGATGGGTTGTCCGACTCTGACCTTCTGTTAAAGAAGCTTCTCATGAAACTGCTCAAAAAGATATATGTTATCCTCATCCTCTCATAGTCTTAAAACTTTAGTACTTATCTTTTTTGTGTTTTGTGTGTTTTAATGCAAATTATTACCTTAATAAAGCGATTCTCCTACTCAAACTGCCTCTACACCCTGTCTGCACCTGTTGAATACTGTTACCAGGGATGGAATCAATTGAGTGAATCCAATGAATAGGAAGCAAATGGAGTGGAATAGATTACACGAGGGATTTTAGGTGGGAAGGGACTTTCTTCATCACAGGAAAGTTCACATTTATTTCTACAGATGTAGGTCAATCCTTGGTGGTGTTTCTTAAATGGCCAATATTTATTGCCGTTGTATTTACTTACTCTACATTATGTGGGGTAGTTGGTAGAAATTCCAAAAGGAATAGCTGTATTACATGATTATAATCACGTATCTGACCCCTCATGCGGATCTTCACCAAAATGTAATGGCTTCTTCCCTGACCCATACAAACCTTGAACTTACTGTTAGGCTTTAAACATAATAAGGTAACTGCATCAGCTTTCCATAATGTAACAATTTAGCCCAATTGGTTCAAATAATGATACTCCAGCAACACAAGAAGGGCCATAAAACCTCTGGTGTTTGTTGTGGTGTCCAGGGCAGAGGGGTTCAGTTTCATTCTGGTGTTTTTGTGTTTCTTTTGAATGGTCTTAGAATGGGGAGGTCAGATCTTTAAAGGCCTTTGACCCAATGTTTTGATGAATATTAGAAATATCAGCCTAACAAGCTTGAAGCACTGGTGGGGATTCTTCTCTTCTTCTCAGCTGCTCTTCTCTTCAGCTTGTAAGAAGCTTGAGTGACGGGTGTTATCACGATTGCCCACATTGCTTGTTCTCTGTTCTCTGGATGTTTTATGACCCATGTTCAATGTGTACACCTACTATACGAGGTGTGTGTTGTCTTTGTGTATCTCAGTGTAATTGTAGCCTTTATCGTCACAAGTCTGTAATGAGCAGGTCCAGTGCTGTTGTCCCTCTTTCCCATTGAACCACATCACCTGTTTTTCCTGTGTGTGTAAAATGGGGTTTATTGTCTCATTTTGTCAATGACTGCTTAATTAAAGAAGAAACATGCTGATCCTAATAAATTGCATTTTCATTTAGAAAACCTTGCTGTATTATTATGAAAATTATTCTTTTTTGATTTTTCTTTGACGTGAATAATCCCCAACTGAGTCACTCAACCTGACATGTCATTTTTCTACATAGATTGCTTAATGGTATTTGTATTAATCTGTTTACTTTGGATATCGTTATTGAAGGTTCTACTCAAATAAGAAAACTTTAAGCTGCGGAGGTGTGATGAAGAGGATCCAAGTTCCAAGAGTCTCTGCAACACATCCTGAGAAGCCACAGTGCAGAGAACCTCTTTATCCCTTCTTCCTCATCTTCTGGAGCCACACGACATCACAGACATGTCTGATTTCGAGACTCCGGCCCACTGAATTCCTTACTATACTAAGCTTTATAGTGTGGCTCTCATTCTAGGTCATTGTTTGACTATAAAATGTAATGGTACAATGTTCAATTATAAACTTCATCTGCCTCAGACAGTAGATTATTTTAAAAATGGCTTCAAGGCCTTTCTTTTTGGTGACTTGTGTTAAACTATTAAAAATGATGTCATCCATTCAGCTCCAACTCTCTGAGGTTCAAGTCAAATGTAGAAAAAAGTGATGTAGCTTGGCCTTAACCAGAATAATCCTCTCTGAGTATTGGTTTTGTATACACTCACATAGCCTATATGAGATGCTGTCCCTCAGGTTAGCAATGTTACTGCGACTTGTTCCCATATTGGTGTTGAAACACGCCACAATAACATGTTTTCTCAAATCTGAAGAAGATATAGAATATTAGGATGGTCAGGCTGTACCGTGCAGAATATATTCCATCCGGCCATCTATTATCTATATCGCTTATCCTTTGAGGACAATCTGATATTTGGTGAGAAGCTTCCTGGCTCCTTCAGTTTGCAAACATATTACAGGGCTGACATGTAGAGACGGACAATTATTCACCCTCACATTCACACCTAAAGACAATTTAGAGTCTTCCATTAACCTAACCCCCATTCTGCATGTCTGTGAACTGTGGGATGACTGGAGCATCTGGAGAAAACCCACACAAGCACATCGCATCACCATGCTGCTGCTCCCAGAGAAGGCTCAGATAATAGAATTCACCGGTTCCATTGAAACATAAAACCCTGAGAGGACACATGTAAGTGCACATGGAATGTTCTTTTTATCATTTTTGAAAACATTGACAACTATTTGAGACAAAAGAAAAGTTACAAACAGAATTGACCTGCAGTTTGCGTCCATTTTCAAAATGTTACATAAATAAAACTCATATTTATAAATATCTCTTTTTTATAAACATATAAATAGTTTTTAAAACATAAATACATTTATGCAGGGGAAGATGAAGTACATGAATGTACAGCGGCAGCAGCAACAAATGTACAGCTTTGCAGTTTGTAGTTTTTACACCTTTGCCCGCCATCTTGTCGTATGCGTCTGCAATTTTATCTGTTGACCACTCTGTATGGTATACATACATGTATAGATGTATATATACTGAATACTTATTATGTATAGATTTATATGATGGTTTTGTAGCATTGTCATCTCAGTCTTTGTTTTTATGCTGGTCGTGTTGACTTTCGTACCGAAAATCTGTCACTTGGTGAGTTTGTCTTGGTTTTGTTCGTCAGTTGAGAACAAACTGAACCAAAACTGTCGTCCAGAGATCTGGAGAAAGAGAAGAACAGGGAGAAGTGAGGTTAGACGCAGTTTTCAGATGGTAATACAATCAACACAAGTTCTTTTTCCTTCCGATTTTGTCTCATCTAAGGTCTGTTCACCAGCCTTTGGTCCATCTGAAAATCTCCAAATTTACTTTCTGAGTGTTGCTGAGTTCAAATCGTCCCCCTGACTCTCCTCTGACCAACATGAGTCCGACACAGACTTCCACATGAGTGATACACTGCGGCTCACGGGGGAGGACAGATAGGTGTAAACCGATGAAAAACACTCATACTCATTAAAGTTTAGTCAGGAAATCCCACTCCCCCGTCAGGACTTCACGGCCACAACAAGGCCCCCAGCCACAGGACTGACTATGCGTCACCCACAGCTTCCTCATTACTTTACTTCACCCCCACCAGCGCCTTTTAGTTGTTTATGTCAAAATCCCCTGGTTTCAGTGAAAAGGTTTTCTAGAACGCTCCCGGCCACCACAGGGTGCTGTGCGCATAAAAGTGTGGGGGTCTGCCCGTCTGCATCCCCACTTCCCGCGGCTCTCCCTGTCCCTTCTTTTTTTCTCCTTCAACTTGATTTAACCCTGTAGTTTCTGTGCATGAGCAGCGGGCCATGGTGATGCGCATTTAACACAACAGAGTTCCTAAACACCCGCACTGTTCCTTCATACATCATTCTGCATTAGACTAAGTGGGCTATCCAAATGTCTTACAGGGGGTATCTGTCCAAGGACACACACACACACACACACATACACGCACAAACACAAACACACAAAAGTAAAACGCAGCTTGACCTCATCTCAAGAATCAAATCTTTTGATATGAGGGTGGTTTATGACATATGTCCAAATGTCCTGTGCTTAATGTGATTCCTTCCACCAAGCCGACCTTTGACCCGACCTTTGACACAGTCCAACCACAGTCACAACTCTCCACTTGCTGCACAGTACAATGACACCACTGAGACCTGATTTTCATTCTGAAATGGCTTTAATTTTGGAGGCAGAGCTCAGTGTCCTGAGACGACTTCAAGAAAAATCCTTAATCTCACTGGAACATCTTTCTCCATTTTGTTCTTTAATTTTGCTTTCTCTCTCTTTCCCTCTCGTCCTCCCTCCTTTCTATTGGTCCCTTTTCTTGTGTCTGGAGACCAACACATATACCGTACAGACCAACAGTGTCAACGCCTTCTTCCGTTAATTTTTCCTGTTCTTCATCTTTCTTCTTTTCTTCCATTCATCCCTTCAAGGTACAGGAATCTTGACCAGTGACAAACAGAACATATAAGTTCTCGATCCTTATTTTCCTTCTTTCTTCACTCAAATCCCTCTTCCATTCTTTCTTCTGTCTCATTCTTTTGTACCACCCTTCCCACTCATTCCTTATTCCCATTTTCAAACCATTCATTCATCCATTTCTTGGCATTCTAACTTCCTTTTAGCCCCCATGCTTCTGTTCATATATCAGAATGTCAGGTCGCACTGAAGGCTGGCAGTGTTATGAACTCACCATCACTCTCCTAGCAGCCCATGCCGCTGATGGTCCCTATCCTGTCCATCTTGTGTCCGAAGCAGCCACTCCGCGACGAGGAGCTCCCTTTCTTGTTCCCCGACTTGTGTCTCCTCGGTGCGGGTTGGTCGTTAAGCAGGCGAGCCCACATCCCTCTGGCGCGGGTGTCTATGCGTAAATCTCGCAGTGACCGTAACCGAGAGCTCACAGCATCAAGCCGCCTCTCCCTCTCCTCCGACTCCAGAAAGTCCGCCAGCTCCTCGCCCAGCAAACTTCTAAGAGACTGGAACACAATTTAAAAAAGACATAATGAATAAAATGATGAATCCCTTTGGGCAAATAGGTTGCGCAATGATCTGTGCTTTTGATCAAATGGAAATACGCGCTTTGTGCTTGTTTGAACAGAGCAGTTTGCATAGTGTTAGATTATTTTAAACCTGAACCTGGTGCAGGTTTTACGCACCTCAAAACATCGTGTGCAGTGACCGATTGAGTTTGTTTTGTGCCATTTTACGCACGGGACCGCAGGAGTAACTGATGAGGAATGGCTCTATCTGACCAAAGGACATTTCAATCTTGAGAGTAATTTCTTAAAGCTGTTTATTTCCCCAGATGTGTTTGAACTTTCATTCTAATATGTGCACGGATCAGCTCTGTTACTTCATACATCGCTGTTGCCGTCATTGAAAAGGCACAGGTGCGTGAAAACCCGGCTTCTCTGGTCTGAAAGCTGAAGCATCAACTTGCTGTCATCTCAAACTCTAGTCATGTAACTAAACCCATCATTGAAATACTTAGTTTGAAGTATTTATGTAATTTAGTCGAACCTGTGGACTTTTACGCACAAAACGTTCAGCTTTTGACCCAAATTGGAAAATATCGTGTCCAAGCTGAACCTGAACAGCTCCATCCCAGAAAGTTGCTCATGAAAGTTGCTAAAACCTACATTTTATTTTAATACCTCACTTTTACCAGGCTTTAAATTATTGTATGTCTTAGGCTTGCCACTTTACTTCAATGCGCGACAAAAAAATGCAAAAACTAACAAATGATGCTGGAGAGAAAAAAAACATGGTAACGCTATGTGGATGTCCATCTCTGAAATACGCTCTCTGCAAAGTAAATTCCAAGATTATACCAAAATATCGTGAAAGTTTTAGACTAGAGAAAGTGAGGAAATTGACATAAATCTGGGGAAATGATGCGTAAAAGAAATGGAACCAAGTAACAGCCGCTCACTCCCGACCCAGGTAAATCAGCTAAAAGTGTGAAGCCTCAGTTCTGATTAATAAAACCATAAGAAACTTCTTCTTACCTTCTGCTGCGCCTGAGATAAAGGTTTTGCGCCCATCCTCACTGAAAGCAGCGTGACCATAAGTCCACAAGCTACCAAGTACGACAAGTTCATTCTGACAGGTCTGGTATTCTCTAAGCGATTCCTCTGCGCTGAAGTTCGGAACAGCAGCCAGTCAGCTGTTACAAATAAGAGGCTTCAGTCCGTCCTTTACTCCAAAGCTGCTCAAGTGCTCCTCTAACCCTGTGTATTGGTCCTCAGCCCTTTATAGCCAGCCCATGGTGATGTCATGACAACCTGCGTAATGGTCCTCCTTCCCCGCCAGCCGCTGTTTTCTCTACCTGCCTCTGAGCGCGTCATGCCAGGGATTAATTCAATGATACAAGCTCCGGTCATCGGGTCTTTGGAGGAAACAAGATAGGCTATGAGCGATCAAAACGCACCGTCTCCTATGTGTCGGTTCTCCTCCAACTTTCAGACCTCTGGCTGAGGTTTCAAAGGCTCGGTGCGTAAAGAGCTGAAGAGTGACTTTGGCAGAGACGGGACTCCTGAAGATGCCAGCCGCCTGCCCTGCGAAACATCTGAACAAGTCAGATTCCCTTCTGTGCTAGCGAGGATGACATGTTTTTTTCTTGATGGAGAATATTTCAAATAGTGGAATTAAATAATTTAGCTCATTTTCAATTAGGTTCCAGGAATGCACTATATACGATCACAAAACTTTCTTCAACACACAACTCATAAACCACTAGGTCCCCACAATACTGGATTGTGATGGTTTGTGCCACAGAAGTGAGTCACATTGAGCAAGAAGCCTCATCATAAAGAAATACTAATGTGTCTGGATGGATGATGGAATGAGTTCATCTGGGATTTCTTTCTGGTTTTGTGGATCTTGGGAGTTCTTGCAGTTTGGTTTTCACTGCAGTGAGACCTGCATCACACAATGTGCTAAGTGGAACCGCAGAACAAAACAGACCCACGCTGCAGCTCAGGCTGAGTGTTTTGACTGGGGTCGCCTCAGATGTTTGTGTGCGTGTGTGTGTGTATGTTTCTCTCTATACAGACACCTGCGCACACACACAAAGAAGCATGATTTAAACTAAAGAACACATTATATAAGAGCTCTTTGAAGCCTGGTGTTACAAAATCTTTTAATGACATTTTTTGGTGTCCGAACAAATATCTAAGAAAGCTTTAATTTTAAAGTAAAAGACTAAAGATCCAAAGAGTCTCAACGTTTTTTTAAAAGTCTTTTTATAGCAACACCAAAGCTTCTTGGGTCTCGTGCCACAGTTTGTCATTTCAGGGATGATGGAAGTTTTAGAAAGGTCATTTTCGTAGTACCTGAAATGGAGAGGTTTCACTGCGTAGATGTTTTTTCACAGTGAAACCAAGAGGGTAGAACTCTAAAGACCCACAGTCTGATACAGTGTTCTGTATTACCTTATGACAAGAAGGTGTTTATCTAAGGTATTAATAAAATAATCTCTTTTAATATTATATTATATTACGTATGGGAACTTGAATTTGTCTAATTCTTGCCACATGTATAGCTTCATTTAGAGGAGGAATGTGTAAAAAATAAGTTGCATATTTAAGAACATTCAGGTGAACCCCCCTAACTCAGACTAATCCACTTCTTGATGTGATGATCAGTGTGAGTCGAAGCACACTGTCTTCTTACAGCGGCCACTTTTTGCAGTGTGGGATGATGCCTGGGTGCTGCAGAGCGGAGCTGCAGTCGCAGGCAGCACCGTCTGGGTTGGAACACAGAGTGGCAGTATTTGCTGTGCTGAAAAGAAAATACCCCTTGTATAGTCGCCTGCTTACTGGCTCAGTTCCAGCCTGTAAAAATAAGTCATTGCTCACAGTTGATAACGAGTATATGAAGATTAGGACTCCATAATTGTTTGATAGAAAATCAATAAATCCTTAATGCTCTGATGATGTCATACATATTTCACCGCCACAGTTTGAATGGTATTATCTTGATTATAGAAAGTTTTCTGCATATTCCTTTAATTCAAAGGTGATTTTTGTATGTTGAGGCCAATATACTGAGCTCATTCAATCTGCACATTATCCCTGCCATCTTGCTTTGGTTGAACCCCCAAGGCATGAGTGATGAGGACTATTGTCACCTACTGTCTTCCAAGTTACGATAAGTGTGATCTTATTGAATGTTTTTATGAAAGTGATATTATATTGAAAATCAGGCGAGCATCTTATATTGCATCGTCTCAAAAACTTTCCTTCAATGAATGTGGATAAGTTGATAGGGTTTTAAAATCTATTTATGTCGTTTTTTGGTCTATTTTCTGCTGAGTTGCTCTCGATGGACAAAGATCAGAAACTCATAATGTGCATTGTGACAAAACTACGTATACCTCAATCTGCAACTGTACATTTTCCTGCTATGGAGTCAAATTAACTTGTTCTGCCTCTAGCCCTCGAACCATGTTTCTGCCAAGTTTGGTTTTATGTAGTTATTTGATGCGATAAAAATGGGGTGAAACGCCATGATTGACAGCTGAAACTGACTTGTGAATTGGTCAAGTGGGTGTATAGGCGGAGCCTCGATACCAAAGATTCTTACCAGGATCACTGCTGTGCCAAATGATGTCAAAAGCTCAAGATGGCAAGACGACACCTGAATCCAGGATATTTTAGCTGACATTTTGTAAAACGTGAGGAAGCTGAGAAGTGTCGTACACAATCTAAAATCGTTTAAATTGTGCTGTAGCTCTATATGGAAGCTAGTTTCTCTTTTGTGCAAGAATATGGTTTGTGGACACACATCAAAATCACCATATTACACCCCGGTAGTTACTTACTGACATGCTTACAATATGTTTTCTGGTGAGCTGGGAAAGCTAGATGCAAAAGGCCCAATGAAAGATTCTGACATGTTCACGTGCAGTTTTCCAGACCTGGACTTGCCCTGTCATCGAGAATTCGGCCAAAAATGACAGGCTCCGTGCTCTTTTGCAGCTTTTTGTGGCAGTGCAGTGCTGCGGTGCCAGCTATCATCAGAAGAGATGCTTTTGTTTCCCATACTTAAGGCGAAAGGAAGCCTCATTGACCTCTTTCTAAGAACTAATTGAGGGGTTGTCCCTTTCAGCAACTGCAGCTGGAAAATCTCACTCACACACTGAGGTACCTGTAGTGTAGAGGGAGTAGAGGATGCTGCCTCCGATGGGAGAACAGCTTCATATCTCACTTATTTGTGCAGTAAACTTCACTTTCACAGTGAAAAGCAACGTGGAGCTAGCGAACTCTGCTGACCCCAAGTCTGTGACGAGCATTTCTTTCTAATTGCAAATCCCTTTATTTTGATTTTTAACGAGTGACACATTCTTCCTTAATGCCGCAAGTGTTGTGTCACATGTTTGTCTTTTTTAGGGCAGTTTAACAATGTTACACACTTTTCCCGATGACATCACACGGGTTACTGAGAGCACCTATTTTGCTCTGTCCTTTTGTTTCCTCCCTCGCTCGCTCTGCCCTCGCCGCAACGTCTTATCCGCTTAATTTTCAATAAAACTTTTTTAGCTTTCATGTGGCCGAGAGAAAGAATGAAGCAAGTCGACTGGTTTGCATCAGGCAGCCGTACAAACCAGTGGAGCGGCCGTGTGTTGCAGTAGCCCTCACAGTGAGTGTCTATGGGAGGATTGAGTGTCTTGGTTTCTTCTCTGGGGTTAGTGTAAGACAAACTACAAGGCTGTTACGGTCCTATAAATAACAGTTTTATTGCATGGGGAATTTTAATGCTTTTTACACAAGTGCTCTGAAGGCTTTCTCGTGTGCCAACTATGGACTTGCTTTCAGTGGCGAGGGACAGTTACTCAAGACTCATGTATTCACACATACCAGGGTCATATTGAACTTTGTTCGGGATTTAACGAGCAAACAAATGTTGCATTTGTTTTACTTTGAGTGAACGAAAAGCACAAATTAGATTTTCATGTAAGATTAACAGATACAACTGAGGTTTCGTGCAGTAAAAAACTATTTGACTGGATCTCTCCGGTGCAACACTGGTAGCAAACTTCTAACTTGTGTATATGATGAGCCTAAATTTGGATATGTGTTGTCTGCAGTAAGACTTTGAAGCCACACGCAGACACAGATTCTTTTCGGCTTAGTCTCTCCTTGAAAGGAGATGAAAATTTACATGAAATTTGTATTTTCAAATGGACCATATGTGTTTCACGAACACAAGACCAGTGCTGAGTCACATATCTTGTTTTGTGTTTTTCTCAGTGGACGGATACAACAACCCTCTTATGCACAAATCCTTTTTTTTTGTGCAATTTATCCAATGGAATGGGAAAAAAGAAGACTTGAAACAGTGTAATAACCTTTCAACTGTTTCAAGAAATAAGCACTGGTGTATATGAATTCATGAAATGTGTGAACATATACACAGGATATGTGACATTTACATTTCAATTACTTTCAGATATTGACTGTTTGCGTTTCACACATGAAAACACAGGATGAGTTGTTTTTTTTTGTGTACATCACATCGACTTTCAGAGATTGTCTTGCTGTATTCTCCCACAGGCTCACCCAGACATTTTCTAGACGTTTTACTGGAGAGACGCTGGAAAAAGCTCTACGAAATGTCCTGAGCAAGTTACATTTACTTTCTCAAATACGACCCCCGGAGTCCAGTGTATCTGAAAGAAGCTACAGTGACAGACTTCTTTCTCATCTCACTTTCAGATTTGGTTATCCTCTGTTGCATATAATTGATGATACCACAGATTTCGACCTCCTCTTCTTTCCCTATGGTCTTTCTGTGGCGTCAGTAATTTCTGTTGCAATATCTACTAAGGTCAGAGTCACTTTTCTTCGGAACAAGGACAATAAACTTGAATGAACTCTTATGAAAGTCGCGATCACTGGAAATTGCCGAGGACCCCAATCAATCACACAAGGACGCCCTTCGTCATTGTAAACCCACAGGTCTACATATTTTCTTTGATGGATATTAAGACGCCCAGTCAGTTATATGTCGCAGGTGCAACAGTCTTGCAGATGACTGTTCATGGGATCTGTTCGTGGAATCCTCCAGAACATTGTTCAGTGTTGCTCATGCATGAAGCCAAACACAAAGGACAAAGAAGCCACAAGTGGAGTATATTCTTATGAGTTTTATTGCGTCTCCAGAACATAAGCTCGTGTTTTTACTTTATTGTAATTCCATAACCAAAATATACCGATGACTTTGGAGCAGACGCTGAGATGATTAAAAAGCGGAAAAAGTTAAATCACGTACAAACAGCTGTCTTTAAATTGTCTGTGCAGACGTAAGATCTCATGTTTTCATAAAACAACTGGAATGTAGGTGAAAACCATCCCAGAATTCCAAGAAACACCTGAAAGGTTGAAGATTTAATAAATGCTGCTCTACCTGTAATGACTTGACACTTTTACAAAATGTAATATACAGATTATAACATATTTTTAACTATTTTGACCCAAAAAAATCTACAGATTCTTTCCTGTGTGTCATATTTTTGCTCTCATGTCATCTTCCCTCATTTGGAAAAACATTCCAATCCGGAGGCACGAAAGAAAGAATATATGAAAGACGCTCTTAGGTCAAAGGCTATTCTTGTACATATTTTGTTTTCTGCACCACAAGAGATGCTGTCTGGCTCTGATTTTACTGGGTTTGTGTTTTGCAGTTGAAACGACTGCGATGGCACATACACACAAATTGCTCACATTGCTAAATACTGAGCCAATGATAACTGTGTGACAGCATGTTTCTCCTAATGGCATCTCTCTTTTTTTATAAATAGCATCAATCATCATGATAATTTTTCATAGATTAAAATTTCCCCTGTTATTAATACACTGCCAAAGTTACCAATACTATTAAAATCATAAAAGTGAATATATATATACAGACTGTTATTCCAGCGTTCACAGCCGTTGCCACACATACTTGGTGGCAGAGATGTTTTTCTAAGCCACTCTAACACTGGTGTGTCACTTGTCTTTCTCAACTCATGTGGAAAAACGCATGTTTGGGGTTTGGGTGGCACAAGCCTCGACAAACCCACATGGAAACAGGACATTTCATCGCAGATATATAATCTTGGATCAAGGTTTCAAATAATTTGCTTGACTGCGAGTGAAGTGTCCTGTTTTTTTTGCAAGTCCAACGCTGCCACACAAACAGTACAACACATTGTTTCCCTAATTATTATTGTTTTTTTATTGAGAACAGTTCTTCCCCCAAAAATCGAATCTATGAGTAATTTCTTTGAAAACTCGCCGTGAGTCATGAGGATGTAAAATATGTCATTTATGGTTTTGCAAGTATTAAAAGCCATTTTAACTGCGCTCAACAGCATCCAATGCTCAACTAGCACCATTCCACTGAAACCCAATCCTATAATCATTGGTGTGATGCAAGGTACATACAAGTCCACTCATAGACTGCTGTCTGTCACAGGAGATCAAAAAGATGGCAGATCTCGTGGGAAACAAGTAAGTTGATTCGCTTCCCAGGCACCAATGAAAAAGTTCCATTCAACACAGCAGCGTTTAAGCAGAAAACAAATTGAGCAAGCCGAGACGACAGAGGTGTAATATAACTACTTCACCTACGAACGATAAACAGCTTCCTACTCCGTGTTACGAACAATTTAAAGAACACTCCTACTGAAACGTCTGAGGAGCAACTTGCACGCAGGACGTGATGTAACCCGGAATCAGCTGAAGTTAAACTCCAGAGCTGCAGATGCTTCACGTGAGGTCACTACTTCACTCCAGTGAAAAACAACGAGGAATGTGTGTCAGGACTACCACAAAGGAAATTCAAAGGCTTGGTGAAGGGGTTTGAGGGCATCGAGCTAATGTTCCGAACCGAGAGCTGCTGAAAATGAGTCAACAGGCAAAGGCTCTTGGACGTGGTAATTTAGCTGTGTTTTTATTGAGTAATGAAAATCAGGTATTAAAAGTCACTCTTTTGAAGTGATGTAAAAATATAAATTAGACCTGAGTTTTTGGAGCTGGTGTTCTCTCACCAAAAACAGCAAAGGGCTAAAAACAAAATCATATAAAAATTAAAATAGAAGAACGTAAGTGTGCACACATTTGATTATTGGCCCGGAGCAATGCCTCATTAAAAAGAATGAGGAGGTTTGTGTATAAACGTAACTTTATACTGATTTATACTGGTACTTAAAATGAACCTTTGGGGCCACCGTTGAGGACCGAGGATGTCGCACCTTGAACAGATTGTTAAACCCCATTAGGTAAATTGTGATTTGCAAATATACAAAAAAATGTATTGATAAATAATCATATTTGCTACTTCTCATATGTATTTTACATTTAAGTATTAAATACAACTGGATTTACATTTTTCTGAGATTGATTTTCTACATTCTGGTTTGCCGTCAGCTAATTATAATTGTTATCAATAGTTAACATCATCACTGGCAATTACTGCTCCCTTAATATCTAACAGACATTTGCTTATGTAAATTTACTTTGAGCTTTGACACAAATTTAATTGTGTTAAAAAACTGTTTCTTCTTATCAATTTTGTGAATATTGTCATGTAGTTGATTTGGTCAGTTACACTCATCATCTGTGGCACTCGTAACCTTAGAGATCCTCACATGTGGCTCTCTAAGGTTTCTACCTTTTTGGTAGTTTTTCTTGTTGCACCTTGTTTAGACCTATTAGGAAAATTGTGATTTGTGAATATGGGCTCTACAATCAAGATCTGATTCATTGATTGATTGAAAACCCCATCTATTGAGCTTACATTTTCTTTTACATTTTAAATGCTTGAAACAATTTGGATATATGGCATTTTTATTGTGGTCTGATATAATGAATTGCTTAAGGCTGGACGCTGAGTGTAGCACGATTATGTCTGGGATTTGCAGGTTTAAACCCTGGAAGGGCAGAATTAAATTCGGGTAAGAAACATTTTGAAAAACACTTTCCGTCTTCAGGAACGATGGATACGATACTCGTGTGCAACGTTTATCTTAGATTTAGCCCCTAAAGCGGCTGTACATCAAAAGAGTAAATAATCAGTTTTAGGTGAGGCTGAGCCTCCGATGAAAAACACCTAGATAGATAGATGGATAGATCGTTTTACATGCTATAAAATTTATTGTGTACAAAATCGTACTTGTAAGTCCTCAATTTCTG
The DNA here is from genome assembly GCA_038501795.1 of Pseudopleuronectes americanus. Classification (NCBI taxonomy): domain Eukaryota; kingdom Metazoa; phylum Chordata; class Actinopteri; order Pleuronectiformes; family Pleuronectidae; genus Pseudopleuronectes; species Pseudopleuronectes americanus. The sequence goes on from CM076724.1 coordinate 16,595,894, forward strand.
ATAATATACCAACTGTGCAGTCATGTTGAAAGACACCTATCATAGTCAGACAGTAAGAGGAGTGGATTTTTTTGTTGCTAATACCAGTGAAGGATTTTTCCTCATGTCACCATAACCTACATTGCCAGATGCTAGTGAGGGAACGTTCTGGCTGAGTGGAAATGAGGTGCCATTATGGCTTTGCCTTTCACTGAAACCTGCATTTAGGAGTCTCGCTGCCACTAGGAGCTGTGATAGCTACTCGCACACCCGGGCATTTCAACCCAGTGGCGTGGTGACCATGTGAGGTCTAACCCAAATCAGACAAACCTTCCCCAGTCTGGCGATGGGGTTTTGAAAATAACCCTCCCTCCTAACGTCCATGTGCCTCCTATTTAGTGGGAAACCTATGACGTCAAGTTAGTTAGACCTGCGCAGAGGCCACACAGGTCTTTAATGAGCGAGTTAGCACAGAGCAAAATACAGACTCCTTTTATTTACAGTATGCGAGCGATTTGCATGTTCTGTAATTTCTGTGTTCTTTTGCGTTTGTGTCAGTGAATACAACACATTCAAAATGTTTAGGAGTCTGTATTTGGCTCTTAAAGTAATTTGCCCCAGGACTCAGGATTTATTATTGTTTGATCTTGCAGATGAAATATCGTTTAATCTTGTTTATTTGATTTAATTGCACGATTTACCGAAGTTGAATGCCTCATTTACCTTTGTGTGACTGCACACACCGGCACCGCACGGTGACAGGGCAGAGGTCTGGACTCCCAGCCCGTCAACAGAGCCCTCCTGGCCTGAGACCTGAGAGAAAACGTTTCTAGCTTGATGGCAGTTAACTTTACAGTCAGGAGCTAATTCAATAAAGATCTTTTTTCACCCGGTGCGCCTAAAGTGAGAGAGGATGGGAGACAGTAACCCAAGCGCTGTGAAAGGGCGTCTGATTTGCTACATTAAAGGAAAACTCAAGCTGCCGTCGAGCAGCGTTAAGCAGCGCTCTCATAAACTCCTGTCACATACTATATACTGGCTGTGAATGAACTTCACCCCAACCTCAAGGTGACCTCTCCGCCTGCACTCTAATTCGGAGGTCAACGACAGGTCCAGACAGAGTGGTCAGCGTCCTTCCACAGATATTATTTGTTATTTTATCTGACTGGAGCTGCACAGAATCACAAATCCTGCCCCTCCTAAATTAATTGTAACCATTATACGGACTAATAACCACAGGCAAGCCCATCAAGCGGTGAGTTAGGTCATCCAGGATTACACTTAAGGGAAAGTGGGGTGGCACTGTGAATAAATGGGCAGTAACTTGATGTAAAGACACAGTCACAGCGGTAGAGGACAGAATATAAAGAGGTGGGCATAATAAAAACCAGAAATAGCCAGAACCAGGAAAGCCATACAATCTGGCTCTGGACCAGCTGTCGTATTAAACAATATTTATGTGCCGGTTTCCTGAGATCGCACGACACACTCAACGCAACATGGCAAAGGTTTATATGTAAGAGTGAGGAACAAAGTAATATTTGATTAAGTTGAAAGACGGAGCTTAAATCAGTTATATTATCTTTCTCTTTGGGCAAATGAGTGTCAGGACAAGCTGGCAAACTTCCGTCTACTTATATTTGCAGAAAACGGACTCAACTTGGAACCGAGTATCTGTATACTGTATCAGTTTTGGCTAATTCATGGTTGCTCATTATGAATAAAATTATGTTTTTGATCTGTTTTGGAGTTTAAGGCTAACACAGTCAGCTGTTTAACTAGCTACAAACTAAGTAAATTATGAAAAAGCTTCATCTTTTTAGTTTGTAGTATTTTGCATTAGTAAGTGTGGGGGTTGCACCATCAGCTCACTCAGTGTTAGTAAAAAGTTGGGTGCATACAATTTAGTGAGTATTTTGTCTTTCTTTTTAATTTGCAATAACACTCTGATTGAACCGAACTCCCCTGGCTAAGGCGTATAGCCTGCAGGGAGTGGTCTTTTAAGCCCAGCCCACAGGAAGTGGAGGAGGCCAAAGGCAGATTGAAGAGGGGGGTGATTCGATTTAGAATGGGTTGAAACTGTTGTTATTATTTGTTTAAAGTAAATTTTATTAGATTGTGTATATTCTTATTTTAATTGTATGTAAATGTTAAAAAAATTAGGTTTCTCCTGTGTGCCTGTCTGGACTAGTCCACCTGTGTATGCTAGTTATGTTGAAGCTGATGTTGCCTTAAAGCTACGTTAACCTCTTTTTTCTACTTTTGTAACCTGTATGGATATTAAGTTATTTGTCATTAAAAAAAATATTATTTCCAGTTTCATTAAAAACGAGAAATTACTTTTTAAACCTTGCTTTTCTGCTTGGTCCCTAACAACAGGAGCTTGGTGTGTGTTGGTTTCTTCCCCTCACCATTCTCACTGTCTAACGGCACAACACATGACGCCAACACATCCTGGACAAACATCTCTCCTGGTAAGACAGTTAACAAGCTAAATACCTCACAAACTGCATTAAGTAACTATGACGTTATTCAATGTCACTCATTACTACAGGATAGAGGGTTTATGATACTGTAAACATTGATGACTTTGTGCCACACTTAAATCCTAGCTTTGCGCTAAGCTAGCTCTCTTAGCGCAGGTGGTTCCACTTTCTGAAGGAAAGAAACACTTTTAACCACAACAAGGCCAGTTTCTGACCTGAACTCTGTTAAGACAACCAGATCCCGACTTTTAACATGAACACAGCAGGTAAACCTACAGTCAGACGTGTTCACAACAACAGGAGAATCTCTGTAAGATCATTCGGACATTATCCAGAGGTTCTTACTTGGGGCCTGGCAAGAAAACTTGTTCTCACATACAGCCCATCCGGATTAATCCAGGAGATTAACCAAAGTGCTAGCAGCACTATATTAGTGTGTTAAAATAAATTGTGGCGTTTAAAGGTAATATACTGCTGACATCAGCAAAAGGCCTGGAGTTTAGATTCTATTCACAAAATATTAGTTTGTTTAACCCCTGACAAACAGACTGTGGCACTTCTTCAATTTTAAATGAGTTCAAAAGTAAAACCTAATTATCGTCATATTATCTCTAAGGTTTGCTTTGACTTTGTCTCCTGGAACATGGATTGATGTACAAACTGCTGAGGTCACTGATGGGACTAGCGCTATAAACAAGGTAAGTTCTAAGTTCAAAGAGAAGATGGCCTCCTGCATGTAAATGATTTTGAATTCTTACAGCTGAATGATGAAGTTCTGCTGACCCTTCACAAGTGCTTGTAGATCCATCAGGGTTTTAGCATTAGCCCTGTGATGAAAGTATTTTCTCCAGCTTCAGTGTCAGATTGGAGGTGATGCGTTTTGCCAGGGAGGGACAGGGGACTGTGTCTCCTTAGCCAGGCCTGACGCCTTAACCAGGCTTTTACAGTAGGAAGGAGTGAAGCACACCGAGGTTTACCGCCATGCTTGGATCACCGGTTTAATGGAGGCTCGCCCTTGCCCACATTCAAACCCTGCATCTCTTAGCTCCCTTCCGGCAGCTGGGGTATACTGGGGAGCGTTACCATGGAAAAGCTGTTAAACTGGCCCGGCTCGTGAGGCTGAGGAACAAGTTTCCATCATATTCTTACTAGCTACAAAAAAGATTCACTGCTATAGACTTCTCTACAGTAAGATAGTGCTATTAATAGTGATGCTTGGCTTTTTACCGGGCACATTGGAGGTTTTGCCTGTGCTTGGTTTCCTGTATAGTTCCGGTGTTGTGGCTACAGGTGTGTGCATTGTGAGGTCTTTTTCCTCCTCATGTTTCAGCTGACCAATGAGGGGTCTGAAGGAGCTTGTTTTTGCATTGTCTCCATGTTGCTAAGCAGAACGACTTTTCCATTGGCCTGGATTTACCAGTCGTTCTTAAAGACAAGCCTTGTCCTGATTGTTCCGGATCACAAGGCCGAATCAAATTAGAAACTGGTAATGGCCATAAAGTCGATACTCAAGGGTGTGTGGGCTCACCTCACATTTCCCATCCGCACTTCCTTTCGTCCCCCTTTCTGCGCGGGTCTGTCAGCTCTTTTTCATTACCAACTAATCTGCAGGATTTGTAACTTAAACAACAAACACATAAAAAGGCACAAATTAGTCAGAGAGAGTGATGTTACGCAAAGCAACTGTATGTATGTAATTGGCCAACTCATACATCATGCTTGTTCCTCCATGACTGGGCCCCATGTTTTGCTGTTGTTTGTAAAATCCAATAACGTTCGCAATGATTCAGACTATGTCCCGCTCTGTCGTGTGCGTGTGTCTGTGTGTGTCATTTTCAGGAAATGAGTCCCACTGTGTTTACTCACCTCAACGTATTATTGTTGAATACAATATCCCAGAAAAAGGGAAAATCTTTTATCTTTTATTTATTCAGATTAGTTTAACTGAGAAGGAAAGTCTTTTCCTGGAAGCTGCCCAGTACAACTGGAGCGCTTGAGGTTAAGGGTCTTAACCTCTGGGCAGCACTGAGGTCAGGATAATAAATACGCTTTGAGTTTTCCCACCTATATTGAATCTTTTGGGCAATTTCTTTTCATCTTTTGTGTGGACAGATTAAGAAAAGAAACAGAAAAGAGAGACGAGAAGAAATAAGGAGTTATCACAAGTGGTTTTCTCAAACCTTCAGCCCATCTCTGACCCCCACAAGACTCTCATATTAATAAAGTTTTAGTTACTGTAATTGCATCACCATATGGAAGCTTTCATAGCTACTTGAAAATGTAAATGTTGCCCACCATTCAATTAAATATAGCTGTTGTTTAGTTAGTTGTATCCTTACCTACCCTCTCACCTGCATGAGAACACTGAATTATTGTTGGCTTTAAATATCAATTATTAAAAAGAGCCAGCAACCAATTTGAAATCTTTCCAGACTCCACTTATGAAACATTGAAAGCTCCCTTGTTATCATTGCCTTTTTTTTTCTTCTTTGCAGGACCCTTAGGCTTTGAAATTATATTGTGGCATTTTGCTGGCGCAGTGATAACAGGTAGATATCAATCTTGCATTTCTAAAAATGTACGCCGCACTCCTTTGCTTGGCTTTTGGTGTGTAAGATGAGCACTGTAATGATTACTCTGTTGCTCAACACCTGTCAGTCTAGTTTAGGTTCTCACATATTCTGGCTTGCAGAAAGGTTCTGTTTGTTTTGCGGCAGCAGCGAAGGCAGTGTCTCGGCCTCTGATTGCTCAGTTCACTTGTCTTCCTGAAGGCATTACAGCAGCAGCAAGGTGCCAACACTTATGCTACAGTCAAACATTTGTTCACCCAGATCCTCCGGAGACATTACACATGTTCAAATTGGAGATTCGTACACAAAGGAACCATTAATCTTTCAACATCTTGGGCATCTCACTGGGACTTGACTGATATATCTTGTTCTGTCCCATCAATTATCTAGACTGTAGCGTTCCGCCATATATTCTGTTTCATAGTGATGTTTATGCATCATAATGGACAGTACATATTATATAATCTTACGGAAACAAAAGAGTTGTGTGATGGCAATCAGGGACAACAGCTATTGACAACATATATTTCGTAAATACTGTGTAAAATAGTCAGATCCTTTGCCTTCCACAGAAAGTTTTATTTTTCTCATCCACTGTGAACATTTGCATTAAGTGTAAAGCAAGACCATGTCTGCTTTCTTTCTTTTTTTTTGTCATACTATGACATTGAGCTATGCAACATATTATAAAGACATTATCTTTCTCCAGCCACAATCATGCCTACATTGTTTTTCTTATCCCTTCACCTAGTTCACTGCTGAACTCCAGTTCCTCAAAGTGTGTCTTTCTCATCAATGCGATGAGGTATTAATATTTGGTAACCGCACACGTTGTGATAAATTCTTTTTGCATGTTTATCTGCTCCATGACTCACAATGTTTCTTTAGGGCCTTACGTTGTAGATTTAATATGAAAATTTCAAAAACACTCCACTTAATTCAGAGCATGTTAACATGTGGCGAGTAGTCCTATCCAGAGTGACTTCCAGAGACTGAGTGGTTTCAGCTTTAGGCCAGGATGTACGGCTGTTACTGCAATTGAACTCTTGTCCTCTACATGATGGGACGGTCACCGTAACCACTGGGCCACCCTGCCACCCTGAATAATCATTATTAGGTTCTCCAAATAAGCAATATACTTGTGGAACGGAAGGGAAACCTTTCGGTGGACGTTGAGTGGGTGGCTGTAAAAGCAAGACTTATTCTTTTTATTAGACCTGAAGCTGCCCTCACATCTGGGCGGAGCTTTTTCCTAAATTATTGCCATCGTTTGTCGCTGCACAACCAGTTCGACGGGGACGTTTGTTCCTAAAACAATACGGCACCGGATGGTTGTGTCAAACACCGGAGCGGTGAGGTTCCTTTGGCACATAATTAGCCATGAAGCAGTTTGGTGACAGCATTACTCCTTAGTCACTGTGAGCTAATATTAGGTTACCTTACCTCACTGGCAAATTCACTGTCACCTTTTAATGGATTCATGCTAATATAAAGTTACTCTGTGGCCACCATTGACTATGTGTCCTGGGATGTTATCCTATTAGTAAGAGCCTGATCCACCAGCTGCTCACTCAAGCAGGAGGAAAGATTCTTTTAAAGCTTTATGATTTCAACACTGACAGAGTCTGCAGTGATTAGTTTTGTCATTAAACATTAACCCAAACTCCAAAAACTCTTCAGCAGAGAGGCTATAGCCTCTGCCCTGAGGCTGTAATAGTTGTAATTATGATTATGTGATTATTTTTGGTCGTGGGGTGTGTTTTTTATGGCTCATATACATTCTCAGCATCATCAGTGATAAGATTAATCCGGAGTTCAGTGCACACAGACACTTTGACATTTTAAAGCTTGTAATCGAACAACCACCCTTTTGATTACCTCGAAAACAGTCGCTCCAGCATGCTGCTGACTGTGTCCACATCTGTCCACATCTGCACATAATCATCTCTGACTTTAATATTTAATTATTTACTCAAGCACAACGAAATGTGCATATGCATATAAGTGTGGGTCAGTGATGTAGTTGTTATTTCAATAGTAAATGCACACTATACTCTGTATGTACTTTCCTTTATACTCTGCATGGTTTCACTAATACTTTTGATGGTTAAGGTGTATTAGAGACAGTATTTAGAGGTTTGACATTTAATGACAATATCACACGTTTGGGTGTGCATTGTGTGTTTTTGTGTGGTCTGTCTTTGTCTTGACGTTGTTTTAGTATATATGGTCGCATGCCTTGTGTTTACATGGCACGGTGAAAGCCTTCTATAGCCCCATCAAGGTTTCACATATAATTTGTAGAGGAATTGTCATGTCTCACTGCATCTGATCTTGTGTGTGCGTTGTTGACATACACAGGAAGAGCTTGTTTCAGAGCAGAGCCCTGTAAGCCTTAACCTAAGACTGCTTGTGTGGCCGCTTCAGTGAAGTGCTGTGTCAGCCGAGGTCCGCCAAACTACTCCTGGCAGTCAGCCATGTGCTCGGAGTGTTTCTGCTGCCTGTGCCATGTTGTCTCCTGCCCTGCTGTATCCTCCCTGAGGGAGATTCTCCTGCCTCCTCCCCATTCCTTCTCATTCTCTTTCTGCTTCTGACTGACAGACCCTTGGGGTTTCACATTTCTGCATCACCATTGTTCAGATACAAGTCGTAGCCATGTGAAACAAAACGTTTTTAAGTCCCATTGGCTGAATAAAACCTCAGTGGGCAAGCAGAACAACCTACATTTTCTGGCTAAGTTACCTCAAACTGGCATCAAGGGAGAAATGCACAATGGAGAAGAGGTGGGAAACACAGTGGCTGAGGTTGCTGAGAAAAATCAATCAATTGCTGAACTCAAGACGTTCAAGAGTGAGAATACAGCAGGAACATGTCACAGGAATAAAGTGGGTGTGTTGGTGACGATTATAACACACGATGGTTGCAAAACAAAAAAAAATAACTACAAAAGGAGGATGAAAAAAAGAAGAACACTCACCTTTCTCTGCTGATGGGTCTTTCAAGAATGAGCGATACAAGCAGTCACATTCATTCAACAGGTCAATACATAACTGTATGGGATTTGCGTCAGTTTTGCTTTGTTCCCTTAAAGCCTCACCTCTAACTAAACAGATTTAAATGACTGAAATGAAGTTTACAATAAACAGATAAAAGACAAAAGATAAAGCCACTACAATTACTACAGATGAAGCTGTACTGTGAATAAATAATAATTTAAGGATGAGATGGTTCATGTGTTGACTTCTTGTTCTCTGCTGCCCACCACAGTGCTGTTATGTAATTTATTTTCACTCTTTTTGAGTTGAAAGTTATTTGGTCAACTGACTGGACAGGAAACACGGCAAAGAAAAACATGAAAACTTTAGATTTCCTTTTGATCCGCTGAAACACTTGACAAGGAGAGGCTCCTCGGAGGGCTATCAAAGGTTATAGGAAACACGGTTGGAGACTTGCGCTCTTCCTGTGTGATCTGTTTTGAGAGTCATCTGAGGTAGACCATTTGTTCTGGGTGGGAATGTTGATTTGAACTAAATAAAGGGCTGGAAACCCAATAGCGGTGCCTCAAATAGGAAGAAACACCCGAAAGGCGTCTGACTTGTGCAATTTGGCACAGAATGAAAGAGTTGGTGTCATTAAAAGCAAGGCTATTAGTTGATATTACGTAATGCTGGACTGCTCTGTACAAACATCAATTTGGAGGGCATTGTTGAAGAGGAAATTATCAATGCCAGAGTTTGGATTGATGTCAGTACATCTCACTGCTGGCGAGAGCCTGTCTGTGTGGAGTTTGCCTGTTCGCCCCATGTCTGCGTGGGTACTTTTGGGTGACTGCTTTCCTCATTAGAGTCCAAAGACATGCAGCTTTGGTTAATTCTATAGCTATATTCTGTCGACCTGTCCAGGTTGCCGCTCCAAAAAACTCATAACAAATGAAAGATTTAGATTTATATTGAGGTCTTTGAAGGGAAAAAACAGTTTTTTGACATATTGGAGACTTGTGGAGACGACTGGATGTGTGATCAATTCAAAACGACCTTCGCAGTTCAACTGTTGGACAGTGAGAAAGAAAAGAAGCCAACAACAGACTTTAGATGGTGCCTCTCTAATTTAGGAACAAATTGACTTGTTTATTTTTTCGAAGTTTGATCACCATCACTTTCCGCAAAACAAAATTAAACAAACAGGCTGTGGAAAGGGAGTCTGAGGCCATGATGGCATTTTTGGAAGCGGAGGAGTCGTAGAATGAGTCAACAAGAACAATTAAGACGACAAAGCATCAAACATATTTTCTGTTTTACTAGTTGACACTGTTTAGAAGTTTGTGGCAGAGAGCCCAGAGATAGGTTTGGATACGGGAAACACACCACCACGCCACGTAATAACCATAAACAACTTTACTCTGGCTGCTTGTTTTGTCTTCAGGTTGAAGATTTAATTAGCCTTAATTCTTCCTTGCCCTTTCCATTACTGTTTCTCTTAAAGAGGAGAATGCATGAGGTGCATTTTACTGGAAATCGCCAAACAAAACCACCAGGAGTCAAGTAATGAAGTTACCTGTTGAGTTGTTGATGAAGACTTTACTTTGGCACTCAGCTCCTGCTGTTTAACGTAAGTCACTATAAATCTGGTTGTCTTTAATGAGGGTGACACATTTTCCTGTTTGTATCAAACTCTCTTCCTCTCTTTCCATAATATGGAAATTTTCCACACTCGAGTGGGAAGCAGCAACAATTTTGGGCTAATAGGCTGAAAGATGTATAAACAAAGGGGTATTATCAAGCAATGCACAGGGATGGTAGTTACAGTTATCATTGTAATGTGTCGATATCAACAAAGAACAACAGATATTTAATGATCATTATGGAAAAGGATAGTAAACGGAGGAGTTGACAGCAATAGATCACAAAAACTAATCTCTAACACAACCACTGATTAAGAGAAAACTGTAAATCTAATATCAGTTATCCAAATGTCCTTACCGGAGTGGTGTCACACAAATTCTATAATTTTTTGAGGTTAATAGGGTTTTTGGTTCGACAACTATTGAAACACAACCATGTGAACCTGTGACCCCTTGTCACAGCTGCATACGCCCATGCTTCACAATCAGTTAAATCAAAGCGGACATTTCCTTCTGAAATAGCCTAATTTGAAAAACCTTTTAGATGCCTGAAGAAGCAGACGTCTTCATTGGTCATCAGGAGATCATTGTGCTTTTCTTATTCCTAATTTGTTATTCATTGCAACCCTTAACATTTATCCAGTGACTCAAATGTTTGACAATCATCCCCTTTTCTGGCCCTAACGAAAATGTATTTGAAAAGAAAGACTATAAATTTCTCCTGAAAAGAGGCTATTTTGGGAGAGGAAACGTTAGTGTGTCTCTGCAAATCAGCACGTATCCAGCCACCGCACTCTTGGACGAATATGCCAGCCTGCATCACTTCACTTGACTCAGTGCCTGTCGCAAAGAAATCGAACTCTCTGGTCCCGCCCTCGTTGGTGAACCACAACTTTTCGACAGGAAAACGGACAGCAGGAAAAAGCTCATCAAACTCCTCTTAACATCTTTGGAAACTGTTACTCAGACAATGATATTCGACTAATCCGACTTCACCGTCATCCAGCACATCACCATACAGCTTACCAGACGGTTTAAGCACTCGCTCCGAGAAGACATGGCTGCGTCAGGTTCAAATCATCTTCTGTTACACTAACCATGCTTGGCACCGTGACTTCTGTGAAACTGGTGTGACTAGCATGAGGTCTAGCCACAAGAGGCTAGCCCGACTGGCATGGGCTTAATCGCAACCATGTGTGTAATCACAAAAAGTGTAGTTTCACTCTGGTTTCATGACATATGGTTATGGCAGCAGTGATGATATAACATGCTGAAAGAAATGTACTTCATTGGGATTTTGTGTCTGTTTGTGCTCATCTGGTTAAAAGTTCAAGTGGTAGTCCACAAGATCCTTATTTTGTCATTCTGGCAGCATCTTTGGTGTGAAGCGTTCATTGCTGTGGTGTCTCTGTGCTGCGCTTCCCAGAGTTCACTTGTCAATCAAATAATGCGGCTTTCTGCTGTGTTGTCTTTTCCTTGGATTTTGGTGGATGCCAGTGCAGCTCCTATAGGTGGCTATAGATCTGTGGAGCGGTGGCTCTTTTATTTTTTCTATATTCATCTGTTTATTCAGAAGTAACCACAGCAGCCAGAAACATGAACATTACTTCCACCGCACCACATGGTTTATCTTTAAACACCTACCAGACAGAGATTTCTAAGAACAACAAATCAAAAAGCTTTAATGACCCTGGCTCAGTCACTGTGGTGCTATATCAAATGGGAACAGAATGAAGCCAAATGGAAATGTTGGTATTTTAAGGTTTTCAGCAACAGCTGTAATAGACATGCAAATTTCAAAACTGAATAGAAAACCATTTGTCTGATTTTACTGGAATTAAACACTATCAGTCAGATCAAATGCCCCAAATGACTTTTGTTTATGATCAAGTGACTCTCAAGGCCAGACGAGTAACAGACACTGATGGAGTAGAGGTAAGTTCTCCCTTCTAACATCATGGGCAACGTGAGATCAACATAGAGATGGATGATCTGGCAGCAGGGAAAACAGAGGAACTTCCATGAGTAGTGTGCAGTGATATATTCAGTTTCTGCACCCCCTCACTTGCTACTGTGTATCAGCCCCCCTGTTGCTGCAGGTTTGGGGCTGGCAGCTATCTTCATGATCTTCAGGAACTTCAACTAAACAAGACTATAGGACTACATTCAGGAGCCCTGAATATTGTTTATGAATCTAATATGGTGAAATTAATGTTACTATTTACTAAAACAACAACCCCATATCTCTGGAAATACCCCTGCTGTAATTTGTATATATCTTGCACAGGGGGATCATGTCCCTATTCTTAGAAGCTGGATTGTACAACCATCTATTTGAATCACAAAAAATCTGTGGACAGTGATTCAGTTGTTTTGCACCAGGCTAGACTGAAGACTGACAGAGCGTTACTGGAAGCTAAGAGGGCTGAGGTAATCATAGTGGCGTCATTGATATGATCAGTAACCAGGTAACACTAATTGCTTACAATTCCCCCGCGTCTGAAAGATGGAGCTTCATGTAGTGATGAATGTGCACAGATTCATTATCACTATCAAAGCATATCCATCTTCCTTTCAACAGCCGACACCAAAAGTCGTCCCGAGTTAATTTACATGGCGACACTCTGCACACCCTCGAGGCAAAGAAAACGGAAGGATCAGTCCATCACCATTTCTCATGTCTCATCAAAAATGCTGAGTCAAGATGGATCTTTTGTTCGCCTGCTATAGCAAGCTGCAACAGTCCCTCTGTGCAGTGCAACCTAGAAATCCCACAGCAACAGATCAGCTTTCCTCCTGCCGGATTCTCTGGGTCAGTTTTGTGGTGGTCCACGCTCACGGACGGAGACACGCCCCTCCCACCCGTCGCCCCTCCATGTCGTTCTGTTCAGACGTTTCTGTTTTCTGTCAACTCGGTTTTCCATGTACCTGTTTTTGTGCAGCTGTGTTGCCCTCTGTGGAACCTGGTACACTGTGGGCTCTGTGCTAATGAGCTTCAGAGAACTGTATTCAAGTCCAATTATGCTTGTGTTCAACCCCCGTCACCCACCGACACAAACATACAGACACAAACGCACATACAGTGGAGGCTATGATGCCGGGCAATGGTTCGGTGGGAAGCATGGAGGGTGTATGTGTTGAGAAATATGCCTGGAAAAAACGTTTGAGAATTCATTGACACTGCAAGCAATGCAAAGTGTGTTTAGGTGCATCTTGTTGACCTTGATTATTGAAGAACTGCAAAAGTATCAGTAACAGTATCGTCTTTATAATGTTACTTTTTGCCTCATATCCTCATATCGTAATGTGTTATTAGTCTCTATCTATCTTGGCTATTGAAACTATGGCTTGCATGATATGAAATACAGTTTCTAAACTACACACATTTATAGGTAGTCTGTCAGATTATGAGGGAAGTCGACAACAAACTGTATATGTTGAGCATGACAATACATTTGGCTCTCAATTGACTTGGAAAGAAAGTTCACAATGTTTGTTTCTGTAGCGCCAACTTCTTTTGACAATAATTATTTAAATATTAAATATATACTCAAATATCAGTTGAAATAATATCTGAATAGCCAGTCAATAACAATTGTCAGTCAATAACCAGAGCAGTGCTACTACCCCAGGTTAGAAACTTTATGTCAATAAAAGTATTGTTCAAGTTAGACTATTAAATGAAACCATACCTGCATCAATTGATAACAGGAATGTAAGGCTCTTGAATGAATGTTTATTTTAACTAATAGCCATGCAGAAATTCCCAGGAATGCAAGAGTTACAGTCAGACTTTAAAATGATTTACTTTAAACACTTGAAATATACCTAACCCTACATCTACGTAATCTAAGACATTTGCAAGAATTCACTCTAGTAATAATGCAAATCTTACTTTATATTTGCTGAGTATATGTTAAGATGCAGACTCAAATAATGATGACCGTTACTAAATTTAATCACATTGTAACAGACTGTGGGGAAATTACACAATGGTGTTTCCTCCCAAACCTTACGAGATAAACATTCGACTCAGAGATAAGAAGGGTGTTTGTCACTGGGAGTGGTCAGCAGTCGATTCCAGAAACACCAAGACCATGATATGACACGTGTTCCGGTTAAATCTTACATGAAGTCTGAGTAGTGGGAAATGTCAGCACGAGACGCTTCCTGTACAGTCATTATTACGGCCAAATATTCTTCCATATTGATTCGGTTCAAGGGTTTCATTGTTTTGTTTCAGAGGAAACAGCTGTGTTTATCTATTAAGGTCATATATCTTAAGTTAAATATGTATTCCAGTCAGTTTCAGACTTTATAAACACTAATTATATTTTTGTCTCTGAACCCACAACAATGGTGATGTTAGTGTGTTTCCCAAATTTAGAATTAGGGATGCCAAGACACCAAGGCCTTCTGATATTTTCGGACATTGGAACTATAAAGGGTTGCTATGAGGCTCCAGTTTAGAGGTCGTTGTTAGGCCTGAGTACGAGGAAATCAGTGTGGTTTCCTCTTTTAAAAGATATAGAGCAGGAAAAGCTCAACCAGATCCTTACACATCAGGAACATTAACAATGCTGAGGAGGTGGGGAAGCTCTGGACCTCTTTGATAACTCCCACCCAGAAGAGTAGTCCTTTTCCACAACCTTGTCCCACCTTGTTTTACCGCCCTAGATAATAGATTGACAAGCACTGTGGACATGTGTCAGATCGTTTTGCTACATTGAGTTCATCACTAAAAATAAAGGTATTTCTTTAGCTGTTAAATATACATAATTTTCCATCCATCTAATGTAGCAAAATAAAAATAATTTCTAGAAATGTGTGCAGCCAAGAGCTGGGATAGTTTTGCTAAATCTATCAAACAGTAATTTCAATACATCCCACAAATGTTTGCCTTTAGTCTTAATAATTAAAAACATATAAAACGACTGGTGAAATCAAACTCCATGAAGCTCAGCTTGAAGTTAGCAACCACCAGTGAGAACCTTAACTTGACATTTTCTCTGCCTCTGGACTTCTACAGCTCCTGCAACATTGGAGGTTTGACTGGCCCAGTGATTCCAGATGAGGGCCTAATTGTCTCAAACCAACCACAACACATGAGCAGTATACATATTGCTTCATTCTGGGGCTTGTACGCATGTTTACATGACAAATCACTGAAAAAGTTATTCAAATTGTTCTGTACACAAACCACATTTCAGAAGAAGTAAAACCCCACATCAGCACTTTCACCATTACAGAATGTTGTATGGAGAAATGAGGCTCACTGCTGCTAAATTGCAAAACCTTGAGGGGGGGCAGAGACATATCCACAGTATTAAACATTATTATAGGATGTATGATAGCTCTGTAGGCTTTAAAATGAACCCAAACCATAAAAGCAAAGCACTTGGCATTAAACGCAATGGCCTGAACAGATATAGTCTATAAAAATCTGAATAGTAATTTTATTGGACACTCAAATTCAACCCGGGTTTGCATTGTAATAGATGAATGCCATTACTCGTCCAGTTTCTACATGTGGAAATGGGTGCAGGTATGGGAATAACAGACTGGACCATTCAAGACAGAATCTGTGTAAGAGATGGGATATTTTAATGGAATCTGAGGAAGTGTGCAGCTCTAACTAACCTGCCTGTGGCGATTTTGGACTCCATGAGATAAGCCAAGGAGACATAAAGTTTTTCCTCTTCTTCCTATGAATGCAGCGTAATAGCCAGTATTCATTTGGAGTCCAATCTACTTCTGCGGCTTGACAGTGAATATTGGAAAAACTATGAAAGTGAGGGTTAGCAAATCAAATCATAATAGTCATTATTTGATCTCAGTTGCAGATGCTGCAAATGTTTTTTTTTCTCCCTTTACATATTATAGAATTATAACTCAACATGTAATCTGTCGCTTTATATATCTGATGAACTTTATCATCTGTTTTTATAATTTATATAACCAGGCTGTACTCTGTATGCTTCATGATGTTCTGTGTGCTATGACGCAGTTTATGGGATGCGGCTATTTTTAGACATTAAGTATAGTAAAAACAAATTGCATGGGATCCAGCTTCACCCACATTTGCAGGTGGTTTAGGACGAGGTCCAGAAACACTTAAGAAAGCAGAAGCAATGCAGTGCAAAAACCCAAAAGAGCTTTTCTATGTCATGAGCCACATAAGATGAGGTTTATTTGACAACTAACGACCAGAAAGGCAGACGAGTGAGGAAGTGAATACTGAACTGGAAAAATACAAATGGTTTTACGACTCAAAATGTCAGACTGCAACTGCACAGATTTGTTATACGGGTTGAACCATCCAGAGGTGCTCACATGATGCCTTCATCTGTCTGACATATCTGTGTCATATTTAAGGATGCACACTATCTTGCCTCTAGATAACTGTTTAGTATTATAGCCTTCATCACTAAATACTGTTCTTCACGATCAAAACGTCAAATTAAAACACTGATTTCATCTTTAACAGAGTAGAGTTTAAAAAGGGGTTGGAGGGGGTCTCAACAGACGGGTGAACTAGCTGGAAACTTCTATTGCTTTCTCTGGCGGAGGACCACTTCCTCTTGCAGTGTGTGTGCTGTGTCCCAGGTGAGCTGTTCTCGACCTCAGAGCTCCGTATTAAAACACATGCGGCAGACCACATTGGGCAACATTCACCAGCCACTTAAAACTTAACTCAGACTCATTGCTTCAAGTTTTTTTTCTTCTTTGATTGTGTTGTTAAGGAATATCCCACGTCCGTCATCTGGTATTGTAGTTTACAATGACCTGTACTGATTGGTGTTGTTCGTGTTTTGTTGCCATTTTTTGTCAATGGATAATTTTGGATAAGCATCTGTTACTGCCCCATTCATTTATTTGAACACTACTGAACTCTGAATGACTTTGCATGCCCTCGTTTTTTTTCTTTACTCCATATGTAGCTAAAATGACGACAGTAAATGCTAAGGAACACATTTCAAGTATTTAAGTGTGATTCATTATGCCTCAGCAAGTAAATCTATAAATAAAATGTCCTAATGCTTATTATGTAATCGAAGTAAAGGGTTTATTCAGATTTTCCCTTTTGGAAGGCATTGGCTATGGCTCTCAGTGATTGTCCTCTTGAGCTGGAGACAGACACAGGACTTTCGTCGCCAATGGACACTCCCCCTTGCAATCTCATAGCCAGATTTCAGTTTCACATTGGGGAAGTTAATTGGCATTAACCCTGGATGCAGAAGATCAAGATTTGCCCTGCATGCTGATGTAATGTGCTCCACTGATAATGAGGCAAAAGTGGCAGTCCGACAAAGGAGGTAATTCCTATATACTCTAGTCTCACACAGAGCAGCCAGCATTGAATACATAACAGACAACTTAAGACGTTCTATATTTTTTTGTCAGTATACCAATGCTCTGTATGATATTGTCCTCACAGGCTTTTATAATATTGGATACTTATATCTAAAATAAAATAGTAGTAACAACAGTGTCTCCAGCAGGTTAACTGGTTTTTCCTTTTTACTTTGCAATGTTGCAGTAAGTGGCCATTTTTCAAGCAACACATGAAAGCCTTTTGTAAGGCTACTGGGACAAAAAATATTTTCCAGTTTTGTCAATGTCACTGTTCAATGCTTACAGAAATGTCTAAAGTGATCATTCAAATGCAGATTTTGCACAGTTATGTCAGAGCGTTGATGAAGGCACACAATGCACTAACCCAACCCAAGCGTGCCTTTGTTCATGGTAACCATTTCTGCCATTTACTGAGTAAGTAATGAGTCACTAGTGTGGCTCAAGATGTGGTGTCCTTCTACAGCAAACATAAACCTATGAGATAATCAAACTTCTGGATCACCATGGAACCGGCCGTAGAGTGGCTTAGGATAGACCCACTTTGTTTTGGAAACCAAAATCGCTATTTGTCTCATCTGCCCTTGGCTGTTGTCAACTGCCAAAGCACAGGAGACATCCGTAATGTAAAACAGACCGAGGCGAACCTTCCAGGAGTTTCCCTTGAAGCGTCTGTCCCTGTCGCTTGTTGTTGATGCGATGGGTAGAGGAGAAATGGCCAACTGCCTGGCTACTACCAGCAAGTGATGGTCCAGCAATGAAGTGCTTTGGTTTTTGCATTAGGCTGCAGCAATGAAGTCAAGCTAGGGCTAAGCAGAGTTCTTATCTTGGGGTTTTAGGTCTGCTGTTGGCCCGGCCAACAGGAAGGGAACGGTGACACAAATTCCCTGTTCATACTCCCATGACGACAGTCTCTGTGCTTGCCATTAGGTGAACACTGCCCGTTTCCTTCCCCACAAAACTGGAAGAAAGGTTGAAGTGCTATTTATACTTAAAACCTGAGTGAAGCTTGACACTAAAAGGGCCACATCTTTCCGTAACCCACAGTCATTAAGAAGGAAGTTTGTGTGTGTGGTTGAGTACTTTATCACAGCTTATTCAGTGGTTTGCACGATGACCAGTAAACCAAGCCCTCAAGTTGTGAGAGCATATCGGCATCTGATTGAGTAACCACACATGTCCCTTAAAGTGAGTCAGAGTGACGACCACACTCTTATGGTGGAACTATCCTGTTGGTATTATGTTGATATATACATGCAGTGCTAAATTAACATTTAGTTAATAAACTGTCAAATAACAGCTTGAAATCAGTTTGCCTTTTAAAGATTACAAGTTACAGGAACAGTTGCAGTCATACAACTTGTATTACTGTGAGGAAAAACAGCCTTTGGGCTCTACCAGGCCCAGTTCAGTGTTGTAATCACTTACAATGTGTCAATGTGTTACATTTCAGCAGTAGTTCCAAAGCAATTTGTTAATGTTAGTACTGCTTTTACAGCTATATGCAGGCAAGTGAATGAAATCATAGCTTGACCTCGTAAAATCACCCTGGATTCAGGAGTCTCTCTGACCTGATGAAGCAAATTCAAATTGAGCTTTTAACATGTTGTGTTTAAAGCATGGAAAGTAATGACATTTATTTAATATTCAATGTCTTGTCATTGCCCAATTTTGTGACAAGTACAATGATTTGAACAATCAATGTATAATATAATGTATTATTTCCCTATATATATATATATAATGATATCATTTATTTTCAAAAGTGAATGTAAGAATAAGGGTTAATATCCTATAAGAAATTAAAATATGATTTATGTGAATGGAAATTTACATGGTATTTGCTAACAATGGCACAAAGTTGACAGTAGTGTTAAGTTTATGTATTTGTAATAACACAATTAAAAAAACATCTTTTACATTGGCAAATATCATGAGGTTTTGGGACTTGAGTCAGTACCTAGCAGGGACGGCCACTGTGAACACAGTACTGTGAAACTTCAATGCTCACTTAGTTGCTACCCCAACTCATTTGGAAAAAATATCAATAATCTACATTGAACTGTAGTTGTGTCATAGGATCTGCATATATATATCTTAGACAGTTGAAGAGGTGAGTTGAGTTGCCAAACGATCACCGCCTGATGTTAAGTTGCGTCAGACAGACAGACTTTTCTCTTTCTGGTTCCTTGCCAGCCCTCAGATCTCCTGAATCAGCAGAGATATTGGCCCGTCTGAATGTAGGAATGTGTGGGAGAAGTTTGCTAAGGTCAATGAGTGCACATTTCAGTTGGCCCCAAAGAAGTCCTGGCAAACTGTCAGAATACTTTGGAAGGGCTAGTCTTGCCCAGACTTCTCAGCGAAGCAGGAGAACTGCTGAGGATATACTGTTTTCGAGCAGAAGAAGCACACTTTTCGAGGAACTCCTAAGTTAATTTATACATGTTAATCCCCTTGGAACGAGTAAACTGAGAGCATTGCAGTGTCAGAGTCATAGGTCAAGATGAGATTCACCCCAAGACGCCTAATGTTTCATCAGTCTTTTGATGTACACAGGGGGTTGCAGTCCTGGGGTCAATTAGGTGAGTAGCATCAACTGTCGGAGGCCATGGTACATAATAATATTTGGGACAACTTGAGGGGGTATCCTCCTTATGTTGTTCTGAAGGGGGACTTGAACCTGTAAGTGAAATGTTAATAACCAAAGGCTAAATGATCATCTAACACTGAAGAAACCTATTGAGGTGGCTCAGGCGTCTGATCGGAATGCCCCCCATACACATCCCCTTGGAGCAATGGGATCACTTCCAGGATCATCAAATTTAGTATTTATAACATTAAGTCTGGGTCATATTCTGGTGTCTTTTGCCAGAGAATGTTTTGATCTAAAGGAGTCCATTGGGCTTGTAGGATTTATCAGCGTGGATTTAAAAAATACAGTGAATCGAGAGGCAGACACTAAACTTCACCAGTTTTTCTCAGTGTGCTGTCAGGTTCCCTTACTTGTGTGCTCACTGATTTACTTGTCATATCTAACAATATAATTCCAGAATGAAAGAGCGCTGGATTTCCAATGCAAGGATGCATCTAGGTTGGCAGGACAGAAAGGAAAACCCCAAAATCCATTACAAGAACAACAAATCATGTCAGAACTAGCTGGAACAAACAAATATATCTACAGTTTAAAGGTCGGGGCTGATTGAAGGAGCCCAGAAAAGGAACATTTATGAGTCTTAATTTAGGATACAATGCCAAGCACAAAAAACATAAAAGAAAATCTATGAATGTGTAACTGGGTGTAGTTGAAGCAGAGCAATGGATTTTCTTCCTCTGCTGATGAATATGCTTGGTAACAAATGGTTCTGTATAACACAAGTGCAATAACAATCTAACCCTGACTTCTTAATGGTAAAGCCTTTCAGTAAGAATTGAGATAGTGTGATTTGGTACTTTGATATGAAAAAAAGACTCCATAACTACTTCCATACTTTGTCAGTGGGAAACCAACACTGTAAAAATGAGTGATTCAGTGAAACCTCCTGAAAGACAACCCATAAGAACCAGTGGATGTTAGATAAAGTGTAAATATAGTACAGAGTTCTATGAAGACGGTTCTTTTATGCTTTAAGCTCTCCAAACATTGCTCCACAGCCCCTTTGTAATGGTAATCTGAAGAGCTTATTCCCGCTTCCTTTTTTTTTACAGTGCAGTGACCTGTGCTCTCAAGTACCAAGAGTTGTGAGTAAATTACAGGCCTGATAAAAAAGGAGGGAACGTCTGGCTGGGGTCTTTTCTCACTAGATTATGATAACAAGACCTCCTGGCACTGGACTCGCAATTCACTTTGGATTGAAGGAAAAAAAAAGCCATATCATAATGATTCGTTCAAACACCCCTCCTGCAGTTGGCAGCCAGCCCAGTATTGTTTTCCCCTCGTGCACTTTGATATCTTTGCAAGTACGAGCGACTTTGTTTTTGTTTTGCTACTGATTGTGCGTTTCGACGATTAGCTTTCAAAAGAGGAGATGACTGCATGGTGCTGCACATTACATAGAGGCTGTTCAGATGGGAATGAGACAATCCCATCTACTCTCCAGTGAAACCAGTTTCATTTAAAATGTCAAAGGGGAGATTTACTCTACTGAGACACTATTTGTTTTTTTACTGTCGTCCAAACTTGACAAACTAAACACCTTTTCAGTTTTTATGACAACTGAAGGCTACCACAGGTTCTCTCATTTTTTTAAGGGGGAGGGTGAGGTGAGGGGTATCCAGCTGCAACATGCAACTTCACCACTAGATGTCACTACATTTTACACACTGACCCTTTAATATTAAAAGCAATTAAACAGCATAATCTATATAGTCTGGGCAGCATAAAGTATATAGTCACCATAATAGTCCTGTGTCTTTGTTTTCAATCATGGATGCTTTTTATTCATTAAAATGGAATGACAAAGGACAGCAGCAAGAATAATCTGTTTTTCTACTGTGCCTTTTGAGAGCATAGTATAAATCCACCATTGATGCCATAGTACAAATCCACCATGATGTCACTGTTAGCCTGGCAGAGGTACTTTAAAACCGTGAGCGCCAGAGTCTGTCGAACAGCTGGAATGCTCTCATGTGTTGGGTTAAACACCGAAGTTGGAGGCTCTGTAAGTAGCTCTATCTTCCTTTAAAGAGTGTTTGTAAGTAATATCATTAGGCCAAAACGACAGCAGGTAATTAGGTACAATGTGGCTAATTGCTCTAATTACCTGATTTTAAAAATGATCGTCTTAAAGGGACATGCGAGTCTCTAGGATTTGGAACGAGACACAGCTGTCGGCGACTGTTGCTTTATACGAGATAGGCCTAATTACAGAGCAATTCACACAAATTACTGTCTGTCTAATGCACATGCAGCTGTGAGAGGAAAGGGAATTTGGAGAAGCAGGGGATGACGTGTGAGGATTCAACCGTGTAAATGCTCAAGAGAAATTCTTACAGCTGATAATAGGGGACATCAAAAGAAGCTTAATTTACCTGTGCCATGCAGGTACAGGTACAGAACCAGGTAATCCCCTCTGAGAGCCGTCCATTATTCCAGCTGCTGATGACAGAAGGGAGAGCCTGGTTTTACACACCGAGGAGTTCCAACAGGGTTCATGCACTTCTCTGCCCATTTCGACATTGGGTACTTTGATAAAAGGTTCATCATTGGATTCCAAATTCACTATTTATTTAGCATATTTTTTGGGGGGACATATTCCATGCCAATGAATTAACATTAACATAATTAATTTGTAACACCATTATAATATAAGAAGTTAGAAGTAGTAGACTGCTTACTTTTGGAATCCAAACGGCACAGCACTCCTGGAAAATTTTAATTTGTCTTCAACAATTGTCGTAGCGATTTTTGTATTTGTAGGCATAATCAAGATAAAAGAACGACATTAGATCATGTTTTTGTGATAATTGGGTCTGGACCTTCAACCGTCATAACGGTTCGCAAATGGTTTATGAACGTATCATGAAAAAGGCAGCAGGACATTGTCAGAGTCAGATGCATTTACCCTAACCCTAATTTACGATCTCCTCGAACATTCCCCTGACTTTGTACATGGGTACAGCTGGCATGAGAAACTCCGGCGAATGTCCGGACCATCTGACTCTGACATTTGGATTCTCACATATTCAGGATAATATCCGGATCATTTTCAAAGTTCTGTGCATGTCTGAAAGTTGCAATAATAAAACCCATGACCTTTCTGTAATCCATATCAATAAACATTTGTATGGCTTTTAAGTTTTTTTCTTTCTTCTTTACATAAACAACATGAAACTTTGTGCCGTTTTCTGTCACTAGCTTGTAAATTGCCTATGGCTAAGTGAGATCAATGCATTTAAAAGTGGAGTTGGGGCTAGGGGCCTGCGTTTAATTCCTCTAAGGATATGACCTCAGACACCAAAACACTGGAGGCATGTTGAGCCACTTACCACGAGGGAACTTAAGTAAGACCGAACTGTAAGTGGTGAGCACATTATTAGTGCTGATAGGAAAATTAGTGCTGATTCACTGAGATTTCCCTATGGACTCGTGCAATGATGACTCTCTCAAAACCGACTGCCCCTGTTTGTGTGAGCCGCATGTGGGTCTGTGTGCCAAGATGGTGCGTGTGTCATGTTTGTGTTTAGTTACGGAAGTGTGGAGGGAACTCGCAGGCCGGTCAGTCAGTCATGCTTGTCTTCGTCATGTGTGTGATCCAAGACCCTCATCAGGGCAAGTCTTAGAATATCTTCAGGATCTGCAGGCATTACAGGACTCCCTAATTTGTTCCATACAACCTTCGAAGTAGGAAATTTCTCGTCAGGCTTCCAATCTGCCTTCACT
This sequence comes from Pseudopleuronectes americanus, assembly GCA_038501795.1. Lineage (NCBI taxonomy): Eukaryota > Metazoa > Chordata > Actinopteri > Pleuronectiformes > Pleuronectidae > Pseudopleuronectes > Pseudopleuronectes americanus. Next base: position 16,619,282 of record CM076724.1, read on the forward strand.
TAATTCTCAGGTAGGGTCTCCCTGTGGCTGCTGTGCACTTGAATGTAAACAGGCTTTAAACAGGTCTGATAGGTGTGTGTGTGTGTGTCTGTGTGCAGGCTTGTGCGTTTTTTGTGTGTTTTATGTATTATGTGATTATTATATTGAGTAATCAAGCAAATCAAGCTTTTTTTTCAATACACATATAGGGAATCCTTATAACAATTTATCGTTACTACATTTACTACATGTTTATTGTAAGATTATAACTTTTAAAAGTTTAAACCTTGTTGATAAGAATTATTATTTGACCTGCCAGGTTGGTGGTGAGTGGCCTCATAACACCATCGAACCTCAGCTGAAGGAGTAGAATTCTCCCACAGATTTATGAAAATGTCATTTCATGAACATTTGTTAAAAGTTCAATCTTTTCTGTGAATTTTTCTTTCTTGCATATATTTTATATTTTAATATTTTATAACTACGTTAAACCTCTAGAAAACAAAGAAATTGCAACTTAAATCTAAAGGTGAGTATTTAGATTTTTTTTTCCTGATGATTTAACACCACAACATGCAGTGGGCATAATCCGCAACTCATCACCCAAAACCATCAATGCAAAAGCCATAACTTTATGTTTTCCTCTGAATCCCCACAAACAGCAACCACTCCATCTTTGCATCTTTATATTGATAGTATCACTTCTATAACAACATTAAGTAAACCAGCGCATGGAGCACTAATTGTCAAAGGTTTTTACCCTTTAGGTGTGCGGGGCTGCACTGTTTTATTCCACTCAGCATTTTGTCTTCTGTGCATGATTGTTGTGATACAGGTATTGTTGAAGGATCTTAATAGAACCAATTAAGTATAAAAATTTGAAAAAGGTTTAAAGACATTTAAATCCTACGGCTTCATTGTTGAACCAAACTTCCAGCTTCCACTGGTTAGTCTGTTTGTTAACTAGCAGTTGAGGGTTAGGGTTAGATTTCCTCAAGTGAAATACGTTAAACAAAAATGGTACAGATGTGAAATCTATTTCCTTCACATATGGAATCAACGTGTTTCTCAATATGCATTTCATTCACTCTCAGGTAACAGATCTATTTTAAGGCTCAGTCATAATCACACCCAGCCTGTGGCTGCATTACCTGCCCCCTTTGACATTTAGCTCTTTATCATGAGAAAATATTACCCAACACAAAGGAAAGTAAATTATACCAAATGTGTACTTTAGATATGGATCCTAACAGGAGACGACATGTCTAGGTGATGTCTACATATCGGGTTCCTGGTGTGGCAAGATGTAGGAGTCAACCCAAAGCTTGGCTGTGTGTAGGCTATATTTTCTTTCTGTGGTCATGAATGGGTCCTTTATTTTGTGTCTGTTCCATGGCAATCTTCCCTTCACACAAAATATAAATATAAAAACGTAAGTGCTCTTGTTCATTATACATGGTGTATATGGGAAGGTCATTCACTCTGGTGACATTAGCTCATTAATATTGCAAGTTTTTTTTTAGATGACCTCCACGTGACCACAAACAGCAAGACTGCATATCTGTCTTTATTTATACCTTTACTGAAATAGGACCAATAGGGGAAGTATTCTCACTGTGAAAGCGCTCAGGGATTCCCTCAACTCTCTGCTCATTTCCAGCAGCCCCCCTAAAATATACAACTACTGCTCTTTGCTCATTATGTGCTCGACAAGGGGTGCCTCCTTGTTGGAGTTTCCACTTCTGGTGCTGAAAAACAACCCCTCCTTGCAACCCCTTGGATACTTTTTGAAAGGCGAGTGTAGGTCCAGGTCTGGTGGCATTTGAGAGGCTTCCACTGCTCTGTGTTTACATGTTCCAGTGGCATTTACTCTACAGATGCGGGAGGGCTAGGTAAAAGAGGGGAAAAAAGACACCCACACTGCAGTTTGTTAAATGTTAGCATTCTTTCCAAGCACCTTCGTGCAGTGTTTGGCCCCTACCTGCCATTTGTTTATTATTGAGTCAGCAGTTTGGTTCATTTAACAGGGGATTCCGTTTTCCCCCCCGCAAATGGTTTGTGTTAAACTGTGTTTGCACGTCGGACAGTTGTTGTTAATTAGTCCAGGAAGGGGTTTCCCATGATTTGCATGCAAAGAACCGAATATGGGTGGAAATCAAACTGTACAGAGTGTTTTCCTGACCTGAGATGATGCACAAGTCCACATCAAGACTTTCTGTCGTAAAGCTGTGTAGAATTTGCGTATCAAACAGGCTGGAGAGTAACACATGCAGAGACCTGACATTCACATTGCCCCCCACACAGCTCGGCAACGTAAGTGTGAATGCCAATGGTACAGTCGGTGTAGGATTTCCTATATTTCCTTGTCAGCAGTGAATAACATAAACATAATGGCTATCGAACTTGGCAGCTCTCAGCCGGCGTTGACTTTAGCTGCCGTCGAGCCTGGTGGCGTTCTGATGAGGCTCGGGCCTGACGTGTTGGTTTTTATCAGTTCGCTGCCTGCCAGCTGTGGAAGCCTCTTTGTCTCAATCCCGGTCTTTAATGGGGAACAGTGGCATTGAGGAAATATTGAATCATGCTTCTAATTGATGTATTTTATGGAGGACTGAAATGCATGTTTCTTTATTGGTTCAGCAAACCGAAATAGTGGTATCCTGTTGCTGTCTGAGTGGTGAGTGAAATTTATTGTCTCTGTACACACACATATAATATATATATATATATATATATATATATACACACTGTACATTTCCCGGGACAACATAGGACACAGTAATTTTCACTCACTATAACCTCAAGATATTTTGACAACCTAAAAAATAGGCATGAGTTCTGAGTAGCAAGTACAAAGCAGATTCCCCTTGGTGTGAAGTCTGTACTGCTTTTTAATTGATACCAGTACTTTCTTTCTTAATAACCCATCTGAGATTAGAAGCAGCCTTAATGGAATCCCCCTTTGGCTTCCAGGGGAAAGAATTTGTTGGGTTGAAATCTGTTTTTGATACGGGAAGACAAATAATCAGGTCATTAACAGTAACCGTAAAGTGTGTCGGAAATTTGAGCAAAACACATGGAAAAAGCTGATTGTTGTAAGACTGGAGGTGGCTGTGTGGCAAAGAAGCTCTTAAAACAAATTAAGCTTCTATAAATAGTGCGGGGCCGAAAGACAGAAAAAAGGTAGAACATCTAGTATAGTAGGTTTATACTCTTGGAGGTGGATTTGATGATATATATTGAATATGTCACAGTTTACAAAAGTGATCACAAAATGTTATGTTTTTTTAAATTCCAGGTATTTCTGGACCTTGTTTCTACAACAGTGAGAAACAGACACAATGGGACAGGGGTTTGGTTTCTCCTGCCCTTTGTTCGGTGTGTATCTTTAAGATTGCAGCATGGCAGGTCACGATAAAGCTACTGAATAAGTTGATCCACCCTCGTGCTCATTATTCCAGCATACGTAGTAAGAAGGTCCTGGGTGTGAACAGACCCGGTGAGAGGACAAAGCCCCAGAGCCACAAGGACGTTATCTGCTTGAGCCACTTCCCCTCGGAGTCACAAGGTCTTTTGTTGTTTAGCTTTGCAACCCCAGTATCCCATTAAAAGGTTTTGGTGACGGAGAGTTACTACATCTAGTGACGACACAGAGGTGCCCTTTTTATTTGACCTACTGCAAGGAATTTGTTATGGGTAAATAAGCAATGGTTCGTTACTTTAACTGGGTTTCAAGAATGGACATTTTATTTTCTTTACTTGAAATATCCTCCATCAGGGACAAGTTGCCATCTGTCATTACAAAAGACTGATTACAACATACAATGATTGTATTGCTTCCACTGTGTTTCAGAGAAACCACACTCGTAAACTTTGAGCCAAACCTTGTCCAAAGTGGATATGAATAGCAGTTTGGAATTCATAATGTCTTCTGATTGGATCCTGTGCCTGAACTGAAAAAGGACAGAAACAGAAAAAACAACCCATTCGCACATTATCAGGATATGATAGCATCGGGCATCTGCTGCCTGCATTACTGAATGGAACCTATTACTGGCTACGAAAAAGAGTTCCATTGATTAACTATGGATTACCCAACAGGTAGTTAAAGCCAAGCTATCTGAGTTTTCACATAAACATTAAAGACAATTTTTTTTATTGTAGACACAAACAGGCAAATACAAGCAGAAAAAAAACCTCTACATTTTTCTGTTAGGTGATCATTTATTAGATAATAATGATGAAAAGACGGCTCGTAACTGTAAAGGTCATGTGTCTGATTCATGGAACAGCGAGGATAAAGGAGTACGGGATGGAACAGGATATGGGTTCCACTCCATCAGGACTTATTACTGAGCTGCCCTTGAGCAAGGCACAGTTGACTGCGTTAGTAGATTTACTCTGTGGACTTTGCTGCCCACATCCACACATGCACGTTCCTTAATTTCCTACCATCACAGCCTCGTTCACAGGCTACTGGAACAACCTGTCAAGGATCAATAAAGGCTTTAGTGCAGATGTATTGTGTTATCTAGAGAGCAGACCACCACTGTTCCAGACTCATCACATACGCTCCAGAAGGGACTTTAAATACAGCCCCAGAAATACCCACTAAATCTCTGGCATCCTCTAGTTTAACAGTAGGCGAAGCACTTCTTTCCTCCTGGGGAGGATTTTAACAGGCCTGTATTAAACTGATAAAAGTCAGACACCACCTCATTATGGCCACTTGAAGACTGCTCTCTTTGCAGTGAAGGAGGCAAGCACACATTATGCTGTTAAAATTAATTTACCAAAACATTTGAATGTGATCTGGGTTAATTTCCTCTTAAGAAAGGTTTCTCCCTGCTGTGGCATTTGCCACTCTCTAAATCAAAACCTTTATACCTGTAAAACTCTGAGACTGCTCTGGTCGTGGTTCACAGTGAGTGGTTACAGTGCTGGTTGATGTGCTAATGCACAGGGATAAGGGGAGTCCTGGGCAGGTTTTCAAGCAGTTACAGGGTAAGTTTCCATTTGGATTCCATGAGGCGACTGTTTATGGCGGTGTTTCCCTGTGAGCCTGTAGTACCGCCGCACCACTTGTTTTGTTTTTTGTTCTGGATATCGGAAAGAGCGTATTTCCAACATAGACGAGCCATGGACCCCTTGATGATGCCTTGTCCTGCACAACCACTCCCAGATGCTGGGCGAGTTTTACGAATATACACTTTCCTCATTATTTGGGGCTTAACTTGTTTGGCACAACACCGGCTATGTTCACTAAAGTACATAAATGAGTATGTTTTAATTGTATAATGTGGGAAAGTCAGAACCTTCAGATATTGGCTGGTCTTCAAAGATTGTGAGCAGAACAATGTCATACAGAGCGTATGTAGGAAAACAATACACGTTAGAGCCTCTCTCAGTGGAAGACCCTCATCAAATCAGTTCCCTACCTATGGGAAATGGGTTCAAATGTCTTTTAAAAGAAGGCGCAATGGGTTCTTGGCCCATGAAAATCCGTTCTGTAGTTTTTGCATAAATCCTGCAGACAAACAGACAAGGGAAAAAAAAACAAAACTTGTTGGTGGAAGGAAACTTTACACTTTGACTATACACGTTCCACCTTCCCTTTTATTAATAGACAGACACAAGCTGCACTTAGATACAACATAGATTCTGGATCTGCATTTATAAATTATACATAGCTTATATACTAAATGACTTTTCTGTAAGGTTATGGATGCTTTTCCACAAATCACAGTATCTCCCTCACAAAATTAGAAAGGATTTAAAGGGGATCTGTTTGGGAAAGTGAAAGTGTCTTTTGCCTCAGGCAGCAGTTTCTTTTAATGATTTGTGATGGTTATAAAAGTGATTTTCATTCTGTCACCAACCTGTTTTTATTGGTGCATCTCCAGCAGTTTCATTCTCTCTTTAAATCACATACACTGTGGTACTGTAGCCAGCACTTGTGCAGCTTTTTGCTGTCATTGTCATCGCCAAAGACACGTAGCAACTTAGTACTGACCCTAATGTTATATTTTCTGTGATATATATGTAATTTGGCACTGTATATTCTGGAATCCAGGTGTCAGACAAACAATATCATCAATTAAATTGTGTCTGTCCTGATGTTTTCTATTTCTGTCATGTATTGGCTCAAATTAGAGTCAATCAGATTTTCTAATGTAGATCAACTTTCATGAACCCGTCAAATAAATCAGCAGAAATCAAGGCTGTGAGTGTATAGAGAAGATTTGGTTTTGTAAGAAAAACAGAAAAGACAGATTCTGAATAAGTCTATGAGCAAATCTTTGTGGAAGTTACATAAGAAATACATTATTTTGTTACCTGTGTACAGGTTTAATTATATTTGATGAGCCTCTGGACAATAATGGTGTTTAATGTGTTGTCTATGTATCCTTGCCATTACATGAAATCACACACTTGGGGGAACTTTAAGATTTAATGTAGTTCTCTGCTTTTCATCTGTAACCTCAAACTCAGTATCTCTGCAAAAACTAAACAATGAATAATTTTTCACAGATTTTATTGTGACTGCCTTTGTTTATACAAATAATATAAGGATAGATTATAACTACAAATCTTAGAATTATTTTTTGAAAAAATCACTTTTCAAGGTCAAAATCTTGCTCAACATGATTTGAGCTCCTGCTCCGTAACAATTCAAATTAAATTCAGATACATTTTCTGTTGTGCTATACTGACAAGAAAATGTGATGTGTCTGTCAAAATGGATATGATGTCAAATCTGAAAACCAAATCAGGCTTTTTGTGTTCGTACAAAAAACCTGTTCAGTGCAGTTGCTGCCGTTTAGAAGCCATCTTTGTGATAACTTGTTCAAGGTGGAGTCAGTTCAGCTCAAGCTCTCCATCATGGCCCCGCATCATTACGCTGTTTGATCTCACCTCTTAAGCGGCGCTGGGTTGTGTGTCTCCCGACATGTACGGGGAGCTGGGACCTTCACAACAAACAGGTGATTAGCATCGGAGGGGAAACAAATAGCCGACCTGGTTCAGAACCAGCGCTCCTGCCTTATGGGGAAGATTACTGGCATGTGGGGCCAATTGGCTGACAATGGGCCAGTCCAGGGTCTGAAGGGCAGATGATTGCTGACAGATGGGAGCCTCTGAGTCCAAGAAGAAAGCAATCAGGTGGGAGAGGAGGACGGGGGTGTGGGGGGTCGATGGGAGGAGGGCAGCACTGTGGTTGCTACCGGGCGGATGAAAGTACGGTATGATGTCAGCCTGACTCAGCGTACACATCCACACTTACCGAGGCCTTAAGCTAGGCTGATGTAATGTGGGGCAGGGTTATGTTTTGCCTTGGGGGGGGTGTAAGGGTCACGAGGAGCAACTGAACTGGATAACTGTAGACGGGCGCCACCAGAAGCTGCCTAGCTTAGAGGGTAAGCATGCTATCAGGTGAGGCCATCTTTCAGAGCTTCCTTCTAGTACTGCTGCAACATCTGTTGCCTGCTGTTTACTTTGATCACTGTTTTCCTCAATTTATTTACTTTTTTCCAGCACAAAGGTTACTTCATTTGGACAAATGTCTGGGTTTAGTGTCGGCTTGTTTACTCAGTCAGTCGGTATTGTACACCTCTGATAACCCACAGCTGCAGAACAATCTATGAACATGAGCCTGTTTACATGTGTACTTCATCAGTATACGTTTTTTTTAGATAAAAAGTACAACAAGAACCCGGCAAGTTTAAACAATGTCATGTGAATTTGAATTCTCAAGGTTTGTTTTCCTTTAGAAGTGATTTGCTGGAGGAGAACTACAGGAATATGGTCAAACAGGGCAATCATGACACAGAAGACATCATCAGAAAAGTGACATAATAAAAGATTAATTACACTCATTATGTCAGCATGTCTAAGTTTGTAAGTATCGTTGAGGAGTAAAGAGAGAAACATTTCCATGACCTGTTGAGATTTAATGCTGCTGAATGTTTTATTATATCAGTCAAATTTCCTGAACTTTTTGTTCTACAATAAAATGTTTTCCTTCTGGACTGATGGGAATGCGGTTGCTTGTCGGGATGTGCAATATGACTTCCTGTTCCTGTCATTTGGACCACACTGCTTTCTACCACATGGCACTGATCCATTAACGAGTTAATTCTGACCATGAGGACTCCAACCAGGCAAGCTGTTGTCTGAGAGAGGCGCAAGGTGTTTGTTGTAGTTCGACCTTTGCCTGAGTAAGTTTTTGCCAGGTATTTTGGCTTCCTCCCACAGTCCAAACACATCCAGCTTAGTCTAATCATATACTATGAAGGGGTCATTTGTGACATGGGCTCCACCCCCCTACCCTGTAAGGACAAGGAATATGGATAATGGATGGATGAAGGTTTGGTTTAGATTTATTTGACTGTTTTCTGATATGTGAGAACAACAACTGAACACATGCGTACGATACCCGGTGACAAAACATGGAGCTTCTGGGAAATGCGACATAGAAGCAAATGCAATTACAGCTTGAGATGCAGCTATAATTAAACATTTCCAAGGGCGTGGCCGTTCACCTGGAATGCCTCCCGAGTGGAAGTAACACTGAGCGCCTCATCAGCATGGCGCCATAATGATTTTAACACTGGCCTTTATTCCGGCTGTTACCATAGCAGAGTCTGGATCCATACAGCTGGCAATTACTTTAGAGACAGAGACAGACCAGAATAGATAGAGCGCGAGAAAGAGAGAGACGGAGAGAAAGTGAGATAGCTTGATCGAGGACGTGACACACAGGAAGGCAGAGGAGAGAGAGAGATAGGGGGAGAGAGAGAGAGAGAGAGACGGGCGGTCTAACCAACCTTCAGGTGTCAGGATATGGATTCCTTCCAGGGGTGGAAACAGTAATGAGTATTCTCAATTCAAGAAAACAAGCGTTAATTTGTAAAACACTGTGTAAGTCATTTAAAAGCTGCTGCGTTAGTGTTTAAACCCAAAGAAACACATGATTACATAATTACAGGATTTCCATTTGACAATGATGGAGAGTTTCAGCTAAAGCCCACTGATTAAAAAGTATAAAATAAACTTCATAAACCTCATTTAATTCTTATACCATCCCACTTATCGAATGGGTGGTTGCGTCTGCTCAATTCAACAATCGTTTTGACGTAAAACCCTATTAAATTTAAACTCTCTACAGATTAATACATATAAAACAATTAAATGCTGATGACACAACCCACTGACACTGAACATTGAAAGATATACCCGCTCATAAAAACAAAAGTATTTGTAATTATTCACTCAGTTATTTCTCGTATCAATCTGCTCTGTTGCTCAGAACACAAGGAAAAGATGAAGTCATTTCACACAGTTTTTTCCAACATAAACATGTGCTGTGATTTTCAGGTGTTCTCTATCAGACAAATGTCAACCATTGATCATATTAACTGTTAATATCCCACAATGCCACTCTGCGCTTGAACATTATTAAAAAAATTCCTACAAAATGAATGATCAACCCCAAAAAAAAAGTATTTATGTTCGTGTTACAGAGAGGTTACGACACATAAAAAGTAATATACGGTGAGGCATGGCCCACTTCCCTCCACCATTTCCTTCGGCGCCACCACTTTCATTTATCAAAAAACCAGAAGATGTCCAACAGCAATAATTTCAGAGATTCACATAAAAGTATTTTTAGAACATGATTATGGCAGTTGGTACACACTTTCCACCGAGTGAAGGGGGTCTGCACTTCGCAAAATGTTTCTTTTTCTTTGCACAAAAATGTGACCATACTCCAACAGGACCCGCTGGCCCTGATGTTCTGTAGCTCAGCAACATGCAAACACACAAAGCTTCATTTGTAAAGCAGACAGATCAGTTATATGATACCCTTCCACTTCAGTCATGGTCTGGGTTCCTGGTTTTCTTGTGCATGGCAGTGGGGCAAAAAAATGGAAAATATGAATTCAATTTATTGTATTTTTCAGCTTTTCTGCATCTGAAAATAACTTTCCATTCACCGTGCCACCATATTTTTAGCATGGAGTTGTCACTTTCCGATTAATTCTCAGCTGGAATTGAACAAATTTGGACAAACCATAGAAATGTGGCCACCCATTTCAGTTTAGGCTGATGTTATTCACAAATTTAATGGGCAGAATCACTTTTTACATGTTAATCAGGTAAAGTGGTTTCCTGTTTTTCATACTGGCTGCTTTATCAGCTGTCAGTAAAATATGGTCAGCAGTACTACAATAGGCTAATTAAAATAAAAACAACAATTTTTTCCAAAAAAAACCATCAAGTAAAAACAACCCAAAATCAAAAAGCCCCTTTCTAGAGTTTCATATCTTGTTTTCACTTTGCACACACTCTACCTTCCAAGACGGTTACACTTAGGAAACAGGTATTTCTGGTAAGGATACATATAGGTATATTATATGTGGGAGTGCACAAGACTGAATGTAGAGTAATAGCATTACAAGAAGTTGATTTGGAACCTGCAGCTCATCAAATGATTCATGTAAATGGTTTTACAGCTACATCTACAGAGCAGGAGCCCATTTGAAATGAATCACCTCACCATCAGCGGAGGCTATTTAAAGACAGAGCTGTGACAAAAACAAAAACACAATAGACACAACGAGCAACAACAGATTCATTTTACCATGAAAGTGAAATTAAATGAATTTTTAAGACGTTACACAACAGACGTCACAGTGCATAT